>CM033026.1:840000-1507500 GCA_019207045.1 Branchiostoma floridae x Branchiostoma belcheri | reverse complement strand
TGTGAGCGCGCCTGGAGGGGGTTGGGGGTATATTCAGTATTTTTTTCTTTATTTCAAACTTAAGTTACAGGATTCATAGTAAAAAAATAAAGAAACAAGCACACAGATCAGAGCAGCCAGCACGGTCAGGGTGTGTGTGTGGGGTTATGGCATTGGGGGAGGGGTGATTTTTAGAATTTTTTTCTTCAGTACAACCTTAAATTAACTTCTAGGATTTCTAGGTAAAAAAGGAAATTTATCTCTGATCTTTCATAGATACTCACAAACATATTCATAAAAGTAGATTACTTTTTTGTGAGTAGTTAAGTTGAAATTGCAACTAATGTTATTTATAGTATACTAGTATTGGCACCTTTGAATGTAATTCTTCCCCTACCAAGACAAGTGGCATCTTCCAAAGAACTTTAAACTTTGCTTGTACTGATAATGGTGGAAATTTCCATCATGCTGTGAGGTGTATCTCAGGTAAACCCTACCTGTCCAGGAGCTAGGTCTGTTATGTCATTGGTTACAAGTTACTTACAACAGGTGACATTTGGATGACTAGAGTCGAGATAGTGTATTGTTTAGTGTGATACTGTAACGTTACAGTAGTGAAGTCTTTGGGGGAGACGATGACATTAGAATTTCACCCACTAATACATGTGTTCCAATGGGAGAGTTGAGGAAACAAATATGCAATTATCTCAAGAATAAAAAGTTCAAGCCATACAAACGTACCTTCAAATGATAGCCTACTATGTCCAGTCTTGGCAAATTCCTTGGCAAGAATTTCTATACGGCTAATCTTTTGATACACCCCCCTGATTAGAGCCCTTGGATTGGCCCATTTGGCTGAAAACAGCATTCTGGCGACGATACCACTATTTCAGGGGGGTGCGGAAACCCCCTCGATGGAGAAAGGTCATTTTTTACAACTAATTCTACCAGTGTAGGGTCTTTCCTACTGCAGCCACTCCCAAAATGCCCAGATTTCACATAAAATCCCACCAAAAAAGGCTTTTCAATGGTTTAAAGCCTTGCTTTTATTTGAGGTCTCTCACCGTGGGCTCTAGGCGCCTGCGCTAATGCTTACGTCACCCCTTTGGTGATGATGATATAACAAACATGCATTCACCTGTCTCATGTTTTTCATGCACAAAACAGGTTGATCAATCTATATTTCCTTTATAATGTCTCATCCTCGTATCATCTTAAATCCTTTATTTTTCCTGTGTTGTGCAAGTAACTGTGCAACTGAATACATTTTGTACTTAGCGATAAAGCACACTGGCTTCCCCTGTGAGATACAGTAATACTAACCCAGATTGAGACCCTGAGCAAACTAGTGACAACCAAGTGATACATAATAAAAAGCAGAAATACCTGTTGTGTACTGTAGGCAAGCATTGAAACAAGGAGGTTGAAAAAAGGACCTCCTTGATTGGAAAGAGACACTGACTTCATGTCTCTTCACTAGCGTAATACTGACCAATATACACACAATTCAAGTGACACGCCCCCTCCAACGAGAGATAGCAGAAATCTCATGTCTTGAGGTAAATATGCATCAATTTCCCAAACCCGGATGTATACTGGTATCCCCCTAACAGAGGTACCGGACCTCCCATTTTTAAGCGTCAAAAACAAACACCATTCTGACCACGAGGACTTTCGCCTGTGTAAACATGAATAGCGCGATCGTTCTAGATTTTCCCTGACCCCTAGTGGCACTACGTACACGCCATTCATTGAAACGTATTACAAACTACATACCTGCATACCTCCAAACAAAATGTGTAAAGGTACACAATCGGTTTGCAAAAAGCATCCGAACGGACATCTGCTTTCAAGCGTTGTCGTTAAAACTTTATCTCCATTCGCTAGTTGTAAATAATGTATCATGTTTACCACCAGCAGTTGTCACTCGCGATTACGTAGATGCGATGTTATCTAAGTTTCTAACGTTACTATCAAGCTATGGGCTGTAAACGTCTAGTTTCGAACGTCTTTTTGTGCGTTTTATCAGGCTTTCTGTTTTGTCACGTGTCCTTATTGTCCACCAGTCATACCTGACAAAATAACATCCCGATTTAAACTCCTAAAAGGCGTCCAAAGCAAGTCGGAATCTGACCTCTGCTTGGAGACTCACGCTACGTAAACTATTTTCCCTACGGCTAAGGTCCTAAATATATGGGAGCTTGAAACCAAGGATTTTAGTCTTGGTTAAAACGTACCAGAAGAATGTGATGGTCCCGTCGTCGTACACGTCGGTCTCCTGGGTCCACTCCCGACTCTTCTTCTTCAAGAACGGCGCGGGGAGGTGCTCCTCGGCCGACACCGTGCCGTTGTGCCGCAGTGGGCGGGCCGGGTCGTCACCCTGCCCCGCCTGGCCTCGCCGCCCGCCCCGCTGACCCCTCGCCGTCTCCGACATGCTCCTTCTTGTCTCCTGAGATGTGTTGTTGTCGGGGTAAGACGCTAGAGAATCAGGAGAAAGTGTCCGGGTGACTTTGAACCCTTGGCGCGGCTAGAACACGTGTGCTGACCCCTGACCCCTCCCACCGGATAGACTGGTTGCCGTGAGACAGAACGTAGCAGCGGATTCAGCTCCTACGATTCGAGGGAAGTGCTAGGCAAAAGATAGCGCGCGATTTCGGTGCTGATACGGAAAGCTTTCTGAAATACACGCAATGCAGCATTTGAAAGCTTGATGTTCAAACTTCGCCACATTTTCAAAGCAGAGGTTAGACTCCGTTTGTTTTTGAATGTATGAGGCATTTTTAAAAGTTTTCTTCAAAACCCCATTTGAATAGGCTGCAAGCTGCTATTTATAAGCACGTCACCGGAACGTACTGCGCCTGCGCGGACCCTGGTGTTTTGGGGCTTAGTTTGGTCAACGTTGCATTGGAATCCCGCTTGTTGCACAGCATATGTTAGAGACATGGTTTCATGCAAAACGTACACGGGATTTTACCCTTATATACGCACGTAATTTCTTAAATGCGGCCCTTTAGTAAACCGGGGGTTTAGCAAGGTTTAGCATGTCTATACGTTTCGCGCAGGCGCAGTACGTTCCGGTGACGTGCTCTATTTATATGTTGGTAGACCTCCAAAAAGCTATATTCCTGTTAAAATCACAGAACCCACTAGTAATTTAAGACGTGGGACTTTTCATCAGCCACTGCCTCCAAAGAAGAAGTCAAACCTCCCAGTAAACAATGTCTAGAATCATGTATATAGATAGCTGTATAGAATAGACCTTCTTTTTACTGTCTGTAGTCTGTACCCTTGCAATTAGCCTTCGGGCATGAATTTGGAAATAAATAAACAAATAAATAAAAATTAGAATTAAACGTCGACCAAGGAGGTGATATAACCTCCTTGCGTCGACGTGTTTTTTTTTTTTTTTTTTTGGTCTGATAACACCCAATTTAAAGCACCTAAACATTTCCTTTGGCGCTTCAGTTAAACGATACACTAGTTGCAAACATGTTTTAGGAAAGTAAGGCGTTCCTACAAAAAAATAACAACAAAAACAAAAGATAAAAGCGGAAAGCAGAAAGCAAAAGTCCTCTGCATCGGCCGGGAATCGAACCCGGGCCTCCCGCGTGGCAGGCGAGAATTCTACCACTGAACCACCGATGCGGATGGTTCAAATGCTGTCAGGTGACGTAACTTGTTGATGTTTTCTGGCAATTCCTGCTTCAGTTTGATATGCTATCGATAGATAAACGGCACAAAGTTAATATTCTGATGGATGCCCGGGGTCCCATAGACGTAGGTCAATACAATGTACTAGTAACGTTATGTGCAGCTTCTTTTTAGACAGGTAAAGCTTATAAGGCATGGTTTATTAAGATTATGAAAAATCACAGTTTTTGTCTTTACGCATCTTCTTAAGCATTCGAATTTGGAACTTGCTATGGTATCTATGACATCAGTATTCGTTTTCTGATATATTTTCCCCGGCTTTCTTCTCATATTACAGCTGCTTTGTACTACATGTATCATTACAGTATCAGTGTTATCACTGTTACAGTATGGTCGAAAAGTTGGGGATTGGGGATGGGTTGCAAAAAACGATGTCATCCATATCATTTGAAATCAGCATCGCCTTTATATAATAATATTGGCCATCCTCTCGTTTGGCATAATGCGGTCGTCAAAATCCAGGACGACAAATGCGACAGTTTTCTTTTATTCCACTAGGTGACGCTTCTGAGTCGTGTGCAGTACAGTACCGACCCACGCACTTCATACCACATAGATAGACAAAAATCAATGGATACAATCACATGTAAATCTAGCACACCTTTACCAAAGACAAACAAATGTACTTTCAATCTACTTATGTCATGTCCAGACAACATATCTTCGTATTTAGGCCAATACATATGTAATGCTCTAAAAAATAGAGAATCTATTGTACAGTAACAGACCGACTTGTTTAACTTGCATATTACACTATGTCAATACGCCATTTATGTTCATATTCCTGTACTATACATGTATGTAGTTATAGACCTTAGACGAATATCATTGTATTAATTGACTTGTCACTGTTGCCTTACAATTGTACCATGTGCAAATGTCGTGCAATAAAGTTCATTCATTCATACCACTGAACTTGAAGATAGAGTACTGCAATAGTTACAAGAGGAAATGTTTACGTGGTAGCTACATGGCTACATGTGCGTGAGTTTGATTCCGGCTGTGTCGCTCATTCGACATGCGCGCTATTGGAAAGGGTCGCAGTTCTTAAGATCTGACTTAAACCCTTGGTTCACTGTTCATCGCATCTGTATCTATATAGCGAATATAACCGCCCTTCGGGGTAACTGTTAGATACACCAGCTTCTGTATATATCTGTATCTATATAGCCGGTATAAGTCAAGTAACATATAGCCGGTATAACCGCCCTTCCGCGTAACACACCAGCTTCTGTATCTGTATCTATATAGACGGTATAACCGCCCTTCGGCGTAACACACGAGCTTGTCTGTATCTATATAGCCGGTATAACCGCCCTTCGGTGTAACGCACCAGCCTCTGTAGCTGTATCTAAATAGCCGATATAACCCACCCTCACACTAAGGCTTTGCCGCGATTGTCAACCCTGAGTGTGAGGGTGGTATAACCGCCCTTCGGCGTAACACCAGCTTCTGTATCTGTATCTGTATTGCCGGTATAACCGCTCTTCGAGGAAATACACCACTGGCTTTGCAGGCACGCGGCGTGGAAACAGCTGGTTATATTATACTGAACGACATGTCACACCTAACTTGTGTGATACTACTGTGCTTGTTGAAAAGAGCTAGGGGAATTTTATCGGTACAGTAGAATCCGTTCAATTGCACACTTCATTTGCCAGCATATTTCGTGCAATTATCCTGATGGTTAGGGCTGGGTACCGGTACAGAAAATTCAGGTCCAGGTCCGGTTCAGGTCCAAAGGATCAGGTCCGGGTTCGGACCTGAACCTGGACCTGATGCAGTATGACTTATATCAATGGTCCATTTCACTACAAAGAAATCTGTTTGGTGGACTATTTGACTCACACTGGCATTTTAGAATCCTACAACGCTAACTGCACCTGTACGATTGACTGTCAAACTTGGTAAAAATGACTATAGACTCTGTACTCTAGTTCACTCTTGTTATTCTCTTCCACCTGCAAGCGCCAAAACGTGTGAATGCCTGATAAATAGTCTGTTAATGTTCTAATCGGTCCAACATCCGGTCCACCTAATTTTTTCAGGTCCGGTTTTTCTGGACTGGTCCAATAAGAAAAACCGGTTTTGTACCGGTACGCTGTACCGGTACCCACCCCTACTGATGGTGCAACAAATTAAACAATGCGAAGCTATCCAGCTGCACCGCACCGCCACAGAATTTTGGGATTCCGTGCAATTAACATAAGTGTAGGGTAATGCGTTGTGCAGTTAACTGAATTCTTCTGTACAGTGAACCTGTACATGCTGAACGTAGCGTCTGCTTTTTCTGTCACAACCAGAGGAAAAGTAGATTCCAAGACCTCCGAAAAGAAAACAAAAAAGTGGCAACGCAGTTGCCTGTTTGGAGGAAAAGTGAATGAACCAGCAGCCAACAAATAGAGGGCAAACTGTCAATGCGAGGCAATGCCGATGGATAATCTAAAAGTGAAACTAATGGCGTTCCGAACTGATGGTAGTCAAAATACTTTGGCATTGTTTCTGTTTTGTGCAAATAGAAGCTCCTTCTTCTTACATGTTCATCATTGCTGTACATGTGGAAATAGGGCTACAGTGGATAACCAAATATAAACATATCTAAATAGGTTTTTCCCACGTAGATGAATCTGAAGAGATGAAAGAAGAATGGATGGGAAGGATAGATATAAACGACGACTTATAACCACACTGACAGAGCAGACCAACAGAGCTAACAGGCCGACTGGATGTCATCCAAGCTCCACTTAAGTCGACAAGCGCTGGTGACCTTGTGGCACCGACAATCGTGTCCGCTAAACAAACAGGTCAGACGAGGGGAGACACCGGAGCCATGTTTCCGCCTGGCGCCAGCTGGCCATTGATCCATCAGGCAGCTCGGATCGCTAATCCCCGCGCGCCTGGATCAGCTAACACACGCAAATCCAATTGGACCCGACGGAGTGACAAGGACCGCGAATAAGACGATAACTTCTGCCTTCCGCCGGGTCACAGGTCACCAAGATGGCGGCCGCGGGGCGGGAAGGTCGCACGGAACGGTTTCGGTCAAGGTCAACATCAGAGGGACCGAAGTCACACGAGAAGAGACTTATTAACGGGCGGTAAGGGCTTTGATACAAAGTCTTCTCACTGGAACAGCGAGGGAGATTTCGGGGGAGATAAGCTGACATGGCTCTTACCAGTGGCCTTGTTCTCAGGTAATATAACAAAACAGGTGTCACAGCTGTTTATCTTGCTCATCAAGTTTGTTCGACTTTTCTTCTCCTCTTCTTCATGATGTACTTTTCATTTCATTTCAGCTAAATTATATTTGGTAAGACTTTCTCATTCCACGGAATTCTCTGATATTCTTGATATCAGCTTTAAAGCCTTCGCATTAAAGTTAGACTGAGTGATGAATACATGGACTAATTTTAAGTTAATAAAGTTAACAGTCAGCTAATTCTCTAAATAAATGGATTCCTAGAGTAAAAATCCTTCTGTGTTCGTAGGAAGACTTGGGTCTTTGGAAAGTGACGGCAGCATCACTTTTAGAAAAAAGTTTTGGAGGGATGTAATGGAGGGCGGAAAGTCTTCGTTGGTAATGTTGCGTTGCCACGTGACAAACGTACCATGTACAACCTTCCCTGGTTTGTATTTTACTTTGTTAAGAGTCAGTTTATCAATTGTTTTACAGGCAATTGATATGGCATACTTCACTGGGACAACTCCTTCAGTTTCTGCTAGATTCTAGCCGTGTTTTGACTGTTGAAATGAATAGAACAATATACCTTACAAGTTATATTAAGTGACCCCAAGTTAATGACCCGCCACAACATGCCTAGTTCTGCGGAAGCTACTGCGAACATACAAAATCCGATACTCTTCAACTCAACTTCTGCTGAATAAATGTGGTCGGATTTCAAAGTCGGGACATATTCCAGACATCTGACTTGACATCTCTCCTGTGTGAATATTGCTCATTTGAAGTCAAGATACATCGGACGGTTTTGCGATGTTTAATTCGTTACATTGCTGATTTTTCGACGACCGTCTGTTTGTTACCTTCCTCTGGGTAATACGGAATGGAAGTTAGCGCCGCTATAGGTAAAAACGTAACGCTTGGTTGTGTGCAATATATTTGCTGCTCAGGCTTTTAATTGAGGCTGAAACTTCTGTAAATGAAATGTACAATTCTGGTAAGGGCTGCTGACTCATTCTTCACTGTTCATTTTTTCGCTTGCTGAATTTGGACTTAATGAAATTTCACCTGTTAATACTGTACATGGCATCGGTCGTCTCTGTCGCTAGAAGGGGGATATTACCTCTTAATCCGTAAGATTAACTGTTTCGAGATCACAGTTCCTTTTGTTTCCTTTACAATATACTCTACATGTGCCTTAATCCTGCTAAGACAGGGTATCCATACCTGACAGTATTGCCTCGTGGAATGTTTAATTTGTCCACAACACGGCTTTGATATTCCATGTCGTTTTCATTTATCAGTTCAGTTCAGTTCATCCTCATATGAGGTGCCATTAACAATGTCCGACCAGGCATCTCTATCTAGCATGGCGGCTAGCAAGTTGTAGTCCTTTAAACCAACCAGTCCTCCTCTAAAACTTTCTTAAGTGTCAGGTTCGGTCGTCCCCCTTTTCTCTTTCATTTATAAACCCAACCCCCTTTCCACTAGGCGGCGATCGCGCTGCGCTCTCACTGCGATCTAACCTTCGCTTTCACACTAGGTATATCATACAAAATGTAAAAGTGTGACCGAGAAGACAACAAAACACACAAAGTGTAGAAAGATTCGTTTTTCGTTTCTTATACAATTCGTTGAGCGATCTGTCAACTGTCAGGTCGCAGAGAGAGCGCGGCGAGAGAGAAGACTAGCCTCCGTCACCGGCGTCTCCAGGGCCTTGGTGAAAGTTTTTATTCTAGGGCCGGTACAACCCCCACGGTATATATTCCTCTCCCGGCATTTTTCCCTTCCCGACATATTTTCCTTTCCCGACTTATTCCCGGATAAAAACCGCGAATCGCCAAGGCCCTAGAGACACCGATGAAGGAGGTTAGTACAAGACAGCCATCCACGTTGCAGGGGAAGACTGAAGAATTGCTAACAAATCCAAAGACATAAAACGGAACTTCAACTGATTGCTGGAGATTATCGGACTCTTCAAACTCACTCAACACCAGGGAGTTCAGTTTGCCCGTCTGTATCGTGTTATTGCGCAGTCAGGAGTAAATTGAATCACATCGCTTGGTTTGTCTGCCCCTCCCCCCACATCAGCACGTAATGGGCACAACTAGATGGAGCTGTGTAGACCGTACGGGGTCAACTCGGGTCAGCTGATGCCGTGTCCACCCGCTGTCATTGTGCAATTGCCACAGTGGGGTTCAAGCACCGCCTACCGTCCTTGCCCAAGAGCTCTGAGCTTTTGTGGCGATATCGGAAGCGTGCTTGGTTTGGGGAGCTTGGATGCCCGGGTCCGGCGATAGGTGACAGGTTCGAATCCCGGGAGTGAGCTTGAACTGTTCTACTCGCCTCTAGTGTTTTACAATCATGGTATAATACAAGTCTGCACTTCTAGCTAGGGTAGGCTTGTGACCAAGGAGACGCCTCAATACTCAATGAAATGCTTACTTACGCCGATGAAGGTTAGACATCCAGGTAATAAGATACGCCTAAAAAGCAGTTGCTTAAGCAACTGGATATGATTAATGGTTTTGAAAACGGTCAGACGGTTTAGATAGAAATCCGGTGACGTCTTTCGTTAGTGACGTCATTTTAATTCTGAGTTTGTTTTCAATTACTTTATTTCATTACCAAATAGGTCTCTATCGAAAGTATTGTTTACATAAATAAACCTGGCAAACAAAAATTTGAAAACTTTGTGTGATCATATTCCAAGTCATAAGTCATTCCATTGTTTCTTAATCAATTTCAATGTATTGCAAATCACTGGGAAGCTTGTATGATTTCATTTCCTATAATATCCGACGCCATACATTCAATGATGTGTAAAATTAAAAAGCAAAAACCCATAAATGTGATACATCAAAGTTTCATTTCGGAACTTTTTGTGCCAAGTTTATAAAATGCTTCCTTTTGAAGTGGATAAGTAGCAAAAAACCTTGTACATTTTACCTCTTTTACGTTATTGTTCCATTGCAATTAACCCCTGGGTTTGAGTTTTCAAATAAAGACTCCAAAGGATTGATAAACTCATCTCTCCTGCATAAAAACTTGCCGTGAACCGAAACACGTGTCAGCGTTGTTTAGACTAGTGTCTACCGGTCGCCTCCCTCCTATAAGTACCGTTTATTAGGAATGCCCTAGGGAACATACTTCCATCTGCCCGACCCTTCACCTCCCGACCCTCCCCGCGGCCATGCTTGGTTACTGTATCCTGCCCGCGGTCACAGGTCGCGCCGGTCAAAAGAGCCGCCTGTCGGAACCAATTAGAAGGGCAGCGGGGTCCAGCGCATCTCGGGCTCGGCAGGAATTGGCCCGAGGGCGGGTTGAAGCTTGTGATAAACACAACTACATACAGAATGGTTTTCCGTTTAGTAGCATAGAGTAGAACTCTATTCATTCCAAGGGTCTTGGTTGGTCATTGATTGATTCAAGCACAATTGATTCAGTGCAATAGGCCTCTCCAATCATAGTATTTTGGTTGAAAATGAGCTTGATTTCGAAGTTTATTCATGTTTTGTTCTGTTCTGTTCTATTCATATGATTATTGTTGTGATGAGTTTCTGGAATCAATGATGTTGAGTTTATCACAGTTAAGTTATTACCCTTATGTTTGATTAGTCACGTTTTATGTTATATGATTATTGTTACGTTTATGTTGATTGATATGGGCTACCTTGGAAATCTTTTTTTTTTTTCAAACTGTACGAATCACCCTTAAAGACTAATAAACAAAAATAAATAATGCCTGGTTATTGTAGTAAGAGTACCATCCTCCATAGTGACCGCTGGCTCAATACCTCCGCTTGCTAACCGTGATTACAGTTGTTTCTTTCTTTTTATATTTCTTAAGCTTACCTAACTTTGCTACGCTTTACCTTGGTTAGCTTGGTATCTAAAGCGTGTCAGTGACAATCTGATACAAAACGAACGCTGGTAACATTACTGTTTTTGCAAAAGCACCCCCTCCCAGCCTCTTCCAATTCACATTGAAAGTCGGAAGAGGCACCATTAAGATCTGCTGATCCAAGAGGTACGCACACACACAAACTTGACAATAAGCACATGACATGTAAGTTCTATCTTACTTTATTACTGCAAGAATAGGAAATTCTCATTCTGTTAATTCTACACAGACGATAAATTATACCATTGTAACTAAGATGATCGATAGGAATGCAGAATGTATGGAATAGTCATCGACTGTTACACTCGATTCAATCCGCCACTGGTACTTTGGCGTCTTGGTCAACTTCTTGGTCCGCACATTGAAATGATGCATGGCGAAAAAATTACACGTCTATACCACTCCGTACTAGCCTGATGAAATTTCGCTTATAGCAGCCCGCCCAACATCCGGCCGGCCTCTAGGGGAGGGGCCAGTTACTGACAGCCCTAGGTAGCAGAATTTGTGTTACAAAGACTACCTCCGTACTTGCTACTTACTCATACCTGTGACATCTTCTTACCTATTGGTTACAAAAATATTTTGTCTCGTTTACAATCATTAGAATTGTCGTGCATTATGCCTACCACAGGTACGATCATCATGTAGACATAACGTCCAACAATGCACCACTACGTATACAAGGTGTTGCAGAAGGTTGCTAGCGCTTTCCAAGCAGAACCGTTGGAGGGAAAGACCTGTTGGCGGCAACCCGATTGCTCATCATCTATTAAATGTGATGTATACTGTAGTACGTATGACCGTGTTTTGGTGTTGGGTCATCACCATTTCGTATTAATACAAACGTCCAATTTGACATTTTCATGAGTACAGTCTCCATGGTGACACCATGGTAACCAGGATGACGTCATCACATGAAAGAGGGGCCGACCAGGCCTCCCATGAAGCCTAGCGCGGCGCTGTGTTCTTTAGCTTTCAGTCTGAGCGCAGCTATACTGGAACTCCTCCTGTCTGCGCATGTCTGCGTGTACGTCATATCCGTGTGCTGCCCGTTGGCCATGGTGACGTGGACAGTCATGTGATCCGGGAACGCGTTGCTATTGGTGGTTGCTATTCCCGGAGAGGCGCTGGTGTGGTAGGAGTGCGCCTGCGCGGCCACGCCCATGAAGGTGGGAGGGGGACTGATCTGCGGAGACATGCAGGAGCTGTTGTTGGCGCGGCTGGGCTGCCAGGGTGCCGGCTGGATCTAAATAGAGGGTAAATAAATAATAATTGTGTCAGAGGACATCTTTCACTTGGATGTACACTTGTCGTTCAAACCTATGTATGTCGATCAACCTGCCCGTGATGTCAAGCCCAGGTCATAACTCAAAGAACATCATGAAAGATAGTGACTCAGATAAAGACAATGAACCATCAACTATTCTAGAAGCCGCTTAATTGCACACCTTATTTGCATTTCGTGCATTTCGTGCAAATATCCCAATGATGCAACAGGTCTTCATTCATTCATTCATTAAGCTAGTCCGCACCCTCATGGGATTTTGTGTAATTAACAGAAGTGTGCTATTATCCTTTGTGCAATTAACTGGCTTCTACTATAGTTAGTATATATACGCCTGTCTTACCTGAGAGTAGCCGTCCGGCCTGGGCGCCATCTGCATGTCGTACGGATCGGCCCCGAGCGCCACCTGGCGGATCCCGGCCATCTGCTGGAACCGCTCCTTCTTCCTCCACTTGGCGCGCCGGTTCTGGAACCACACCTGTGTAGGTACACAAAAACGGACACGTCACTTACTACACAGATATTTATGACGGTCCTGGAACCACACCTGGAGGGCACACAAAAACGGTCACGTCAATACACAGGTATCTATGACGTTTCACATGGCGCGCCGGTTCTGGAACCACACCTGTAGGAGCACAAAAACGGACACGTCAACACACAGCTATCTATGATGTTTTAACGTCACTACACAGATATTTACGACGGTCCTGGACCAAACCTGGACGGGCACACAAAACCCCACACGCCCCGTAAAATTGCGACCCTCCCATAATCACCTAGCATCTACCACGACACACACACACACACACACACACACACACACACACACACACACGCACGCACACACACACACACACACACACCAAGGAGCTTTTATCTGATCATGTAACATTTGGTCTTAGTGGTAGGATTTGGGCATATTATCTATACGTCAGTATGACGCGTCTATGCTATACACTCTCACAATAAGCCAAGGACCAGGGTTCAGTATACAGTTTGATGTGACCTTTATTTATACTACGACTCGATACATAGACAGGTGAATGGATACAAGTAATACAAGATAAGATACCTGGACAGATGCGAGAGGATGATACTAACTAACCGGTTACGTAGCTACGGCGGCGGAAGATGCTAAAAGCTCCTTGCACCCACCCACACACACACATACACGCGCGCGCGCGCGCGCACTCAAAACGACACGTCACCCTCAAGCAACAGAGAACCAAGAAGAACAAAATTGTTCAGGTGACTGATAGGAGGTGACCGACTGATCTGCCAAATATACGGCAAATTCATGTGGCAAAGTAGTAAGGCAAATTACAGTGAACTTATTTGAGAAGTAGCAAGTCAGCTATCAGTAGCCATGAGTTTGTTTGTTGTTGTTTCCCCTCCTCCACAGACAACAGTAGAAGTGGAACTAATCCTCAGCGGCTACAGCGCGATGTGAGCGAGACAAGTCAGCGCGCACATGTGCGGCGGCGCCAGACTGGAGCCGGGCCTGACGTGCCCCCCTCCCCCCCGCGGCCCGGCGCGTGGCTCGGCCGCGATCCCATCAAACACCGGGAATCACCGTGCCGAAAGGATTCTGCACGCTCTCGTGACCAGGCACGGTGTCATGTGACGCGTTCTCGTGACCAGGCACGGTGCCAAGTGACGAGATGTCGTGACAAGTGTCGTTTTCTAACAGTTACTACATTGGGAGAAAACCTTGTTACAGTTTCTCAGCTCCTAGAGCAACCCAAGCTCGTTCTCAACAGAAACGAGAAGAAGAAAGGGAAACGTCATGATTTTGAGCTCCCAACATCTGCTTTGACATTACACCCAACCTTTTATAAGGTCATACAAAAGTAATAGAGTCTTGCCACGCGCTTTCCTGTACCCTCCGCGGGTCAGTTCACCAGTTATTGACCTCTCCCTCGCCTCCTGTCCCGCCCCCAGCTTCTCAGCGAGACTCTGCCGCCAGCTCGCACCTCTGCAGACTATCATCATGAGTACGATCTAGTAGTACACATTTTGATATAAAGTACAGCTCTCATGGAACTGCTTAGTTTCGTGTAGGAGCAGACTACAAGAAATCCGAAACTGGACCATGATGATTTAATGGATGGATGGTTAGATGGACGCATCACTCTTTACCATAGCCTACGTTCCATTGCACACACCATTCTTTTCCTGAAACATTCGCCACTAAAATGTGCATATTTGGGGCGACGATCTTTAAGCCCCCATATGGGACTTAATAAGGACCGTAAAGCAAGGAATGGATATTCGAAAAGATATCTTGAATATTAAATTTTAAATTTCACTTATTGTTTTCTTTGGACTACAATCATTCTTGATATTCTAAAAGGACTTGCGTGACAGAAAGTCTCGTAGACATGCAAAACACATGGTGTACATCCCAACATTATCCAATGAAATGAGTCTACAGGTACGCCGCACGGCAGACGATGATTTACGAGTGTTCTGTGATGATCCGTTTTTTATCAGGAGACATTTCCGCGGAAATCGACGTTTAATGAAGAGTTGACCAGTCTGTCTTCACTCCCACGGTTTCTCCTCATCGTCTCCCGTTTCCATCCCTTTATTTGAAGTAGAAAGAATCACCTTGTTTAGCGGAGCCACTATATCCCAACTTCCCTACATTCACAGATGGAAAGAAAGTCACTTTCCTCTTAAAATCGCAGAACTCACAAACTAAGGTGAAACTTGGAGAAGTCAAACCCAACCAGTTTAGAAATAGTTACCACTAGAATTCGAGTAGCCTCTTATTACAATAATGTTTAGCAATGGCGATTGCCACATGTATGTCTCCTATGTTTCGACCATGTACTTGCAAGTAGCCTTCGGGCATGAACTTGCTAATAAACTTTCTATTTTACAAACGCTTCACCGGCACTTTAATCTCTTAAACCCGCAGAAATCACGTCCACACCGCAGATAACAGGCAGTCGTAACTGAGATCCGTCCTCTTGCAAGTTAGGAGGCATTGAAGGTGCTGAAATCATCCACTTTTACTCCTTGCTTTTACACTCAACTCGAACACATTATAGTTGCGAAATACAAAAGCATTACAAATATCGATACAGTCAAAGAAGGCCACGTCCACATTAGGACCCCCTGGCCAATGTGAAGTTTTGGTGGACCTTTATAGGATTTTCCCCTTGATACCCTAGTAAACACCTATATCTTATCAGTCCCCGGAGTGGTCTTCTTGGGCAGTTTGACTGTAGTGAGCAAAATTACAAAATGAAAGCGTTTACAAGCCTTCCAATGGCACATGCAGGAAAACATCTCAGTACATGCAGTATTTCGTTGTCGGAAGTTGCTCAAATCGGTAGCTTTCCTCTCAGTTTGGAAACATGTAATGGAATTCTTTAGGAATACTGCAAAAAATATCTTTTCCCACGAGGTTTGGATTATGAAATGATGGTCGTTATCAGTGCCCTGCTTGGACAGTAGGTCAAGGTAACGATAACATTTGGCAGGGCAAACATAGATATCTGCGCTCATCCACTGTACTGTAGTCTGTTGTCAGAGAACTCTCTCTCTCTCTCTCTCTCTCTCCCTCTTTCTCTCTATCTATCTATCTACCTATCTATATCTATCTATCTATATATATATATATATATAGAGAGAGAGAGAGAGAGAGATACGAGGACGAATTTTTGTCAGTGTCAAAGTTTGTAATCATTGGCAAAGTCAACTTTCTACAATAACGTGATACAGTACCTTTTGACTTGAAGAGGAAGGTAGAGGTAGTTCAGTTGCAACGTGTTGTCAAGCATGTGCAGGAGTTGTTGTGTAGAAGTTAGTATAGAATTCATCCATTTATATTGGATGTTTTGGCCAACGTTGCATCAGAAACACAGCCGAACAAGAATGTCTTGGAGATTTGCCCATCCGATGATAGTACTATCTGTTGGACCCAATACTCAAACATAAACATTCCAAACACAATAGAGTTATGTCAGACCAGTTCTGTTGTATTCAGTGGAAAATAACAGCAGCACAAATCTTGTTCTCTGGAAGCATTCCAGGGAATCTTGCTTATCAAAAGGGCCCGCGAGGCCGAACTTCATGAATTCAATGACACGTTTTTCAAAACGCTTTCATGCGAAAAGTTTAAAACACATGATGATAGACTTATGATGGCAATCATACGCTGTTATGACAGAAGCTGAAAATGCATCAAAGTCAAACAATTTGTATGGTGCTAGGTTGAAGTCGAAGCCACAAATTGACGGAACTAGTTTGTAGTTCGCCTATCTGGTAATTGATAACCATCTAAATAGGTCAAGGGAGATAATAGCTTTGTGATTGGACTTACATGTACACTAGTGGGCTGAGTGGACATATCGTGGCCATTGGGAGCAAGCTAGAAAGGCTATTTTTTTTGTTCATTCGTGGACAAAGACTGGAGCTGGTCAGTCGAAAATTTGTGTTGGAAATTTCAGGTCAACTTTTCCAGAATTAGGTAGAATGATGTCTACTAACACAGATGAACTTTCTCTGAAGTATATTTGAAATGATTTTTATTGGTGGTGCTAGTTGGACTCGATGCCACTCGGAGTTGATGGACCAATTTGCAGTTTGCCGTACTAGTAGCTAGCTATTACTGATCAATATAGGGCAATAAGATTGACATCTGTATGATTCCCTTGAATGATAACATGTCGTGGCAAAGTATAGTTGTAGACTTCCAGCCGGTTGGCGCAGCTGCAGGAGTTGATGCCACCAGTTTATAGAAACAGTTTATGGAAACCTGCACCGTAATCTAGCACCCAATCCCCGCTCCGATACACCAACTGTTGACACAGACCCTCTCCACACGTAAACGGATGGTAGCATAAGGTAATATATGTACCAAAAAGCTGTCAGAGCAGTGAAGCCGGCCTAGGAGTGCGTATGTAACAGTATGTGCCCGTTTGACTCCCTTTGGCCGGCTAGACTCCTCGGCCAGCTTATGATACCGTAGGATCTTCTTGGAGATTTTACTCCGAAGTGGCGAAACGGAGCCGATCCGCACACTCTCTTTACACCTATACTTAAGTTATCTAAATCAATGCATTTAGCCCATGTTGGGCAGGAATATGCAATAAAGATCATTGTCATTGTCAATCTAGCACCCAATCCTCGCGCCGATACACCAACTGTTGACGCTCGCACTCCGAAGTGGCGAAACGGAGCCGATCCTCAAACCCTCTCCCCACGTAAACGGCACTCCCAGGGGGCAGGACCGGGTCAAGCCGACAGTAAATTGGAAATAAATTCGCCCAACAAATTTAATTAAGTCTGGGAGCCACATGTAGGCCCGGCCGGGCCGGAGCCAGACGGGATTTTGCGAGATTGGGCGGGACTTTGATGTGGGGATTGAGTGGCCGTCCCGAGGGGCCGCGTGCCGTGTTCGTCGCGAGCGGGCGGGGAGGCGCTTATCTCCGAGGCTCCGGTGCCCAGCGGCCCGATAAGGCTTGAAAGCGCCGAAAGGGGCAGGGTTGAGATAACGTCCCGGCTGATGCGCGTCTGTGGGCGTGTGTGTGACCGCTGGGGCCAGCGGAGTCATGCTTCGGTTGCAAAATATAGAACTCTGTTTTACAAACAGATGTTGTTGTTACTCTCCAAGCAGAGGTTGGTGGGGGAAAATCGTCATCTTTTCCTTATATGCCGTATTTTTCGACCAGCCTCTCCACCAACTCCCCATAAATGCCGATCTAAAAAAAAAGAAAAAAACGGATGAAAGGAAAATGTAACGACTTTTTTCCACCAACCTCTGCTTGGAGAGTAGTTGTTTATAGCCTTAGCTGGTCATCATCCTCATCATCGTCATTTTGACGAGATAGTTGCTTGGCGTTTATTGGCTCGTTTCAAACAACAATCTTTATTGACACGACAAAAGTACAGCGACTTTCGTAAGGTCTACATGTATAACAACTACTTACAGTACAACTAAACACACATATATGGATATCTATAGGTATGATTAAATCAACATATAGGGTCTAGCATGTCATTAACACTATTAGTTCTACGGTAATCAATGCCAATCAAAGTTTACACAACGATCGCGCGCGCGCGCGCGATTATATCGATCACAAAGTGTCAATAAAGCTTCTAATCCATACTCAAAAATAATATGTCCGATGCAAAGTCTATTTATAGTGATTACGTATGAAGGTGTTTATGATGATGATGGTGCATGTTTGCATCACCAGTAATCCTCGTTTTCTAATCTGTTGAGTCTTGTCTTGCATCATTTCACACAAGACTCAAGAGATCTTGTATAGTGAAGTTAGCCTTTTTCCAACCTTCTTCAGATAAAAAAAAATATTGGTGCCTGGAGTGTTCAATTTAATGAAGTTGACACAGAGTGTTGAATTTAATGAAGTTGACACGGAATGTTCAGTTTAATGAAGTTGACACATAATTGCATGAAGAATTGGGATGACACCCAGACTACTTCTAAACGTGACCAACGGACGAGCGAATACAGGTACGAATCACCGTCACTGAATCACCGTGCAATCCTTGGCAGTTAAACAGGATGGTAACCAAGCTAGAGAGTAGAGTGACCCACAAAATGGTACAAAATATTGCCGGGACTATCAAGCATCTGATTGAAGATAAGAACAATCTCAAAGAAGCCGCTCCGCCTGTAAGATAACTGCTGGTCCGCCCCGATGATAGAACGGCTGGCCTGGCCACGTTATCAGGGCAGAGAGTCGCCGCCGCGCTGACAAGGTGAAACATGGCGGTTTTATAGGTTGCCCCTAGCCTGGATACCAGACCTCGGGTCGGGCTAGATTACCCCGGGCTCCACCGGTCTCCTCTGGGACTGATAAACGGCAGGCAATCATACGGTATCAACGCTGCACGCTGGGCAAATATTTGGAATAATTTGCCAGTGGAGTGCGATAAAACTGTATGGGCGGAGGGCATAGGAACAATGTAATTGAGTAAACAAACTGGTATCTGAAGACCCTGTCCCACATAGATGACCATAGCCTCTGGACCCTCTTCACACCATGGTTATTCACACCATGGTTAGCGTAGTTAGGTCATCTGAAGTTGAGATTTGGTAGGACGGTGTTATTGGTGAAGTCCCCTTGTCTTTGAAATAGAAGTCGTCTGTGCAATCTATGAACATTCGCAAATTTTAAAAAAAAAGAAGTCATATTCTGATTGAATGCGAATAGAGCAGAGAATTGGAGCTACAATAGGATGGATTCCAGGATAGGCTAGTAAGGCAAGGTAGGTAGATGGAAGACAAGAGAAGCCTCCAACAGTCGCCGCGGCTAGATCTCAATTCAAGCTACTCCCAAACCAGCGCCGACCTTGCGGTTGGCTTGGACGTGGTCGGATCAAAGTCGTGGGAATATCGTGAATGTGTACATATGTCTAGCGGTTCGGCATGTAAAACAGCGCACAACAGGTACCCAGCCTCCCTATACTACATACCTCCTCCTAGTGACTGACATACTCAGCCTCCCTACATACCTCCTACTAGTGACTGACATACTCAGCCTCCCTGCATACCTCCTCCTAATGACTGACATACTCAGCCTCCCTACATACCTCCTCCTAGTGACCGACATACTCAGCCTCCCTACATACCTCCTCCTAATGACTGACATACTCAGCCTCCCTACATACCTCCTCCTAGTGACCGACATACCGGTGTGACAGCGATCTCGCCCCCCGGCGATCTCGCCCCCCCGGGGGCGAGATCACTAGCGTTTTCGCCCCCCTTTAGCGTTTTCGCCCCCCCCCCCCCCCAAAGCAGCTGGTTACTACATATTACAGGTGCGCTACCTGGTACTATACTGCACCTGGGGAGTAACGTATATGGTGTGTTACCTGGTACCTATATGGAACCTTATTACCGTACCGTAAGATGTCATACCTCGAAAGTCGATACTATATTGTTCGGTGCAAACATGACATTGAAATGAAAAAGACAATTTTTGCAGCTGAGGTGGCATAAAAACAGTGCTACTGCGAATGTATAAATCAACACCGTCTATGGTACGGAATACGTCAGCTATATGTTTTCAATTTGTCACAGTGTTTTCTTTCTTGTGCTGGAAACATTTCCAAAGCACTAACAAAAACACACGTGAATAATAGTTTCTCATTATAAACACTATCTACGCGCAAGTTGATATAGCTGTTGCTAAATGCTACACAAACACTGGTAATTAAAGTACCAGTCTTAAGAAACACGGGTAAATGCATCAGTTCCTGTACTAGAAAAAACAGTCATGTTGGAGGTGAAGATATCTCTTGGCCAGGTGCATATACCAAAATGTGCGTTATTCTAATTAATACCTAATATTTGCATAATTAATAAAGACATTACATAGTTCTTTGTGGTCACTTCATGGTACAGACTTCATATTGGAGATATATAGGTTGCTTGAGGACAGGTGAATACAATGAAATATATCTTATGTCAAGACTCAGGTATATGCAATAATGGGAATACAAGGGACCCAACCCTCCTTGTCTGAAACAAGTTCAACTATCTTATTACCATGTAATTACGTTAATATTGATACTATGAATGGAGTTATGTATCAAACTCGTGTACTTATATCATTCTGAAACTGCATTTTGTGATTTATACCAATCAACTTCTAAAATGTCATGTAAACCCGTTTTTTTGGGGGGGGGGGCGAAATCGCTAAAGGGGGGCGAGGTAGGGGGGCGAGATCACTAGCCGGGGAGGGCGAGATCGCTAGTGATTTCGCCCCGGGGGGGCGAGATCGCTAGTGATTTCGCCCCCGGGGGGGGGGGCGAGATCACGGGGGGCGAGATCGCTGTCACACCGGCATTTCTGAGTCTTTGTGGTGACATGTGCTAAGCTCGGCGGCATTTCTGTCAAATCTTCATTAACATCAGACATGTCAATCATCCATCAAACATGTCAATTATCCATAGAATATGTCAATCACCCATCAAACATGTCAATCATCCATCAAATCTGTCAATCATCCATTAAAATTCCTCCCTGACTCACCTGCACCCTGGCCTCCGTCAGGTCCGCCCTGAGCGCCAGCTGCTCGCGCATGTACACATCCGGGTAATGTGTCTTCTGGAACACGCGTTCCATCTCCTCCAGCTGGAAGCTGAACAAAATATACAGGTTAGTGCGCATGTACACATCCGGGTAATGTGTCTTCTGGAACACGCGTTCCATCTCCTCCAGCTGGAAGCTGAACAAAATATACAGGTTAGTGCGCATGTACATATCCGGGCTATGTGTCTTCTGGAACACGCGTTCCATCTCCTCCAGCTGGAAGCTGAACACAATATACAGGTTAGTGCGCATGTACACATCCGGGTAATGTGTCTTCTGGAACACGCGTTCCATCTCCTCCAGCTGGAAGCTGAACAAAATGGCGGACATGAAAAAAATGTACATCCAAATTTCTTTATTTCTTTATTTAAATTTTTCACAGAGTGAAGGGGAGGGGGGCACACATTCATGGCACAATATAATATACAATTACTCAATACAATAACATGTACAACAATAGCATAAAATGACATTCTTAATATCATCAGTCAAATTAGGCTAATAACTTGGTATTTGGTACATAAAGTTTTGTATGAATATTTGAGACATAACGTTATTGTTTGTTTGCAGGCATTGCTGATCCAGTATGCTTGGTGAATATTTATGTCAGTACATTTTCGATTCTTCCAAGAGTTGTGCAGCTGTTAACTTTAAAAACGTCTGGGATTTAATGACAACTTTAATGATTATTTGAGAGCAAGTTATACTTTATGTTGCTTGGCTCACCGATACTTTTTGAATTGCGGATATTGTACGCTTAAGCTTGATCAATACCAAGTTGGTCCATTTTTAATTCTTCCAGGGGTTGTGCAGCTACCAAGTTTAAAAACCTTTGGAATTTAATTTTATCTTTTAAGAGTATTTTAGAGCAAGTTATACATTGTGTTGTTGCTACTAGTATTACGTATATTGACGCTTGATCAATATGAGTCCAATTTTAATTCGCCCAAGGGTTGTACAGCTATGAACTTTAAATATTTACAAACTTTGACCTATAGCCTAATCCCCCCACCAAATACCAGAACGAAGTCCCAAACAAACAAGTATTTTCCGCCGAACTTTAAAAAAAACGTTTGAGATTCAATTTTATCTTTGGGGATTATTTGAAAGCAAGTTATACTTTAAATTCATCTATGTTGCTTGGTACACCGATACTTCTTGAATTGCGGATCGATATGTACGCTTGATCAATACCTAGTCGGTCTATTTTTGTTTCTGAAGGGAAGTGCAGCTATGAAGTTTAAAAACGTTTGGAATTAAACTTTATCTTTTATGAGTAGTTTAGAGCAAGTTATTCTTTATGTTGTTACTGCTAGTATTGTACGTTTGATCACTATTTCTATCAGTCCAATTTTAATTCTCCCAAGGGTTGTACAACTATGAACTTTAAATATTTACAAACTTTGACCTATAGCGTAATCCCCCCACCAAATACCAGAACGAAGTCCCAAACAAACAGGTATTTTCCGCGGAAGGCCCCTCCCGGCATGTTAATCGCCTGATCCCGCTGAAAGCCAGCGCCGCCCCTGGATCCCGGCAGACAGGTTTACTCTAGGTCTCAGCCAAGTTCTTGGAACCCTGAATGTTATTTTCTGTCGCCACCTCGGACTTACGGAGTCTGCGAACTTTGCCCAAAAGTTTGCTTTGTGCCTTAAAGACTTGTCCGCACGTCATGACTCAAGCCAAGGAGCTAAGTTCGAGAATAAGACGACTTGTATATTTTGCGTCGTCACGGTATCTTGTCTTTGCGCCACTGCGGTCTTGTTAAGTCTGTGAAATTCGTGGTTTTTAAAAGTCTTTTCTGTCGAGATGGGCTAGCTAACTAACTGTCGCCACCTCGGACTTACGGAGTCTGCGAACTTTGCCCAAAAGTTTACTTTGTGCCTTAAGCCTTGTCCGCACGTCATGACTCAAGCCAAGGAGCTAAGTTCGAGAATAAGACGACTTGTAAATTTTGCGTCGTCACGGTACCGGTATCTTGTCTTGCGCCACTGTTAAGTCTGTGAACTCGTGTTTTTTCTTAATCTTTTCTGTCGAGATGGGCTAGCTAACTAACTGTCGCCACCTCGGACTTACAGGGTCAGTGCGAACTTTGCCCAAAAGTTTGCTATGTGTCTTAAGTCTTGTACGCACGTCATGACTCAAGCCAAGAATAAAGTGAAGTAGAGAAGAAGACAACGAGTCGTCGCGTTGACGTTGTCTTGTCTTGAAACAGGCTAAATTCTGTCGCCACTCCAGTCCTGTGAAGTCTGTAAAGATTAGTGTTTTTTTAATCATTTCTGTCGAGATGAGCTAGCTGTGTGCTTTAGATTTCATCATCCGCAATTGAAATAGATAATGACAATGATAGTTTATCTGGTAATAAACAAGGTTTTGTGCTTTTCCCGTAGATGGTTTAGGACATATTCATCACTTGTGTCATGACTAAAGTCTTGTTTAAAAATGAGCCAATTTTCGTGGCAATATTTTAAAGCGTCTTTAATTTTCTTTTCTTATCATCCCAGTTTTGGCACTTGAAAATTTTGTCTTGAGAGGTCTTGAGATGGGACTTTTGAAGACGTCTTCCTGAACTAGAGACGACTTAAATTTCTACCAGACTGTCTCAAAAATGATACAAGCCATGCTAAAAGAAGTGGCCATCGTGGCGACTCACTTGCGTACAAAAGCAAAAGACATACAGGTAAAATATTTTCACCTATCGCATTGCCAACTCAAAGTGGGTCACTTTCTTTTCAAAATGAATTCTTAAAATCTTGTCGGGAAACCACAAGACGACAAACGATTATATCAGAACTAAACTAATCCATTCGTTCTAGTATCCCAACGTCTGTGAATAACACTTGTAGGTACCTGGTGAACGTGGTCCTGTTTCTCCGCTTCTTCTTCTTGTCCCCGGCGGCGGGAGGCGGCTCCTTGTCCGCCTGGTCCCCGCCTTCGGTCCGGTCCGCTCCTGACTCGGGCTTCGGGGTCGGCGGGGTGTTTCCGGGCCTCGTGTCGTCTTCGCTGGTCTGTGACTGGTCTTCGCCTTAAAATGTTGTTAAAGCAAGGATTGATAAGGGAGAAAAGACAACCGACTTCTAACTGAAACTATGAGAAGTACTAACCCGGCAAAGTGTCTGAAGCTGCACTATGTCATGATGCTCCCGTTCATCAAAATAGGAAAAGACTACATAATGTCAATTTGATATAGTAAGACCTGTAATGTTAGAATCATATAGTTAACTTTACATAAAACAATTTGAAAGAATGCTGGAAAGGTTTGGTTACAGTATTCACATGTCAGAACGGAAGTTTTGTGGAAAAAATTGTTTGAACGGATATTGCATTTTCTACATTGCCTCCCCCAGTATCTCATCTGTAACCAACATGTGTTAAAAGGTTAATTATCGTACATTGACTGGGTAATCATCACTTATTGAAAGCTTTATTGACAATCATTTATAGGTCTTTTCCGGCTGATTTCTAACTTTACCATACTACTATTACATGGTAACATACATCAAATATAACACATTTTCACAATCTACGCAAAGATCTCCACAGACCAACACACATCAGACTTGCCACAGTGAAGCAAATGGCACAGAGGCAAATGAATAGCATGGTTGATTGCGTTGCGTGCAGTGTGTACTGAAAGTGTACTGAAAAAGCGTGGTATTGAAAAAGATTCAGAAATAGACCTGGACAAAAATGATACTGGATGTAGTAGAAAGTCAAATTTGACGATTTAAGACTTATTTCAACACTGAAACGGCACAACACGTAGAAAGTACCCGAAGATGTCTTGTTAAGTGTCCCAACATTTACTTTCATGTGTGAATCTAATTTTAACAATCCGTTCATACCCCTGTCACATTATCCACGATCTTTGAGCGTATCGATGGAAGATCGGCCATATTTTAAAATCGACAGAGGGTTGCGCGTATTTTTCACCTGAAAACCGTCCCTGTCACATATAAGCCATATTTTGTACCTTGTACAATTGTTGTGCAATAAACGTATTGTTATAAGCGAGGCTCGGGCGATTGCCGCAGAATCGTCGTCCGATCGATTTTCGTAAAATGTGACAGAGGTATCAGAAATCCTAAACCTACATGTCATAATACCCCCCCTCACATTAGGCGCGATTCGATCGGACGACGATTCTGCGTCAATCGCCCGAGCCTCGCTTATGATAATAACTTTATTGCACAACAATTGTACAAGGTACAAAGTATAGCTTATATGTCACAAGGACGGTTTTCAGGTGAAAAATGCGCGCAACCCACTGCCGATCTTAAATATGGCCGATCTTCCATCCATACGCCCGAAGATCGTGGATAATGTGAGGGGGGTATTAGGACACCGACATAACGGATGTTTCAATGCCGGAGATCCGCACATGTACATGACTGCACCGCGTGTCCGTGTGGTGTGGTACATATTAGTCTGAGGAGTCCCCTGCGCTTGTGATGCCATTCTCCATGTATGTCCGCATTATGAAGCTTTACGGTATGATAACAACTGTACGTTTTCTTTTACAATGACAGTGCCGATAACACAAACTGTCATTTTCTTGTACGAGTTGATCCTCGTGCTTGTACCGTAACTCTCCATGTGTTATCCCATTATTCTCATGTCCGCGCTAGTTTGGTTTTTGATCCGTGTATGGCAACGGCACTCCATATGAAAGAAAAGTTACAGTTGGCGGCCATTTTAGGTTTTTTGTAAAGTTGCTGAACATTTTCACACATTGGTATTTCCTGTGCCATTGGCATTAACGATCAACAAAGTCCCACTTTAATCTTACGGTCTATAGCACTAGATCTAGTTAACGATGGACTGCCTGAGTGTACATTTATCTGCACGGTTTGTAATGTTGTGCATTGTTTTTGCCTGCATTCTTATTCATGTGAGCCTTACATGCTTGAGCAAAATGTTTAGATGGATGTCCCTTTTTTAAGAACAACACAGGTGGAAGTAACTGCTATTGCTATTAGTATTGTTTTTCAAAACAATTATCTGTTGGCCATATTTTGAGCTGAGAATTCAACGTAACGTCAGTAGAAAATGGCCACTTAGGCATGTAGAGGGAGTCTAACCCCTGTAACAATACTAGTATTCCCGAGCTTGGTACTACAAAAAATGTGTAACTACGATTGCAACGCCTGTGCCATGGTTTTTAGAAAATACTTTTCAGAGAGGCCAAAATGGCAGCGTTTTTCATACATCTTCCTGTGAGTACACCACCTGTGCAGTACTGGCAAGTGTTCGTACACTACGGTAGAAAGTCCTGATGCCGTGGAAACCTTTGCCACACCATGATTATGATTCTATCATGCCCAACTGATTGCTAGATCAGGCACGGAGAAAGTTAAACTTTATTTCCGTGTCCCAGTTTGCTGTAGACGGACAGAGCGGTGTGTCATTTGAGAACAGAATAATTGAGATCATGGTGCGAAACTGACAGCAAGGCTGGGTGGAAATAAAACAGTATGGCAGGAGGGAGACAACACGGTAACTAGAGAAGATAAGTATTAATCAATTACTCATTTCTGTTGATGATGTCCCATGACAATGATAGCATAATTTCGCACAAATCTAAACCGATTAGTGACAATTCTACCCGTAACCTTTCCCTTGTAATAACATTAGAACATTAGTTGTCACATTGACAATGAATGTTTTCTATCTGTACTATCATACCGAACTGCTCATTGCACCATCCTCATTTTTTGGGCTTTAAAAATGCTACTCGCAATATTGACATACATGAATGGAGCTTCGATGTTTTTTTGTACACTTCAACCTACCACATTTATATTAGCGTGACCGTTCATCTGAGTTGGTTTTTGACATTTCAAGTACAAGTTGTCCAACACACAAGTTTACGTTTGAAATTTTTCATTCACAAGACACGATTTTATTTTGCCATCGCAACATGACAACGGTTGGGTTACAGTGTAGATACTTATCAGTAGGTACTTATCAGTCGTATGTCCACCTGTTTTTATTGGTCATTTTGTTCATCATGTATTACAAGATCTAGCTTTAGACGACCAAGGTTTAGGTACCAAGGTTTAGGGACCAAGGTTTAGGGACCAATGTTAGTGACAGAGTTCTCGGCTAACCTGGAGTTGCTGCGGCAGCCGCTGCGGGTACCGGTACTTCCATGGCACTGCTGGCGGCGGTAGCGGCCAGGATCCCCGCTATGGAGTGCTGACTTCCCGCCGACCGGGTCATGTCCACCAACTCCGCGGGCGAGCCCGTCCCCCGCACCGGGGCGTACCTGTCCGCTCCCTCGGGGACGGTGAAGGGTGGGCCCGCCGGGTAAGCCATGGTGGCGCCGCTAGATTTCCCGGCACGTAAATCCTCACCACTGGGACTGAGCACAGCGCAACTTCAGTCGCGTTCCGCCCGTCGTGACCAACTTTTCACGTTTTCTGGGCAAATCTTCAACTTGTCGCCGCGAAACTCGCAAAAGTGTTGGTAATCGTTCCTGGCGGCGTGCTATGATCTGTCCAACTTCTCTTAAGTACGTCCTTCATCGTGTCCAATCACACAACAGCGCACACACGCCCTAACCCATCGCGCACGGGCCAGGCTGTTTTCATTTACTGGATGTCAGGCAGGTTTTAGTACAAGACCCTGAACCTGAACCTGTTGCGAGAGCGTGAAGGAAAACGATATCGGTATTAAAGAAAAGGTCTTGGTTTTGAAAATGGATAGTAAAATAATCGAAAGGCAAGAACACAATGAGATGACTTGCAGTACGACAGAAAGTGTACTATATAGGTTTTGTTCCCTTGTCATCTTTATATCTCGATCCTTCTTTTAATGGCGGTAAATTCTTATACGTGCACCATGTTGTGAGATTACTAGCATATTCCATTATTGAAACAATTAAGTGGAATATGGAAAGCAGGTAAGGCGAACGTCACATTTCCAAACCTGGGCCCGGCCGCGCTGTTTGTAGAAACGAAAAATAGAAATGGATACGTTGATATATACACAAAGTATGCCGACGACTATTTTCTTTACGTCTTGTGTAGTTAGATGTCTTTTTTTCTTCATATCATACATTTAGCTGCCCAGTCGGGCCCTTGTTTGGAAATTTTTGCCTAGGTAGGTCTCAAAGGGAAAGCTGATGTTGACGTGATCCACGACATGCGTTTGGTGTGGCCCTACCTGGGCGTGATGGCAGCAGGATCTCCAATGGGAGGAAGCAAATTGCGTACCTTCCAAATCATCGCTGGTACGGGTCCGCTGTCGGTGGGACGCTCTGGAACCACTTCTGTTCTACAGGCTTCAAACTAGGCTCTACTGCGGGCGGGCGTCTTCAGTTCATACCAGGCTCTACATGCTACTCTCCTATAGCTAGCAAAGGTTGATGGTGGAAAATCGTTGTCCTTTTTTTTTTTCTGTCAGCTAAGTCCACTGACAGAAAAAGACGGCATATACGAAAAAGACTCAAAATTACAGGCGACGTTTCTCTATCAAGATTTTTTAACGTTTCTCGCTAATTCTTTTTCACCCTGATAGAGTTGAATTGGTTTTTGTTTGTTTTTTTGTTTTTCAGAAATAGTACAAAATTCCATGATCAGAAAGATCCAGCTAAATGTAATCTAGGAAGATATGAAGGCAAAGATTCCCTTAGGGCTTCCCGACATAGAGAAAACTCAAAACCCATCAAAGTTGCGGTGGATGTAGCGGTTTGTTATGAATTTGTCACTTTCCATCATCGTGAGCCACAAACTGCCGGCGCGATTGTAATTATTTGCAGGAACAAAATTATCAACTATTTCTTTCGAGTTCCACGAATGCCAGTATTCTACTTCATTCAGGTGGATTCTTGCCTTTGTTGGGGATAGCGCCGGTCAGGTTTGACTGCCGGCTTTATTCGTAGTAACCCCGTACATGTAAGCTGTCATTATTGGTAGGGAATATCTTCAAATTGGATCCATGCTGTGCTGCATATGTAACTCTATTCCACAAAAATTGTACAAGGTACAAAGTATGGCATCTACATAACTACAGTTCTATAACTATAACTAATACAGGAGTTGTAGTATGGGATAAGTTTCTTACATTCATTTGAGGAATTTCTAATGTCTAAACCTTCTTTGATATATTTTCCTATATCTTCCATGCTGGAATCATCACATGTCATGATGTATTTGAATTTGCACTTCAGGTCCATTGAGATAAATCCTTGTGTATAAAATGACAACCTTATGTATAGAGAATTGCGTATATCAGAATATTTGGGACATACAACCATAAAGTGATATCGTCTTCAATTAACTCTGGACAGAATGGACAGACCCTCTGGTCGAAACATATCATCACCAGTCCACGATACGGTGCGCTTTTGGATGGCCCACTGCCTTCCCACATCAGAAATGCATTGTGTCATAAAGTGGTACCCTACCTACATATATAGTTTGTAAATGCACTGGAAAAAGCGTTTTCTTTTCTGTTTTTCATCAAAAATTTGGACAGTTATGGAGGTCATGGATGGGCTAAAGACGTCATAAGGTGATTGAATAACCTTTGTTTAACCCGGATAGCCCTGTCGGCAGGTGTCCAAGGACGTGGCGGGGTCAAATGGGATACACGTATATCTTCCTCTGAGCTGAGTTACACTTCAAAATATAACTCTTACACGTGTATGTCGGGGATTTAAATTCGCGATAGCGGGAAAAATGACTTTTCGCGGTGGTTTTAAATTCGCGGTAGCACCATGCCCTGTAGTCCTTTACTGCCATGGAAAAATATTCGCGGTGGTTTTAAGTCCGCGATAAAACGGCCACCGCGAAAATCGCGAACATTAAGCCACCGCGAAAGTTTCTGCCTTTAAAGAATTTAGATGCCAGTATGGCAAATGTTTCATGACCAGCACTATGCCATCTCCAATGTATACTCTATAACACATCTTCTCTTCTCCACAAGTTCCGAAGAGAACTCCATTTCCTGTCTACTCACAGATAACACAGACACGATATGTGGGGTAGGGTAGCGGCGTATGGTACTTTCTGCTTTGTCAAAAAATAGCTTGTGACATTTGGCAAAGCCATTGGGGCTTAAAAAAAACAGTTCACACACATCCTTACACTTCAACCTACATCACATTGTACAGCAAACATTTGTACGATAATTAACTACCCTGTTTCCACCAGTCCGGCGTTATCTCCGTTTCTGCCATACCATTCATAGTTGCTAAGATAGTCGGCTTAAAAGTTCATTAGATTTTCAAAATCGCAGGCGGCCTCCTTGATTTTACAGCGACCAGTGTTAGAAACTGGTTTATCTATCTCTCTGTTTGTCAAGGGCCAAGTATGAAAGAAAAAAAAAGTTCGATAATTTTAACCGATGGTTAATTTTGTATAAACGCCAATGTAACGACAGACCAGTTTGGTTTAGGCCTTTACCTGGTCTTTCAGTTGAGTTCAGCATTACTGCATCAACACTAGCGATGTAACTATCAATCCATTCACGCCGATTGAAGAGTAGAGTTGAGCACAGTTCTGCCCGGCCCATGTGCTTGAAAATGACATTTGGCGCTTCTTTAATTAGTGATTTACTCAATATGGGATGTGATATTAAAATATACATTCCTAATGCAACTAGACAAACCATCGACCATAAAATATATCTGCTCTTTTATCTCCACTATATAAACAGAAAAGCGAGGAGAAGTTGAATTTATCCAGCAATAGCCTCATTTTGTATCTGTGAACTGTGTCTTTTCAACATGTCTTGTTGTGACCTGTACTTAGCCCGGTGTGGCAAAAATGTGCAATAAAGGTCTTCATTCATTCATTAAAATATACAGTTTACACAGATCTATAGTACAGACAGCCTATATGTGTAGTGTGTTGAGTACATGTGAATATGTCATTGGTGTTTGGGTACAAATGGATATGTCATATGTTTCGCACCATTTTCGGCCTTTAGGCAAAGGTACAGTCGTCCCATTAATGTGACAATAATGGGACAATGTCACTCAAAGTTTGTTTATTACCTGTACTTAGCTTGTTAGAAAGCAAAAACGTACAATAAAGGTCTTCTTCATTCATTCATTCATTATCCATTTCTTTACGAAAAGACTGCAATGTACAATCTATAGAGAGGCGAATCTTATCCGAAAGATGTAGCAGATTACATCCAGCGTTGCCTATATAAACATGTCGTATTAAGCTGTATTTGGCGCTTAGGCGAAGCTGTAACCGGGCTATCCCCGGCCCATTATAGCCGTAATTTGATTAGGGAATGGGGGAGTTAAAAAGGTCCGTAAATTGGAAGGAACAACAGTGGCCGGCGTTTGGTGAGTGACGGATGCTGTTATCGGTGTGTTCCTGTGGTGACAACGCGCCGGTGCGAATTTGATGACAATTCTTACAAGAACCGCTCCGCCTCCACAACTAGTGGCTGGGCGCAACTCCCGCTGGTCTCGCCGCGCCTCGCGAGAGGAGAGGGAAGGTAGAGCCGGTCTGTGGAGCGATGGAAAAGTGCCTATAAATGATGATGATAATGATGGTACTCAATTGTTAGAGTTGTACACTTTTTTGCGTAATTCTATATCGTTCTTATGTATATATGCGGACGGAGCAGGCCATATGCCTGTTGTACATTCCAACGCCATTCAGGCTACCACAATGTGTATGTCTTAACTTGAAAGTTCATCTGTGTTGGTACAAGTCATTCTTGAAATAGTTGAACTGTAATTTCCAACACCAAAATTGGACTCACCCAAATTTTCGACTGTACAGCATCAGTCTTTGTCAAGGAATGAACGTGAATATCTACATAACGTGACGTCACAACAGCAGTGGATTGTTCATTCCTTGACAAAGACTGATGCTGTACAGTCGAAAATTTGGGTGAGTCCAATTTTGGTGTTGGAAATTACAGTTCAACTATTTCAAGAATGTGTATGTCTGTCTGCCAATACAACAGTTAAAGAAATCTTTAAGATACCGCCGTCTTTATATAGGAGAAGAAAAAAAAAATCAACCCAACCAGTAGTAAGACGGTTTTATCTACTTGTCTATGACTACAGTTTGTACACAACATCGATCCTTTCGGAGCGAGTGAGCCTCCAACTCTGTCTCAACACCGGAGACATCTTCCCTTTGTCCCTTAAACCTGGCTCCGATTCCAGTGCGTCTCCAGCAACCCCATACCCTAAACCCCCCTCCCTCCCCTGACACCCCACCTAACACCCCCCTCCCCCCCTGAAATACCCCTAACGCCCGCTGACATCTTCCCTTTGTCCCTTAAACCCGGCTCTCCTTGCCGTGCGTCTCCAGCCTACCCCCCTAACACCCCCTCCCCTGACCCCCCCCCCCCCGAACCCCCCTTACATCCCCCCCTGAAATCCCCCTAACGCCCGGAGACATCTTCCCTTTGTCCCTTAAACCCGGCTCTCCTTGCCGTGCGTCTCCAGCCGAAACAAACCAGCGCGGGTCACCGGAGGTCACCAGGCGAGTTAAGCAGGTTAAGGGAGACACATTCTCGGTGAGCGCCCTTAAGTGACAACAGACTCCAAATGTTGCATCCGTGGGAGGGGCAGTCTGATTGGAATAACGAAGCAGAGGTGTAGAACTGGGGCCGGCTAATGGCACCCCGCCGATAGCCTCTGGTACAATCAGCGGCCGGGCCGGCTGACGGTCACGGGCAAGGAGGGTGGGGTGTAGCCTCTACCAGGCTTCACAGGTCGCCGCTAGCCTCTGATACAATCAGCGGCCGGGCCGGCTGACGGTCACGGGCAAGGAGGGTGGGGTGTAGCCTCTACCAGGCTTCACAGGTCGCCGCTAGCCTCTGATACAATCAGCGGCCGGGCCGGCTGACGGTCACGGGCAAGGAGGGTGGGGTGTAGCCTCTACCAGGCTCCTCAGGTCGCCGATAGCCTCTGATACAATCAGCGGCCGGCCGGCTGACGGTCACGGGCAAGGAGGGTGGGGTGTAGCCTCTACCAGGCTCCTCAGGTCGCCGATAGCCTCTGATACAATCAGCGGCCGGGCTGCTGACGGTCACGGGCAAGGAGGGTGGGGTGTAGCCTCTACCAGGCTTCATGGGTCGCTGTAAAATTTTTAAATGCATTTAAGTTCGCGGATATTTAATTTCGCGGTAGCGAGAAAATGGACATTTCGCGGTGGTTTTAATTTCGCGGCAGCACAATGCACTGTAGTCTCTTACTGCCATGAAAAAATGTTCGCGGTGGTTTTAGATTCGCGGGGAAGAGGGCCGCGAACATTAAACCACCGCGAAAGTTTCTGCATTTACAGTAGTAGAAATTGGACAAATAGATAGAAAACACACCAGAGGAGTTGGTTGGCCGAGGAGTACAGTTTGTTTGCATTTTTCCAGCGACCTGGGGAGCCTGGTAGAGGCTAGGTGGGGTGGGGTCGGGGTAGTTTGTTAGTCTCTACCAGACTCCCGCCTGGCTGAATAAAGGGACTTTGGCCAAGTTAGGAATAAAAGCCTAGTAGGAGTTACATGGTCTAGGAGTGCTGGCCGGCCTGGCGGCCATCTAACTCCTATGGCGTGTTTTCTGTCTTTTTTTTGGCTAATTTCTACCAATTTTCCAGCGCCCTGTGGAGCCTGGTAGAGGCTACGTGCGGGACCTTGCAATGGCTGGCGCGTTCTCAAGATCTCCGGGTCTCTTCTTCAAGATTAATTGAGACGCAAGTGTGTGCTTGAAGGACGTCGTCTATTTTCTCTTATCTACTTGTCATATCAAAGTCTTTGCTTTGTGCATTTTGCATCTATTAAATCTTCTGGCAGTTCGCGAACAAAACATTCTAAATATTTCATATTCTATTTTCTTAGAAGAATCGATGTCCAAAGATGATTGCGTCAAAGTCAATGTTAAGAATACATGGCGAAAGGTTAATTTTATATTCTGTATTATCTCCGAAACGCAGAGAGGGACACAGCACTCCTCGTAGGACAAATGTAGAATGTGGTTGACTTCTACTCTCCAAGCAGAGGTTAGGCTCCGGATGTTATTTTAACGTTTTTTTAGTCGTTTAGCAAGATACAATACAAAATAGAAAGCCCGATTAAAACAACTAAAAAAACGTAAAAAAAAAGCCGGAGCCTAACCTCTGCTTGGAGAGTACGTACAGTGTACATACATGTAAATGATACTCTAGACTCATCATATTGATATATTGATACTTATTCATAGAGGTTTATGTACATACACCTGTTTGTTCAGATATATAGTTGTAGTAGACCTTTTGTTGTGTCAACGAAAATCATGTGTATGTATCTAGATGCGTCTCCCCTGCGTTAGAATCTAAGGGCTCCTGACATCTGTTAGTGGGAAAACGATTGTTGAAATGTGGGTAAATAGATCCATGGGAATACAGGCATTAGGCCAGAACGGGTAGTAATCCGCTGAAAATGCGCGCAAATTAAGTGCAAGTGATCTCCCCCTGCGAACAAATAGCCGATGTGTAGCGCGTTTTAGAGGAGACAGCAACTCAGTGCCGATGGCTGAAGGGTCCATAGCCTCTACCAGGCTCCGCGAATTGGTGGTCCAAAATATATAGTAGAACGTGGACAAATAGAGTCAATGGTACGCTAGGGGAGTCAGCCGGCCAGAGGAGCTATTTCCTCCGACTCCCCTAGCGTAGTCCGACTCCCTTAGTAAGTTAGCCTTAGCGTACTATTGACTCTATTTGTCCAATTTCTACTATTAGACCCCCGATTCACGGAGCCTGGTAGAGGCTAAGTGTCCACACTCCGAGGGGTGCTGGAAAAATAGCAGAACGTTGCCAACAAAAGCTAGAAGGTTGAATAATTGGACAGAGAAGTTAACCGACAAAAGAGTTTACATTTGCAACAAACGAAAGAACTGTACGACAAGGCAAGCTCAGTCACCATCCTCGGAATGTTTCCTAGCCGTTTGTAGCCCTTTTTTTGTCGTCGTTTTTGCTTTTTTTCCAACTCGCCACTCACGTACGTGGGGTAGGGTGGGCTTGGTTCTACTAGAAGCCTTCTCTCTTTTTCAGGACAGAAAATTAAACCGGTAAAACCATTGCTGGATCTTTCAATTAACGCACAAGTCGTTGCCATGGTTACGAAAGACCGGGATCTGTGACGTTTACAGGACGGAGCCAAGCCGCGAAACCAAACAGCCCAAAACTGTCTGTACAAAGATGACAGAAATCAATCATCAAATAGTCTTCTCAACTTACGAACAAAAACAGTGATTTTGAGTCTGATCGTCTGCTTATTTCAGCTTTAATATAAATACATTTTGCCAACAGCTTTAGATTTTACATCGCTATCATGAGTTAGATACTTCTGTACACTTTAAAGCGTGGGTACCATCCTCTGTAGCTGTAGTAAACGCTGACCTGCATCGAAACGTCATCACCTATCTTTAAGCGACGCTCTTTGAAATAAGAAAATCATAAAAAGATGTTTCCGATAAATAGTTACTTGCTCCCACGTTGCAAGACGAAGTTGCGTTATCTTTTTTTTTTAGATTTCGCCTTCGTGTGAGCAGGCATTGAGCATTATCAGCAACTTTGTTTGAACTTGAAGGTACATCACCATTACACACGACACGGAATAAAGTATCTTTGCTTAGAGTAGATTCGATAAGAAAGGAAAGGAAAGCCCATACTGTAGCCATTTTCTGTTGAAGCAGCAGTTTCACGTGATTGGCTTTTCAATCAATCAATTGGAGAAGCGATGAAGTATAAACTGAGTCAGTGATTTTGCGACAAAATCGAAAACAGAACCTTCACGTTCCCAAACTCATGGACAAGAAGCAAAACAAAAGGGAATGATTACTGCTCCATGTGACCTATAATAGAAAACTTACCAATATCTAATATACCCTGCAATTTCTCCCGTATCGCGTTCTGACAACAGATGGATTAAAGCATATCTAAACCGTCGCCACGTCTGCATCAAAAACAAATGAACACGTTACAAAATCCGCCTCTTCTGGAGACCCTTGGCACCGACTTGTTCTTGTTATTAACTCTTTAAGACTCGCTCTTCTCCAGTTCGAGCCCTTCCGTCTTCGCCAGGCACCTGTTGCCGTCTTCTCCCCGAGATAAGGTGTCTTGTCACGCCTCGAGATCCTTTGAAGACATCCTTGAGTCGTTCCAAGGTCGCGACCTTCCCGCGCGCGACTGTCGCCATCTTGTGACCTCTGACCCGAGGATATACTGTTGTTTTTCCCCTCGGCTATGGCGACACCGGGGTTGATTAGCGGGTCGCACGGCATCGCGGCGGGCGCGTGACTCTGCACCGGGGCCTGGCGCGGCCCGGGTCGGGGGCTCGCGCACGATTTACCGCCCAGACGGCCGTATGTGGCGCGATAAAATAACACAGTTTACGCAGCGAGCCCAGGGGGCAACGTTAAGTTTAATAGTGGTGCTCTAACTTATAGTCGAGTCGGGTTCCCACAGAGAAGAACATCAAATAGGACGACACGGCACCGGATACTGTAAATGCAGACATGTTTGCGGTGGTTTTATGTTCGCGGTTTTCGCGGTGGCCACTTCACCGCGAATTTAAAACCACCGCGAACATTCTTTTTTCAGGGCAGTAATAGACTACAGTGCATGGTGCTACCGCGAACTTAAAACCACTTTTTCCCGCCACAGCGAAATTGAATCCCCGCGAACTTATATCTTACTCAACAAGCAGAGGTTCGGCTTCGGCTCTAATTTTCTATCATGCGTTTTTATCGGGCTTTCTGTTTGCAGTTATTTTCCAATGCGAGACACAAAGAAAACGGTACTAAAACTGTACGTACAAAAAAGAAAACTGTACACTGAAAGTAGAAGTCCCGATGAAAACTAGCCTGGGTACCATCCGATTTCTAGCAGGGCTCCTTAATTACACCCCGTAGAAATCGGATGGTACCCAGGCTAGATGAAAATGACTAAAAACGTAAAAACCCTGCTTGTAGTAACCAGAGATAGGCATACAACAATTTCTCCCAGCAGAGGTGAGGCATACGAAATAAATCGCCCTCACTTGCCACAAACCACGTGCACGTTAATGAATGATTCTTAACGACAAAGTTTGCTATCATGAGAGTTTGTACAATGTACAATGTATATTCAGCAAAAACTTTGGGGCGAATATGACCTATCATCATCAGTCACTGGGTTCTGCATCTACAGTCTTTAGAAAGTCCTGCAGCTGCATTTAGTCTTTCTTCATCCTTTTCCATTGTGCTTTGCATCCTGCAAGCTTTCTTAGCTCCTGGAGTTTCTTTGCTGTTGTAGGACGAGCTCGACCTCTGTGCTTTAGGATCCTTAAGGTCTGCTTTCAGCAGGCTGAGTAGCCTGGCTACCATACCCCAACCTCAAATATCTTTCGCACGATAGATACTTGAGATCGGGCTGGGGTTTGGTAACCAGGCTACAGGCTGAGCAGGTTGACACAGTGTCTTCCCTTGCGTGCCTTGCTCTTGGAACCTAGAATGGCGAATTCAAGGGGTTTTTGTGCAGGTGTGTCTTGTGGCATCCTGAGGATGTGTTCAAACATAGACCACCTTATGACTGTTACCTCAAATATTTGCCATGATTGCTGTCCTGGATTGCTGTCAAGGCCTCCAATTGAACAACCGGTTACCAGGTTAGTGATGTTGCGTGGTCAGGACAATAGTACAAGGTATCAGTTACACTACTGGATACATTCAAATTATATTTTCTAATTGGGTGCAAATATAACATTCATATGACTTTGTCTCACTGTAGTATGTACTTACTTAAGCAGAGTAGTGCTTAGTAGTCTATTTTAGTCGAACCTGCCTGAAGTGGCAAACCTCCTACGGCATGTAATGATAGAAAAGGACGGCAGAACACGAAAAGTTGAAAATCTGTTGTTTCCCAAATCTGCAGCACTTATTGTACTTTTTTTGTAGATGAATGGATCCAATGGATGAATGGATCGTTGCTGTTCACAAAGTAACACACTGAGAGTCAGACACACACGCGCATACGCGCGCGCACACAAACACGCACACTACAGACAGACTCACACACACACGCACGCACACACGCACACACACACGCACACACACACACACGCACACACACACACGCGCGCGCGCGCGCGCACGCACACACACACACACACACATACAAACAAACAGGGCCATACAGAGTTACAGACATAGACACAGACACACCCCCACACAAATACTGCAACACACACACACACAAACAGACACACACATACATACCACACATACACACACACTGTTTTACTCACACACACATACATACAGGGCCATATAGAGTTACAGACACAGACACATACACACCCAGATACACAGAGACACACACACAGCGGAAACACACACACACAGACACACATAAAGACACACACACACACACACACACACACACACACATAGACACACATAAAGACACACACACACATGAAGACACACACACACACACAGACACACATAAAGACACACGTGCACACACACACACAGACACACATAAAGACACACAGACACACATAGAGACACACACACAATGGAAACACAGACACACACACACACACACACACATCAACAACAAAACCTTCTTGGCCAAGGTAACAAACATAATGAAAGTTGCACATCTGTTTGCCAAACGCCGCTGCCCCGCGGTGCGGGTTGGATACAGTTACGATGTTCGGTCCCGCCGCTCGCAGGTACGGATTCCGGGCGCACATGTGCCGGGGCGCGGGTCAGATGGCTGCGGAGATAGGCGCCGTCAGGCCCGCGTTCTCACGGCCAGCAGCACGCCCAACACATGGGGAAAACACCGCCTGAAGGGCAGAGGTAAACGCCGTCAGACTCGATTGGGCTGATAGAGCCGTGTGGAGAAAATACCTCTTCTATTGCCTGGTGTTAGACCTACGTCACATGTCCAAACCGGGGCCCGGCCGGGGTAGCTTTCCCGGGGAACGAAAAGTATGATATAAAAGACACCAAACTACACAAGACGTACGCGTAATGATAATAGTCCTGCGTATTACTTAAGTATATACTTTCACTTCTACGTTTCTATTTTCCGTTTCCACAAAAGCCTGGCCAATTTTTCACCTGGAAATTTTAGTTTCAGGACTCGAAATACCACCTGCATATGCAGTTTATTTGCAGGTAAAGGTTGGGCTGTGCAGGTATTTCTGATGTCTACCTGCACCAAACCTGCATCAGACTTTTGCGACTGTCCTTGTAATTCCTATACATGAGAAATGACCAAGCTGATTACGATGACAGTGATGATGATCGCTGATAGTTTGTAATTATTGTGAGTACGTCAACATGTGACTTTTTATTTAGTTTCTACACAAGGCAGTTTTCCCTTACATACTTTGTTAGTAAACAGGTTTACAAAGTATGTTCAGAAGGTTGTTTTATTCACTTTTGGGGGTATTCGAAAAGTTACCTGCACCAGTGCAGGTACACAGACAAAGTATTTTGAGCCCTGAGTTTTAGCACTTAGTAAGTCTGGTATCCAAACCTACCTATTAGTATTACAGATGCCGAGGACATGAAAAAAAGAAAAGACCCGGTATCTCACATACCAGGCTTGTACTTTGTAAACATTTATATACACCTAAACATATCATTAAACATGTAGATTTAAATTTAGTTATAATATGCGTATAGCCGATATTTTACTTTGTCATCCCGAGAAATAAGCTTCTTCTTTTACACATACACGATATAATATAATACAATACAATATCGAACTGGCTTTTCAGTCCTCTAAGATAATAGGAACTCTATCATTACTTCGGGACTGGGTCTTTAGTTCACATAGGTTTGGTTACTACTAGGCTTCTACTTTGTACACATGTATGTGCCCCTAAACATCTCTTTAAACATGTAGATAATCAATTTAGTTCTCAGTGTCTATCAGGTACACGAGGATCTCAAAGGCAAAGAAAGCCAAAGTTGTCTGTTTTTCACAATTTGTGGATCAAATGTCTTTCGTGATTTAGCTTTTAACGTTTTCTAATTTTTTTCGCAATCATTTGTGTACCTTTGACGCTCTACCATTTGTGCACTTGTGTGCGTTTCCGGACTTTTGTCGTAGGCAACTTCCTAGGGCACTTGGATGAACTGTGATGATGTTAGGGCAGGTCTTTGGAAAGCTAGCTAAAACTACTACTAGTATTAATTGGCCTCCTTTTCTCTGACCTTGGTACTGCAGTAGAACTTCCGGTTTTGCATCTTTTCTATATATTTCTCCGACCTAGTCCTACCGACGGTGGTAAATACAACGGCTATTTGTGTTAATTTGACCATGCTAGACGAAAGGTGCACTCTCAATGTACTTGCATCACTGCGGGGTTCGAAAGATACGCAACAAATTTCAGAGATAAAGAACGAATTTCTTACTTTTTGTGTATTTTGTCGCCTTCCAAGTCATATTTTTACGTATTACGCAATATTTGAATTATAGAAAATCGGAGAAAATAACAAAACAGTGACGCAGTGAACGAACCCCTGCAGCGTCGCAAGCTTGACGCAAGTGCAGTGAGAGTGCACTTAAAGAGGTTAGCAATAGTGCGTCTTTATAGTCTTCACTAAAATCCTCAACAGTGCAATGATGAAAAGCACAGCCGGTAAAGTGTTCGTATCAACTCTTTATTCCATCTGAGAACACGGCGCACAATAAAATCATCACGAGTCTGGAAATGCTCAGTTGTTTATATCATAGGACGGAATGTAAGGTTACGATTTGGACACAACGTCAAAGAGCTACAATATTGAAGATATCGGAAACATACAACATATAATAGAATACGTTGAACCATACGGCAAAATATACGTATAACCGATATTTTACTTTGTCTTCCCGAGAAATAAGCTTCTAGAATATATACTCTGGTCCCTTCAAAAAGTAATTAGCATATTTACACATATCGAACTGACTTTGCAGTCCTTTAAGAACATAGAAACTATGATATTATCATTACTTTGGGACTGGGTCTTTGCCAAAAGAAAAGAAAAGAAAAACAACATTGAGCATATCTATATTTACAAGTGTTGAATTGTTCTTGTCCAAGATGTTCAGAATTTGATCGTCCGAAACTCTACTGTGGTTTCTGCTATTGCCACACATAGGACTTAACCAGTTCCCTTAGACATGTTTACTGAGGTTGTAAAAACTGACATTTCGTTTCTTTCCGTGGTTCTGTCTGGTAACCCCTTACGATACGCGAAAAAGTAGTTACTCAAGCAACTGGATATGGTTTTGACCGTTTCCAAAACCATTTCCAGTTGCTTGAGTAGCTACTTTTTGGCGTATCTTACTACCTGGATGTCTAACCTTCATCGACCTTACGATATGTCATTTGCACTCTCGTCGTACCATAGGTGCCAAGGAACCAAAAAATACCACAAATAGAAACTCAACTTGTGTCTTTTTCACACAATCGGGAAGCATCCCCGAACTGTAAACGGGAACGACACAACAGAATCAAAGCAGAGATTTCAACAATCAAATTATTACCATGTTTGCAAAAAGGAAAAAAAAAAGAAATAATAACAAATAACATAAAACACGCATCATAGTAGTAGTGATTATGTTATTTACATTACCATACAAGAATATCAAAATCAAATTGATCAAACAAAAGAGAAAAAAAAATAAGAATACCAAACGATAACTATATCTTAACATCAAAACTCTCTTTACATTGTACGCTTTGACGATCTGCTTTACGAGTATACATGTACACAAAGGCACGGGACATTCGGACGTAACTAACTACTTTGGTCTAGCTTATAAACTTTTTAATTCCTACATCATCACTGCACGTAGACGCCCCCGAATAACCCCATGGCCACGCTGTGTTCCTTCGCTTTTAGTCTCAGTTCCGCGATACTGGACGTTCGTCTGTCCGAGTCGCCGCCGGGCATGCCGGGAAAGTACTGTCCAGCTGACGTGGTCATGTGACTCGGGTACGTGTCCTCATTGGTTGTAGGCGGCGAGGCGGAGGTAAGGTAGGAGTGCGCCTGCGTGGCCACGCCCATGAAGCTTGCGGGGTTGGACTGGGGAGCCATACAGGAGGCGTTGGTTGTGGTGGTCCACTGGGTCGGCTGGGCCTGGCAATAAAAAATATAACACAATACTAATAAAGAAAACGAAGAGCAATTTGTTCTTAAATGTTCACTGTATAAAGATTTACGTAAAACCTTGGTTAATTCTGCACCTGTAAAACAGAAATGTGCACATCTAACAAAGGAAGACCTGTTCAAATATCTAATGTCAACTGCTAACTACGGAGCAATAGAAGACATATGTAAATTCGTTTACACCTGTTTTAAAAGAGGGAAGAAGCATGTACAATGTAGTAGGACATAGCATAGCTTATAATTCTCTTTGCAAATAATTCAATACATTAGGCCCCAAGGGAGCATGAACATGCAATAAACTTCATTGTCATTAATACATTGGATCTGGGCATCGCCAGCGCTGCAATATCAACCGGTATCTGTCTCTCCTTTGCTTAAAATCTAATCGAATAATATCCAAGCCTAGTACGTAGATCGTGTTTTTGCAATTTGTTTTAAGTTTAACTTTGCATACACAATGACATGCCAAAGCGATGATACTTTTGCTATACGTTGCTATCTTTGCGAATTTCACGTTTTCTATGGAGGCGGACAGAGCTAGCAATGATTTCAAACACAAGTGATCCCACGCAAGTGCCCTGCTATTGCAAAATGATTATTTTTATTTCCTGAATGTCTTGTATTGTTGAAGGTCTTGTAACCTGCAAGACACAATAGAATAATATAGAGCTACGAAGGACCAAATGCTGTACGTGGAAGAGGCTCTCTAGATCGGTTCGAGCGAAAGCTAGAGCTTAAGTCTGTAAGTAAGTTGTCAGGTGTTGTGTTTCGTCATGACGTGAATTAACAAACAAACAAACAAACGTACCTGAGTGTAGCCGTTCTGTCTCTGTCCCATGGAGATGTCGTACGGATCGGCCCCGAGCGCCACCTGGCGGATCCCGGCCATCTGCTGGAACCGCTCCTTCTTCCTCCACTTGGCGCGACGGTTCTGGAACCACACCTGCGTAGGCACACAAAAACGGACACGTCACTTACTACACAGATATCTATGACGGTTCTGGAACCACACCTGTATAGGTACACAAAAACGGACACGTCACTTACTACACAGATATTTATGAAGTTTGCTGTCACCACAGATATCTATGACGGTTCTGGAACCACACCTGTATGAAACACAAACCGGGAACGTCACTACACAGGTATCTACGATGGTTCTGGAACCACACCTGTACCGTCACACAAACCGGACACGTCACTACACAGGTATCTATGATAGTACAGGAATCACACCTGTATAGGTACACAAACCGGACACGTAACTACACAGGTATCTAAAGGGAGAATACTTTGCCAGGGGATATCGATTCGAAGGTTCCCCCCTCCGAACTACACGGTGAGTCTAACCCTACATACATGATGGTTGCCAATCGACCTCCAAGTAATCAAGTTCTCCCATGGTAAAGTATCCTGCGGAGCCTGATAGAGGTTAGCCTGGACACCAGACTGTTTCTAGGGTCTATACAGCTTAAACCCTCGTCTATTGGGCCAACATGGCCCTTAGGAAATCCTACAGTGGATCTTCTGTGTTAGACCATGATGCACCATAAAAAGATAATATTGAGATCGATCAGGCCGGAGTATGGTAGTCTCGGCCTGGCTGATTAGCAATAGGCGTCTTTTGGCCAAATTAGGAATAAAAGTCTAGTAGGAGTCAATTGGCCTAGGAGTGAACTGACCGGCTTACAATTTATATACAAAAGAATAAAAACCCATGGCAACTTTTTTGTCCATTTTTTTCTCCAATTTCTTCTCTTTTTCATCCAGCTGACACATCTGCTTGGCGATTAAAGAGTATGGTATCCAGACTAGGTAGAAACTAGTGAGTGACAGGCTGATTTCCCCCCGGGGTCCCCCTCGGGTCCGACATGTGGCGGGGCGACTTCGCGGTGCCAACGGTGACATCTCCCCCGCCCCTCCCGCCGGGATGCAGGCGCGCCCCGATCCACCGTGACCGAACCGGTTAACATTGGAGCTGTCTACCGGCAGATGTGTAGCACTGCCACATACACTGCATACACTGCATACACACACACACACACACACACACACTCACACACACACACACACACACACACACACACACGGACAGACAGACATACACGGGCGCGCCCCGATCCACCGTGACCGAACCGGTTAACTCTCAGACTCAGGAGCTGTCTACCGGCAGATGTGTTTACACTGGCACATACAAATACACACACACACACACACACACGAACAGACATACACACGGACAGACATACACACGGACAGACAGACATACTAGCAGGACCACCGGCGTGCTCCGATCCACCGTGACCGAACCGGTTAACACCCGGTGACCGCCCTATGTTCCGAAATCTCTATGTTCCGAAATCTCTATGTTCCGAAATCTCTATGTTCCGAAATCTCTATGTTCCGAAATCTCTATGTTCCGAAATCTCTATGTTCCGAAATGTCTATATAAATGGTTCCTGCAGCCTGTGATATATCATATTCCGATATACTACTTGTATGCAGGCGGCGGTCGAAGTGAGCGATCGTTGGGGAGGAACAGGCTAGCTCCGGCCTGGCTCACGGCGATTTCGCCGGGAAAACAGCCTACAAGTATCTAACACGGACCATGGCGGCGTTTCATATTCTTTGATCAAATATCTTCGCCTTTTATTCTCATTTTCTACAATTTGGGTGGACGAACTCCAACTCCATCGTAGTGTCAGACGAATTTTCGTCAAACTTGGGAAGCGCCATTTAGTGACCTGTAATGACCTCGCACCAACTTGATAGCATCGCATCGAAAATTTTTGACGAAGAATAAAAATATACTCTCATTCATCAAAAAAATATATTAATAACAAGTTGCATAAACCAATAAATAAATGTAATGATATATGCATACAAAGTAAACATTATTTTGCAATATACATGCGATTATCCGCATTATGCACGAGACGAGATAAATTGCGGTTAGAAAATTGTGCGTGTTGAAATGAAGAAAATTTTCCGCTGAAATTTGCGATGGAGTTCAGACTCTGTTTCAGATAAACAGTTCAAAACCTCTCCATTGGCACAACAGGGTACTCTCCAAGCAGAGGTCGAGTCGCGGAGATATATTAGTAGTCGAAAAAAATACAGAGGAACGGCTCTGTATTTTTATCGACTACTAGTATATCTCCGCGACTCGACCTCTGCTTGGAGAATAACAAGAGGGGAGTATTAGAAGAAGGTACATGATAAAACCAGAATTTGAATGTTTTCAGCTCGGGGACCACGCACGTGTACGCGACCGTCGGAATCGGGTCGGCGTTCAGGAAGGGTATCGGAACCTTAGTTTGTGGGTATGAGCTTAGTACGAGTTACTATAGACTTAAATACCATCCACGTTATATGTACATGATTATACATTTCGGAACATAGAAATTTCGGAACATAGAGATTTCGGAACATAGAGATTTCGGAACATAGACATGTAACCTAACACCCAACACCGGAGCTTGGTCTACCCGCCGATGTGTTACACGGTGTACACACACACACACACACACACACACATACACACACACACACACACACACACACACACACACACACACACACACACACACACACACGGGCAGACCGACAGAGACATACATACCAGCAGGAACATATGCGCACGCATACTAGTATCTCATCGTGATCGAATCGGTTAACACTGCGCAGGAAGAGTAGCCTCTAACAGGCTCCGTGGATCGGTAGAATCATTATTTGTGGTGAGGAAACGTACTCTTCTGACCGGCTGACTCCCCTAGCGTACTTTTGACTCTATTTGTCCAATTTCTACAATTAGACTACCGATCCACGAAGCCTGGTAGAGGCTACATGAAGAGCTCAAAAGATCCAACGGCAGATGTGTAGTCAGCCTAGCCCAACGTTCACACGCACTGACAGACAGACAGACACACATGCACTCATGCGCGAGCACACATACACGTACACACACACACACACACGAAACGATGGAAATTAGGTCATAAATTAAATTAACAAAACTTTGATATGCCAAACAATTGTCAATGAAACTAAAGTGGAAGCCAACGTTGATATATTTCCTTGTTTTTTCACCGTTTAACTCCATCAAAGGAGCTCGTACATTTGATCTCATTTCTTGTTCAAAGTGAGTTTTTGTTTGTATTTGACACACTTCCGCAGGATATATACGACTTATGCTTGGCCCCGAAAACCCGATCCAACATTTGTACCGCGGAAATAACGAGTGCAATTGGCGTGGCCGCGGCGATGGCAAAAACACTTGGCGAGCTCCGGGGCGTTGTTATTGAAATCTCCGGGAGCGCGGACAAACGGAAACGCCCGCCAGACCAACCACTTCCCTCTCTTTTCGTTTGGTGGTGACCCTGAACGGTTGCTCGCCCCCCTCCCACCGCGCCTCCTCCAAACATCCCCGCCCTCCAGCGCACCGAGGCCCCAACACTGACGCCAGCGCCGCGGGAGGGGGATACACCTCACACGAGGAACGTCTGGGGACTTGAACGACGTCTTCGGGAAGGCGGAGAAATTACACACCTGCTTCTCAAGATGTTGCGGAATCGTGTTTGTAACCGAGGAGACGTGTTTTGTGAAAGGCATGCCCGGGAAGCGTTGTGATAGGAAGGGGATATGTGTTTCAATTTCCTTACAGTCTTTCCCACTTCAAAAGCCAAAAAATCCAAGAACATTCTTTCTTTCTTTCTTTTATTTCCTACCATCCACGTAAAATCCAATAATTATAGACAGAAACTAAACCTTAGACTTGGTAAGTTACACCGACTAGCACTTAAATTGCCGTTTAGAACCAAGACATTTCCAGTGTCAAATTGTCTTCGATTCGTAAAATTTTCAAAGCCAAATCGTCTTCGATTCCAATCGATTGTTCAACATTTTGTCGTATTTGTATGGTACCAGCGAACGAGAAATCACACATGATAAAAGAAAATGAGTCTTCGACAGTCATCTATGCCACATCTCCAACCATTTCCTCTTCCGATCCCATGTTGGCACGCGATATCGGTCACGACAAGCCAGGTTCGGCTCTGAACATAGCTCTGAGCGGCTACCGAGTTTTGTTTTCAGGGTTGCCACTGTCAACGTCAGGCTTGGAGCGAAGCCACGATACCACGATACCGCATGAGTAACGACAGAACCCATCCACATTACAGATGATAAGACAGCGACTATGGAGAACATGGGCTTACTAGTTACTTGTGACGTTCACAAAACATCGTTGTGAAGGGTGTTTCATGGACAGCACACAAACAAACGAAGACAAGATCGTTCATTATCGTATCATAAGAGAATACACTTATGTGGCGGTGCAGATCATTATGTCATTTGTAAAACGTCCTGTAATATTTATGCCTTTTCAGGATATACGTGTACTTACAGCTGAAGAGAATCTCTTAAACGTATATACAAATTGTCATCAACTGTAAATACTGTAAGATGACATGTATTCTCATCCTAAAATCAAAATGAGTTGTTACAAGATGTTGTTTTGCAAAATTCAAAATGATATACACATATATGTAATCTATAGCTATCTTGTCTTTTCTCCCCGGGATCTATTAACTGAGATGACGAACGATCTTGTCTTTGTTTTTTTCTCGGAATCTTTTGATGTACAGTTAAGTGTATACTGTTCTTTGGAGTTCACTTTTCTGCTTCGCTGAATCGTAACCTATCCCCGGCCCTGACGTGAGATTCTCCCGGCCCTGCCACGCGCGTGTTCTCGCCGGACGGTCTGATCAAAGCGGCGGTGCCCGCGCGCAGACGTGCCGCGGAAGTGCTGAGCTCGCTGCGGGGGAGGCGCAGGACAGGCCAGGAAATAGACTCCCGCCACCTCATCAATAAACTCCGACACCTCATCAAGATCCCATCACGGGCGGCTAGGGGCGGGGTACGTAGAGTAGGGAGATATAAAAGCAGATGTTGGGAGGGTGTCCTGAACAAATTGCGCTTATTACAGCCCCGGGCAGCACAGTTTGTGTTACATAGACTTTGGGGAGGAAGTAGAACTCTTGCACAAAGTGATCATCTGATCTTCATTCTCCTACGCAGAGGGAAATATTGTCATATTGTGCTCTTTCCAATACTGTGACCAGTTCATTAGGAACGTCAGAAAGTATCTACAAGCAGTTTTCTTTTATGCCAACTCAGATAAACTTTAAGTTTCATGCCAGCACTAGACTTAGAGTCTTACCAGACTGACAAAGTGAAGATACTTTAATAATATCTGATGCATTTCCTGACAAAGTAAAGACATGGGCCCAAATGAGCGGAATGTAGTACAATATCAATGGGCTTGACCGGTCATTGGAGAACAAATTTGTTCCAAATAGTACCTCTATTGCAAATTCACTTACTACACAGATATTTATGACAATTCCTATTTCTTAAACCAAGCTCAGTTGGGACGAATAGAAAAGTTTTCACGGGCGAACCCAATCCGTAACGTCCCAGACGTGTTCTTAAACCCTGACGAACGTTCTGGTTCCGAAGCCCGGTCCATAAAACTTGCTGAGAAGTTGCCTGTCGTTAGCGAGGGCCACTTGAGAAGGATCATCTACAATAACAGTTTATAATTTGTCTTTCTCCGGTAGGGACGAATAGAACAGTTCCCATGGATGAATCCAGTCCTCTGTAACGCTACAGACGTGTTTTTATACCTTCACGAACGTCCTGGTCCATAAAACTTGTGTGAGAAGTTGTCTGTCGTTAGCGAGGGCCACTTGAGAAGGACCATCTAGAATAACAGTTTATAATTTGTCTTACTCCGGTAGGGACGAATAGAACAGTTCCCATTGATGAATCCAGTCCCCTGTTCCAGACGTGTTTTTATACCCAAAGCCCGGTCCATAAAACTTGCTGAGAAGTTGTCTGTCGTTAGCGAGGGCCACTTGAGAAGGACCATCTAGAATAACAGTTTATAATTTGTCTTACTCCAGCCAGCTCCCCGTGGAGACAGCGGCTCCAGCGAGTGGGGGATGATTTGTCTCAAATCTCATTAACTTCTGGCCACCAGATGGCGGCAAGTGCCGAGGACTGGGGAGGCAGATTCCAGCATGTTAGCAGACGGTGGGTAAGGGAATCGCAAGGTTTTTCGCAGGAAGATTGGGAGGTTTTCTGAGGAAAGTTGTCAGACCCGAGAAAAAATATGGTGAATTTTTCTTGGGCAAAGTTAGAGAAAAAGGGAACTTTTTCGAGGAAAGTGGCAACGATTTCCTAGTTAGTCAGGAACTCAAGATTAGGAATCACCGTACTAAATTGGATGGCACTCAGGCTACCATTTTCGGACAAGAAACCGTGGAACAATTTTCCTACAACAGGTTTCTGAGCATTAGTCTTATACGAGTAATTAATTACTCAAGCAACTATCCCAGAACAAGATGTCAAACGGGTCAATATACATAGGGACAGTACACTCACCTAGAGATGAGCTATTCACACCACTTTTAATGTACTGAAGTCGGGTTGACCTTCAATATCCTAATGTGCTATTTTTAGTTAAAATTTACTACTACTACTACTTACCTACTAGTATATAAAGACAGACCACCATGTACTTTGAAAGGAAATCTAAGAAGGGGGTTGGTTCAATACCGTCAGTCAGATGGCGACAAGCCAAAACCAACCAATGCCACAGATTCTGGTAAGAGTGGCCATAATTCACAAACGTTCGCGTGAGAAAACTCCATACAGTCCCAGTTTTAAATGCATATGCTACCAGTGAAAGTCCACGGGAGGGACGAGGGACATCTCGTCCAAGTCTTTTACTTAGTCCAAATTTTCCTAAATTGGCAAACATTGCATAAGACTACTAAAGAGGAAGTGAACTATGTACTGTCAAATGAATAGTCCATTATGCGAAATAGCTACCGACAAATTCCGATTTTACAAGAATTTGTACCTATGCCGTGGCAATGTCTCAAAAATCAGTGATCATAGACATTACTGTAACCACCGTTATTTTTTTCCAATAACAGAAGATTAATCCACTAAATCCCAAAGTTCGTAGCCTGGTATCCAGCCGTAATATAGCTTCCGAGTCTCTTCTTTCCTCTCTGGCAATTACCCAGAGAGAAAGAAGAGACTCGGAAGCTATATTACGGCTGGATACCAGGCTACAAAGTTCGATCCCCTTTGCAAGTTTGAGAAATATTTCATAACTTAAGACAAGAAACTTGTACTTTCAACTTGTAAATTGTGTGAAATAGCTACCGAAAAATTCAAATTTTACGATATATATAATTTTAGCATCTTTGCCGTGGCATTGTCTCAAAATCAATGATCATAGACCACCGTTATTTTTTTTTCCAATGTAAGATTAATCCACTTAATCCCAAAGTTCCTCTTGGCAAGTATAAGAACTATTTCAGGTCCCCCCACCTGACAGCGCGCTGGCAGCCGCCGTGCCCGAAAGCGAGCCGTGCCGCGCATTCCTGCATCAAATGGGGTCAGCAGCGGCCATGATCGGCACTGCATCCCCGGTGGACATGGAACGGTGTAACATTACTGCATGCCGGGATCGCACATGAACTTTTACCGTTACCGTCCCAACACATGCAACAGTGACAGGGATCCCTTGAGCTCTTTTCACTCTCCAAGCAGAGGTTGGGGCAAGATAAAATTCACAATCTGTCGTTTTCCTGCGGTCATGATCGGCACTACATCCCCGGTGGACATGGGACGGTGTAACATGACTGCTAGGATCGCACATGAACTTTTACCGTACCGCCCCGAATGAGCTAGACTGGTAATATTGGTATCCAAATAACGTCTCAGTTCCAGACCGGGGCCCGGCCTGGCAGCTTTCGGGAATGGGGAACGAAAAGTATGATACAAAGACACTGCACTACACAAGACGTAAACGGTAAAGAAAACAGTCGTTGACTCGTCGTGCACTCTGAAACCAATTCCTATTTGGGCCGAGGATTCCTGCAACAAACTCGTCGAGCTCAGAGTCTGACCGTCTGTACTGTAAAACACTTGGCACTACAACAGAGGCTATCTTTACACTTCTCGAAAAGAGGCTCTCTCCTTAAGTTTAGGTTCCATTTCCAAAGCGGGGCCCGGTCGGACAGCTTTCAGGAGCGAAACGAAGTATATGAAATACATAAAAATACACAAAATGTCAAAATAAGCTTCATGGGCATGGTTTGTGTATATTTCTAGGCATACATTTTAATTTTTCGTTTCTTAAAACATCCTGGCCGGGCCCCGGTTTGGAAATGTGACCTTAGCTTTAGATGAAGGCAAGCAGTGCATCCGTCAGAGTGAGGCGACAATGCAATGCGAGGCCGGCAGCACTGTTGTGTTAGGACTATGTCAGCTCGGAGGCTTTGTAGTGTTTTCGGTGAAACCCACAACAGAAGGAGACGCGATACGGGACCATACACCCTGCCTTGCTGACGGACGCCCCGAACCCTTATCTTATCGGCAGCTAACCCTGACCTCCCTGATAACAGCTCTGATTACCTACAATAACAGAAAAAGTTCAAAAGTGCAAACTACTCTCCGAGGTGTCGGGATCCCCGGGCAAAACACAAGACTGACGGAAGGTGACAACTGTGAGCTATACTATAGATTTCTGTATAGACGTCATTTGCCATGTTACTTGATTTTGCAGCACGTATTTTGCCAAAACCATGATATCGATATTCATGGCTACTGATCCTATACGATGGCATCATTGAAGAGGACGTATGAGGCTATTTTTAACTAATGGAAACACAAATGGTGCCATATACATCAGAGAGAGAGAGAGACAGAGAGAGACACACACACGCACACACACACACACACACACACACAGACATACATACGAGTACATCTGTGTTTGTAGCATACTGTACATGGATCACCAACTCATTGATGATTTCCATATTCTTGACCTTCGCGAGATTTCCGTTTTTAGTTTCACGACGCAATCTTGTGTTTTCATCGTTGTCATCCACGGCACCTTGCCAAAGTTATGGGATGGGATGGCGTTTTACCGGCGTTTGTTCGTGAAAGGCACAGCTTACACTAAGTTACAGTGCATGGTAAGTGTTATGATAGGTTTTGTTGCATTCTCATTATTCTGTACGCTACATTTTATCGCCAAGATTGCAATATTTGTTTCAGCTAGTTTCTTGCATGGACCGACATCTCTTCACCTGACACCAAGACGTGCTATACAGAAGAAAGCTTACGGTGATAATCTCCAAGCAGATCCTCCCGTAGCATAAGATATGATGAACAGATTATTCTCCAAGCAGAGGTTGGTGGGGGAAAATTGTGAACTTTTCCGTATATGCTGTATTTTTGCATCGGCCTCCCAAAAACGGCATGAAAGGAAAAGGTCACGATTTTCACCACCAACCTCTACTTGGAGAGTATCGAAAGCTGACAAAGGAGAGAAGCCAGCCTAGGAGTGTATATGGCTACCGGAGCTTGCGTCTCACAGTCCCAGAACTCCCAAAGTCTGGTAGTATTAGGTTCACCTACATATCCGGCCTGTGAAGATTCTTGCCTCTCATCTAACCTCTACCACGTGATAAAACAGACTTCTCACCTGAACCCTGGCCTCCGTCAGGTCCGCCCTGAGCGCCAGCTGCTCGCGCATGTACACATCCGGGTAATGTGTCTTCTGGAACACGCGTTCCATCTCCTCCAGCTGGAAGCTGAACAAAATATACAGGTTAGTGCGCATGTACACATCCGGGTAATGTGTCTTCTGGAACACGCGTTCCATCTCCTCCAGCTGGAAGCTGAACAAAATGGCGGACAGGTAAGATATATAGGTGATAAAGACATATGCTTCCTGACACTACTCTGGGCTGACCCGTAATCATTGTCTTGTGACAGTGCACAGAAAGCTGTAATGTACAGTATACGATATACTGGGCAACTTCGCATTATTGCACACGCCGAATAATTGCACGAAATACGCTGGAAACTTGGGTGTATTAAACGGACGGCTTCTACTGTTTGAATGGAAGGCATTTTCTGTATGTTTATTTTCTTACATTTACAAGCAAAATATAGCTTGATTAATTGCACGTGTCACCAATTTCAGCCATGCTGTAATACATCTGAAAATACTGATCATATGTTAAATCTAAAAAGAGCGTTTCGTTGGATTCGGTTAATCTCCAAGCAGATCCTACCGTAGCATAAGAAACACGTAGTATCAAAAGCTGGCAAAGAAATGAAGCGGGCTAAGGAGTATGTATGTTACCCGTCTGACTTCCATTGACCGGTTATTACTACTATCTTATGGCACTGTGTAGGATCTGCTTGGGGATTAGGATTCGGTGTTGTATCGAGGCACATGACCAACCTGGTAAAAGTGGTCCTGTTCCTCCGCTTCTTCTTCTTGTCGCCGGCGGCGTGGGTCGAGCTCTCCTCCGAGGAGTCGTCTGCGGCGTCCCGGTCCCTGTTGGGCGAGGCGGGACCGGCCGGCTTGGCGTCCGCGTTGGTGAGGGGGACGCGGTTCTCGTCGTCGCTGTTGGAGTGGTGACCGTCATCTGGTGGGGGAGGGAGAAAAACGCTTATTAGAGACTAGTAATTAGAGACACACATCAAAATCCAAATATTTTGTGCTGGTCTGGTACTTACTTGTACTACTGTACAAAACTGGTGTGTTACACTCAAAAGTGGTTGACCCGTTGTGCGAAACTAACAAAAGCAATTTGCATCTAATAACCGCGTTTGAGTAAACGACATAAGAAAACTTGTATGTTCTGTTAACCTTTAACCTGTTGAAAAAAAGACGTTTAAAATAGAAGAAGACCCAGTCCCTGTCAGTGCCGTTTGTAAACGTTTGTTTTGGGCGTGGGGTGAGTAATCTTTAGCCTGTAGAAATTCTGAATGCTACTCAATCAAGACAGCGCCAACTTGTACACACACGCGTACTAAGTATCTAACGCAACTGTGCGCTTCTCACAGAAGCTGCGGCAAGTTGCAGCGTCGTTATTACCAAGCAAGTTGACAGACTTTTTGTACGCTCAGCATAATCTTCCAGTAGGGTAACACAAAAATTAAGAACGTATCGACGACAACGTGCCGCAGATTTTATCATTATTTCACGATCTCGAAACGCGACTTTTTGTTTGAACGTTCTTTGCTAGAAGCTAGAAGGAGAAAACTTACGCATGCATTTGTACAACGCATCGCCACATCTAAAAACAACATTATCTCCCGGTTATTCCACTCAGATGCCTTCTTCCATAGCAAATTCTGGACACACTATGTGAATCTTGTTTACAAAAGCCCCGGCTAATTCAACTTTTTGTACATAAAGTGTATGTGTATTGTTGTATTGTATGTTTTTATATCTATTATGAATGTGATATGGGCCAAGAGCCTGAAATAAAGTTGAAATTTGACCACCTTCGTCCCATAGTTACAAGCTCTTCAAACTAAACGCACTGAGGAGGAAGACGCCTCATAAAGTCGGCTCGTATTTTTAAGGGGGTGGCAGGCAGGGGGTATGTTGTTTCTGCTTACTTTATTTACTGCATGGTACTGAAATGAGTATCAAGTTGACATTGTCAAACTTACTACGCTTATTTCGTGCGTTACTTTTCGCAACTGTATTTGCAAACTTTTACACTTCAGCTCCCATTGTCCTAGCAATGAAGGATGATTTACGACAAACTTGGTTACATGGATCACAACATCTCCAGAAACCGCTCCGAGTTTTCCTTGGGAATTTGCGAGATCAAAGAAGCTCGCTGTGCGGCGGCTGATTTCGCGGCTCGTGTTTCCGCCGTCCCGGAGCGGGGCAGATGTCGGGCCGGGCCCACTGCCGGCCCCCAGCGGGATGGATGTCCGTTCGGTGCCGCCGAGTCTGGGAGGATCGCCCGATACATGTGGCGGGGACGCACGGCAAAAGTCTTTCGCGACCAGATGGCCAGAGAATCTAAACCTGCGTAGCCTGAATACCAGACCCCAGCCCGATCTCTACTCTTTAAAAAAATCCTATCCAACACGGTATCCAGGTATCAACCTGCTGTCTTTTCTTTCGTCTTCTTAAGTTCTTTCTATCTTTCTATACCATGTCTCCACAGAGCGGTGATGTATAATTGTCTCTCCACCCGACTGTCTTCGGAGATGTCAAGAAGTGTGCTGTACCAAGGAGGTTTTTTTAACCTCCTTGACTGTACAAAATGGACTTGAGGATCGCCTTTCTTTCTTCAGAGCGCCTAATTGTTCTTCTCTCTCAACTTTCTACCCAGGTGTGAATTGAGCGATGCTACGATCGTTTCCTTGCAACCCTCTCCATCGACACGGAAGTCTAGAGTTTAGTATCCGAAGTTAAAAATGATTTGCCAAGAATTTGTAATAGCCAAATTATTATAAAAGCAACAAAAAGAGTGAAACGTTTCATCTTCGAGAAGTTCGACAAATGGTAGTCATACATCATATATATTCCACGAAAACATTAATATAACTACAACAACCGAGAAGGTAGTGATTTTAAATTGCTAGTAGCAAACGTGTTCTCGTGACGACTCGGCAATTATCGCAACCCGCCTCGCCTGACAAAGCTAATCCCCACCTAAAGAACACCGCAACAGAAAAACTCCCCGGTCTCTAAACTAAAGAAGCCGGATACAAAAGCCAACTTCTTGGCAAACTCCCTTTCCCGGCATAAAAGAGAACATAGCCAACGTTGAAAATCGCTAACAAAAAATACTGTAAATGTATAATTTTAAGTGGCGTTAATTTACGTTCGCGGTAGCACCATGCACTGTAGTCACTGCCATGGAAACATGTTCGCGGTGGTATTTAGTTCACTGTGAAGCGGCCACAGCAAAAACCGCGAAAGTTTCTGCATTTACAGAGCCCGGTTCGGATCGGAGACTGCCAGTGCTACGGAGGCTAAAACTTCTGGTCCCGAGAGGACTTCCCTGCAGACCCGCGTGGCGAAAGGCCCGGCGCCGCGGAGTTGAGCTCTCGACAGGGTGAGAAGCGTGTCCGATCGGTGTGAAACACTCCCTAATCGCGCTGGGATGTGTATAGTCGGGCACTTACACCGCAATGAGAGCATACGTGCGAAAGTAAACAAAGCGATTCACACACACAACCGGCTCCGTCCAACTTCCAAGCAGAGGTTCAGCTACGGCTGTTTTGGACGTGTTTGTAGGCATTTCTGTCGACTTTTCATTTTGTACCGCTGCCCAAACATGATTTTTTTTCGGCCGACGGACACGAAGAAAACGGAAAATAGTACAAAACGGTACAAAATAGAAAGCATGAAAGCAAAAACGGGTGAAAACACACCAAAAACAGCTGGAGCCGAACCTCTGCTTGTAGATCTATAGAGTAGACCAACAAGCAATTCACACCGTTCTTCAAATCGCATAATCGTCTTTAGCAAAGGATAACTAACAAATTCACACGGCCTTCTGTTTTCTGTTGTTTTTGCCGATTAGCGGTGTTTCACAGAATCGCGCGCGCCACCGACTGGAGAAGAAACAACAAGCGGCGAAAAGAAAATATTATTTTTCGCGCTCCAGGGAAGTAGTAAATAGTTTATCCAAGACGAGCGGAATTCCGTAGAAAGTTTACCAGCTTCTCAAGCGTCATGGTAAACATATCTACTACAGGTACATACAAAAATCCACAGACAGACGAAAGTGACATGTTTTGGTAAAGGTGAAAGCGTATTGAAAGAGGATTCTTAAATACAGAATCTGGATTTGGATGTGTCGACTGGACCCGTGAGGTAAAAGAGTAGAGTAGAGTAGATTCTTCGGTTAGGTAGGAGTTCACTCCAGTTTAAAGTACGGTATAGCCGCTCTTATTCGTTTTCACCAAACTTTTTTAACAGAAGCGGGGAAGAAATTGAAGTTCCGATAGTTGTGAAAATTTTGTGCACGAGATTGGCGGATCGAAACTTTGTATAAACTTTGCCGATTTCGCCTTTTCTGTCTTTTAACAACTAAAAGTTTTTTTCCCAAGTTGATAATTTTCATGAACGCTTCAACTAAAAGATGCATGCAATCATAACGATTATATTTGTAAACGTATAACAAAGTAACATCGACCACACACACGTATTTCCCTCTACCTGTAAGAGTGAGACCACGGGTAAGAAAGTGAAGTCTACATATGTGATATAGAACGATGTTGCTATTTCTTCCGTTTTCAAGCCCAGTGGTGTTTCAGTTAGATGATATGAGCAGAATTTCCAGATGGGGTTTACAAAACAGTGTATGAAAAAAAAGGTACGTACATAAAAACAATGAACACATCTCACCGGACTTAGCCGAGCCGTCCAACGGGGAGGCGGCCCCAAGTATCCCGGCGATGGAGTGCTGCCGTGGCGCGGTGCTGCCGCCGTTCACGCCCGAGCCCGGCATCGCCAGCATCCCCGTGCCGTACGCGTCCTCTCCCTCGGGCCGACCGAAGCCCTGTCCCGCCTGGTAAGCCATGGTGGCGCCGTAGGATTTCCTCTCGTTGAGTCGGACTTGATCCTAGCTGTAGCGCGTTCTTCTCTAGCTCTTCCGTCAGGGACTTTGCAGCTCTTGCCAAGTTTTCGACAGACTTCACCAGTCCGGTTTTTTCCTTCCGCGAATTTCACTTAGACACCCGGAGAAACGCTTAGCTGAAACTCACAGCCTTCAAGCCGATCGGGCGAAACCTCAGCGACTTTTCGTACCTCAGGCACGGTTTAAAGACAGTATAATAACACGAACGGAATGCGGAGAAGAAACTCTACTGGAGGACTCGCGTGCCTTCTCGGAAAGTTGTCACTAGACTGAACTCCAGGAGGCACTCCCAGCACACTTATCAGAAGCCCGCTGTCACCCCGATACTATCGCTTGCACCAATCACAGCGCGGCATTGCTGACGACCAGCCAATCAGCGCGGCCGTAAGGGACATAGTTGTGTCACCCGGCGCGGTCGGGTTTCGGCGCCTGTTGTCGGCAGGCGTGTGTCCGGTCCTCGGCTGAGCAGCACATGTGGCAGTGTTAGTTTGTTTGTGTAACTTATGCTTCTGCCTCTCCGACTAGAGTAAACCCGGGAAGAGCCCGTACCACAAAGCCCGTACCACAGCGCCCGTAATGGGGGTAGCACCAGGAGGAATAGCGCCGTTTCCAGGCAAACCTGTACCCTGGAAAACCAGACTTTTTGTCATCGGGGCTGACAGAGAATTTGTTCGACAGCCCAGGCAGCCTAGAAGAAGTAAATTTTTTTCAAGGCGAGACTCGACAGGTTTATGGAAAACAAAGTCTTGGTCAATGGAGGACAACCCTCACAAACCAAACATAACAGTCAGCTGGGGACGTTCCAAGAGCGGTTCCAAGGAGTACAGACTCGTACCACAAGTCAACGAAGAAGTCTACTCTACTCTACTTTATAGTTCGTTAGGGTTGTAATCTCGAACCAGATCCACGGTGCGTTATGTATAGTATCAAACTCCCTATAGGTGCCCGTTTGACTCCCTTAGCCGGCTACACTCCCTGGCCAGCTTTGATACTATCTTATGGCACCGTAGGATCTGCTTGGAGATTATTAGGGTTGCACAGTTTCCGATGTGCTTATCTATCTAACTAAATTCTCTAAGGTCCTCGGGAAACCTGGCTTGGTTGCCGTAAATTCCCTTTCTGCCGACCTTAGCTAAAAGTCTGGTTCTCCAGGATAGCAGGCTAGCGACTCTGGTCTAGGTTTTCACGAAGTTTTATTCTGCTGCGTTTTTACTAGCCAGCCATCCATATGGGTCTAAACTTGTCATAAAGCTCTAATAGCTATCGAGTCCCTCTTAACCCCTCTCGTTGCAGCTATTAGTATAATAGACCATAATAGGTTTGGATAGCCTCCATCAGGCCTTCCTGCGGGGGTATGGGTGTTAGGATTCGGCATGTCAATGCGCGGGGAGAGTAACTTTTCATCTTTGTAACTACCCTTATTCTCCAGGCAGAGCTTCGGCTCTGGCTGTATTTGACCTGGTTTCAGCTGTTTATCAGGCTTTCTATCTTGTATTGCCAAAACCTAATACAAGATACAATACAAAAAATAAAACCCGATAAAAACGACTAAAAAACGTAAAAAAAAACAGGAGAGCATAACCTCTGCTTGGAGAGTAGTTAACCATAAGGCGGGTATCTTTCTGGACGGTGGTACGTTGGCGGCATCGCTGCGTTCTAGATGGGATTTGTGGTACCGTAAGTTGCACCATTGACTAATAATGGGAATATCATGCAAAACGTACAATTTCAAGTATGACCAAAACGACAACCAAGCACAAAAAAAGCGTAAAAAAAGACAATTTTCTACGGATGATATATGAGACTGATGTAGATTACATAAGATGCATATCAAACGCGTGTGTAAGCTGTAGAGTGTTTTTGGAACTCAAAAATAACACACGAAAGATAGTTTTGAGATCGGATCGGGATCTGGTAAAAACATTACATTCTATAGATGAAACATATAGTAAAGTCAGACTGTCGGACGATATAGGCTACAAAAAATGCATACCAAACGCACGCTGCAGAATGTTTTGGAAGGACACTTGGAACTTGGGGAATTGTTTGTGTAGCAATCTGGGCCCGTGGCCGCCCCCGGTGCGCTGAGAGCCTGCCCGGCGGCGATGCTCGCGTTGTCACCCGCCGGTGTGTTCACAGCGCTCGGAGGACGAACCCGCAAAGAGGTCTCAAGGACCTGATGGAAAAATAACGAGACGCGGCGATTCCGATGTTGTAAGGATCCCAATGTTTTTAACAGCTTTTATCAAATCTTCCCGATTATCGCTGTTTGCAGAGGGCTTCACCTATTCTGTATTTCCGATAATGAGATAATGAAATAGTGACATATCCTATGTCCGTGCCGATTAAAGGGGCATTCCACTCCAGAAGAGAGTGTTATTTTCTGATAGATGATATTTTTTGGGGATACAAATGTACTCACTTTTCGCGAAATTATCTCATTTGTCTTTTGACATTAATCCTTTTCTAAATACAAGTACCCCCATACGGACCCGCTTCTAATGTACTGTGCTATAGACTTTTTTTCCTCCGTCAGACTTTCTCGCTAACAGTAGTCGGGATAAGCTTGACAAAGCAGTCAAGTGACTATCACACATTCAGGGAGATACAAAAAAAGTTTCAAGAGTATCTCATCTTGAAATAGGGAGATTTGGGCACCTATGTATAAGAAATTGAAAGTAGGTCAACGTACAATCTAGCCTATCGAAACGGACATCAAGAAAAGTTGCAATTGACATATGAAACCAGTCACACCACTGTCTATCATAATACGTGTGCAAAAATAATCTACCTTCAGTTAGGTTACATTCACTTTTATGCTACGTTGAATTCTCAACGAACTCTCGATCAAAAACTATGGTAGTTGTAGTTTTCAACTTTCGTTTATAAACGCTATAAAAATTCTTATTGATACTATGCATATTTGTATCTTTCATATGATGTATGATATAAATCTATATGATATGTATCTTTGTCAACAATTATATCAAATGTCCACGTATCTACATGTATCTACTATCAAAATTATGTCCACGTATCTACACTAGACCATAAAATGGAATGCATAGATCTCTGTTCGCTACTTCTGCATCAAAATCATTTTAGAAATTCCATCCTCAACTTATCTTGTGCCTTCAAGCGTACACATGGCTTTGTTTTCCTTTTGTACGCTGAATCCGTTGACAGGGAACGGAGTTATTGCAATATATACGAACTTGGGCACGAATAGAGACCCCAAAATTAGAAATTCCTACTCTCCAAGCAGAGGTCGAGTCGCGGAGATATACTAGTAGTCGAAAAAAATACAGAGCCGCTGTATTTTTTTTCGACTACAGTGGAAGCTAGTTAATTGCACGTCGGATAAACGCACACTTCGGTCAATTGCACGGAATCCCAAAATCCCGTGGCGGTGCGGTCCAACTGGGTAACTTCGCATTATCGCACACGCCGGATAATTGCACGGGATTCGCTGGCAAATTGGGTGTGCAATTAAGCGGCTTCCACTGTACTAGTATATCTCCGCGACTCGACCTCTGCTTGGAGAGTAAGAAATTCCATCCTCTACTTATTCTAACGTTGAATATTCAAATAGCTTTGTTTTCCATTCGTTGGTCAAATCCGTTCGTTGACACGGAACGGAGTTATGGCAATATCCGAACTTGCCGGGCACGAACTGAGCCCCCAAACTTCAGACGGTTTAGAAACAGCGGTTAAACTCCTTCCGGACTCAGAGGGACAGGAGCAGCATAAACCCCGAAAGGTCGGGATGATTATGTAACCAGTCGGTAAGTTTGTTTGGGAACTACAGAGCACGTATATTTTTGTACCGTAAACGTACAAGTCACATGCTGTCATTTCTGCTACAGGCTGCATGGTAACACAATGCGATGGCTAGCCTCCGTAGCGGGCTCTCTGGGGCCTTTTTTTGGCTTATAATACTAATACACTTTTGTTGGCCATTTCTTTTTGGCCCCGAGGCCAATGGATCTAGTCTCCAAGTAGACCCTACAGTACCTTGGAGATACTATCAAAGCTGGCCAAGGAGTATAGCCGGCCAAAGGGAGTCAAACGGGCCGGCTATACTCGTTAGCCAGCTTTGATACTACTGTATCTCAATCTGACTGGTATCAGAGATATGGATATCACAGATACAGTTAATGGTGCTGAAGGTATCAAATTACACATCCCTACTTTTCAATTTGTGTGCTTATCTTTTTGCCTTGGAGATTAAATGGATCAGCGACGTCGACGGCCCAGTACAAAAAGAAATGGCCAGCAAAAGTGTATTATGAGGCCAAAAAAAGGCACCAGAGAGCCTGCTACGGAGGATAAAGATTGACAGATCGCTCAACGTATCATATTTCAATTATGAAAACAATTAATGGTTAGACAAATCCAAATTTGGTCCCTGTAAGGTCGCTCAAGACCCGTTCCACCTTCGGCGATCGTCCTGCGATCTAAATCGGGTTTGTGTAACAGTTGACATTATCATTGAAATATCATGCAAAATTAAAAGTACACTACTGAAACTTCTCACCGTTTCCAAAACCATATACAGTTGCTTGAGTAACTACTTTTGGGCGTAAAAGTACACGGTATAATTGAAAAGAGAACAAAACGCAAAAACAGCGCCAAAAATATTTGTCTTTCATCAATGTAATTCGTTGAGCACTGGGTTGCAGCAAGGTCGTTATTACTCTGTCACATTATCCATGATCTTCGGGCGTACCGAAGGAAGATCGGCCATACTTAAGATCGACAGAGCTTTGCGCGTATTTTTCCCCGGAAAACCTTCCCTGTCACATATAAGCCATACGTTGTACCTTGTACAATTGTTGTGCAATAAAGTTATTATCTAGCCTGGTATCAAGCCGTAATATAGCTTCCGAGTCTCTTCTCTCCTCTTAGAGAGAGCTACTGTAAATGCATTTAAGTTCGCGGGGATTTAATTTCGCGGTAGCGGGAAAAATGACTTTTCGCGGTGGATTTAATTTCGCGGTAACACCATATACTGCAGTCTAATACCTTAATAGAAAAATGTTCGCGGTGGATTTAATTTCGCGGTAAAGTGGTCGCCGCGAAAACCGCGAACATTAATCCACCGCGAACATTTCTGCATTAACAGTATATTACGGCTGGATACCAGGCTAGTTATTATCATAAGCGAGGCTCGGGCGATTGCCGCAGAACCGTCGTCCGATCGATTTTCGCCAAATGTGACAGGGGTATTACCACAGTGGGACTGAGCGATCGCTTTCTCCGGTGGAAAGTGGGCCTATTAACGTTTGTTTAGGAAGTCAGCGGCGCGTATATTTTTGTACCGTAAACGCACAAGCCGCCCAACATGCCGGGACGAGAGCGGTACAAGGGCGCTGATTGCCCTGGGGACGAGGTGTTTTCTTTGAAATTATCGGGGCGGCCATGTTTGAGTTAGGAGGATGTCAGTGGAACATACACAGCACCAAATGGGGGCTTGTTAGCGCCGTTCTCGCCACGGATACGGCAGGAAAAGTGTACAGTTGTATCCGGGAGGGGGTTACGTGTGGTAGTGTCGTGACGTAAGTTGTACATCTCTGTCTTTTAAGGTGTGTAAAGAAAACATGTGCGCAGACTGTTTGTTACTGTCAGGTTGGGTTTATCTGGGCTTGGGCAGGAGGGAGACGGAACATATGGATAAAGAGGGAAGAGGAGAAGAGGGGGTAGAAGACCCCCGCTGGGGGACGTCGAAAATCCAGCGTAAAACCATCATCACATGCAGAGTTTCCTGTCAGCACTGCGAATGAGGGGCTAATTCTAAATTTTTGCTCGATTGCCTTTTAATATCAACTTTCCGATCCGTCCTAGGACGGAGGGGCTTGTCCTGGAGACAGTTCTGGTCCGTCGTATCAATTTTGAGACACTTAAAGTAGTGTATAGACAAGAAGGGCCAGCGATGACTGCGAAAAGAGGAGGGAACATCTCCTACATGGACCTACAAAACTAGCCAGAGTATATTGTTAGTACATGTTGTATACGTATTAACGTAAACGCGGTAACACGGTCCCACTACGGCTGCTTGGAGGCAACTTGAACAGGCAGCGAAAATAGCGCCTATATATAGCCTCCTCCATAGTACTGACAGCCAAGCGACCCAGTACAAAAAGAAATGACCAGCAATTAAAAAGTGTATAAAAGGGGAGTTCGTCTTGGAAGGGAGTTTTGTCTGAACCGGGGCAAAACTCCTTCCCACGGCATAAGAGAACCTAGCCAATGTTGAAAATCGCGAACCGCCCCGCTCCCTACAACAACAACAACAACAACAACAACAACAACAACAAAAACAACAAAAACAGCCCCGTTCTGAGACTGCTATGAAGGCTACTGGTACGCCCTCTTGGAGAATAGATACCACGAAACGCTACATTCACCTGTCCGTTCGACTTTGTCACTAGGACGTACCCTTCCATCGTTGCTAGGATACGTCTCCATGGCGACCACAAACATGTCAACTTCAGTCGGTCTAACTAACCTGCCCCAGGGACACATTCCGTGCCGTGCGGCTCTTTAGTTGGGGTCGATGTTAGGAGTGACTAATAAAAGTACTTGGTTGTTCGCCAGGGATCATGTGAGATTACGCAATAGACTGCCCTATTAGAGCGAATGTAGACATGTAACAATTTGGGACGCACTTACTCTTCCACTCACTCACTCATCCATTCATTCACTCACTCACTCGCTCACTCACTCATCCATTCACTCACTCATCCATTCAATCAATCACTCACTCACTCATTCATTCACTCGCTCACTCACTCACCCGCTCACTCACTCACCCGCTCATTCACTCACCCACTCGCTCACTCACTCACTCACTCGCTCGTTCACTCACTCACTCACTCACTTATCCAGTCACTTACTCATTCACTAATTCACTCACCCATTCACACTTGACGGAAACTACGTCGTACGTGGTCCGGTCTTTGAAACTAATTTCAAAGTGCGCTCTTTTGAAAGATCTGTTGTACCTAGTCGTCAAAATTCTTTTTTTTTAACTCTTAAGTGTTCGTCTTCAAGTGAAGTCTTCTCCAAGTGCATTGTCAAGGTGCTGAGACGACCGACAGGTCCTGTTAAGACGCCCTCCGAGACGTCGGAGCATCTGTTGTTTAAGACTCTAGATAATTGTATAAATTGGAGAGGAGCCGTGAGCGGTGTGTCCTCTCGTGTTTCGGCTAACTCAAACACCCCCGGGCCCGATGGTTCGGTAATGGGAACAAGGTACAAATTTTACAAGGGCAGATAGAAGATTAGATAGCGGAGCAGGAGTAGTATCAACAAGGCAGGTTACCGAGAATCAATTGTGGCCACAGAACAACGATTATCACTTTCTATGTATTACTTTATCATTACTTTTTATTCATTGACTACTATTGCCACAATGGGAACATGGTGTAAATTTTACAAGTGTAGATGGAAGGTTAGATACCGGGGCAGGAGTAATAAAAACACGGCGAGAACCCATTGTGAGTCTACCAAGGCCGCAAAACATCGATTATCACTTTTTATGTATTATTTGTATTTCTTTATCATTACTTTTTATTCTTTGACGAATATTGCCATAATGAGAACAAGGTACAAATGTTACAAGGGCAGATAGAAGATTAGATAGCGGACCAGGAGTAATAATAACACGGCAGGTCGCCGAGAACCAATTGTGGTAAAATCTTAGAGCAAGGTACTGCGAAGGCTGGAAAACGATCATCCGAACGACGTGTACGTAGCGCCAGATGTACTCGTAATTCGATCAGAGTAACGGTTCTCGAATAGAGTGTACATGTAAGTCTATTCAGGTACAGATAGAAGATTAGATACCGAAGCCGCGAGGAGTAATAATAACACGGCAGGTAGCCAAGAACCGATTGTGAGTCTATCATGGCTACAAAAAAATTGATTATCACTTTCTATGTATTACTTGTATTACTTTATCATTACTTTTTATTTCAGTTTCAGTTTATTTATTTATCCAGGAAAATACATCGCCTATTGGCGTTTTTCAATACCTCCTGGGGGGCCGGGAGACCCCAACATAAAATAACACAAAATCACAACAACTGAATCAAAATTGAAATCAAAGGTCAAACTTAAATAACTAAACGTCAGGTGTCAACTATTTACAATACAAATAACTCAGGATAACTTAATATAATGATGGTAGTAATAATAACAATAATAACACATTCAGGCAGTGGATCAACTTAAAATAAAAAATAAATCAATGTATTTATTGACTACTATTGCCATAATGGAAACAAGGTACAAATTTTCAAAGGCAGATGGAAGATTAGATATACCGGGGCACAAGTAATATTAACGTGGAAGGTTACCAAGAACCAATTGTCATGATTGTACGTCTATCGTGAGCATGGAAAATAGATTATGACTTTCTTTGTATTACTTTATCATTGCTTTTTATTCATTGACTAATATTGCCATATGGAGACAAGGGACAGTTTTTACAAGGGCATATAGAAGATTAGGATAAAATAAAATTAGATAGCGGAGCAGGAGTAATAATAACAGGGCAGGTTACCGAGAACCAATTGTAAGTCTATCGTAGCCACAAAGAATCGATTGTCACTTTCTATGTATTAAGTGTATTACTTTATCATCTTTTATTCATGGTGAATTTCATCTATTAATATTGGTAATTAGGACTACAGTAGGATTTCAATTGTTGGGTCTAGTGTAAGAAATACACACGTAGACTTGTGCGTCTTTTCATGGCCATGAGGAATTGATCATTACTTTTCACAGAATAAGTTTGTTGCAAATTTTTGTTCACTGGCTAATTGCAAGTGACAAAAATGACATGTAAACAATGAGAAACAGTTTAGAAAGCGGTTACTCTAGTGTAAGCCAAGGTCTAACTCTGAAATGTAACTAACTGGGTTTGACTTCTTTTTCTGTGACAGTGGAAGACGAAGGATCCTACCTTATAATGTATGGATTCTGTAATGTTAAGAGATCTAAAGACGGGAGTAGTTTTTTTTTGTCTGTTGATGCTCCAGTATTTTGTAATCTCCAAGCAGATCCTACGGTGCCACAAGATAGTATCAAAGCTGGCCAAGGAGTATAGCCGGCAACGGTCGCATACACACTACCAGGCCGGCTTCAGTCCTCTGCCAGCTTTTGATACTATCTTATGCTACCGTAGGATCTGCTTGGAGATTAGTATTTTGGACCTGCACCTGAATAAATTCCCTCGGCCCAGATCCGCACATCTGGCGAACAAACCGTCCCGCTTAGCGAGGCATCCAGACTGCCTCCGGCCGTGGGAAGATACAGTTACGCGCGGCGGTAAAAATATCTCAGGGCCAATGACTCAAAGGTTGCGGGTTCGATTCCAAAAGTTCAGATGGGCACGCAGATAAGAGCGCAACTCATTCTGCTGCAAGCTGCGAGCGCATTCCTTCCAAGAAAGCGGCTTACCGCACATATCGGGCTACATCTCACCCTAATAAAACCAGTTTGCTGTCTATAACTATATCGGCATTGAGTTTCCATGTTATACGTTTTATCAAAGCTAAGAATTGTCCAATCATTCCCCATTTCCTCTTTCGTTCCTGACTTTAAACTTCTCTTCACCTGCTCCAGGGCATCGCCTTATAGTCTCTACCAGACTCCGGATCGCTTGAAAAATCGTAGAAATGGAACAAATAGAGGAGTAAGCCGGCCAGAGGAATATGACCGGCGAGGGAACAGCTCGCGATCAACGGATCGCGTACTGTTCTCAACCCAGCTATATTCCTCTGGCCGGCTTACTCCTCTAATTGTTCCATTTCTACGATTTTTTCCAGCGATCCGGAGTCTGGTAGAGACTAAGCGCCTAATGTCTGCTATCTGTTATTGCATTATGAACGGCGTTCCCTTCCCTAAAGGTGAATTCATAATTGCCTATAGGACAAGTCGGTATGACGTACGTGTGGAGGTCTTAGCCTCTATCAGGCTCCACAGGTCGCGGGAAAATGGTAGAAATTGGACAAATGTAAACGCATAACATGCCAGAGGAGTTAGCTGACCAAGGAGTATGTTTTGCGACCAGCTAACTGGTTTGGTCATGTTGTATATATCTTGCTATATTTGTCTAATTTCTATCATTTTTTTCCAGCGAACATGAGATGCCCGGTAGAAGCTAGGACGTCCATACGGATCTCATACGGACTTGAATATGCTAGTATACGCACGTGCGCCCAGCGAATTTCGGGGATGAAGGATTCTTTAAACGGTTTTCTATGTTTTAATTTAATTTCTGTTTCGTTTGAAATCATGCTTTTGCATCATATTTCAATTATGAAATCAAAGGTCAAACTAATCGTTTTGTGGAAATGGGGCCTTACCTTAAAACACGTGTTTGACTTCCAGAATTGCTCTTTCGAAAACTGGTACTTTTATCACAAAGTGAAACGTGCCCAATCATCTCCCATTTCCTGCGTCATTCTTGACTTTGAACCAGTTTTCCCGGCCCGGGGGCGTGGTGACGTCAAAGCGAGTTCCCTGGGGCTCTGGTTCGGGTTACGGGCAGTAATGGCGTCAGAAGAGGTGACAATCGGCCGTCATTAGTTCGGCATTGTAGTTTTATGGGCTGGGCTGGGAGGCGGATAGGCTGGCTGGCAGGCTGTTTCCAGAGCCTACACAGGCCAGTAACCGGTGCAATGGCTGAGTGGGTATAGTGTTCGCTTGGCATTCGGTAGGTCGTGAGTTCGATCCCCGGCCGAGTCATGCCAAGACTTTAAAAATGGAACATGCTGCTTTCTCTGCTTAGCACTTAGCATTTGGGAAAGAGTATTGAAGTTGAACACACACCACTACCAGTGGACCAGCTCCCTGCTGTAGTGATTGCGTTGTGTGGCCCAGGGCTACGGAGATGGGCGCCGCCCTATGCGCCATCAGGCGCGGGAAGGAACTTTGACTTTGACTTGACACAGGCCAGTTCCAAGGACTTTTCAGTCTTTTGTGGCGCGGAACGAAAAATAAACATGTTTATGTAAGATACACAAATGATACCCAAGACTATTCTCTACGTCTTGTGTATGTAGTTAGTTTATTGTCTTTTATATCATACTATTCGTTCCCGAAAGCTGCCCGACTGGGCCCCGGTTTGGACATGTGACGTAGGCCTTAATGAGGCTACTCCATCGATTCATGTAACTCACTTAGTGATATCAGATCTATATGTACCATGATAAGATCTAGAATCTCTGATATGTTTATTCAAACCTCTCGTCATAACTTGAGCACTGATACCGCGGCCGGTATTAAAGCTTAGATTTTATAAGACCTGTAAAACAGCACATACTATGGAAAGATACTGTGATCTTTCGTCTTCCACTGTCTTCCACTGAGTCGAACCCAATAACCTAGGATCTAGAGTTAGCTTTTACTAGAGTAGACACTTGTGATATTGTTCTTACACTGTTTGTATCTTTTATGTTACCTGCAATTAGCCTAGCCTCCATAGCAGGCTTTCTGTGGTTTCGGAGGCCGGCAATCAGAAAAGGCCAGCAATCAGCGACCGAGTACAAATAGAAATGGCCAGCAAAAGTGTATTATGAGCCAAAAAAGGCCACAGAAAGCCTGCTATGGAGGCTACAATTAGCCCACGGGCAAGAATTTGCAATAACCGTTATTACTATTCGTTCCCGAAAGCTGCTCGACTGGCCATGGGCCCCGGTTTGGAAATGTGACTTATACCTTAATGAGGCTATTCCATCTGCTTGGAGGCTATATCAATATTCCAACCGGGCTCTTTGATGTGCATACGCCACGCGACTAGTGATGACGGGCTGGCGGCGCTCTGGCCATCGTCAGCGCCCGATCTGAATGTTCCGAAATCCCTATAAAGTACAAGCCGTTTAATTGTGTACTCTCCAAGCAGAGGTTAGGCTCCGGCTGTTTTTTTAACGTTTGTTTAGTCATTTTTATCGGGCTTTCTATTTTGTCATTTTTCTTGAAGTACGCCAGCCACAGCAAGATATAAAAAAAATAGGAAGCCCGATAAAAACGACTAAAAAAACCGTTAAAAAACAGCCGGAGCCTAACCTCTGGAGGCTCCCGAGGTGCCAGCGTAATTTGTGCAATTACCTGGATGGTGCAATAAAACGAAGTTATCAAGCTGGACTGCACCACCAACACGGGATTTGGGAATTCCGTACAATTAACAGACGTGTGCGGTTTTCCGTTGTGCAATTAACTGGCTTCTACTGCATATTCTTAATTGTTCCCACACACTGCTATAAATGTTATCCGTAGTAGGGAAAAGCATTATATTTTTGCTGGTGTATCATTTTTATTTTTACTTCTGTCAAAAAGTTCTTTGATGATACAACACTGACGCTCTCTGGGCATCGTCACCGCCAGATCTGAGGGGAGCGCGTGACGTGCGGGGCTGTGTGAAATAGTGTAGTGCCAAATGGTCCCCAGATAAAAGGAAACTTGAGTCTGAAGATAAGAAATGAACCTTGAATGTCGTTCATTTTTAAACTTCTCTATGTTCCGTAATCACTATATTCTTAATTGTTACGACACACAGCTATACATTTTATCCCCCAAACAGTCATGATTGTGCTGGTGTGTTTGTTTTATTTCTTTTTCTGTCATGAGCAAATCAGAGCTTAGAACTGAATTGGGATATTAGCCGTATATTGTAAATAACTGTATTTGTTTCAAATTCTACTCGCACACAATACTATAGGGCAAGCCTAATGGTACACTAAACTTGCTCCAAAAATCGCCTAGATGTAGGCTTTTTTTCAATACTTGCACACGATATCATACGGCGAGTCTAATGCCCTAGTTTTGCGAGAGCATAGTTTGACAAAAGCTACGGGGAAACATCAGCCATCCACTCGACCAAGGACAGGTTACAGAAAAAAATCTTGTACTAAGTGAACAACACTTAACGCGAGTTCACTAAACATGCATCTGATAGGCGCTTTCAGAACTTTCGTCTCAAAAGTAGTATTTAGGCAATACGTCTAGAGCGGCTATCAGATGTTTCAGGTTACTTCAGATCATGGAAGATTAAGAAGAAACAATTAATTAAACAAATTCGAACAAGAACATCTAGCAAAACAGTTAGCTGTAGCATCAGTTGAAAACTTCCAATGAAGCAACTAACTGTTGTATCAAATGACGAATAGAGAATTCGTTTTGACAAGGGGAAATATGTAATGGGTGACTTTTTACAGCTGAAGGTTTATATATATGAACTTTATTGCTCGACATTTGTACATGGTATAAAGTATGGCAACGACTGTTACACAAAGTACAGAATAGGTGTATAGAATAAGACTTAACATCCTAATTAACATAACAAGAGGGGTTTATAAACGATGCTATATTTAGCTCACTATAAAACTCTGAGCCAGGGAAACAGAAAGGATAGCAGTAATAGTGTGCTGCTCTTTTAACTTTGTGTCAAGTCGCTTTTGATGTTATAACTTTGACCGGTCCGGGGAACCCTCCCGTCATGATGATGATGATGAACTTTGAATGTTGGAAAGCATGATCTATAGATCTAAGGATTACGTCACCACCTAGTACCTATTGAATAACAATAACTGGGCTTAAAAGAAGATGCTCCCTGTGTGACCGGGCTATGTGTGTAGCGTTCTTTTCTGGCCAACTTCACTGGCGCATTATCTGTGTACTGTGCCAATTTTTTCTATTCAAAGCAACTCGCGGAGCCTGTTCGTCAGTTCGAGGCTAGGCCTTCAGCAGCGCAGCAGCAGCATCACCATCACCTCTGCGGTCCTCGGGGACGGTGAGAGCGACACGTGGAGCCTGGTAGAGAGGCTAGCCCGTTACATCAGCAGCATCCCCATCACCTCTGCGGTCCTCGGGGACGGTGAGAGCGACACGTGGAGCCTGGTAGAGAGGCTAGCCCGTTACATCAGCAGCATCACCATCACCTCTGCGGTCCTCGGGGACGGTGAGAGCGACACGTGGAGCCTGGTAGAGAGGCTAGCCCGTTACATCAGCAGCATCCCCATCACCTCTGCGGTCCTCGGGGACGGTGAGAGCGACACGTGGAGCCTGGTAGAGAGGCTAGCCCGTTACATCAGCAGCATCACCATCACCTCTGCGGTCCTCGGGGACGGTGAGAGCGACACGTGGAGCCTGGTAGAGAGGCTAGTCCGTTACATCAGCAGCATCACCATCACCTCTGCGGCCCTCGGGGACGGCGAGAGCGACACGCGGGGTGTTTCGGTGGCGCCACGAGCCGAGATCCGGCCGGCGATAGCGCGGCATCACCGGGCGGGAGATAGTAAAACATTCCGCGGCGACAGAGCAGTAAATATCCGCGGCGAGGCGGGCATGTGGAGAACACGTGTGGGAAACAAGCGCCGGCGGGAAACAGTGTGTCAGATTCAATGGGCTAGCTGAGAAATACGGTTTTTGAGATCGGGAGGGCTGATACAATTCAAACATGGTGATATGTAAAACGCGCGCGCACACACACACACACACACCACACACACACACACCACACACACACACACTCACGCATACACACACATGCACACATAAACACACTCACGCATACACACATATACACACTCATAAACACACACACACACACATATACACACACTCACAAACGCACACATACCCATACACATACACACACACTCACATACTCACACACACACATAAACACTCACAAACACACACACACACACACACTATTTAACACTCAGCAGTTTCAGCACACACATCGCTACCAGCGGACCAGTCCCCTGCTGTAGTGGCTTGCACAAATGCGTGGCCCAAGGGCTACATAAATGGAGATGGGCGCCACCCCTAAGCATCATCTATTGCAGATGCAGGGGCAACTTGACTGTCTCGGTCCACACAATACTTGCTCCCTTACCGAGTATGACAGTCCCCGGGGGCGCGTGCAACGCGACAAAAAACAACTTAAATCTCGGCAAAACACTTTGAGCAACTTAATCCACCTGCTCTTTAACAGCCCCGCAAAGTTTGTGTCTCCTCATTCGGCCTTTCGAACCTCTTGCCTTTGATGCCGCCATGACACTTGCCCTGCGGTGACCTTGGGCCCGCCCCCACGGTTGCCATCTTGTCTGACCTCTGACCTTCTCGGGGGAAAAGTTATTGTTTCCTTTGTTGTTCCTGCCGCGGCGTCAAGTTGGATTAGGGCGTCCCACGGGGAGGGCTAGCAAAGGGCGTGCAAGGGTACAAATCATTGGGGCTCCGAGCAGATGTGAGGAGGGCTAGCAAAGGGCGTGCAAGGGTACAAATCATTGGGGCTCCGAGCAGATGTGTGGAGGGCTAGCAAAGGGCGTGCAAGGGTACAAATCATTGGGGCTCCGAGCAGATGTGTGGAGGGCTAGCAAAGGGCGTGCAAGGGTACAAATCATTGGCGCTCCGAGCAGATGTGAGGAGGGCTAGCAAAGGGCGTGCAAGGGTACAAATCATTGGGGCTCCGAGCAGATGCGTGGAGGGCTAACGCCGATTCGTGACTTAAAGCATGGGCTAAGGCTTTCTATTGCCGGGAGAGGGGGTTTCCGTCGAAAAAAGGAAGGAAAATTAGACAAGGTAAACAGTAGTCTTTTTTCAACAATTCAAAGCACATACAAGAGAAGAAGGAAAGAAGACGACACGTATCTGTGCCTGTTGGATGAGCGGAACTTGGTCATACTTTCCACTAGGACGGCGCTCTCGCTACGCTCTCTCTGCGACCTCAAATTTGACATATCGCTCAACGAATTGTATAGAAAAGAAACGAATCTTTTTACACGTTGTGTGTTTTGTTGTTTTCTCAGTCCCACTTTTACGTTTTGTATGATATACCCAGTGCGAAAGCGAATATTACACATAGCCTATCGCAGCGCGAGCTCCGTCTAGTAGAAAGGGGACCTAATTAGCTTTGTACACACTTAGCGTTGTGCATGTCCTGCCCGTCGGACCCCGCCAGACAGAAGCCCCAAACCCCTGACATGTCGACAGTCTAAGTACTAAATCTGCGGCTCCCGGCGGTAACAGCTCTCAGACAACCCGGACCGAGCAAACGTAAACCCAGCAGTGCTTCACACAAACTTCGGCAATCCGCTGTAAGTACTGCAGAAATAGCGCCAAACAAAGTACCTATTTCTCGCGTCGGATGTGAGACTCTGAGCGCTTAACTCACACGTTTTGGAGTCTACTCTAAAGTCAAGTCAGCGGCTCCGAAGTCTTAAAAGCAGCCCGTAGACACCTGTAATATCCTGCAGAGTTACGTAATCACATGCATGATTAGAACTATTTGCCTCTCATTAGTACTTTTTAGTTCATACAATCTTTATTGACACGACAAAAGCACAGCGACTTTCGTAAGGTCTACATGTATAACAACTACTTACAGTACAACTAAACACACATATATGGATATCTATAGGTATGAATAAATCAACATATAGGGTCTAGCATGTCATTAACACTATTAGTTCTACGGTATAAACATTCGTGGATATATTTGCCTACTTGTACACAGTGAGGGTTATCGCTTCCCAGAATATAGTTGAATTTATCTATCGAACAGAGAGTAGCAAATTCTTTAGAAGAAGCGGAAAGTAATGTGAACAGCTCTGTGCGTTTATCATTATATCGAGAACAATCCATAACAAAGTGACGTTCGTCTTCGATCTCATTTGGGCAAAATGGACAAAACCTCTGTTCACGGGGAATTTTAGTATACCTTCCGGCTTCTATATTTAGTTTGTGACTACTGATTCTCATCGTTGTAATTGCTCTACGAAGTTCGGAACTGTGTACATTCGAAAGAAAAGTAAGCCACGATGTTCGGTTCTGAACTGTGGTTCTGAACCGGCTTCCTTGTACTTGAAGTATGATCTTGGATGGTCTAAGATTCAATAACATCAGAAGAGTGTATACTTAATTAGCGCAAATGTCTGTGTTCATTGAAAGATACTATCATCGTTGACCTTTATGAAAATTATTGTATTCTGGAGTCATTAACGCTTTAAACCAAGTCGACTCCAGGTGTGCATCTCTGGCCGCTACAGGTAAGAGCTGGATCCATGCACCTACACCTGTACAGCACACCTGTTGGTGAGGTGACACACCTGCAATCATCATGTACGTTTTCGAAAACGACCAAAGGAAAGTTAACTTGTTTATCTTTCTATGCAAAAAGAATGAAAGGCATTGACGACCTGTCTACATAGACCATGGTTTTATCCGTCCCTCAGTGACAGTGGTTTTCTTGGGCAGTTTCGGCTGTAGTTAGATGCCGACTAGCGGTCTGGTGCACCGATTACTAGTCTATGCTCGGTACAAGTCTGCACCAGTTGCGGATTGAAGTGTCTATCAGCCCGCCAGGCCCGAGTCATTTTTTGCCCTCTAACGCGCAACGCAACTCTGACGTCAGCCCTGTAGCTATCAGCCCACCAGGCTCGAGTAATCGAGTAAGGCTTAGATCACATTTGCAACGTTGCGCGCAGGGGGTGTGCCCCGGTCGGGTCCCCGACGGTTACAGATCAGTCCCGGACGGTTACCTGCCAGATGCCGTGGGGATACCGCTTGGATGTGTCGCGCATGGGTCTCCACCGTTAGCCTCCGAAGCCTAGTTTGATAGCATATGGGCTTAAGAACCCCACTATTGATGCTAGTCCCTGTGTCGAGCACAGGACGCTCTAAGCAGCCTGATTCGAGGCTAGTGCCTCTGTAGCACACAGACCATGTACTAAGCAGCCTGGTGTGATGCAACCCACGTGTGTTGCACGGGACGCCCTAAGCAGCCTGGTGCTAGTCTAGCCCATGTGTGTTGCACGGCACTTCCTAAGCAACCTGGTTGGAGGCTAGCACATGCATGTTGCACGGGACACCCCAAGCAGTCTTGTCCGAGGCTGGCCCACGTGTGTTGTACGCAACGCCCTAAGTAGTCTGGTGTGAGACAAGCCCGCGTACGCGCGTGTGTTGCACGGGACGCCCTCAGTAGCCTGGTTGCAGGCGCCCCGGGGCCGGGAGGAGATGCCGGGAGCTTTGGGGGCAGTGTGCCCGCTAGCCCTAAGCAGCACGGTTTGAGGCTAGACAACCCTTAACAGCCCGGTTTGAGGCTAGAAGACCCTATGCAGCCCGGTTTGAGGCTAGGCGGCCCTAAGCAGCCCGGTTTGAGGCTAGCCCACGGGACACCCTAAGCAGCCCGGTTTGAGGCTAGGCGACCCAAGCATCCCGGTTTGAGGCTCGACGCCCTAAGCAGCCCGGTTTGAGGCTAGACGCCCCTGAGCAGCCCGGTTTGAGGCTAGGCGCCCCGAGGCCGGGAGGGGATGCCGGGAGCTTTGGGGGTAGTGTGCCCGCTAGCAGCCCGGTTTGAGGCTAGACACCCTAAGCAGCCCGGTTTGAGGCTAGAGGGCCCTAAGCAGCCCGGTTTGAGGCTAGACAACCCTAAGCAGCCCGATTTGAGGCTAGCCCACGGGACCCCCTAAGTAGCCCGGTTTGAGCTAGGCGGCCCTAAGCCGCCCGGTTTGAGGCTAGCCCACGGGACCCCCTAAGTAGCCCGGTTTGAGGCTAGGCGGCCCTAAGCCGCCCGGTTTGAGGCTAGCACACGGGACCCCCTAAGTAGCCCGGTTTGAGGCTAGGCGGCCCTAAGCCGCCCGGTTTGAGGCTAGCCCACGGGACCCCCTAAGCAGCCCGGTTTGAGGCTAGGCGCCCCAGGCCGGGAGGGGATGCCGGGAGCTTTGGGGGCAGTCTGCCCGGTGACCCTAAGCAGCACGGTTTGAGGCTAGACACCCTAAGCAGCCCGGTTTGAGGCTAGGCGCCCCTAAGCAGCCCAGTTTGAGGCTAGACACCCTAAGCAGCCCGGTTTGAGGCTAAGCGAGCCTAAGCAGCCCGGTTTGAGGCTAGACGCCCCGGGGCCGGCCGGGGATGCCGGGAGCTTTGGGGGCAGTCTGCCCGGCGGGCTCTTGACGCCAGAGGTAAAGACAGCGGCATTCCTCGGCACGTCTTAAACACGCGATGGGCTAAGATACGATCCCACTTCTGAGGCGCCGCCAGGACCTGGCATGGGTCTCGCCCGGAGTCTGCTCTCCTGCAGCCCTGACGCGCAGTGGGGATAATCTAATTATCGCCACTCAGAATCGCGCTGACCTCACCATGCTCCATACTATCTGTCAACCAAGACCAATATGTATATAATGCTATGCAAAAGAGAAGTAATGTTCTAACAATGTGAATTACACTATGCCGCCATATTTTCTGTTATGTTAGATTAGTATTCTGTTGTAGATAGTTTGTAGTTGTTGAGACTATGTAGATTTTAGATGATATAAGATGTAACCTGTTTCACATATACTTAAGGTATCCAATCCAATGCATTTAGCCCATGCTGGGCAGGGATATGCAGTAAAGATCATTGTCATTGTCATTGTCAATAATACATGTTACTTGCCATACATTGTACCAGTTGCAATCGTTGTGCAATACACTTGACTTGACTTGCTCGAGGAGGTGCAGGAAATTTTCAAGTGCTGCCGTATTATTCAGTATACTAGATACCAGAAGTAGATTCATCATAATGCTAAAATGGGTAAATACATAAAAAAATTGCTTTGTATTAAAAAAAAAAGATAATGACACTCATGTCATTTTGTCGTGTCAATAAAAAGTTTGTTGTTGTTGTATGATCAACGACACTCAGAATGGCGCTGACCTCTTAATGCTCGAGGGGTGCAGAAAATCTGCAAGTGCTGCCGTATTATTCAGGATACTAGATACGGCAGGAGCCAGTTAATTGCACAACGGATAATCGCACACTTCTGTTAATTGCACAGAAAACCCAAAGTCCCATTGAGGTGCGGTCCAGCTTGATAACTTGAAGCTGGTGTGTTACGCCGAAGGGCGGTTATACCGCTATATAGATACAGATACAGAACTTCGCTTTTGTTGCACCTTTCAGATAATTGAACGACATGCACTGGCAATTGAGGTGTGCAAAAGATTTGACTATATCTTTATATCCGACAGCTATCATAATGCTAAGATAGGTAAATACATAAAAAAATTGCGATGTATTAAAAAAAGATATTGACACTCGTCACTGTCGTGTCAATAAAGTTTGTTGTTGTTGTTGTCTAATCAACGCCACTCAGAATGGTCCTGACCTCACCATGCTACAGGGTGCAGAAAATCTGCAAGTGCTGCCGTATTGTTCGGGATACTTGCAACCCCTTTATATATGAAAATGTTGTACAATTCATTTCCCACTGCATACGGAAAAGAAGTCAAACCCATCAAATAGTTTAAGTAGGAATAGATTTAGATTTGACGCTACTGTATTTCTCTTTTGATGTATCTATAGTTCTCATTTTCCTTCTACAACTATGTTTACTTTGTCTGCAATTAGACCTCGGACATGAACTTGCAATAAAGATTATCATTTGATATATACCAGAAGTAGATCTGACTATATATTTAGATCCGACAGCTAGCTATCATAATGCTAAGATAGGTAAATACATCAAAGATTGCTTCGTAATTAAAAAAAGATAGTGACATTCATGTCTAACGCCATGCCTGATTGTATAGTCTAGAGCTTACGCTATACTGTTTAGTCAGTAGAGTTTAAGATTTATTATGTATCCAATTCAATTACTCTTTTTTGTAGTTTATAGTTGACAATACAAAAGCCACTGTACATTTTGTCGTGGCAATAAAGTTTGTTGTTGTTGTTGTTGTTGTTGTTGTTGTCTAATGAACGCCACTCAGAATGGCGCTGACCTCCGAATGCTCGAGGGGGGAGGGGGTGTCTTGTTTGATTGCATGATAATCTTCAATGGTCTTCAAGTACTGCTGTATCTTTTGTGATTTTCTATCAACACTTGTCGATGAATAAAAGGGAAAATAGAGTGATGAAAAAAAGAAATTCAAGGGCCTTCAAACACTGCTGTATCTTCTGTGATTTTTTATGACGCAAAAGAGAGTAGAACAAAGTCAAAGTAGAGTTATGAAATAGAGAATATTGCTTCTCTCTGTCGTCAGAACTGCGTGGACGTGGAGGGAGAAAGGGGCACTTGTTGTTTGTTTGTTTGAACCCCATCACAAGGAGCTCAAATAGGCCTGTAGGCCGGCCGCTTTTCATTTCGGGCACTATTTCATGACGTAAGGCAGTCCTTTGTCAATCGTTGTCAAGATTAGATCGAACGAAAAGACAATCAACGTCATTTTCTATCGTCGTGACTTTTCTAACGTTATATTACTTGTGCTTACTTCTTTAAACACAATGTCTCGGACCTTCTCTTATGATGCTAGAAACGTCGGTTCCGTCAAACGTGAAAATGTAGAAAATATGAGTTTATTTTGGTTGATTTTTTACCTTTGTTCTCTTCTTAAGTCACACAAATTTCATGACGGTTAAAACGTATCTTTTCCACTTTCTGTTTTTTCCACCATCAAATGCTTTTTTGCATTGTGCGACGTACTTTCGTAACTACTGCTAGACTCATATAGTAAAGAGCATATCATAGAGCATATAGTAATCATAGAGCATATATGCTCTATATCATAGAACATAGAGCATATAGTAAAGCTGGAAGTAACAGCGACATCTAGCGGGCGATGACACGCTATAGACATTAACGGATGGGCTGACGGTGTTGAAGCGACATCATGCGGATACATATGAACCTACAGGATTCTTATCCTATTATGAGTATACTAGTATCATAGGGATCAACACTTTCAAACTCAAGGAAAAAACAAAACTCAGTTCATCGGACGCACGTATACTTTATTCTACCCCAAGTGAAATTCTACAGGTCATATTTTATTCCTCAATAACGAAATGGAATCTTTGCTTGTTACTATCATTTTCTGCTACCGTGGGCGCAGTGATGTAAGTGCGATTTCTAAGCAACTGTGATACGAGCACAATAAACATATCAGATCATATCAGAGGTTGTCCTAAAAAGTTGATGTTTCTGTAAATCTTTAGTCGTTTCCGGTTAAAGTATAACTCCCATAATTCAGTCAGGCACCCTAGGAATTTTATTTAGAAAATATTTTGGAAAATTGGACCTAATGATATATCGTAAATAAGCCGCAAGGGATTTACTCTTAAGCTATACAGGTGTATAACATTGGCGGAAGACCTCGGCATCACTTTATCAATGATGTGGTGGTTTCAGCGTACGTAAACCAGGCATTATATGGGAGTTGATACGTCGGTGAAGGTTAAACATCCAGGTAATAAGATATGCCAAAAAGCAGTTACTCAAGCAACTGGATATGAGTCCAAAATCATATCCAGTTTTTGTAGAAGCTGCTTTTTGGCATATGGTGGTCCTCTATGTGTTCCCTTTGGATCTTATCACACTAATATGGCTTAAAAGCATTGGATCTATATGATAAAGGAGAGTGCATTTACGTGCACGGATATATCTAAGATTATCATCTTAAGAATCGTGACAATTGGAAGTTCTATATTCAACTATTTCACAGTAAAGTATGTACTTATAGATTCGTTATGTAGATAAGTATTGTAAATAGTTGTAGTAGCAAGCAAATACAGCTGAAATTGTATACTAGTACTGTATTATCAATGTTTACAAGACATTGCATCTCTCGAATATTTATGTAAGTAATATAAATCTGATAAATCTATATATAATATAGTATTTGAAACATTTACAGAAACAGCAATGTATGCTTAATGCTAAAGATTGTATAGTTTATAATTTTGGGTGGTAATAATTTGTTTTCACGAGAAAATATAGGATATTCTTTAGGACGAATCTTTTGACAGGGTGCGGAAAAATAAGTGTACAAGACGAATACTTTACGTTGTTACTTTCCACATGAAGACTCAAAATAAGTAAAAGTAATCTTAAAAGTAAATTACATTCTTTTCTGATTTGTCATGGCTATAGGTAGCAATATGAAAGCAAAACTTAAGCAAATAATAACTTATCTATTAAGCCCCTGTCACACATAGAAAACAATGGCTTCCATGCCATAGTTGGTACCATAGTTAGTACCACAGTTGAGACTATAGTTGGGACCATAGTTGGAGCTATAGTTGGGACCATAGCCGGGACCCTAGTTGGGATCATAGTTGGAACCATAGTTGGAACCATAGTTGGGATCTTAGTTGATCATAGTTGAGACCATAGTTGGGACCACAGTCGGTACCATAGTGAGTACCATAGTTGGGATCATAGTTGATCATAGTTGAGACCATAGTTGGGACCGTAGTTGGGACCATATTTGGGACCATGGTTGGGAAAAAGTTCTCCGTGGTTGGGAGTAGGCTATAGTTTTAAGACCGTCTTGCGACTACAAATTTTGAAACAAAAAAAATCAATTAAGCCAGATTCTGCTTGTGTGATGATAGGAGCAAATTAGATGGGATGGATTGCAGGTTACTCGACAACCCAGCGCCGACCTTGGTTGCGAAATGTGTGACAAGGGCAAACAATTAAAGCAGCAGTAGTGGCGTGATATATTTAAAAAATCTAACATGAGCATTTATGAGCAAGAAGGCTTTTAAAGTGCATCTATACTATAAACAGAGTTGATCTTTGGTCTCAGTTAAAACTTAGTCTTTTAGTAGTAAACGTCGGATCCAAGTCGGTTGTCATGGTAACGTTTAGTTCTGTCGAAGCCGCGATGGCTATGGAGTCGTTGTCACAGCAGCTGGAAGAGATGAATAAATGAATGAGTGAATGTATGGATGAAAGAGCAGATGAATGGATAAAAGCATCATTGAAATACAGTAGAATCCTCTTAATTGCACGGCCTATTTGCCAGTGAATTTCGTGCAACTATCCGGCTGGTGCAATAATGCGAAGTTATCAAGCTGACCGCACCGGTTTGGGATTTTAGGATCCCGTGCAGTAACAGAAGTGTGCGTTAATCCGTTGTGTTATTAAGTGGCTTCTACTGTACTAATTTTTGGCCTATAAATTCGCATGTGTGTGTGTCAATCCACTGTCGAACATTATACTACTAACAGTAATGGACAACAGTATTTTGGCCCATGGATACTTCTAACCGTTGGCTAATAGGTCATGGTGTTTGGGCCCATGCATACTTCTAACCGTTGACATATAGGCCATAATGTTTTGGCCCATGGATACTACTAACCGTTGACGTATAGGCCATGATGCTTTGGCCCATGGACACTACTAACCGTTGACCAACAGGTCATGGTGTTTGGGCTGACGGATACTGAAGTTTGAAGTTGATTGCATATTCATGCCCCATTGGGGCTAAATGCAGTCATTTTGGTACAAAGGGAGTAAACGGAAAGCTACTAATTACCGTTGAGTAATTTAGGCCATGGCGTTTTAACCCGCGGATACTGTACTGCCACCGATATATCTGCTTGGAGATCATGTTTTACGATAGACGCTCTTCACTCACCCTTCTCGCAGATGAAGTAGAGGTTCCACCTGTGCTCGCACTGTGTGGTGGCCCAGCTGAAGTTCCTGGTGTGCCACAGCATGACGCAACCTTTCCGGGTGTGGTCGCCGAACCCGAACTCCCCTGTCCTGTAGGGGACGCGGAGAGAATGTTTTTAGAATTTTACACTCAGTGACTCACTCACTCAGTGACTCACCCACTCAGTGACTCACTCACTCAGTGACTCACTCACTCAGTGACTCACTCACTCAGTGACTCACTCACTCAGTGACTCACTCACTCAGTGACTCACTCACTCAGTGACTCACTCACTCACTCACTCATTCACTCACACAGCACACACACGATTCGCCGAGCAGAAATGCGAAGTCACTTACAATGAAGTGAATAGGAACCAGTTTGTGATTTTGGGATTACGTCCGAATGTCCGTAGTGTGTGGACATCCGTTGTGCAATTAACTGTTTTTTTTTACTGTGGCTTGGCTTGGCAGAAAGAGTACGCTGAAAGTCAGCCAAACAAACAGAAGAAGCTCCGTACCTCCAGGGTTGGTAAGACCCGAGCGAGGTCCCGTCACTCCAGACGTACTCCCCGTCCGATACTCGGTCAGTCAGTCCGATCCAGTGGCTCCTGAAGTTGTTACAAAACGTAACATTTTGGTTAAGGTTCGAGAAATCTCTGAGTCTGAGGCAAATCTTGAAATGTATTCCATCAGAATCGGTGTTTTTAAAAAAAATTTGACGATCTTTAACGTTTTTTCCCACTTAAGACACAGTTTGACCCCTGAATTGAACGATAAAACTGTTTTCACCCCCTGGAAAAGGGGTCAATTGAGAACAGCCTGGGGAGCCCAGCTGGTCACATGGCGGGAAAACAATAGGCCGCTCCACCAACCAGGCTGCGTTATGTGGATGACGCACTGCCAACGACCTTCGGCGGGATTGGATGATTGACAGTTGGCAGGTAGATTACAAATTCACCAGAGTCAAAATTTGACATTTGGCCGGGCTCGGTTGGCCGATCTCACATGGACAGTCACACACCAGCCAATATCTGTATCTGTATCTATGTAGCCGGTATAACCGCAGGCACGCGGCGCGGCAGCAGCTGGTTATATTACACTGAACGATCCGTCACACCTAACTTTTGCACATCTATCTGCAAGCGTTCTTTAAAACTATCCAGAGAAGATGACTCTACTGTGCTTGGTGATAACAAGTTCCACTCTACGACAGTTCTGGGAAAATACGAATTCTTGAACACATCAATCCTAGGTTGGTAACTCTTGTACTTGAAGTCATGGCTGTTTCTTGTTGAGCTGGTAATTATGATACTTACCTTCCATCTTGGGTGTCTTGTATCTGAGTTGAAAGGAAGCCGTGCGTCCCGGCATCCTTCACCGTCGCCAGAAGGGAACCTCTTGTGGCGCATGCGTCCTCCGCGTCGCTGTATTCGCGCCAGAAGTCAGAGAACCAGTAGCATCTGCCGTTGTATAACCAGTAACCGGCCTCACAACCTGCGGAAAGACATCATTTGATAAGAATTCAACCAGTAGCACCTGTAACCAGCTGCACGGACGAGCATTTAATGTATACATACTTAGAAAGATAAATTCACACAAAGTGCTCACTCACTTGTATATTTCGACGTTTAAGTAGGTTTTTTTTTTTTCTGAGCGTTGTCTGCTTTGAATAACATAGCAAAGAATAGTTCTGATATCAAAATAAACAGCTATGACTGTGGCAAAGAAAAGTATTCATCTCCTGTAGTTCTCCTTTGAAGACATGACCACTACGCCCTAGAACTTTGACTCAGCTTGGTTCGTATTCTGCTTAAAGCACCACAGGTCTGGTAGGAGGAAAATGAAGGTGCAGTCAAACCTGCTCAAGCGGACCACCCGGGACCGGACAAAAGCGGTTGCGTTGGCCCGGCGGTCGTCTTGAAAAGGTCGCTTAATGCTTTCTTCAGTGTGGAAAATTTTCGGGACCAAGAAAAAGCGTTCGTAATGACCAGGTGGTCGGCGTGAAGAGGTGGTCGCTTGGGCAGGTTTGACTGTACTTGCATTAACCGATTAGAACATTTGTGTGGGGGCTAAGACAACACGTTCTGACCCCTACGTTTGTGCATCTCAGGAAACTCGAGGAGGAAACTAAAAATTGAAAGAAAAACACTTGCCGGTTTCACAATGATCTCCTTCATAGTTAGGAGCACACGTGCAGGTGTAGCCGCTGATGTCATCCTCGCAAGTTCCGCCGTTTAGACAGGGCTCGGAGCTACATTCGTCCGTGTCTGCAAGAAACATATAGGCAGTTCTGTTATCAATGCTACCGAAAATATATATTTTTTTATTGACAATGCAATAGACATAGACATAGACTTAGTGGCGGTGCACCCAAGTGCCATGACTTATATCATAGCTGTCTAATTATATTTGATATTCCATATGTAATTAATCATTGTCAAATGCTCTTTAAGGTATCTCGGTCGGCTAAATTGGCATTTTGACCTTCCACTGTTTTCTTATTAATGAATTAAGAAGGAATGGAGCCGTAAGGAATATTGATAGATGGGCATTAGAGAATTCTAAATCTGATTTTTTGGGGGCCAAATTGATGACGTCATCATTTTTTTTACCTCTGATATTATTTTTTCTATGACAAAATACAGCACTTTGGTACATACCACTGTAATGAAACTTCGTTTTTCGTTGCATAATGATGGAAGCTACAAACGTAGTGTTGCGCAAACTGATATCTACTAACGATCTGCAGTTATTAATAATTAATTTTTTTAATTAGATGAAAACAAACATTTTCAAATTACTACAGATCATTAGTAGATATCAGTTTGCGCAACACTACGTTTGTAGCTTCCATCATTATGCAACGAAAAACGAAGTTTCATTACAGTGGTATGTACCAAAGTGCTGTATTTTGTCATAGAAAAAATAACATCAGAGGTAATAAAAATGATGACGTCATCAATTCGGCCAAAAAAAATCAGATTTAGAATTCTCTAATGCCCATCTATCAATATTCGTTACGGCTCCATTCTTTCTTAATTTATTAATAAGAAAACAGCGGAGGGTCAAAATGCCAATTTAGCCAACCGAGATACCTTAAAGTTGCTAACAAAGAAGAAATTTTTGTCAAAGTCCTTAACAAAATGGTCTATAGTACATGGACAAAATCAACATTGAAATGGGCATGTATATGGTTGAAATCGTCTTATGTTTCCGAACTACAAGTGTCAGAAATTTTTGACCTATCACATTCGACACGTCACATTAGAATGGCATTCGACTATATCAGCAAGTACCTATTGGCCTTGTTATCATACGCAAGATGACATTTATGTGTTACAAGAACGATAACGTCTTAAAAATGTCTTCCCAAAGAACTTACCTGTTTCACAATGATCGCCTTCATAGCCAAGTGCACAAGTGCAGGAGTAACCGTCCACTTCGTCGACGCAGGTCCCGCCATTTTGACAAGTCACTCCAACGCAGTCATCCGTATCTGAAACGTTATATTGGCATTCTAATCATACGCAATGATGCATTATGAATATTGTTTAAAAGATATTTTAAAAAGATTCGATAACGTTTTTTTAAAACAAGACTAAGTCTATGTCAAGTTAACACTCTGACCTTTGTTGTCATCCTTTTATATCACGCAAGGTTATCATAATTTTCCTTTTAAGAACGACTTTGATAAATCGTAGGATTCAACGAGAACTTACCTGTTTCACAGTGATCGCCTTCATAGCCAGGAGCACAAGTGCAGGAGTAACCGTTAACTTCGTCGACGCAGGTCCCGCCATTTTGACAATTCACTCCAACGCAGTCATCCGTATCTGAAACGTAATATTGGCATTCTCATCATACGCAATGATATATTATGAATATTGTTTCAAAGATATTTTGAAAAGATTTGATAATGTTTTTTTAAAACAAGACTAAGTCTATGTCAAGTTGACAACCTGACCTCTGTTGTCCTACTTTTATGTCACGCAACGTTATCATAATTCTTCTTTCAAGAACGACTTTTTTAGATCGTGGGATTCAACGAGAACTTACCTGTTTCACAGTGATCGCCTTCATAGCCAGGAGCACAATTGCAGGAGTAACCGTTAACATCGTCGACGCAGGTTCCGCCATTTTGACAATTCATATTATACTCACATTCGTCAATATCTGTAAATACATATTGGCAAAATTATCTTCCACAACGTTAAATTATCATGTTACAGAGAGACATACCTGAGAAATTAAAATCTGACCTCGTCTCTCGCCCTCTGTCTCCAGCCTGTAGGGGCCTCGACTGCGGATAAAATTCTTTCTATCTACTATTTACGTAAACGCCTTGACATTAGTTGACATTCTTGCGTCATTTTGAGAACATGTCGGCTTATTTTTTTAAAGATTAACTGATATTAGAGAACTTACCTGTTTCACAGTGATCGCCTTCATAGCCAGGAACACAAGTGCAGGAGTAACCGTCAACTTCGTCGACGCAGGTTCCGCCATTTTGACAAGTCACTCCAACGCAGTCATCCGTATCTGAAACGTTATATTGGCATTCTCATCATACGCAATGATACATTATGAATATTGTTTAAAAGATATTTTTAAAAGATTCGATAACGTTTTTGAAAAACAAGACTAAGTCTATGTCAAGTTGACACCCTGACCTTTGTTGTCATCCTTTTATATCACGCAACGTTATCATAATTCTACTTTCAAGAACGACTTTTTTAAATCGTGGAATTCAACGAGAACTTACCTGTTTCACAGTGATCGCCTTCATAGCCAGGAGCACAAGTGCAGGAGTAACCGTCCACTTCGTCGACGCAGGTCCCGCCATTTTGACAATCCACTCCAACGCAGTCGTCCGTATCTGAAACGTAATATTGGCATTCTCATCATACGCAATGATACATTATGAATATTGTTTCAAAGATATTTTGAAAAGATTCGATAATGTTTTTTTTAAACAAGAGTAAGTCTATGTCAAGTTGACAACCTGACCTCTGTTGTCCTACTTTTATGTCACGCAACGTTATCATAATTCTTCTTTCAAGAACGACTTTTTTAGATCGTGGGATTCAACGAGAACTTACCTGTTTCACAGTGATCGCCTTCATAGCCAGGAGCACAAGTGCAGGAGTAACCGTTAACATCGTCGACGCAGGTTCCGCCATTTTGACAATTCATATTATACTCACATTCGTCAATATCTGTAAATACATATTGGCAAAATTATCTTCCACAACGTTAAATTATCATGTTACAGAGAGACATACCTGAGAAATTAAAATCTCTTCTTTCTATCTACTATTTACGTAAACGCCTTGACATTAGTTGACATTCTTGCGTCATTTTGAGAACATGTCGGCTTATTTTTTTAAAAATTAACTGATATTAGAGAACTTACCTGTTTCACAGTGATCGCCTTCATAGCCAGGAACACAAGTGCAGGAGTAACCGTCAACTTCGTCGACGCAGGTTCCGCCATTTTGACAAGTCACTCCAACGCAGTCATCCGTATCTGAAACGTTATATTGGCATTCTCATCATACGCAATGATACATTATGAATATTGTTTCAAAGATATTTTTAAAAGATTCGATAACGTTTTTGAATAACAAGACTAAGTCTATGTCAAGTTGACACCCTGACCTTTGTTGTCATCCTTTTATATCACGCAACGTTATCATAATTCTACTTTCAAGAACGACTTTTTTAAATCGTGGAATTCAACGAGAACTTACCTGTTTCACAGTGATCGCCTTCATAGCCAGGAGCACAAGTGCAGGAGTAACCGTCAACTTCGTCGACGCAGGTTCCGCCATTTTGACAATCCACTCCAACGCAGTCGTCCGTATCTGAAACGTAATATTGGCATTCTCATCATACGCAATGATATATTATGAATATTGTTTCAAAGATATTTTGAAAAGATTCGATAATGTTTTTTTAAAACAAGAGTAAGTCTATGTCAAATTGACAACCTGACCTCTGTTGTCCTACTTTTATGTCACGCAACGTTATCATAATTCTTCTTTCAAGAACGACTTTTTTAGATCGTGGGATTCAACGAGAACTTACCTGTTTCACAGTGATCGCCTTCATAGCCAGGAGCACAAGTGCAGGAGTAACCGTTAACATCGTCGACGCAGGTTCCGCCATTTTGACAATTCATATTATACTCACATTCGTCAATATCTGTAAATACATATGGCAAAATCATCTTCCACAACGTTAAATTATCATGTTACAGAGAGACATACCTGAGAAATTAAAATCTCTTCTTTCTATCTACTATTTACGTAAACGCCTTGACATTAGTTGACATTCTTGCGTCATTTTGAGAACATGTCGGCTTATTTTTTTAAAAATTAACTGATATTAGAGAACTTACCTGTTTCACAGTGATCGCCTTCATAGCCAGGAACACAAGTGCAGGAGTAACCGTCAACTTCGTCGACGCAGGTTCCGCCATTTTGACAAGTCACTCCAACGCAGTCATCCGTATCTGAAACGTTATATTGGCATTCTCATCATACGCAATGATACATTATGAATATTGTTTAAAAGATATTTTTAAAAGATTCGATAACGTTTTTGAAAAACAGACTAAGTCTATGTCAAGTTGACACCCTGACCTTTGTTGTCATCCTTTTATATCACGCAACGTTATCATAATTCTACTTTCAAGAACGACTTTTTTAAATCGTGGAATTCAACGAGAACTTACCTGTTTCACAGTGATCGCCTTCATAGCCAGGAGCACAAGTGCAGGAGTAACCGTCCACTTCGTCGACGCAGGTTCCGCCATTTTGACAAGTCACTCCAACGCAGTCGTCCGTATCTGAAACGTAATATTGGCATTCTCATCATACGCAATGATATATTATGAATATTGTTTCAAAGATATTTTGAAAAGATTCGATAATGTTTTTTAAAACAAGAGTAAGTCTATGTCAAATTGACAACCTGACCTCTGTTGTCCTACTTTTATGTCACGCAACGTTATCATAATTCTTCTTTCAAGAACGACTTTTTTAGATCGTGGGATTCAACGAGAACTTACCTGTTTCACAGTGATCGCCTTCATAGCCAGGAGCACAAGTGCAGGAGTAACCGTTAACATCGTCGACGCAGGTTCCGCCATTTTGACAATTCATATTATACTCACATTCGTCAATATCTGTAAATACATATTGGCAAAATTATCTTCCACAACGTTAAATTATCATGTTACAGAGAGACATACCTGAGAAATTAACATCTCTTCTTTCTATCTACTATTTACGTAAACGCCTTGACATTAGTTGACATTCTTGCGTCATTTTGAGAACATGTCGGCTTATTTTTTTAAAAATTAACTGATATTAGAGAACTTACCTGTTTCACAGTGATCGCCTTCATAGCCAGGAACACAAGTGCAGGAGTAACCGTCAACTTCGTCGACACAGGTTCCGCCATTTTGACAAGTCACTCCAACGCAGTCATCCGTATCTGAAACGTTATATTGGCATTCTCATCATACGCAATGATACATTATGAATGTTTTATAAGATATTTTTAAAAGATTCGATAACGTTTTTGAAAAACAAGACTAAGTCTATGTCAAGTTGACACCCTGACCTTTGTTGTCATCCTTTTATATCACGCAACGTTATCATAATTCTACTTTCAAGAACGACTTTTTTAAATCGTGGAATCCAACGAGAACTTACCTGTTTCACAGTGATCGCCTTCATAGCCAGGAGCACAAGTGCAGGAGTAACCGTCCACTTCGTCGACGCAGGTCCCGCCATTTTGACAATCCACTCCAACACAGTCGTCCGTATCTGAAACGTTATATTGGCATTCTCATCATACGCGATGATATATTATGAATATTGTTTCAAAGATATTTTGAAAAGATTCGATAATGTTTTTTTAAAACAAGAGTAAGTCTATGTCAAATTGACAACCTGACCTCTGTTGTCCTACTTTTATGTCACGCAACGTTATCATAATTCTTCTTTCAAGAACGACTTTTTTAGATCGTGGGATTCAACGAGAACTTACCTGTTTCACAGTGATCGCCTTCATAGCCAGGAGCACAAGTGCAGGAGTAACCGTTAACATCGTCGACGCAGGTTCCGCCATTTTGACAATTCATATTATACTCACATTCGTCAATATCTGTAAATACATATTGGCAAAATTATCTTCCACAACGTTAGATTATCATGTTACAGAGAGACATACCTGAGAAATTAAAATCTCTTCTTTCTATCTACTATTTACGTAAACGCCTTGACATTAGTTGACATTCTTGCGTCATTTTGAGAACATGTCGGCTTATTTTTTTAAAAATTAACTGATATTAGAGAACTTACCTGTTTCACAGTGATCGCCTTCATAGCCAGGAACACAAGTGCAGGAGTAACCGTCAACTTCGTCGACGCAGGTTCCGCCATTTTGACAAGTCACTCCAACGCAGTCATCCGTATCTGAAACGTTATATTGGCATTCTCATCATACGCAATGATACATTATGAATATTGTTTCAAAGATATTTTTAAAAGATTCGATAACGTTTTTGAAAAACAAGACTAAGTCTATGTCAAGTTGACACCCTGACCTTTGTTGTCATCCTTTTATATCACGCAACGTTATCATAATTCTACTTTCAAGAACGACTTTTTTAAATCGTGGAATTCAACGAGAACTTACCTGTTTCACAGTGATCGCCTTCATAGCCAGGAGCACAAGTGCAGGAGTAACCGTCCACTTCGTCGACGCAGGTTCCGCCATTTTGACAAGTCACTCCAACGCAGTCGTCCGTATCTGAAACGTAATATTGGCATTCTCATCATACGCAATGATATATTATGAATATTGTTTCAAAGATATTTTGAAAAGATTCGATAATGTTTTTTTAAAACAAGAGTAAGTCTATGTCAAATTGACAACCTGACCTCTGTTGTCCTACTTTATGTCACGCAACGTTATCATAATTCTTCTTTCAAGAACGACTTTTTTAGATCGTGGGATTCAACGAGAACTTACCTGTTTCACAGTGATCGCCTTCATAGCCAGGAGCACAAGTGCAGGAGTAACCGTTAACATCGTCGACGCAGGTTCCGCCATTTTGACAATTCATATTATACTCACATTCGTCAATATCTGTAAATACATATTGGCAAAATTATCTTCCACAACGTTAAATTATCATGTTACAGAGAGACATACCTGAGAAATTAACATCTCTTCTTTCTATCTACTATTTACGTAAACGCCTTGACATTAGTTGACATTCTTGCGTCATTTTGAGAACATGTCGGCTTATTTTTTAAAAATTAACTGATATTAGAGAACTTACCTGTTTCACAGTGATCGCCTTCATAGCCAGGAACACAAGTGCAGGAGTAACCGTCAACTTCGTCGACACAGGTTCCGCCATTTTGACAAGTCACTCCAACGCAGTCATCCGTATCTGAAACGTTATATTGGCATTCTCATCATACGCAATGATACATTATGAATATTGTTTATAAGATATTTTTAAAAGATTCGATAACGTTTTTGAAAAACAAGACTAAGTCTATGTCAAGTTGACACCCTGACCTTTGTTGTCATCCTTTTATATCACGCAACGTTATCATAATTCTACTTTCAAGAACGACTTTTTTAAATCGTGGAATTCAACGAGAACTTACCTGTTTCACAGTGATCGCCTTCATAGCCAGGAGCACAAGTGCAGGAGTAACCGCCAACTTCGTCGAAGCAGGTCCCGCCATTTTGACAATCCACTCCAACGCAGTCGTCCGTATCTGAAACGTAATATTGGCATTCTCATCATACGCAATGATATATTATGAATATTGTTTCAAAGATATTTTGAAAAGATTCGATAATGTTTTTTAAAACAAGAGTAAGTCTATGTCAAGTTGACACCCTGACCTTTGTTGTCCTACTTTTATGTCACGCAACGTTATCATAATTCTTCTTTCAAGAACGACTTTTTTAGATCGTGGGATTCAACGAGAACTTACCTGTTTCACAGTGATCGCCTTCATAGCCAGGAGCACAAGTGCAGGAGTAACCGTCCACTTCGTCGACGCAAGTCCCGCCATTTTGACAAGTCACTCCAACGCAGTCATCCGTATCTAAAACGTTATATTGGTATTGTCATCATACGCAATGATATATTATGAATATTGTCTCAAAGATATTTTGAAAAGATTCGATAACGTTTTTTTTAAAACAAGAGTAAGTCTATGTCAAGTTGACACCCTGACCTTTGTTGTCATCCTTTTATGTCACGCAACGTTATCATGTTTCTACTTTCAAGAACGACTTTTTTAAATCGTGGAATCCAACGAGAACTTACCTGTTTCACAGTGATCGCCTTCATAGCCAGGAACACAAGTGCAGGAGTAACCGTCAACTTCGTCGACGCAGGTCCCGCCATTTTGACAATCCACTCCAACGCAGTCGTCCGTATCTGAAACGTAATATTGGCATTCTCATCATACGCAATGATATATTATGAATATTGTCTCAAAGATATTTTGAAAAGATTCGATAATGTTTTTTTGTAAACAAGAGTAAGTCTTTGTCAAGTTGACATCCTGACCTTTGTTGTCCTACTTTTATATCACGCAACGTTATCATAATTCTACTTTCAAGAACGACTTTGTTGAATCTTAGGATTCAACGAGAACTTACCTGTTTCACAGTGATCGCCTTCATAGCCAGGAGCACAAGTGCAGGAGTAACCGTCAACTTCGTCGACGCAGGTCCCGCCATTTTGACAAGTCACTCCAACGCAGTCATCCGTATCTGAAACGTAATATTGGCATTCTCATCATACGCAATGATATATTATGAATATTGTTTCAAAGATATCTAAAAAAGATTCGATAACGTTTTTTTTAAAACAAGACTAAGTCTATGTCAAGTTGACACCCTGACCTTTGTGTTCATCCTTTTCTATCACGCAAGGTTATCATAATTTTTCTTTTAAGAACGACTTTGATAAATCGTAGGATTCAACGAGAACTTACCTGTTTCACAGTGATCGCCTTCATAGCCAGGAGCACAAGTGCAGGAGTAACCCTCAACTTCGTCGACGCAGGTCCCGCCATTTTGACAAGTCACTCCAACGCAGTCATCCGTATCTGTAACGTAATATTGGCATTCTCACCATACGCAATGATATATTATGAATATTGTTTAAAAATATTTCAAAAAGATTAAATAAAGTTTTTTTGAAAAACAAGACTAAGTCTATGTCAAGTTGACACCCTGACCTTTGTTGTCATCCTTTTATATCACGCAACGTTATCATATTTCTACTTTCAAGAACGACTTTTTTAAATCGTGGAATCCAACGAGAACTTACCTGTTTCACAGTGATCGCCTTCATAGCCAGGAGCACAAGTGCAGGAGTAACCGTCAACTTCGTCGACGCAGGTCCCGCCATTTTGACAATCCACTCCAACGCAGTCGTCCGTATCTGAAACGTAATATTGGCATTCTCATCATACGCAATGATACATTATGAATATTGTTTCAAAGATGTTTTGAAAAGATTCGATAATGTTTTTTTAAAACAAGAGTAAGTCTATGTCAAGTTGACACCCTGACCTTTGTTGTCCTACTTTTATGTCACGCAACGTTATCATAATTCTTCTTTCAAGAACGACTTTTTTAGATCGTGGGATTCAACGAGAACTTACCTGTTTCACAGTGATCGCCTTCATAGCCAGGAGCACAAGTGCAGGAGTAACCGTCAACTTCGTCGACGCAGGTCCCGCCATTTTGACAAGTCACTCCAACGCAGTCATCCGTATCTGAAACGTAATATTGGCATTCTCATCATACGCAATGATATATTATGAATATTGTTTCAAAGATATCTAAAAAAGATTCGATAACGTTTTTTTTAAAACAAGACTAAGTCTATGTCAAGTTGACACCCTGACCTTTGTGTTCATCCTTTTCTATCACGCAAGGTTATCATAATTTTTCTTTTAAGAACGACTTTGATAAATCGTAGGATTCAACGAGAACTTACCTGTTTCACAGTGATCGCCTTCATAGCCAGGAGCACAAGTGCAGGAGTAACCGTCAACTTCGTCGACGCAGGTCCCGCCATTTTGACAAGTCACTCCAACGCAGTCATCCGTATCTGTAACGTAATATTGGCATTCTCACCATACGCAATGATGTATTATGAATATTGTTTAAAAAATATTTCAAAAAGATTAAATAAAGTTTTTTTGAAAACAAGACTAAGTCTATGTCAAGTTGACACCCTGACCTTTGTTGTCATCCTTTTATATCACGCAACGTTATCATAATTCTACTTTCAAGAACGACTTTTTAAAATCGTGGAATTCAACGAGAACTTACCTGTTTCACAGTGATCGCCTTCATAGCCAGGAGCACAAGTGCAGGAGTAACCGTCAACTTCGTCGACGCAGGTCCCGCCATTTTGACAATCCACTCCAACGCAGTCGTCCGTATCTGAAACGTAATATTGGCATTCTCATCATACGCAATGATATATTATGAATATTGTTTCAAAGATATTTTGAAAAGATTCGATAAGGTTTTTTTAAAACAAGAGTAAGTCTATGTCAAGTTGACACCCTGACCTTTGTTGTCCTACTTTTATGTCACGCAACGTTATCATAATTCTTCTTTCAAGAACGACTTTTTTAGATCGTAGGATTCAACGAGAACTTACCTGTTTCACAGTGATCGCCTTCATAGCCAGGAGCACAAGTGCAGGAGTAACCGTCAACTTCGTCGACGCAGGTCCCGCCATTTTGACAAGTCACTCCAACGCAGTCATCCGTATCTGAAACGTTATATTGGCATTCTCATCATACGCAATGATACATTATGAATATTGTTTCAAAGATATTTTAAAAAGATTCGATAACGTTTTTTTTAAAACAAGACTAAGTCTATGTCAAGTTGACACCCTGACCTTTGTTGTCCTACTTTTATATCACGCAACGTTATCATAATTCTACTTTCAAGAACGACTTTTTAGATCGTGGGATTCAACGAGAACTTACCTGTTTCACAGTGATCGCCTTCATAGCCAGGAGCACAAGTGCAGGAGTAACCGTCCACTTCGTCGACGCAGGTCCCGCCATTTTGACAAGTCACTCCAACGCAGTCATCCGTATCTAAAACGTTATATTGGTATTGTCATCATACGCAATGATACATTATGAATATTGTTTCAAAGATATTTTAAAAAGATTCGATAACGTTTTTTTGAAAAACAAGACTAAGTCTATGTCAAGTTGACACCCTGACCTTTGTTGTCATCCTTTTATATCACGCAACGTTATCATAATTCTACTTTCAAGAACGACTTTTTAAAATCGTGGAATTCAACGAGAACTTACCTGTTTCACAGTGATCGCCTTCATAGCCAGGAGCACAAGTGCAGGAGTAACCGTCAACTTCGTCGACGCAGGTCCCGCCATTTTGACAATCCACTCCAACGCAGTCGTCCGTATCTGAAACGTAATATTGGCATTCTCATCATACGCAATGATATATTATGAATATTGTTTCAAAGATATTTTGAAAAGATTCGATAACGTTTTTTTTTAAACAAGAGTAAGTCTATGTCAAGTTGACATCCTGACCTTTGTTGTCCTACTTTTATATCACGCAACGTTATCATAATTCTACTTTCAAGAACGACTTTGTTGAATCTTAGGATTCAACGAGAACTTACCTGTTTCACAGTGATCGCCTTCATAGCCAGGAGCACAAGTGCAGGAGTAACCGTCAACTTCGTCGACGCAGGTCCCGCCATTTTGACAAGTCACTCCAACGCAGTCATCCGTATCTGAAACGTAATATTGGCATTCTCATCATACGCAATGATACATTATGAATATTGTTTCAAAGATTTCTAAAAAAGATTCGATAACGTTTTTTTTAAAACAAGACTAAGTCTATGTCAAGTTGACACCCTGACCTTTGTGTTCATCCTTTTCTATCACGCAAGGTTATCATAATTTTTCTTTTAAGAACGACTTTGATAAATCGTAGGATTCAACGAGAACTTACCTGTTTCACAGTGATCGCCTTCATAGCCAGGAGCACAAGTGCAGGAGTAACCGTCAACTTCGTCGACGCAGGTCCCGCCATTTTGACAATTCACTCCAACGCAGTCATCCGTATCTGTAACGTAATATTGGCATTCTCACCATACGCAATGATATATTATGAATATTGTTTAAAAGATATTTCAAAAAGATTAAATAAAGTTTTTTTGAAAAACAAGACTAAGTCTATGTCAAGTTGACACCCTAACCTTTGTTGTCATCCTTTTATATCACGCAACGTTATCATAATTCTACTTTCAAGAACGACTTTTTTAAATCGTGGAATTCAACGAGAACTTACCTGTTTCACAGTGATCGCCTTCATAGCCAGGAGCACAAGTGCAGGAGTAACCGTCAACTTCGTCGACGCAGGTCCCGCCATTTTGACAATCCACTCCAACGCAGTCGTCCGTATCTGAAACGTAATATTGGCATTCTCATCATACGCAATGATATATTATGAATATTGTTTCAAAGATATTTTGAAAAGATTCGATGATGTTTTTTTAAAACAAGAGTAAGTCTATGTCAAGTTGACACCCTGACCTTTGTTGTCATCGTTTTATATCACGCAAAGTTATCATAATTCTACTTTCAAGAACGACTTTTTTAAATCGTGGAATTCAACGAGAACTTACCTGTTTCACAGTGATCGCCTTCATAGCCAGGAGCACAAGTGCAGGAGTAACCGTCAACTTCGTCGAAGCAGGTCCCGCCATTTTGACAATCCACTCCAACGCAGTCGTCCGTATCTGAAACGTAATATTGGCATTCTCATCATACGCAATGATATATTATGAATATTGTTTCAAAGATATTTTGAAAAGATTCGATAATGTTTTTTAAAACAAGAGTAAGTCTATGTCAAGTTGACATCCTGACCTTTGTTGTCCTACTTTTATGTCACGCAACGTTATCATAATTCTTCTTTCAAGAACGACTTTTTTAGATCGTGGGATTCAACGAGAACTTACCTGTTTCACAGTGATCGCCTTCATAGCCAGGAGCACAAGTGCAGGAGTAACCGTCCACTTCGTCGACGCAGGTCCCGCCATTTTGACAAGTCACTCCAACGCAGTCATCCGTATCTAAAACGTTATATTGGCATTGTCATCATACGCAATGATACATTATGAATATTGTTTCAAAGATATTTTAAAAAGATTCGCTAACGTTTTTTTTAAAACAAGACTAAGTCTATGTCAAGTTGACAGCCTGACCTTTGTTGTCATCCTTTTATGTCACGCAACGTTATCATATTTCTACTTTCAAGAACGACTTTTTTAAATCGTGGAATCCAACGAGAACTTACCTGTTTCACAGTGATCGCCTTCATAGCCAGGAACACAAGTGCAGGAGTAACCGTCAACTTCGTCGACGCAGGTCCCGCCATTTTGACAATCCACTCCAACGCAGTCGTCCGTATCTGAAACGTAATATTGGCATTCTCATCATACGCAATGATATATTATGAATATTGTTTCAAAGATATTTTGAAAAGATTCGATAATGTTTTTTTTAAACAAGAGTAAGTCTATGTCAAGTTGACATCCTGACCTTTGTTGTCCTACTTTTATATCACGCAACGTTATCATAATTCTACTTTCAAGAACGACTTTGTTGAATCTTAGGATTCAACGAGAACTTACCTGTTTCACAGTGATCGCCTTCATAGCCAGGAGCACAAGTGCAGGAGTAACCGTCAACTTCGTCGACGCAGGTCCCGCCATTTTGACAATTCACTCCAACGCAGTCATCCGTATCTGAAACGTAATATTGGCATTCTCATCATACGCAATGATACATTATGAATATTGTTTCAAAGATATCTAAAAAAGATTCGATAACGTTTTTTTAAAAACAAGACTAAGTCTATGTCATGTTGACACCCTGACCTTTGTTGTCCTACTTTTATGTCACGCAACGTTATCATAATTCTTCTTTCAAGAACGACTTTTTTAGATCTTAGGATTCAACGAGAACTTACCTGTTTCACAGTGATCGCCTTCATAGCCAGGAGCACAAGTGCAGGAGTAACCGTCAACTTCGTCGACGCAGGTCCCGCCATTTTGACAAGTCACTCCAACGCAGTCATCCGTATCTGAAACGTAATATTGGCATTCTCATCATACGCAATGATATATTATGAATATTGTTTAAAAGATATTTTGAAAAGATTCGATAACGTTTTTCTTAAAACAAGAGTAAGTCTATGTCAAGTTGACACCCTGACCTTTGTTGTCATCCTTTTATATCACGCAACGTTATCATAATTCTACTTTCAAGAACGACTTTGTTGAATCTTAGGATTCAACAAGAACTTACCTGTTTCACAGTGATCGCCTTCATAGCCAGGAGCACAAGTGCAGGAGTAAACGTCAACTTCGTCGACGCAGGTCCCGCCATTTTGACAATCCACTCCTACGCAGTCGTCCGTATCTGAAACGTAATATTGGCATTCTCATCATACGCAATGATATATTATGAATATTGTTTCAAAGATATTTTGAAAAGATTCGATAATGTTTTTTTTAAAACAAGAGTAAGTCTATGTCAAGTTGACACCCTGACCTTTGTTGTCCTACTTTTATGTCACACAACGTTATCATAATTCTTCTTTCAAGAACGACTTTTTTAGATCGTGGGATTCAACGAGAACTTACCTGTTTCACAGTGATCGCCTTCATAGCCAGGAGCACAAGTGCAGGAGTAACCGTCAACTTCGTCGACGCAGGTCCCGCCATTTTGACAATTCACTCCAACGCAGTCATCCGTATCTGTAATGTAATATTGGCATTCTCACCATACGCAATGATATATTATGAATATTGTTTAAAAGATATTTTAAAAAGATTAAATAAAGTTTTTTTGAAAAACAAGACTAAGTCTATGTCAATTTGACACCCTGACCTTTGTTGTCATCCTTTTATATCACGCAACGTTATCATAATTCTACTTTCAAGAACGACTTTTTTAGCGACGCCTGATGGGCGAGCTTAATAGTATAGTGTGGAACCGTTTCCAAAGTATTCTAAAAACTGTATAGGAATGTCAGGAATGTAAAAAGTCCGCGCATGCGTAGTTGCATCATGCCGGACTGTACCATTACCTCCACGGGTAAGTTGCATCATGCCGGACTGTACCATTACCTCCGCGGGTAAGCTTTCCAGTCGCCCAGGGCACGTACGTGCTCAGCAGTGTTTTCCGTATTCGCGCAAGGCAATTTTTGATTGATAGCCGTGCAAAATTGAGAAAAGCCTAGGACTTCAGACGTACCCGAATTGTAGTATGTAGTATGGTGGTCATGGAAATGTAAACATTTGAAACAGGGGGTAAAAGATTGTGGAGATATGTTTCTCGGAAAATAACCTGTGAGTCGTGGAAATCACTTCCGGGTTCGTTCGTGGTTTATGTGTCCAGGAGTTTGGAAAGTTTGGTGGCCTTCTTCACCCTTAATATCTTTCTGTTTTCAAAAGTACAAACTGATGTGTGAAACAAGCATTGTTTGAGCTTAAAACATGTGGGGGTTGTGAGATAGCGATGTGATGGTTACCTTCGCCAAGAAAGTTATATTTTGGGTAGCGTTTGTATGTGTGTGCCGGTTGTAGAAGACCACCATAGCTCAAGAACGCCTGGATGAATTGTATTGATATTCGGTACGTGGGTAGGTCTTGTTGAGACCTGGAATCGATAAGATTTTTGGCCTTCTAGTGGCCTGTTACGGTACTGCAGCGAAACTTCTTGGTTTGATATCTCGAGTTCTGGACATGCTGCGGCTATGAATCTTAAGTGGTAGACAGCTCTTGATGCTGTAAGTAAGTGGTATAGGTTTAGGCCCCCTAGCGGCTTATTTTGGAACTGCAGGACAGGTGTCAGACTTCTAAAGGGAATAACTAAAGAAGGGGTTGGCGGATTGTTATGGTTTTTGGTATGTGGATAGGTTACGTGATGCTTAATATAATTACATATTAATTATGAAGAACTATGCAGAGTGGAAGCTAATTTGCATAATAAATTGGGAAACATGCTCAGCTCAATTAAAGGACCATTACAACATGTGACCTTTGTAACTGAGAAAGAGGAGAATATAAATAAATGCATAATTTGCATGATTAATGAGAAAATGCTATAATGTCATTTTGATAAATGACGGGACTTCTTACTTGTAGCATATGGAAGTTATGTACAAGTGAACATCGTTTAAACATTAACTATGCAAATTAGGTCCTAATTTGCATAAATTAGCAGAAAAGGCGACAAAAGTCTCCTTTCTTAACATATATTGCGCATGTCAATTTGTTGGAGATGATCAAGTTATATAGTTTATGCAAATGAGAGCCTTATTTGCATAATTCATGACAAACACAATTAATTCAGTAGAAAAATATTTTTATCTATCTATCTATATATATATATCTATATCGATACTGGCAAAAACCATTTTTTTAGCATATTGTTATTTAGCTAGAGAGGATGATCAACTGATATCATTCATGTAAAATAAGGCCCTGATTTGTAAAATCGATGAGGAGCATTTACATTAGTTCACCCTTCACTCACAAGGGACCCCCTTTGACAGCAATGCTCTATGAACATCGATCGCCAAACGAATGGAATACGACTATTAAAACCCATTAACAACAACAATCTGTAAAACTTATAAACATTAAAACCGTCGCTATGGCAATAATTTTAATTGCCACACTTTTTAAATCGTGGAATTCAACGAGAACTTACCTGTTTCACAGTGATCGCCTTCATAGCCAGGAGCACAAGTGCAGGAGTAACCGTCAACTTCGTCGACGCAGGTCCCGCCATTTTGACAATTCACTCCAACGCAGTCGTCCGTATCTGAAACGTAATGTTGGCATTCTCATCATACGCAATGATATATCATGAATATTGTTTCAAAGATATTTTAAAAAGATTAGATAAAGTTTTTTTGAAAAACAAGACAAAGTCTATGTCAAGTTGACACCCTGACCTTTGTTGTCATCCTTTTATGTCACGCAACGTTATCATAATTCTTCTTTCAAGAACGACTTTTTTAGATCGTGGGATTCAACGAGAACTTACCTGTTTCACAGTGATCGCCTTCATAGCCAGGAGCACAAGTGCAGGAGTAACCGTCCACTTCGTCGACGCAGGTCCCGCCATTTTGACAATCCACTCCAACGCAGTCGTCCGTATCTGAAACGTAATATTGGCATTCTCATCATACGCAATGATATATTATGAATATTGTTTCAAAGATATTTTGAAAAGATTCGATAATGTTTTTTAAAACAAGAGTAAGTCTATGTCAAGTTGACACCCTGACCTTTGTTGTCCTACTTTTATGTCACGCAACGTTATCATAATTCTTCTTTCAAGAACGACTTTTTTAGATCGTGGGATTCAACGAGAACTTACCTGTTTCACAGTGATCGCCTTCATAGCCAGGAGCACAAGTGCAGGAGTAACCGTCCACTTCGTCGACGCAGGTCCCGTCATTTTGACAAGTCACTCCAACGCAGTCATCCGTATCTAAAACGTTATATTGGTATTGTCATCATACGCAATGATACATTATGAATATTGTTTCAAAGATATTTTAAAAAGATTCGATAACGTTTTTTTTAAAACAAGACTAAGTCTATGTCAAGTTGACACCCTGACCTTTGTTGTCATCCTTTTATGTCACGCAACGTTATCATTTCTACTTTCAAGAACGACTTTTTTAAATCGTGGAATCCAACGAGAACTTACCTGTTTCACAGTGATCGCCTTCATAGCCAGGAACACAAGTGCAGGAGTAACCGTCAACTTCGTCGACGCAGGTCCCGCCATTTTGACAATCCACTCCAACGCAGTCGTCCGTATCTGAAACGTAATATTGGCATTCTCATCATACGCAATGATATATTATGAATATTGTTTCAAAGATATTTTGAAAAGATTCGATAATGTTTTTTTTTAAACAAGAGTAAGTCTATGTCAAGTTGACATCCTGACCTTTGTTGTCCTACTTTTATATCACGCAACGTTATCATAATTCTACTTTCAAGAACGACTTTGTTGAATCTTAGGATTCAACGAGAACTTACCTGTTTCACAGTGATCGCCTTCATAGCCAGGAGCACAAGTGCAGGAGTAACCGTCAACTTCGTCGACGCAGGTCCCGCCATTTTGACAATTCACTCCAACGCAGTCATCCGTATCTGAAACGTAATATTGGCATTCTCATCATACGCAATGATACATTATGAATATTGTTTCAAAGATATCTAAAAAAGATTCAATAACGTTTTTTTTAAACAAGACTAAGTCTATGTCAAGTTGACACCCTGACCTTTGTGTTCATCCTTTTCTATCACGCAAGGTTATCATAATTTTTCTTTTAAGAACGACTTTGATAGATCGTAGGATTCAACGAGAACTTACCTGTTTCACAGTGATCGCCTTCATAGCCAGGAGCACAAGTGCAGGAGTAACCGTCAACTTCGTCGACGCAGGTCCCGCCATTTTGACAAGTCACTCCAACGCAGTCATCCGTATCTGTAACGTAATATTGGCATTCTCACCATACGCAATGATATATTATGAATATTGTTTAAAAAATATTTCAAAAAGATTAAATAAAGTTTTTTTGAAAAAAAAGACTAAGTCTATGTCAAGTTGACACCCTGACCTTTGTTGTCATCCTTTTATATCACGCAACGTTATCATAATTCTACTTTCAAGAACGACTTTTTTAAATCGTGGAATTCAACGAGAACTTACCTGTTTCACAGTGATCGCCTTCATAGCCAGGAGCACAAGTGCAGGAGTAACCGTCCACTTCGTCGACGCAGGTCCCGTCATTTGACAAGTCACTCCAACGCAGTCATCCGTATCTAAAACGTTATATTGGTATTGTCATCATACGCAATGATACATTATGAATATTGTTTCAAAGATATTTTAAAAAGATTCGATAACGTTTTTTTTAAAACAAGACTAAGTCTATGTCAAGTTGACACCCTGACCTTTGTTGTCATCCTTTTATGTCACGCAACGTTATCATATTTCTACTTTCAAGAACGACTTTTTAAATCGTGGAATCCAACGAGAACTTACCTGTTTCACAGTGATCGCCTTCATAGCCAGGAACACAAGTGCAGGAGTAACCGTCAACTTCGTCGACGCAGGTCCCGCCATTTTGACAATCCACTCCAACGCAGTCGTCCGTATCTGAAACGTAATATTGGCATTCTCATCATACGCAATGATATATTATGAATATTGTTTCAAAGATATTTTGAAAAGATTCGATAATGTTTTTTTTTTAACAAGAGTAAGTCTATGTCAAGTTGACATCCTGACCTTTGTTGTCCTACTTTTATATCACGCAACGTTATCATAATTCTACTTTCAAGAACGACTTTGTTGAATCTTAGGATTCAACGAGAACTTACCTGTTTCACAGTGATCGCCTTCATAGCCAGGAGCACAAGTGCAGGAGTAACCGTCAACTTCGTCGACGCAGGTCCCGCCATTTTGACAATTCACTCCAACGCAGTCATCCGTATCTGAAACGTAATATTGGCATTCTCATCATACGCAATGATACATTATGAATATGTTTCAAAGATATCTAAAAAAGATTCAATAACGTTTTTTTTAAACAAGACTAAGTCTATGTCAAGTTGACACCCTGACCTTTGTGTTCATCCTTTTCTATCACGCAAGGTTATCATAATTTTCTTTTAAGAACGACTTTGATAGATCGTAGGATTCAACGAGAACTTACCTGTTTCACAGTGATCGCCTTCATAGCCAGGAGCACAAGTGCAGGAGTAACCGTCCACTTCGTCGACGCAGGTCCCGCCATTTTGACAAGTCACTCCAACGCAGTCATCCGTATCTGTAACGTAATATTGGCATTCTCACCATACGCAATGATATATATGAATATTGTTTAAAAAATATTTCAAAAAGATTAAATAAAGTTTTTTTGAAAAACAAGACTAAGTCTATGTCAAGTTGACACCCTGACCTTTGTTGTCATCCTTTTATATCACGCAACGTTATCATAATTCTACTTTCAAGAACGACTTTTTTAAATCGTGGAATTCAACGAGAACTTACCTGTTTCACAGTGATCGCCTTCATAGCCAGGAGCACAAGTGCAGGAGTAACCGTCCACTTCGTCGACGCAGGTCCCGCCATTTTGACAATCCACTCCAATGCAGTCGTCCGTATCTGAAACGTAATATTGGCATTCTCATCATACGCAATGATATAGTATGAATATTGTTTCAAAGATATTTTGAAAAGATTCGATAATGTTTTTTTAAAAACAAGAGTAAGTCTATGTCAAGTTGACACCCTGACCTTTGTTGTCCTACTTTTATGTCACGCAACGTTATCATAATTCTTCTTTCAAGAACGACTTTTTTAGATCGTGGGATTCAACGAGAACTTACCTGTTTCACAGTGATCGCCTTCATAGCCAGGAGCACAAGTGCAGGAGTAACCGTCAACTTCGTCGAAGCAGGTCCCGCCATTTTGACAATCCACTCCAACGCAGTCATCCGTATCTGAAACGTAATATTGGCATTCTCATCATACGCAATGATATATTATGAATATTGTTTCAAAGATATTTGAAAAGATTCGATAATGTTTTTTAAAACAAGAGTAAGTCTATGTCAAGTTGACACCCTGACCTTTGTTGTCCTACTTTTATGTCACGCAACGTTATCATAATTCTTCTTTCAAGAACGACTTTTTTAGATCGTGGGATTCAACGAGAACTTACCTGTTTCACAGTGATCGCCTTCATAGCCAGGAGCACAAGTGCAGGAGTAACCGTCCACTTCGTCGACGCAGGTCCCGCCATTTTGACAAGTCACTCCAACGCAGTCATCCGTATCTAAAACGTTATATTGGTATTGTCATCATACGCAATGATACATTATGAATATTGTTTCAAAGATATTTTAAAAAGATTTGATAACGTTTTTTTAAAACAAGACTAAGTCTATGTCAAGTTGACACCCTGACTTTGTTGTCATCCTTTTATGTCACGCAACGTTATCATATTTCTACTTTCAAGAACGACTTTTTTAAATCGTGGAATCCAACGAGAACTTACCTGTTTCACAGTGATCGCCTTCATAGCCAGGAACACAAGTGCAGGAGTAACCGTCAACTTCGTCGACGCAGGTCCCGCCATTTTGACAATCCACTCCAACGCAGTCGTCCGTATCTGAAACGTAATATTGGCATTCTCATCATACGCAATGACATATTATGAATATTGTTTCAAAGATATTTGAAAAGATTCGATAATGTTTTTTTCTAAACAAGAGTAAGGCTATGTCAAGTTGACATCCTGACCTTTGTTGTCCTACATCTATATCACGCAACGTTATCATAATTCTACTTTCAAGAACGACTTTGTTGAATCTTAGGATTCAACGAGAACTTACCTGTTTCACAGTGATCGCCTTCATAGCCAGGAGCACAAGTGCAGGAGTAACCGTCAACTTCGTCGACGCAGGTCCCGCCATTTTGACAATTCACTCCAACGCAGTCATCCGTATCTGAAACGTAATATTGGCATTCTCATCATACGCAATGATACATTATGAATATTGTTTCAAAGATATCTAAAAAAGATTCGATAACGTTTTTTATTAAACAAGACTAAGTCTATGTCAAGTTGACACCCTGACCTTTTTGTTCATCCTTTTCTATCACGCAACGTTATCATAATTTTTCTTTTAAGAACGACTTTGATAAATCGTAGGATTCAACGAGAACTTACCTGTTTCACAGTGATCGCCTTCATAGCCAGGAGCACAAGTGCAGGAGTAACCGTCAACTTCGTCGACGCAGGTCCCGCCATTTTGACAAGTCACTCCAACGCAGTCATCCGTATCTGTAACGTAATATTGGCATTCTCACCATACGCAATGATATATTATGAATATTGTTAAAAAAATATTTCAAAAAGATTAAATAAAGTTTTTTTGAAAAACAAGACTAAGTCTATGTCAAGTTGACACCCTGACCTTTGTTGTCATCCTTTTATATCACACAACGTTATCATAATTCTACTTTCAAGAACGACTTTTTTAAATCGTGGAATTCAACGAGAACTTACCTGTTTCACAGTGATCGCCTTCATAGCCAGGAGCACAAGTGCAGGAGTAACCGTCCACTTCGTCGACGCAGGTCCCGCCATTTTGACAATCCACTCCAACGCAGTCGTCCGTATCTGAAACGTAATATTGGCATTCTCATCATACGCAATGATATATTATGAATATTGTTTCAAAGATATTTTGAAAAGATTCGATAATGTTTTTTTAAAACAAGAGTAAGTCTATGTCAAGTTGACACCCTGACCTTTGTTGTCCTACTACTTTTATGTCACGCAACGTTATCATAATTCTTCTTTCAAGAACGACTTTTTTAGATCGTAGGATTAAACGAGAACTTACCTGTTTCACAGTGATCGCCTTCATAGCCAGGAGCACAAGTGCAGGAGTAACCGTCAACTTCGTCGACGCAGGTCCCGCCATTTTGACAAGTCACTCCAACGCAGTCATCCGTATCTGAAACGTTATATTGGCATTCTCATCATACGCAATGATACATTATGAATATTGTTTCAAAGATATTTTAAGAAGATTCGATAACGTTTTTTTAAAACAAGACTAAGTCTATGTCAAGTTGACACCCTGACCTTTGTTGTCCTACTTTTATATCACGCAACGTTATCATAATACTACTTTCAAGAACGCTTTATTTAAATCGTGGAATTCAAAGAGAATTTACCTGTTTCACAGTGATCGCCTTCATAGCCAGGAGCACAAGTGCAGGAGTAACCGTCAACTTCGTCGACGCAGGTCCCGCCATTTTGACAATTCACTCCAACGCAGTCATCCGTATCTGAAACGTAATATTGGCTTTCTCAGCATACGCAATGATACATTAGAATATCATTTCATACATATCTTAAAAAGATTCGATATTTTTTTTTGTTAATTACATAGGACTACGTCTATGTCAAATTGACACCCTGACCTTTATTGGCATCCTTTTATATTATGCAACATTATCTTAATTGTTCCTTCAAGAACGACTTTGTTAAATTGTAGGATTCAACTGTTCTTAGAGAACTTACCTGTTTCACAGTGATCACCTTCATAGCCAGGAGCACAAGTGCAGGAGTAACCGTCCACTTCGTCGACGCAGGTTCCGCCATTTTGACAATTCACTCCAACGCAGTCGTCCGTATCTGAAACGTAATATAGGCTTTCTCAGCATACGCAATGATACATTAGAATATCATTTCATGCATATCTAAATAAAAAGATTAGATAACTTTTTTTTCTTAATTACAAAAGACTACGTCTATGTCATGTTGACACCCTGACATTTATTGGCATCCTTTTATATCACGCAACATTATCATAATTGTTCCTTCAAGAACGACTTTGTTAAATTGTAGGATTCAACTGTTCTCAGAGAACTTACCTGTTTCACAGTGATCGCTTTCATAGCCAGTAGCACAATGATATACCAAGTACGAAATCAAAGGTGACACGTATTCTATTTAGGCCGCAGTGAGAGCGCATCTTGATCGCTGTCTAGTGGAAATGGGGCTTACAAAGCTTTGATAGGATTTGATAGAATCGTTCCTTGTTTTATAATTATCAATCTTGCACGATATCTATAGTGATTCCCATGTGGAATTTATTGTAAACGATGAAGCCTTTTTTTCAATAACATTATTTCAAGAAGCATTCCTTCCTAAGGCAACATCAATAACTTTACTGCGCAACAATTGTGCAAGGTACAGTAGAAGCCGATTAATTGCACGGCCTATTCGCCAGTGAATTTCGTGCAATTATCCGGCTGGTGCAATACTGCGAAGTTATCTAGCTGGACCGCACCAGTTTGGGATTTGGGGATTCTTTGCAGATAACAGAAGTGTGCGTCTATCCGTTGTGCAATTAAATGGCTTCTACTGTACAGAGCTTGGCATCTACTGACACCTAATTACATTTCATTAAGTAATATAAAAGTTAGCTACTTGTTTCACATGTATCCCCCTCCCATCCAGGCGTGCACGAGCAGTCGAAGGCATTAAGTGAGTCCGTACAGGTTCCGCCGTTCTGGCACGGATCGGGATCACACTCGTCTGTCTCTGTAATGAATGTTTGAATATGTCTATTAATGGTAGTAAGGCTACAGCAAGTAAATTTTATGGAAGACATCCTTTGCAGACTACAAAAATAGTGCGATAGGGCGAAAAAAAACAAGATGGCTAAATTCTAAAAGATAGGCGCATAAAGTTGTGATGACTGTTGTAAAAAGAATTATAAATGACAAAAGCATGGTATCAGAGCCAACACGGCATTCATTCCTGTATTTAAGACATGCACTGGTATGGTAAAAGTGACACTAGTGTGGTAGACTGGCATCACCATCACTGGACATCATGACATAAGTAGATTGAAAGTACATGTGTTTGTCTTTGGTAAAGGTGTGCTAGATTTACTTGTGATCATATCCATTAGTTTTTGTCTATCTACGCTATATGTAGGGCATGTCATTAGAAAATGATACTCATCTTCAACACCATCTTTGATGAATGGAAGAACTTACCTGTTTCACAGTGCTCGCCTTCATAGCCAGCAACACAGTCGCAGGAGTAGTCGTTGATGCCGTCGACGCAGGTTCCGCCATTCTGACATGTCACGCCAGGACAATCGTCTATGTCTGCAGAGACAAGGGTGTACTTTTACAGTGATTGTGAGTGGCATAAGATAGTATCGGAGCTGGCTAAGGAGGATAGCCACTTCAGTGTCCTAATACATGGGCTTTCCTTACTCTAACAGCCAGACCAGGTTACACATATAAACTTCTGTCTGACGCTTGTTGTTATTCCCTATACCCCTGTCACATTTGGCGAAAATCGATCGGACGACGATTCTGCGGCAATCGCCCGAGCCTCGCTTATAATAATAATTTTATTGCACAACAATTGTACAAGGTACAAAGTATGGTTTGTATGTGACAGGGACGGTTTTGAGGTGAAAAATACGCGCAACCCTCTGTCGATCTTAATTTATTCAAATATGGCCGATCTTCCATCGATGCGTCCGAAGATCGTGGATAATGTGACAGGGGTACAAGGCCAGTCCCAACCAAATAACCGGGCTATAAGGGTAATAAGGTGCTGTCAGAAAAATCTCAAATATCTTGAGACTAAAGCCAAACTGAATAGGCCACCGAGCCGTTTGAAAAGAAACAAACAAACAAGCAAACAAACAAAGGGAGACATCGGCCACTGGTAGCCAAACACACTAGGCCGGCTTCACTCCTTTGGCAGCTTTTGATACTATCTTAGGCTACCATAGGATCTCTTTGGACATTACATAGAGCATCTTTCCTTTACGGTTATGGATGTCGTCCGTTAGTAGACAACCTTAGATTATCGCCAAATTGCCATGAATGTTCTTCTGTTCGCTACTGTGAGATCGCCTTGGCCATTGCAATACGTAACAATTCAGTTATACGCAAAGAACTTAGTTCTTTCACAGTGATCCTAGTACGAGAGAAGGTATTTGTGACCTTATAACGTGTCTGATATATGCAATGACCCTTTAGCTTCAAGACCATCAACACAAAGGCAGGGATAATCGTTAACTTTGTTGAAGCCTGTTCGACCAAAAAGACCAGTTCCTAAAGAACGTACTTATTTCGCAGTGATCGCCTTCAATGCCAATAGGACAATCGCAGGCGTATTCGTTGATGCCGTCGACGCAGGTTCCGCCGTTCTCACAGGTCACGTTAGCGCATTCGTCTATATCTGCAACGGCATATTACAATGTTTTAATCACACCATGGTATACTATACTATAGTAGAGTTTAATAAATTCCACTAAGTTTGTGTCATCCCTTTACGTTAGTACTTGGTACATTAATTGTAAAAAATAAAATGGCAAATTCTAGGCAGTGACGTAAACATAAAAAGGCAAGTATCGTTGTTTTAGATAAATCTCATGAAGCTTTGTTCCTTTTGAACTACTTGTATATATAATAAAACTTCGCGCACATGTCTTAATTCATTTCTTAGGAGAAAAGTAAACTATGCTTAAGATTACACACTTAGCTCAAAGTGGACCGAATGCGAATAAAAAAAGAAGATAGAAACCATGCCTTAGAATATCTGTAGACATGACTGTGTGCCCTGCGTAATTCAAACTAGTATGTGGATACGTTGGCACATGACGTTTACTAATCTTAATTTCATGTCCTTTTCAGATCTGGATAAAACAAAATAAAGCCTTCTAAAATGGTCGTAAAATAAATAATCCAAACGAACTGAATGTTATCATCCCAGCAGCATCATTATCCAACATCGGGATTGCTGCCTTGGATATACCGTCTGTCTTGTCTTGTTGTATTTTCGATAAAATCGCCGAAAAAAGACTTACCTATCTCGCAGATATCTCCTTCGTAGCCTGGTTCGCAGGTGCAGCCGAACCCTACAGGGTGCTCCTCGTAACAAGTGCCGTTGTTGAGACATGGCTTAGCACTGCACTCGTCCAGATCTTCAACACAAATGATGAGAATGTTACCTTTATCACAGTGTAACCTACATTACTTGTATTGGAAATCAAGGAATTTAGCGTTAAGGATTATCAAGTTGATGTACGGTGGTTTCAAACTGCTATATTTTGTAAATATGGCAATTTGAAACAGTTGACCGAAATCATTAAAAACCATGTTTTAAATGCAATGAATATAGGTTACCCCGTGGATAAAGGTGAAATAGAGTTCTAGGGCAGAACATAATGTATAATAATGGTTGAAAAAAGACAACAAATTGGATGGCGAATAAAGCCGTGTACTGATCTTTACTATTGCGACCAACATACCGATCTCGCAGATGAACTTTTTCTTCGTTAAACATGACTCGAAAGCCCACGTGTTGTACACGCCATTGAGTATTCCTTTGGCGAAGCAGACGCAGTCAATGGCGTCTGTGTTCTGGTAATTGGGGTCTGAAGACCACGGGACGGCGGGGGTAAACTCGGCAGGGTCCAGGTCGTCCCCGTCTGTCCATACAAGTGTTCCCTCCTCCATCTAATCACGGAAAGAGAAACCCTCAGTGTTACTTCACTTATTCAATTTAGGTTAACATTGTAAAAGGGACAATACTCACATATACATATACATATACATATATATATACATATACATATACATATACATATACATATACATATACATATACATATACATATACAATACAAAGGGAACATATATCAGATGGAATGAAATAGTTGTAACGCGACAACAAAAAGAGGTAAAGCTAGGACTTATAAATGCGTGACAAGCTAAAAGTTTCAACTAAACAGTGGCACGGATGGACATGAGACTTTTTAAAAGTAGATTTCATATACACACACAGTGTTTCAGAAAGCTGTCTATTGATGACAAGGTGTTAGCACATTAAGCGATCTGTGCACCAAATAACAAAGAGCCCCCCCTCCCCCTGAAAGTGCAGTGAGCAGTAATCCAATGCACAATTTAGTGGTTGCGCACTTAAGTTGGGAACTTATATTCACGCCACCACTATACATATACACAAAGACATAGACATAACTTAACTTAGCGAAATACAAACTTAAGGAAGATATAGATAATACTAACAACAAGAAAAAATGAAATGATGTGTAGCAAAAGTTGATAAGAGCGCATGCCGGATCCCCTTCCCCAATAACAAAAGGTCAGATTTGCAGAGAACTAAAAAGTATAAATCAAGATATGAAACGTTTAGATGTTGTAATAAAATTTTGGGTTAAAATAAGAATTTTGGAATTCATGAAAATATGAAAAAGAAGGACTTCCATTAAGTAATAAAGAAATATGCATATTTTGGAAATGTGTAAATAAGTTAAATGACTGTCCTAAAAGCCGGGAAAGTTTGCCGAGGAGAAGTGACCTTTGGTTGGTGTAATTTTGGTGTAATTTGGGCTTGGCCACGTGTAGGTAGTACAAAATATCCCTGTGCATGCAAAAGCTGTGTCTCAGCATCGTCTTTTTTACATATAACATGTCAGCTTGTAACCGTCATCAAATCAAATTCAAACACGAACACTACTTACCACATCGTTCAATCCGATCCAATAGTAGTTAGGAGCATCGGCGTAAGTTTTCATGAAATCTAACTTTTCCTGGTCTTCGATGGTCACCAGCCGCCCCCTCTCCGACGTGCCGCACGTAAAATGCGCCATGGGCCAGTTGGACTTTACGGTAAACGCCTTGATGCACATGCCTGTGAAGGTGTCGTCCCAGCCCACGGGGCATTCATCTGTAGGGGAGGATTAATTTTGCAGTATTCTGTAACCACCAAGGTTTTAGTTTAAACAGAATAGACGATTGGGTATAGGAGTTGTCTTTTTTCACAACCAGGAATGTCCCTCATCTGCTTATACGCTATGTAATGCATATCAAACATCTTCCTCAGAGCTTCCGACTGGAGTGCTGCTTGATTGTTGCCGCTACATGTTTCTAATGTCGGTGATGCTTTTGCGAGGAAAACAGAGTCCCCAAATACCAGAAAGCACTATCTAGAAGTAAAAATGCCACCTACATCAGCCACGTACGTATAGCGTAGCTGTGATATGTAGCTCTGTAGACTATGTCAGATAGGCAAGGAAACGTTGGCAGGCATGCGCAAGCATTGTCGGCTGTGAAAAATCTCATATATCCATATTCAACCTTTCTGATGCAATCATTTTAAGGAAAATAGAAGGGTTCACAAGCAGCGTTAAGAACTTCAGACAACAGCACCTATAACATTGATGCCGAACGTACCGTGTATCGGGGCTTCAGTCGGGCCGATGTGCTCCTCTGCAAGAAACGAACAAGATTTGATTAAGCCACACCAAGAAATGACTATAATGAAATAGCAAAATCGCCCTGTGCCATAACGCAAACCACGCAAACCACGACCAGAGATGTACAGATTCCCCAGCACATATGTGGCCGTTCATGTGGTACACCCTGCATCACACTAATACCAGTACACGTGTTGCCCTGCATCACACTCACTCACACTCGTACTCACCGGCACACGTGTTGCCCTGCTCCAAACTCACACTCGTACTCACCGGCACACGTGTTGCCCTGCACCCACACTCACATTCGTACTCACCAGCACACGTGTTACCCTGCACCACACTCACACTCGTACTCACGGCACACGTGTTGCCCTGCACCGCACTCACACTCGTACTCACCGGCACACGTGTTGCCCTGCACCACACTCACACTCGTACACACCGGCACACGTGCCCTGGACCACACTCACACTCGTACTCACCAGCACACGTGTTGCCCTGCACCACACTCACACTCGTACTCACCGGCACACGTGTTACCCTGCATCACACTCACACTCGTACTCACCGGCACACGTGTTGCCCTGCACCACACTCACGCTCGTACTCACCGGCACACGTGTTGCCCTGCTCCAAACTCACACTCGTACTCACCGGCACATATGTTGCCCTCCCAGTGATACCCTGCATCACAGTCACACTCGTACTCACCGGCACATATGTTGCCCTCCCAGTGGTACCCTGCATCACACTCACACACGTACTCACCGGCACATATGTTGCCATCCCAGTGGTAACCTTCATCGCACTCACACTCGTACTCACCGGCACATATGTTGCCCTGCTCCAAACTCACACTCGTACTCACCGGCACATATGTTGCCCTCCCAGTGATACCCTGCATCACACTCACACTCGTACCAGCCGATGGTGTTCACGCAGTGCATGTTGGGTTCGTTGCAGGCGTTCTCTGACGGGCTTGCACATTCGTCGTTATCTGCAAGAAATTCCGGATACTGTCAATGCATCCGCAGTTCGCGGTGATTTAATTTCGCGGCAGCGGGGATAAGGACTTTTCGCGGTGGCTTTAAGTTCGCAGTAACACCATAGACTGCAAACTAACAAAAAAATGTTCGCGAACATTTATCCACCGCGAACATTTCTGCATTTACAGTACATTATCATGTGCCTCATGCTCTACGCTATAACGATTGATATTGATCTGCAGGTTAAGCAGGACCGCATCATTACTTTTTTTCTACAAGTAATCAACACATAATTAATGACAGAAAACATAACTCATTAATGAAGCCATATCAATTCAGATTTACACTAATAATTGTACCCTTTAACTGTTCAATAATGAACCATGCTGTAAGAGTAACAGTCACAGTTCCTACTTGGGCCCGGCCGGGCCGTTTGCGGAAATGAAGAATTAAAGTTTATGCACAAGGCACGCTGTTGACTAATTTTTGCTCGACTCGGCCCCTATTATGAAATGAGACCTTAGCCAAAGTAAAGAATATTGTAGAAAGCTTCTTATTTTCTGAAGATCGACTTAGATTTGTATTTACGGTGAAGATAAATTTTTCACATCTATATTTTTTTAAGACTGAGGCTAACTTAATTCAGCCAGTTTTACAGCAATGTACAACAGGCTGCAACGTTGTTTTAGTATGTCCATGTATGTATGTGTATATATGTATGAATGAATAAACCATTGATATACTTCTACACCGCTGGTCAGCTCTCTCTCCATACATATAAATAGAAGTTTACGAGGGTACGCTAACTATTGGTGATCCGTCCCTGTACTTACCAACTTCACAGACGACGTTGGTGTAGTAGCTGTGGCAGTCCGCAGGCACCCAGTTCGACTGTGCGGTGACTCCTCCGGTCCCATTGCGAACAGAGATGACGCAATGCTTTGAGGGGTCGTCGGGAATTGTAGGTTCCCAAAATGTCGGCTCGGACAAAGCTACGAGTAAAGGAGAAAATTGATAATAAGCCATCATTTTGCCTGATATGCATGGTTATCTCGTAGATTAGCTTTACGATCTTACTAGTAATGATATATATATATATATTTTTGACCTGTGTCAAATGATGACAGTGTATTTTCATTTCAGGTTCATGCTAGAAGGCTAACTGCAAGTACATGGTACAAACATAGGAGATGTACATGTGACAATGAACAGTGATTAAGATTATTGAATGAAGACCTTTATTGCACATTTTTGCCCCACTGGGCTAAGTACAGGTCACATGGTAAGAATCACATATATGTAACAATGGAAACAATCATACACATCTATATATGTAGATGTGCGTCTAATCTATTCTAAGACATTCGACTTCCCCTCGCTTCTTGGTAATTGTATAAATGTAGCTAGCTGTATGGTTGGTTAGAGTTGGTTTGTCAAAAGCTGTCAGGAATATAAATTTCTCTTTACTATTCAAGTATCTAAAGTGGGGATATTTACTTAACACATAGTCAAATAAAATGCTCCTATCGCTATCATACAAAGGACAATCCATAGTAAAATGTACTTCATCATCTACTTTCCCTAAACTACAAAATTGGCATATTCTTTGATCTAGAGGAGTGTGGTTATGTCTTCCTGATTCGATTCGTAATTGTAATGGGGGCTACTCAAATAATAGTGTTGACTATTTCTACACGAGTTGAGTCTGACTTCTTTGTTTCCAAAAGCGGAGGAAGACGACAAGCTTCACTCTTTTGACAATCTATACTAGTTCTGCGATTGATGAAATAACAAAGGGATACCTAAAGTGCATATGCTACTATCTTGTATGAAGACAAGGAAAAAGGGCAGCGCAAGTTTACTTCTTACTTTCATTGTCACTCCAGTAGTACTCTCCTGGAACCTCTTCGTCCTCCAATCCGAGCCAGAATCCCTGAGCGAAGTCTTTCAACTGGAGCCACATATGTCTGGGCAGGGACAAGACAAACATCAATCATATTTACCAGCGTAGCCATCTTGCAACTAACGTTGTTTCTCTTTCTAATGTAGTTGTGTGTGGAAGTTTGTGTGTGCGCTCTTTCTTTTGTCTATATGTAAGGTTAACTCACATTTCCAAACCGGGCTGTTTGTGGAAACGAAAAAAATGACAGATATGCAGAAATATGCAAAAATAACGCACACAAGTATTCCCTTTACTACTTATGTACTACTTATGTATGTGTTTTATGTCATACGTTTCGTCCCCCAAAGCTGCCCGGCCAGTTTTAGAAATGTGACGTAGGCCTGACGGGCGCCTAAGTGGTCTCGTTATGGCGTCGTGTGAGAGAGAGAGAGAGAACTGGTTTATTTATTTAAACACACAATGCCATGTACAAGATTATAGTCCGAGGATTAATTGCCTCGTACATTGTACAGGAGAGGCTGGCGCTTAGGACTAAACACAATGGAATGTCCTGCCTAAGTGCCTTAATCTAAATATACTTATCACAATTTTCACTAAACTTTACAATTTAAAATTGTGGGTCTACACACCATCAAGTAAAATATATCTATGTCAATTATAAAATCGATCTCATTCTGAATGATTAAAATGTGACACTTCAAAGACTAGTGTGAGTTTAACAGATCGATACAATAAGGCAGCGTGGTATTTCTGAAACGCGATGTTCGGCACTTAAACTGGCTGAAGTTGTCAGCATTTCTTAGGTCCCTGCCATGTACCTCAGAGCGGCGTGGTGGTAGCCAGCAGTTGAAAACCTCAGAATGAACAATAGATCTGGCATACTTCAGACAGAGAGCTTTACGCCTTACATGCAGAGGTTCTAATTTACAAATCAGTAGCGCTGAACTGTATGAACTGAAAGAACGACCAAGAATGATCTTACAGGCCCTGGCCTGGACACGCTCAATCATACATGAGCCCAGGGTGCCAGACCTGACAGGCGTATTCCAGGGTGGGGCGGACAAACCCTATGTACACAAGTACTAAGTCGCTAGTGCTCAGACCGTGTTTCTTCAAACACCTAATCATGTATAGACGGCGGTTAGCTTTGCCCACAATCATTACCACATGTGCAATCCACTTCAAGTTTGCTTGTAATATTACACCAAGGACCTTGGCCTTGTGCACAACTCTAAGTTCAGATGCACCAACAAACAGTCTGGGAATTTCGGGTGTTTTTCGCAAGAAGCATATGAACATCACCATGCATTTAGTTGGGTTGAGCTGCATATAGTTTTTGTCAGTCCAGCTTACTAGGTTGTCTAGGTCGGTTTGTACTTTCGACGGGTGTGACGCTAGTCTGGCCTCTGCAAGAGACATATCGTCAACATATTTCCAGGCCTCTGCTGAAGTGTCATCTTGGGGGGCTGCATCATTTATGAGGGCGAGGAAGACCAGGGGACCAAGCTTTGTGCCCTGAGGTACTCCACAGGTGAGCGTTTCCCACTCTGAATGTGTTCCTTTGTATGTGACACGTTGCTGCCGGTGCGAGAGGAAGTTGCAGACCCAAGGGAGGATGGACCGGCGGACACCAAGTTCAAGGAGTTTGTTCATTGCCGTCAGGTGATGTACTCGGTCAAAAGCACGCGTGAAGTCCGTAAGTACCAACGTACTAACATGTCCGGGTTTGTCAGTAGCACAGGCGAGGCTGTGAACAAGGCTAGTAAGGCAATGTGTCGAGGACCTTCCCCTAAGTGAGCCGAACTGCCGGTTGTCAATGTTAGGTAGAATGTCCTGTAAACACCATCTGGTCACAAACCCTTCACATATCTTGGCAAAGATGGAAGTTAATGAGATCGGCCGTAATTTGTCAAGGCGTGGTGGGTTCTCTTTCGGAACAGGAACAACGTTGGCTTTCTTCCATATGGAGGGCACCGATCCTTCAGCAAGAGAGGTGTTGAAGATGTCAGTCATAGGCGAGCTCAACTCGAACGCAAATTCCCGCACTAGTCTGGGAGAGATGTTATCAACGCCGGCAGCCTTTCCTACCTTCACTTTCCGAAGTTGGTGGTACATATCCCACACTGTGACCACCGGGGGAGGGCTACACGCAGGTAGGAAGGACGGCAGTTCGTGAGGCGTAACTGATAGAGAGTTCGACTCGGAATCTAGAGGTCCCGATCCGAGTTTCATACCCACCGTGCCCTTGACGTTGTGCCCTTGGAAAAAGGCACTTCACACGACCTTCCTTACTTCACCCAGGTGTAAAACTGGGCACGTGACTTCGGTCGAGGAGGTAAAAGAAAAGACTACATTTACTTTCTGTCCGTACCGTGTATGTGGCACTGTTGATATAAGTTACTAACCTGAGTGCAGTGCCACATTGTCCTCGTCTGTCCTTAAAGCAAATAAAAAAAAGGAAACTCGCACCTGTATATGTTTTTATCCGTTATGAGGAGAGCACCGTCCTCTTCACAAATGTGCTCGGCCGCATGGAAGTCAAACATCCCCACTTTCTCCCGGTAGCAGTACCCGTCGATGCTGGTCGGTGTGTAGTTCGGTAGTGGGCACACTGAAACAAAACAAAACATTATTAGTGGCTACAAGGAAACGCCCATATTCGCACCTGAACACGGTTTTATCCGTTATGAGACGAGCGCCGTCAGTGGCACAGATGTCCTCGGCTACATGGAAGTCAAACTGACCTACTTTCTCTCGGTTATAGTAACCGTCGATGCTGGTCGGTGCGTAGTTATCTAGTGGGCACACTGAAACAACAAACAAACAAACAAACAAACAAACAAACAAACAAACAACAAACAAAATTGGAAAGATGGTAGACTTTGACGTTAACTGGCGGTGCCAGGGAAGCCCTGAGCTATGTATGGCGTGTTAAGACAACGCAAACAGGACCACCAGAGAATCGTCAAGAAACAAACTTGTAGCGCCTGGCGTCAGAAGAGACGGATTAAGGAGGTCACTGCCACTGGCGGTTTTAGGACTGGTTTTATGGAACAACATTACGGAGGCTGCCAGACGCGCTCCATCTCTGAGAGCGCTCAGAGATTGCATATGTCAGCTTTGGTCTTTGCATGTTGACTGATTTGGACTAGGATTGAAATTACGATTTTCGGATAATTAGTTAAAGAGGCCAGTAAAACTATAGAAAGACAAAATAACGTACATTATGGCCTTCAGTATGCTACAAACACCAGAGAAATGCACATCAGACGGTGGCCTGGTTGAGACAGTTTATGTAGACGTTACTCTTCAGGTCATGTTTGAAATCTAGAGACAGCAGATTATAGATCAAAATGTATGACTACTTAAAGAGGTTAGGTTATAACCTAGCCCAGAATATGAAGTAATGAAAACACCGGGTTGCAGAGTAGGGCATACACAAATTATCGACTCCAGTCTTTAATTTAAAGCCAAAATAAAGGCATACTGTACTCTAGAGGAGAGGAATGTTTCCTAAAATACCACATCTTTATTAACATTATTTCATCCATCGACCAACGTTTAAAAGATATGTACCTCCAAACTTTCGTGGCAGAAATGCGCAGCAACAACAAATTACGAACATACAAATTACTTAAGACTAATTACAACGAGGAGAAATACTTACAAATTGCAAACATTCGACACAGAACAGCTATAACAAAACTTCGTATTAGTTCACACAAACTCCATATTGAAAAGGGCAGACATAACCACATATATGTTACCTAATTTCCGTTATATAAATAGTAAGGAAAAATTCATATTCTTGATGCAACTAGATAAATCCTGTATTATTGATTACATCTGCCCTTATGTCTACAACTGTATTAAGAAGCGAGAAGAAGTTGAACCTGTACATACTAGCACATAGGAGTCTCTGTAGATGAAATTGTGCCTTATAGTTACGACCTGTACTTAGCTTGTTGGAGCATAAATGTACAATAAAGGTCTTTCATTCATTCATTCATTCATTCATTAATTATCTACACAAAATCGACTAAATTTGTAAAAATTAATCACAGATGAGCAAATGAATGGACGGTTTATAATCCAGTAACTGAAAATTGCCCCTTCATGCAGACCCATCGGGTGTGATACATGATGGTTTTAATGCCTTAACTATTCCGGGTTCCTATGGGATAATTGCTAAAGTTCCAGGTCAATTGTGGGGGCAAATGAATTGAAGAATTAGACTACTAAGGATGGAAAATGATAAACAACTATTCACCCACATGCTGCAAAAGTTTTATAAAGATTGGACTTTGTTTTCCTAAGATTTAGCCATTTTGATAAAGGCCTTTTTTCCAAGTCTTAAGTATGGGTTTCAATGGGATGATCGACAAAAGTCAAAGCCCATTTTTGACCAGAAGCAAGCGGGAAATAAAGTTACTAAAGCTACAAGTTGTCAAACAAGTCTACAGAAACGCATTGCAGAAGTAATTTTCAAGCTCAACCAAATATTTCTTAAGAGCTGCCAAGTTGAAGTTTGTCCAATGGTTATTCGCATTATAATGTGTTACAACTGGCTGTAATTTGATTATACCCCCTTTCCACTAGGACGGCGCTCTCGCGGCGCTCTCTCTGCGACCTCAAATTGGGAAGAGCGCGGTGAGAGCGCGGTGGGATCGCCAAGGTCGCCATGAGAGCGCGGTGGGAGCGCCGTGGGAGCGCCATGGTCGCCATGGTCGCCATCACCACCGCGACTGTTTTGAACCTGCTCAAAACAGTCGCCGTGAGAGCGCCGTGGACGGCGATCCAACGATGAGCGCAGAGAGAGCGCCAAGATAGCGCGCAGCGAGCGCCGTGAGCGCCAAGAGAGCGCACAGCGAGCGCGGTGAGCGCAATAGGTCTCAACAATGGTTTAGAATACCAATTTAGCTAGGATAGCGCTCTCACCGCGCTCTCTCTGCGCTTTCAACTGCGGTTTGTGAAGAAGTATATTTGACATAGACAGAAAGCGGAGAAATGTCCAAAATATACCAGTGATGAACAATTCAACAAACTGAGATGGAATAAGCAAGGTTTAAAAAACAAAGGTTTATCATTTCTCAACTTATTTTTTAATTTCAACATGATGATATTAGGTTTTCCTGTTCTCCATCTGTACATTTAGATCATTTAGTAGATCATTTAAGTCCTATTTTCAATAAATTGTTTCAGTGTTGTAAGATTTACACTAATAACGTGGCATGATAAAGACATTTATGGTGAACAAGCCACATGACAGATTTAAGCAAAAAATACTGCAAGACAAACGTGTATATTTCAGTTTGAGTGACTGTACAGTGACCAAAATTGGATTTGATTACAGCCTTGATTTTATACTTTGAATGTTATGTAAGACGTAAAAGGATGACTTCAAAGATACCAAAATACACTGAACATCAAAAGATTCGTTCTTTATCTCTGAAATTCGTTGAGCAATCTTTCGAATCTTTGCTAGCTCATAAAAAGACGCTGACATTTGAGTTTTTCGTCGCGGTGAGAGCGCGCTGGGGTCGCCGGAGAGATTCCACTAGAGCAGCTTTTTCTGGCGTCGCGGCGCTCTCACCGCGCTCTGGCCAATTTTCCATCGCAGCGAGAGCGCCGTGAGAGCGCCGTCAAGTGGAAAGGGGGCCTTAGAGGGCACTCGGGGGTTAATGCTTTATAATGCAACTGCTTTCTTGTCCAGGTTCAATGTCAAGTGGCCGATACAATTACGTTTTGGGATTCAGAAAAAAATATTTACCAGCAAAACTGGAACACTCCTCTCTGGAGTAAAGTAAGGCTTTGAATTGCCAACGAATCCGCCGTTATTTCCACTTGTTCTCGCTAGATGGAGTTTGCATTTCACATTGGCCTGCATTTTAGATGTTGGTCTATAATAGACTCTATTAGACGAACTTTAACGCGGTTGGGGGGGGGGGGGGGTAGGTGTTCAGAGAATACCAACAAAGAATACGCCGGCTAAACTCCTTCTCTTCTCCACAAGTTCCGAAGAGAACTCCATTTCCTGTCTACTCACAGATAACACAGACACGATATGTGGGGTAGGGTAGCGGCGTCACCATCACAGGGTAGCGGCGTCACCATCACGGCGGCCGGGTGTTTAATGGCTCCTCGTCAGTCAGTTGATATAACGTCCTTGGTCATAACAAGTGTAATAGCCATGAACTAAGCAAGTCATGCTGCGAGCGGGCGACACGTTTTACCCTGGTTGCCAATTGTATAAGAAGCCAATGTGAAGCCAATGTCGGGCTGGTCGGTTAAACCAATGCTCTGTCCAGCGGATGTTTAACGCATCCTGACTTGCAACTTAACTCAAAGTCACAGTAAGTCACAGTAAGTTTATGTCACATGGGGGCCACCATGTCAGAAGAGTGGCGTAATAACGGCCTTAGTAAGGAACGAGTAGCGCAATTACGGTCTGAGTAACAAGGTCAAAGTAAAAAACTAAATCCAAGGTTGAACGGTAAGTACGGTAATACAATGCAAGCAATACAATACAAGGTAGCGAAGAAGAGGTCAACTAAGGAAGGAATCAAAAGAAGTTGTTGTTACACAAGGCGTGAACCACGCGGGGTGTCTCATTCTAAGTGCTGAATAGTCGTAACAGTATTACTCAGTTCTTGAGCATGAACTTCAATTACCAGTTAAACTAGGCTATCAAGCAGCCTGTACGTCGGGGGAGGGTGTGTTCTGGGGTAGGTGGGCGGGGAACACACCCCGACCGCAATGAGGTACAACCACGAATGGTTAGGGGAGGGGAGAGAACATCTGGGGTAGCTTAGAGGATGTTCACTTATGCTTCTGTGATCCGACAGGAAATGGTACTTCTCCAGCTTATGAGACTATCTTAAGCCACCACAAGATATGCTTGGAGATTACATATTCCCTCAGGTACCAAACTACATTATTCTCCCTCTACCAGCCAGCGCAGTTAGTCTGGTAGAGCCTAGCCGAGGGTACCTGGAATCCAGTCTAGTTGTGGCACGGCCTACCGTAGTTAGTGTAGACTCTCTACGGGGTCAGTGCAGCTCTAAGCCGCCGGTGTAATCATTCACACCCGGTAGCATTTTCCCCGGTAGGATTTTGCCCAGTGGGAGTTAATTAATAGGCTGGCCGGCAATTAACTCCCACTGGGCCAAGTCTAACCGCGTGAAAATCCTACCGGGTGTGAATGATTACCCCGGCGGCTGAGAGCTACACTGGCCCCGTAGAGAGCCTAAACTAACTACGGTAACGTTAGGCCGAGCCAGTAGTAGACTGGATTCCAGGTGAAGCCGAGGGGAACGTCCGAGCGGCAGCCGACCGCAATCAGGCAGGCACGAGGCGCGGCACAGGCCGCACACATGTCACCGCCTCCTGCGGGACACGCCCAGCCGGGGAAGGTTATGCTGATTAAAGGTGCACTCTCACTGCACTTGGGGCACCGGTGCGGCACTGCGGGGTTCGTTCACTGCGGCACTGTTTTCTTATTTTAAGGAACTTTTGATAACTTAGATATTGCGTATTACGCAAAAGTATGACTTAGAAAACAACAAAAAGACACAAAACGGAAAACAGTTCGTTCTTCATGTCTGTAATACGTTGAGTTATCTACGAACCCCGCAGTGCCGCACCGGTGCCCCAAGTGCAGTGAGAGTCCACCTTAAATCTCCAAGCAGAGATTAGTTAGGCCTGGGCTGACTTTTAAAATATTTTAGGTTCTATTTTTTACCTCCATGAAAAAATTGAGGTATAGTTTTTGGTGTGTCTGTCTGTGTGCCCGTCTGTCTGTGTGTCTGTTTGTGTTTCCCGATATAGCGCTGCCATGTGTTCGGCAATTGGTTGCAATTAATAAACTATCGTCATAAAGATTTAACTTTTTTTCACATCGAAGAGCTCATATTTACCTTCATTGGCATAGAAGTAAAAAGTTAAAAGCTTCCACAGGAGGAGCTTTTTTCATACACAATGAACCTAATCAATGAACAAGTAACTTACCTAATGGACAAAGAATTAGAATGACCTTCTGAACAAATAACTTAATGGGCGAATAATTAGAATGACCTTGTGTCCTTGCCCAGTACGCCTGTGTCTCACCACTTATAATGCCCCCCCCCCCCCCCCTAGCGTGGGACAAGACCGGACGTGCAACTTTCCGCTGAGTCATTCAGAGTTCTGTTTCAACAATCGGCAAGGCTGAGTGGGTCTTTAAGAAACAAAGTCCTTTTGTAAAGTGATGTGTGAATTAATGAACAATAAATGTACATAAAAACGTGAAAGTCGCTACACAGGTTGCCTACCCCCCACCCCCCATTCCCAGTCGGTATTCACTGCAGCACCGTACAGAGACCAAAGTTTACAGCATTTACTTCAGAATATTTAAATATGATGTATGGTTTAAAAGATGCATGGTTTAAAAGAGAAGACTCAGAAAGTAAGCATCGGCTTTTATCTAGGAAATTAATTCAGCAATATGTCAACTTTTTATCATGGTACCAGCATTCATAGAACCTGGGCTGTAGTGCGTAGAGTTGAAACGAGGCCACAATGTAGGCACTGCGCGTGCGTCAACATTTCAAACCCGTTGCCCAGGTTTGGTTTAGCGAGGCGAGTATAAGTTAAAAGTGGGGACCTCCCTTCAAAGACAATGATAATTATTATAGCGTTTGCCATCATCCATTACTATTATAAAAGTTACTGAAATTTTGGTCTTTAAATATCTCGCCATACTTCATTTAATAAGCATTTCTAAATGGGTGATCACAGTGATAATGTTACGACGTACCAATACAAATTTCAAACATGTTGTACAGGTTTGGTTTAGCGAGGCTTTCATGATTCAAAAATGTTTGCAATCATTCAAGACAAGAACACTATAAAAGTTATTGAAATGTTGATAATTAATGCTCCCGTCCTATCTAATTAAATTTACTTTACTAAATAGTTAAGCACTGTGATAATGTTACGACGAGCCAAATTAATGCATTGCAAGTTGAGGCATATATATATTTACTTGCAGTTGTTTTCAAAGCAAATCATATTTGCATAGATAAAATAAAAGGTGAGGTGAAGAAGAAGAAGACCATTTGCCTGATATAATTGGCCTTGAAGTGTTTGCTTTTCTAACAAAGGACGCCCAGCCATTCCTCAAGTACTGAAGGTCTCAACGTAACGGCTGACCTTTTGTGTCTAATTTGCCTTTAAGGGCAATTTAGCAATTTTCCAAAGTTAGGCTTTTTTTTCGTTAATTCTTCGAGACGAGATGATGGTAGGTGATCTTATTGTGCAAATCAGACTTACGGCTTTTCTAATCAGAGTTTTGATTTTTCTTAAACGAAACAGATGAAAATAGATGGTAACGTTATACATTGAATAATTTTGAAGTGTGTGTTTATCCATGCGTGTATGTTTGTGTACACGTACGCGCGTGGCCGGATGTGATGGTGTGTGTGTGCGTGTGTGTGTGTGTGTTTGTGTGTTTGTGTGTGTGTGTGTGTTTGTGTGTGTGTGTGTTTCTGTGTGTGTCTGTGTATCTGTTTGTGTGTGTATATGTGTATTTGTGTGTGTGTGTGTGTGTGAGTGTATGTGTGTGTTTGTGTGTGTTTCTGTGTGTGTCTGTGTATCTGTGTATGTTTGTGTGTGTATATGTGTATTTGTGTGTGTGTGTGTGTCTGTGTCTGTTTGTATTTGTATTTGTGCGTCTGTGTATTGATGGTGCGAATGTTTGTGTGCGTCCCTGTATGTGTGTGCGGCAATGTGTGTATCTGTGCGTGTGTGTCTGTGTGAGAGTGTGTGTTTTCTGAAGAACGTCTGCTTGCATGTATTCCATGCCATGCACGTCGTTATTTACACGAATTACTACAGCTTTTCTATGACCTTCAAAGGTGGAACATCTAGAATTGTCTTCATTCATAGTTAGGGTATTGAAGATCAGTCTTTTCCAGATCACTTCATTGTCACTGACGAAGGATAGTGGATACTATCCGAAACGTCTGACCGTTTCCAAAACCGTATGTCCAGTTGCTTGGCGTATTTAATTAACTGGATGTCTAACCTACATCGACGTATTATTATTGCTGGAAACTATCAGCAGTCAAACTTGCACACACTGTTTTTACTCCGCTGTGTGTAGTCAGTGCTTTGTTGGGGTGATTTTTATTCGTTATTTCCAAACGTTTTTAGATTTAGTTAAATGTTGAAACAAAGGCGTTCAACTTTTATATTGATATTACACAGCACCGTTTTAGATTTTTCCTTTTAGGTAGGCACATTTTTTCTTGAGAGTACACAGAATTTCTGCAATAGCATTATAACATTAACTGGATGTTGCGATAGACAAATTCATTAAAAGGTTTTAAAAAACCCGCGGAAGCTTCCAGGGACCCACGAACGTCAGCCGAGCTGCTTGGAATCGTCCGAAGCCCGCGAAATCATCAAGACGTCGGTCGTGCTTCGGCCGAAAATTCCCATTTACAGCTCGCCAACAAGTCGGCTGTGCTCATCAATTCCTCAAACCACAGTAAGTAAATGTTATGGATCACATATCCTGTGGACTCTTAGTGTTTTACTTGAATTGAGAGCGAGAATTGATACAAAATTGGCAAAAAAAACACACGCAATAATGAAACTGAGATGCTTGCTGTCCCAGTAGACAGTCCGCTCCGGCTGTTTTTGACGTGTTTTGAAGGTTTTTATCCGGCTCTCTATTTTGCACTGTTTTTTCCTTTGTCAGAAAAAAATCGCATCACCTTGAAAGCACGTCAATAAATACCCGGAGACGAACCTCTGCTTGGAGAATTGAGATGACCAACGTTATAACAAAGTTTGCCACGACAAACTCAGGTCAACTCAAGACGATTTGAACCTACTCAAAAACGCCACTGTGAAAGGCTAAGGCCACAGCAAGTTAATTCTATGGATGACATCGGCGCGCGCATTAATTTTCGTCTGATTGCAGTAAAAAAAAAAACAGAATTTTTTCTTCTGCAGGGATGGTCAACATGACGATAAAGTACCAAAATGAGCAAAAATGTTGTGTTGTAGCCTAATAACTCTACTTGTAGAAGTGACACTTGTGAGGTACCAAGGACTGTAGTTGTAGAAATGAAACTTATTGGATAGTTGTAAAAGTGACACCAATATTGAATCCATGAGTGTGGTTACCAACTTTGTTGGTGATGCCATGGCGCCAGTCCACCACACTAGTGTCACTTTTACCACACCAGTATATGTCTTGAATACAGGAATGAATGCTTTGTTGGCTCTGATACCATGTTTTGTCCCTTTAATTCTTGTTACAACATTCATCACAACATTATGGTGCTTGTTTCTTCTAAAAATGTAGCCATCTTGTTTGTTTTTTCACCCATCCTGTTTTTTTCGCCCTATCGGACTATTTTTGCAGTCTGCAGAGGATGTCATCCATAAAATTTACTTGCTTTGGCCTAATTGCGCGATAGTTGCAGCCATGCTTATCATTGGGCTGATCTTCTAGTTCTGAGGCAACGGAACCAATCTTTTCAAACAACTGGACTTCAGCAACCGTCATTCTTTCTTTTCTTCTGCTCACTTTTGACGTTTGACATCAGACTTTATTTTGATAAAGAGATGCCTAATCGTTTGCTGGAAGTGATTTTCCGTGAGTGACACGAATGGATGACTCGGCTCAAAGTTTGACCTTTGCTTGCTAATCTGCCTGCACGCACGCTGAGGTTTGGTGCGTCATGCATACGCTGGCTCATTAGGGCCTCATTTCCACCAGACGGCGATCACGCTGCGCTCTTAAGGTGGACTCTCACTGCAATTGCGTCACCGGTGCGGCACTGCGGGGGTGACTTAACGAACTTTAGAGATAAAGAGCGACTTTTCTCCCGTTTTGTGTATTTTGTTGTCTTCCGGGCCATACTTTTACATATTACGCAATATCTAAATTATCAAGAATTGCGGAAATAACAAAACAGTGTCGCAGTGAATGGACCCCGCAGTGCCGCACCGGTGCCCCAAGTGAGAGTCTACCCTTACTATGCCCTAAAACGGATGTTGGTAATGTTTCGTCTCATATTGGGTGTATGATACAAAATGAAAAAAAAAAAATACAGAACACAAAAAGTGTAAAAATATTTTTTCTTTCTGAACACTTCGTTGAGCGATCTGTTAAATGTTAAGGTGGCATTTCACTGCACTTGGAGCATCGGTGCGGCATTGTGGGTTTCGTTCACTGCCGCGCGGTTGTGTCCTTTTCGCCGATTTTTTCTTATAAGAATATAATCTAGATATTGTCTAATGCGTAAAAGTATGACTTAGAAGACAACAAATCGCACAAAAGGCAAGAAAATCAATTCTTTATCTCTGACATTCGTTGAGTACTCTTTTGAACCCCGCACTTAATTCCGCACCGGTGCAGTAAGCTACCACCTTTATTAGGAGGGTAAATTGGAAGGGCAATCTCTTTTGCAGTTTGGTGAATTGAAATAGAATGCTTAGACTAATAAACTATGATATCTGAAAATTCATGATATTCGACGATTTTAAACTTTAATAAACCAAAATAGCATGTCTTTAAACGTGTTACAATATTCACAGTACTACATAACTTGCAAAAGCGATATCTAAATGTTCACAATGTATTTTTTATCTGATTTTTTTATTCATTTCCGCGATGATGGTTAGACATCCAGGTAATAAGATACGCCAAAAGCAGTTACTCAAGCAACTGGATGTGATTTTGGAAACGGTCAGACGTTTCAGATAGCATCCACCATCTTTCGTCAATGACACTGACAGCTTCCAAAATCATATCCAGTTGCTTGAGTAACTGTCTTTGGGGCGTACGTTTTAAATTTCCCAGACATTTGATAAAGCAGTAGACTGAAATAACAAGATATCTAACAAAAGAAAACGAAGACTCTTGACTTGCTATTCATATTGAATTAGTCATGACGTACTCTCTAATTGTTTCTAAAATATCAACAGCTCGTTTTCTTCGACCGTTCTGACCCCCGGTCAGTTCCCAATTGAATCCTTAACACCTGTTCCTTTCAAACGTCAGTTACTGATGTTTCCGTGCCACAGATCTAATGTACGCACTTTGTTCCTGATGTTTCTCTCATTTCAGTAAGTGTGGTCTGATCCGAAGGTCGCACGCAAGGCGACTGCGTACTTAGTTGACTCTTTTGTCATGTTAGCAAATTAGGCATAACGGTAATTGGGAGACTGGCGGTTTGTTCGTGCGAGGAACATTGAGATTTTTTCTTCTTCGAAAACTCAGAATGGGGTCTTGTAACGTAAAGGTAGGGTACCTGAGAACCCGGAGGTCCTGGCTTTGAATCATGTCTTGTTATCTTTCTTTGGGAAAGGCAATTAACACGGTTCTCCTCACTACACCCGCGTGTAAACCTGACTTCTGTTGGAAAATAGCCTGTTTATATAACGTCACATCACTACTACATGGAATCTTGATTACTGCTCATGTTAGCCTTGGTGTGCATCGATTATTGTTGAATATGTTATGTTGTATATATGAATATGTTATGTTGTATATATTAAGACTTTTTAAGACTAAAACTAACTTAATTCAGCCAGTTTTTTGTCAATGTATGTATGTTTATATGTGTATGTTTGTTTGTTTGTTTGAATAAACCATTGATATGATACAAAAGTAAAAGGCAGTGGAAGGAGAGGGATGGGCTCCACCTTCCAATACCGTGCCCCAGACACAGTGCAGAACAATGATTTTACGACCCCAGAAAGGTTACGTTTACAGGATTACCTTCACCTTACAAGTCCAGTTGGTCCGTGTATGTGGCACTTCTAAAACGAGTTAACGCTAGTTCATCTTTATTCGCAGGGTAACCTTTATCCGTTGTATTTAAAAAATGGTCCAAAAAAAATGCAAAGTGCATTATAATTTAAAATAAAATGCAATTTGAAACCACTGTCCATCAACGTCATATTCCTAAATATCCTGTTTTTAGGTACAACAGATATAGGTTACCCCGCGAATAAAGGTGAACTAGCGTTATCAACTTGGGTGTAGTGCTACATAGTTCTTGTCTGTACAATTTTGAAACAAACAAAAAAACGCCCAGAGAAGTTGCGTACTTATTACGATACACGCATCTATGGCCGTACGATTCTCCTAGGGTAAACGTACTATTCACAGTATTAGAGCTGTTCACGTTACTTTCCGCTTGCTCTAAAGACTTTGCTACTCTCTGCTCGATAGATAAATTCAACTACATTCTGAGAAGCCATTACCCTCACTGTGTACAAGTAGGCTAATATATCCACGAATGTTTATACCGTAGAGCCAATATTGTGAATGACATGCTAGATCCGATATGTTGACTTATTCATACCTGTAGATATTCATATATGTCTGTTTAGTTGTACTCTAAGTAGTTATACATGTAGACCTTACGAAAGTCGCTGTACTTCTGTCCTGTCAATAAAGATTTCTTTCTTTGTCCAATGTCTATTCTTTGTCCAGCGATCTACGGAGCTTGGTCTAGGCTAGAACTATTTACAACAAAGCATTTTGGAAATAATAAATGATACCTGGGTCATCACTGTTATATAAGGACTCGTTTCTTAGTAAAGGTGGTATCTCACTTCAATTAGGGCACTGGTGTGGCACTGCGGGGTTCGAAAGATTGCTCAACGAATTTCAGAGATTTTTTTCTTAACGTTCTGCGTATTTTGTCGTCTTCTAATTCATAGTTTTACGTGTTACGCAATATCTAAATTAGATAATTATTGGCAAAAATAACACCACAGTCCCGCAGTGAACCCCGCAGTGCCGCACCAGTGGCCCAAGTGCAGTGAGATACCATCTTTTAAAAGGCATGGATGGTACTGACTTGATATGTAAAAATAGCCATGTTACTCAAGTCAATATCAGTCTCATTATCTTTCAAATGTCAACGCTCCGCTTTCGTCGACCATTTTAACCTCAGGTCGCTCCCTGCGCTTAACTTCTCTACCCCCCGCCGCTTGATAAATCAGTGTCAGATTACACCTTGTAGTAAATCAGCGGTGTCGCATTGATCTGTGACACTGCCTCCGTCACTGAGTGACAGCCGTCAGGTCAGAGGTCACACGCGAAGGAATCCTTTGATCCCTTAATGAATTGTTCCCCACCCCTTGGTCAAGGGTCATTCACACTTCGTGGATATATTCAGGTGAGTATTAAGTTATTTGGCGGCTTTAAGTCTTCGGGAAATAAGTTTTTTTTTATTTATTTTTACTTTAACCCTTCGTTGTGCATACTGGTTATCGACCCAAAGAACACGCAAACTTTACCTAGAACATATAAGAATATAGACACGCAACTGAAACAAGATTGCGTACACAAAATGTAAACGGAGCCCCAATTAACTTTCTCGCTTTTACCTCGCTGGGGCGATAATCTAATTTATGCAAGACTTGACTTCATAAATGACATATCATGCAGAGTGTAAAGGTGTGACTAAAAAGGCAACAAAGACAATGTACAAGGCGTAAAAAGATCTACTTTTTACCTCCATGAAATGTCATGGAGGTTATATTTTACCCAGCGTTTGCGTGTGTATCTGTCTGTCTGTCTGTCTGTCAACAAGATAACTCAAGAACGGCTGGATGGATTAGTTTCATACTTGGTGTGTTGGTGGGGTGCGATGAAAGCTGGAAGTGATTAGATTTTGAACCCCCTAGCGGCTCCCCTTGGTACTGCAGTGCAACTTCCGGTTTTGCTATCTCGTGTTCTGAACACGCTATGGTCACCATTTTTGAGTATTAGATAGCTCTTGTGCTCAGGAAGAAATGACATAAGTTTTGGCCCCCTACCGACTAGGTTTGGGATAGCAGGGGCATTTTTGTCAAAAACTTCTGAAGAGGATAACTCAAGAAGAGAACAACGGATTTTCATGATTTTTGGTATGTGGGTACCTTAGACAATGTTTTACAAGATAAAATACTAATTATGCAAAATAGGAGCACATTTGCATAATTAATGAGAATATTCTATCATAGCAGTTTTTTCAATGTATCTCTTGTTCCAGACATGCTATGGTCTTGACATTTGGGTGGTAGATGGCTTTTAGTGCCATGAAAAAGTGGGGCAAGTTTCAGCCCCCTAACATTTAATTATGGAACTGCAGGGGTGTTTTTGCCAAGACACTCCAAAGAGGATAACTGCAGAAAGGAACGACGGATTGCCTGCATTTTAGGCATGCAGGTAGCTTAGGCAAAGATGTTCATAATGATATACATGTTATGCAAATGAGGACTTAATTTGCATAATTAATGAGGGAGTTGTATAATTCCATTGTTTTCAATAACTGGACCTCAATACATGTAACATATGTTAATTATGATAGGTGGAATATAAGCAGATACCAAATATGGTAATGAGGAACTTATTTGCATAATTTATGTAAAATTGCAAAACCGCTTTATGATTAATAATGGGAATTTTATAATTGTGACATGTGTACGTTAGTCAATGATGAACAACACCATGCATAAATTATGTTAATGTGTTAAGTCAATTGCATGAAATTTACGAAAGCTCTAAATTTTCATGGAGGTACGAGGTCGCCGAACTCTAGTTGTCTATGAAGTTTGCTGAGTACTCTGTCACGCTGTCAAGGTGTCTTTTACAACAAGACTAGTGCGAGGCCCGGAATGAACGGACACGATCCTCACGAACCGTACGACAACTTCCTCTATATTAAGTGTTTTTATTGTACTACATTGCACATATCTCCTCCTCCATGGCCCTCAGACAGATTCAAACTTTTTCAATGTTCAAAACAAAAGAAAATAGTTCGTTAAGTTTGAAGTTTGCTACCCCGCTGAAGGTAACGTATAGATCGTGATGAAGTTCGGATTCCGTCTAAGTCTTGTGTTCAATGCAAAATTACGTAAGGGCCTCAGGAAGAAAACAAAGGTTCAGGCAAACGTAACATTCCATTTGGTCATTTTGTAGGAGTGGTCAAGTCGTGTTGAACAGATTGGTTGGTGGAAATGATTCCACCTTGTTATCTCATCAGGAGGCCTCACGCCACGGCAGACCTTTTAGCCCTGGGTCTGACGTAGGTGAGCACCAATCACAGGACTCACCGGCTGTGTGATTCGTGCGGACTGTGTAACATTGACTATCATGATTCCACCAGGTGCCATGACACCGCCACCTCAAAGAAATGTCAGTATAAAGGTCTTCCCAAGATTGTCTTGAACACCGAATGTTAAATATCCTAAATGTAATACAATTCAGATATTTAGGTGTTGAAGACAATCCTGAGAAGGCCTCTATAACAACGTTTTTTTAGGTGGCGGTATAATGGCACCTGGTGGAATCATGCGAATGTATGTTAGTTTGTACTATGATTATTGTACTTTCAATGTACTTCAAACATAGTGGGTTATTACTACTTCAAAACACCAGAGAATTATAGTGTGTTATCACGTTTGACGTCTGTTACCCCACTGATGTCAAGGTGACGACGCATGAAGCACGGCGGAGTTGTTTTTGTCGATTTGGGCCTCATTCAGTGTTAGTCTTGTGTAAAATCACCTAATGGCCTCATATTTAACAAGTTAACAAACATTATTTCTGGATATGTTTTGCCTCCTACAGTCCCTAAAGTTCATATAGTCGTTCTTCTATTTAATGAGAATGTGTTTTTCTAGGGCTAGGCTGTGATCATTGTTTCCTATGTAAGAAGAAATTCCATTTTTTTTGGCTCGATCACGCTTCATAAATCAAAGGAGGAACAGGGTAATTTGTTTTGTTCAGTTTGCTTTGTAATTGATGTACTTTGACTGCCCAAAACACCAGGCCAGAAAATAGTTGGTTATTACGTTTGAATATTGTTTCCTGCTGATGTCAAGGTGACACATAGACGGCAATGGAGTTGTTTTCGTCTCAGTTTTGGGTTCAATGATAAATTAGTAAAGGCCACATGTTCAGCAAGTTAACAAATAAACAAACAAACAAACAAACAAACAATCAGTATTTCTGGAGATGCTTTGCTGTCTATATAGTCCCTTGAGTTCATATAGTCGTTCTTTTATAAGAAGAATGTTTTTTTCTAGGGCGTGTGATCATTGTACTTTTCTTTTGTTTCTTCATCTCGATCATGTATGCTTCATAAGTCAAAGGAGGTGCAGGGCAATTTGGTTTGTTCACTTTGTTTTGTAATTGATGTACTTTGAATGCCCAAACACCAGAAAATGGTTGTGTGTTTGTTTTCGTTCACCCCGCTAATGTCAGGGGGACACATAAACGATTGTGTGATTGTGTTCGGTGAGTTAGGTCTCATTCTGTAGTACGTCATGGGGTTAATTGGAAAAATTATGGCTTCATGTAATATAATTCATTATGTATTAAAGAACTAAACATACGTACAAACAAACACTATTTTGGAGCCCTTTTGCTTTCTTCTTTAAGTTCTTATCATCTTTATTCCATTAGAAAAATGTCAGGTAAGGTGTATGGCCTAAACACTAGAGATCAAGGGTTCAAAACCGATGATGCGTCCCGATGTTGTGCCCTTGGGAAAGGCACTTTACACGACTTTCCTCACTTTACTCAGGTGTAAATGAGTACCTAGCTTCGGACTAGTACTTCGGATAATGTTACGGACGTTAAATGGACGTCCCGTGTTTGGAAGAGCCACACCTCGAGCAACCCCCAACATGGCGTGAGTGGATCAAACCTTACAGATTCCGGGTTAAAAATCTGATAGTCACATCTGTTATGTCAATCATTCCACCAATCACTTAACTAATAACTTCCAAATAACTTCCAGATCTATGAAATCTATAGATTTACAGAGTCATAACTGCGCTTAGGCCTGGGTCCCAATTCCCAGCCCGGGACCCGGCTGGGTAGCTATTTTTTATTTTGGAAACGAAAAATATGATAAAAGAAGGCAACAAAACACCAAGAACGGGAATAATAGCCTTGAAAATAATTTGTTTATATTCCTTGGTAAACGCCTTTATTTTTCGTTTTTGCAAACGTCCCGGCCGGGGCCCGTTCCGGAAAAGAGACCAGAGACTATCCGCAGAAGGCCCTCTTATGCCACCGCGGCGGCTGCGGTCACATTTCCAAACCGGGGCCCGACCGCTCTGTTTGTTGAAATAAGAATAAAAATAAATACAAAGATTGCCCATGACTATCCATTTTTACGTTTTGTGTATTTTGGTGCATTTTATGTCATATTTTTCGTTCCCGAGAGACGAAAAAACCGCCGCGCCGGCAGCGCATTGCCGCCTTGTCGAATGATCAACAATGCTCCGGTGCCCGGGCCCCCGGCCGGGAGTTTCGAGCAAACGAAAAATATGAGTGCTTGTCAAGGAATATGCACAAATTGTGTTTATACTAATTGTTTAACGTTCGGTGTGTTTGGTTGTCCAGTTAGACTATACTTTTTGTTCCCAAAAGTTGCCCGAGACCCGGTATGGAAATGTGACTGTAGCATAAGAAAGCGTCCACGTCCTTCCTACCTATCTGTATAATGCTGAGACTTTCCTACCTACTCCCGTAGATAGTAGACAGGGTTTTAACGCTAATACTGTATTGTATCATCCGAGGACGATGATCAAAATCATCGGAATGGCCTGAGCTCATGATCGAACCAAACCTTGTTGCTTGTGTGGATGTTTTCCCATACCGGCATACGGAAACATCTGAGAGAAAAGTTTTTGTCCAGTATTTCATGCGGTACTGTCCCCACCCCTCTCCCTCTAACACATTTTACTGTGACAGAGGAATGAACAACGATTTGATTGGTCAGAGAATATCATATGTAAGAAACGAAACCCTACGTTTTGGGTGTTTGTTGTCTTTTAGGGTCCCACATATCCGGTATTGGCCATAAACTGTCAGGCTTGCCGTGCTCTTTTAAAATGCCTAAGTCACATTTTAAAACCGGGCCCGGCCAGGCAGCTTTCGGGAACGAAAAATATTATATAAAAGACACCAAACTATACACGACGTAAAGAGAATAGTCGTGGGTATTATTTTCGTATATTTTTACGTATACATTTCTATCGTTTGTTTCCATGAAATAAGCCGAGAGAGTTTGGGAATGGAACGCTAGCCTACTTGAGTGGCTGTCCACCATTGCCCACTCAGCTGTTAGGTCTTATTTAAAGGGATCCATAGCTGTAAAAAATCTTCAGCCTTACAAAAAATCAACATATGAACGTTCTTCTAAACATTATCTGGTGATGTCGCCTTGTTCTACCACATTAACCCCAGCCGCGACCGCAGACACGTTCCCTCGCCACACTTGTGTCAAGCTTGCTTCACTACGGGTTTCGTTCACTGCGTCACTGTTTTGTTATTTTCTCCGATTTTTTAAATGACTTAAATATTGCGTAATACGTAAAGTATGACTTCATCATCATCATCGGTCGGCTCCAGTTCCGTCTATCGGCAGCGAGTTGGCGTAACTGCCTGGGGGTGATCTGACCGTGATGATCTCCCATTAGCCGTTGGGTGTATTGCAGACTGTATGACTTAGAAGACGACAAAATACACAAAAAGAAAGACTAAAATTCGTTCTCTATCTTTAAAATTTCTTGAGTATCTTTCGGACCCCGCAGTGACGCAAGGTTGACGCATGTGCGGTGGGAGCACACCTTATCGCAGTGGATCGGCAGCTACAATCCCAGCCTGCAATAAATCTATCACTGCTGCTTTGTGCGCGGAGGCCTTGTCATTTGGACCGTCAGGGCTCCGGGCGAGGGGGGCACCCGAAAGAATCTTTTAATGACCTGTATTGTCTCCGACGTGACACGACAATTAAGAAGGCAGACGTACATTTTACAAAATAGCCTTTCCTTGCCACAAAAATGTTCATTTTTGTAACGTTTTACGAAAGTGATTTGGAACGTCGTGTCTTGAGCGAGTGGGGCACCCGAAAGAATCTTTTAATAATCTGGTTTGTTTTGGATGACACGGCAAGTAAAATGGTAAACGTACATTTCCTGAATTATCTTTTTATTAGCACAAAATGGTTGCTTACTTATTTTGTGAGACTTTTGTTATCCTTAACGAAAGTGATTTGGAACGCCGGGGCTTTGGGCGAGGGGGGCACCCGAAAGAATCTTTTAATGACCTGCTTTGTCTTCGATGACACCACAAGTAAAAATTTTACAAAATAGCCTTTTCTTGCCACAAAAATGTTCATTTCTGTAACGTTTCCAAATTTTAACGACAGTGATTTGGATTGTCGTGCCTTGAGCGAGTGTGGCACCCGAAAGAATCTTTTAATCACCTTCATTGTCTCCGATGTGACACCACAAGTAAGAGGGCAAACGTACATGTTGTAAATGAGTCTTTTCTTGCCACATAAAATTTCATATAATTATTTTTGTGTAACGTTTGTTATGCTTAACGAAAATGATTTGGACCATCGGGGCTTTTGGCAGGGGGGGGGGGCACCCGAAATAATATTTTCATTACCTTCATTGTCTTCGATGACACGACAAGTCACACAACAAGACGACAAGACGGAAGGCAAACGTACATTTTGTAAATTAGCCTTTTCTTGCTACTATATTGTTCATATACGTTTTTTTATAACGTCTACTATGCTTACCAACGTTAGGGCCTCGGGGGAGTGGGGCACTCGAAAGAATCTTTTAATGACCTGCTTTGTCTCCGATGACACCACAAGTAAAAATTTTACAAAATAGCCTTTTCTTGCCACAAAAATGTAACGTTTCCAAATTTTAACGAAAGTGATTTGGATTGTCGTGCCTTGAGCGAGTGTGGCACCCGAAAGAATATTTTAATTACCTTCATTGTCTTCGATGACAGGACAATTCACACAACAAGACGACAAGACGGAAGGCAATCGTACATTTTGTAGATCAGCTTTTTTCTTGCTACTATATAAATATATTGTTCATTAACGTTTTTTTATAACGTCTACTATGCTTAGGCCCCCTTTCCACTAGACGGCGATCGCGCTGCGCTCTCACTGCGACCTAAATAGGATATGTGTAATCTTCACTTTCATACTGGGTACATCATACAAAACGTAAATGTGTGACTGAGAAGACAACAAAACACACAAGGTGTAAAAAGATCCGTTTCTTATCTATAGAATTCGTTGAGCGATCTGTCAAATATTAGGTCGCAGAGAGAGCGCAGCGAGAGCGCCGTCCTAGTGGAAAGGGGGTATAACCAACGTTAGGGCCTCGGGGGAGTGAGGCACTCGAAAGGATCTTTTAATAACCTGCTTTGTCTCCGACGACACGGTGCATAAAAAAGGCAAACGTGGATTGATATTTTCTTGCCACAGAGTGTTAGTGTACTTATTTTTTACTAGTGTAACATTTACTATAATGATTTGTCCTTGCCAACATGGACTAAATACAGTGGTTATAATGTTACATGAAAGACCAACTCAAACGGAAAATATCTTTACTTGTAGTATTATCGGGTACAAATTGGAAAAGCAGAACAACAGATCAACCAAATCTATGCTACCACTGTGCTTTGCTTATTATATCAACTAAAGCAACAAAAAGGATAATCAATTTGCTCTTTCCGACAATCGTTCTTCTAGATCTACTTTGTGATGCAGTTCATGTGTTCTAAAAATAGCTTAGATACCAGGCGTTTTATATTGAACTGTTTGGTTACTTTCCACACAATGTATTCGTCGCAATTATTGTGCATGTCATGAAAATGAAACAAAAGTTCGTTACATGACGAAGTTCCGAAACGTATAGTTTTCACGGGGTTTAGCATTTGGCAAGTGTTTCTACGACAGGTGGTCGGTGTCGCCATTCCATTGTCCAGAGCAGATAAAAATCTCACCGAAGTGATAAGGAATAGGCCCAAAGGCGAGAATGGAGACAGTAAATCGCAGGTCGTATAAATGTTTGAATTTCTTACTGACCTGTTTTCTTACCTTTTGTTTTTGTTTGTTTTAGACACCATTCTTGCACAGTAAATACTATCTGCATAAGTCCGTAAGGCTTGATTCACACTCATGCGGACGGACCCCCTGGACCCCCTGCTCTTTTTAACAAGTGCCTTGGACTATCTAAGGCCCCCTTTCCACTAGGACGGCGATCATGCTGCGCTCTCACTGCGACCTAAATAACATATGTGAAGCCTTCACTTTCACACTTGGTATATCATACAAAACGTAAAAGTGTGATTGAGAAGACAACAAAACACACAAAGTGTAACAAGATTCGTTTATTTTCGATACAATTCGTTGAACGATGTTTCAAATTGTAGGTCGCAGAGAGAGCGCGGTGAGAGCGCCGTCCTAGTGGAAAGGGGGTATAACGCACTTAAACACGGATCTTTCGCTTCTCTCAAATCTCAAACTAATACTGAGCAAAGCCCTTTATAAGGGCATCTCACTCAGGGGAGGTGCAGGTCCGTGCGGCCGGTGGCGTGATAACAAAAAAGAGTGCAAGGTGCAGCAAACAATAAACCGAAGAAACGAAAAAAAAGGACGTTTGTGAGTGACTATGTACATGGCTGCCGGTAACCCCGATTTTCAACTGGGAGATGTGATGGCCACCGCTTTGATATAGAGCTAGGTACTCATTTTCTCTTGGGAACTTGTGAGAGAAAAGAGTTGAGTGCAATCCACGGGGACACAGCATTCGGGCTTGCTCCGGATTCGAACATGGAACCTTTGGGTTCTAAGTCACCAAAATTAAACACAATACCACCTTTACAGCTTCTTCCGATACTTAACGTAAACACCTTGCCTCGAAAACACAGTCAAACGCGAGATATACGTATATTCTACCCCCGTATATACTCGTACGATTCAAGTGACGTCACAAAGAAATTAAATGTAAAACGTAGCAATGCGACAACAGTGCTCTTTCCATCGCTGTGCGATTGTTTGAGATAGGCCGTGGTCTGCAAACCTCGCCCAATGTGAAACCGTGAATTTCCAGAAAAAGAACGATTTCTTTTTTTCTGCTGAAAACAAACAACCTTGTGGGACCGCGTGGCACGATCGGGAGCGCGTTGGTCTCAGGCCCGAGAGGTCCCGGGTTCAAATCCGCTTGCCGTGTCACCGATCTTGTGCCCTTGGGAAAGGCACTTTACACGACTTTCCTCACCTAACTCAGGTGTAAATGAGTACATAGCTGCGGCTAGTGGCAGTGACAGGCCTTTGTGGTGGTGAAAGGCCATAGGGGCATGTTCGGGCATGACGCACCCGCCATGACACATGAGTCAGGGGTAGGAGGAACCCCTTGCATCCTTGGTCGGAAGTCCTCCTAGGAGACGGAAACTTCAAACAACAAACCTCTGTGGATCTGCCGCTACCAGCCCAAAGCTGCCTAGGCAGATCCGTGTAATGAGTTGTATCATTGGCAAATAAATAAATAAATAAATAAATAAAATAAATAAAACCTGCATGTTCCCACCGTACTCTACTTACTGTACTTTTCAACATTGGACCTTACGTAGGTGCTCACCATATATAGACACGCTACAGCAATGTATAATGTATAGAAAGGCCGAAACTTTCAGCCTTATTGAATTTTATGGATAAGGCCCTCTTTCCACTAGACGGCGATCGCGCTGCGCTCTCACTGCGACCTAAATAGGATATGTGTAACCTTCACTTTCACACTGGGTATATCATACAAAACGTAAACTTGTGACTGTGAGGACAACAAAGCACAAAGTGTAAAAATATTCGTTTCTTTTCTATACAATTCGTTGATCGATACGTAAAACACTAACCCCCCACAGTCAACATGACGAGAGAACTCCGAAAATTGAAAAACATGGTGTTCTTTGTTAGCGCTTGGCGAATTTATAGAAGTGACAATCCAGATATGATAGATGTGGCAGTAGTGGTGTAGCCATGAGTATAGGGGCAGAAGTGACAGTCTAGTTATGATGAATATAGTTTTCGACGTGACACTTGTGTGGGGTAGCCATGAGTGTTGTTGTAGAAGTGACACTCTAGTAATATGTTTGGTGGGCGTAGTTGTAGACGTGACAAAAGGGTGGTAGTTTTGAGTATAGGTGTAGAAGTGACAGTCTAGTTATGATGAATATAGTTTTCGACGTGACACTTGTGTGGGGTAGCCATGAGTGTTGTTGTAGAAGTGACACTCTAGTAATATGTTTGATGGGCGTAGTTGTAGACGTGACAAAAGGGTGGTAGTTTTGAGTGTAGGTGCAGAAGTGACAGTCTAGTTATGCATGATGGATGTAATTGCAGACCAGGCACTGGTGGGGTAGCCTTGAATGTAGATGCCGAATTGACACTCTTAAGTATGATGGATGTAATTGTAGGCGTGACACTAGTCTGGTAGCCACGGTCGCAGTTGTAGAAGCGACACCAGTGACGTGGTTTTGTGAAGCTGCCAACATGGTACATAATACTGCGCTGTGGATATATACCGGACTGGTGCACTTCTTGCACACAGGACATACATGAAAAAATGACTATTAGATTTTGATACCATGGTCGCTTCAATTACTGTTACAACATTTTTGGTCTCTACTTTAAAAAATCTGGCATCCGTAAATCATCAAAATTGAACAAAACGTAAATTACAGTTAGCAAGTATCTTGTAAAAAATATGTACTCCAGAGGTGCACAAAGCTGCATTGCATCACTCACAAAGCAACCAGACTAAAATCAACGATACCAGCGTTGCTTTTACAAATCATAGTGCCACAAAAGCACTTCATGTACAACAAAAGCTGACACACACCATTTTATGTTGAATACTTTTTGGTATTTTTTCTCAGTCAAAAGGGAACAGAATGCCTTTTTATTCTCCTTGGAAATAAGCAGAATAGCATTGCAAGCCCAGGTGTTAACCATAGACTATCATCGATACTCATAAGCTCGATGTCTTTTTCGTTTACCCGTGTTCTTTAATCGTTTAAGAGAACAAAAAATAAAGCATAAAGGAAACGTACGGCCTCCAAAGATAGTGTTGTACATTTGTGTCGCTCACTGATAAGTAAACGAATATTGGTAAACCATAATGCGCTTCGTTTGATAGTTAGACCAAAGGCAAAATCGGAACTGTAACGAATCAAATATTATAAATTTCCCAGCCATTGATAAAGATGTGTGTCTTCTGTTAGTAGGTGTCTCCTGTTCATATCTATTTATGATAGGGTCACATTTAATTTTTTGGGCTCATAATGCCATTTCCAATTGAACCGGGTCATTTGTATATCATCGGCGGCACAGACGACCCAGTAAACGAGTATAAGGAAATGGCCATCAAAAGTGCATTCATGATAAGTCAAACAACTGCCCATAAAGCCTGGTATTGAGCCTACATCGAACGTCGCACTAGCTTCGGGCCCGTACCGGAAAAATTCCCCTCGCTCTTTCTTATCACTAGCACAGTGTACAGTGGACCATGGCTTAACGTCCCGTTCTAAGGCCTGCAACCTTTCCGATAGTGTCAGTGCCAGGTGAGCGACACAGCCGCAATCACGGCTTCTCGTTTCTTGTTCCAGAGGGAAGACCGCTAACCACAAGACTACGCGCCCTATATTCGTATAAGATGGTCTAGATAACAATGATTAAGGGGGGTAACTCGTGCACATGTTTCTGGAGGCGATCGAGCAGCTTACAAAATGACACTGAGGACAAGGCCAGGCTAGACATGTATAAATAGGTGCAAAGCATACAGTTGTAAACTAAGGACAAGGAAATGTAATCTAAGAACAAGGAAAATGGTTGTAAGCTTAGATTAAAAAATTAACAAAACAAGAACGCTAAGGCTTGTTTTTAAGGATGTAAGGCAAATACTTGTATACCAAAGTAAGCACAAACGCTTGTACTTGTACAAACGTCTGTACACAAAAGACTGTATCCCCAGGACAAGGCAAGTGTCTAAGTAGTCTAACTATAGACATGCCAGGCTACTTTAAACTCATGACAAGGAAAAGGGCTTGTAAACTTAAGACGAGACAAACGAATAGATTCTAAGGCCAAGGCAGATGCACATAAACCAAGGACAAGGTTTTTTTGCATGCTAGCAAAACAAAGACATAGCTGGCACGAAGTGTAAACGACGAATCAGACGACACGGAATACTGCTCAACATAGTTTCGTTCAACTAAACTAGAAATGTAAAATTTGGTCAGTATAGATGGTAGCTTATACATGTATGTTACAAGGCAGTGAGTGAGATGATAGTTTATATGTTATGTGGCAATGTTTCCTTACTAGCTTTGTGTAACGTAGTGAGGCAGAAACTTACCGGCTGCAGAATAGGAGAAGAACAACGCCAGGCCCGTCAGACGCAGCCACGAGCCTCCCTGTACAGACATGTCTGCGGGTATCCTAGGGCCAGGTGTGGAGTAGCCTACCCACAAAGATTATCTTAGAGTCAGCAAAGTTGGGATGTCTCCTACTGAACTGTATCTTATAATAAAAGCTACAGGCACGTTGTCGTGTGTCCCCAGAATTCGGTCGGTCACAAATGTCGCCCCAAGACCAACCTTCCAGTCCCGTCCGAGTTGAAAGGTAGGTTTGAATACGTGCAGGGGTGACGCGAGGGGTTCAATTGGCGTAATAATGACGCCGGGAGGCAAGGCTGCTTACAAAATTATGATTCCACGGAATGTTCACAAATCATTGATTGTACAAGAAGAGTCAAGAAGACGCTGTTGCACAAGCTCTTTGGATATTTTACTGTTGACAATACTAATAGTAGGCGAAGCAGGCTGTTCTAAATGTAGTGCATGAGAGAAATATTTTGGTAATTAGAAAATTTCTCTTCATCCCCTGCAGCAATGAGCGCATGTCGTTTGATTCTAATGGGTTGTGCACAGAAAGGTCGCTGACATTCTTGATTGTCAAAGTGTGTGCTCAAATTTTCCTCTTAACAACATTTTGTCATAATTATTGTCAACGATGATTATTACAATGGTCTAGGCAGATTTGTGATATTGTAAAGAAAGCGAAGACTTTGAGACTAGTGACGGCAAAGTTTCTGTACCCCGAAGCCACTACCGAAGACCGGTTGTAGATTGAGCAAGGTCACTTGGGAGGGGTATTCTTTCATTATCAACGTGTGTGCTTGGGTTTCCCTCTATATTATACGATGTTATTTACTGCGACAGCGGATACTGTAATGGTTACAATGTTGTAGGCCACTATATGTTCCAGCGTAGAATATAAAATGGGGAGACAATTTTTTGGAATGACGAAGTTTCAACCCCTCAAGCGATCGGAGCGGACTAGTTCAGCAAGGTTGGGAGGACGAAGGAAGGGGGGGGGGGCACCATTTCATTCGTAAGAACTTCAGATAGAGACACAGATAAGACTTAAGGACGCCAGCAGAAAGTCTGAGGATTTGAATTATCGTAGTTTCTATGATTTTACAAGTGCGGATACAAGAGGCGACTAGAGAGAGCTAATAACACGTACTGAGATCAGTTGGAACAGTCCAGGAGTTGCGTAATAATTGCTGTTCGCCCGCCGGGGACACGAGCCTGTGATGGACGTGTTGACTAAAGGTCGGTCAAAATGTCGGCATGATGCAAATGTCACGCGCCGCAACCGCTTGTACAAGCCGATCTCACCAACGATTGCGCCTTTGTCTCGTATTGTACTTATTGTGTTCTATTGTACTGCGTTGTAGTGAGTGTGTGTGCGTGTGTGAGTGAGTGTGTGGGGGTATACCGTATGGCACAGGCTATTCCCAAATGACCTCTCGGGGTAAAACTGGCAAAAAGGACGCGTCGCCTTTTGCAGCTGACCCGAGTGGGCCATCGCGTGCCGAAGGACGAGGTGACGGGGCGTCGATTATTTCGTCCACGCACATCGTGGTTACCCCTGCTGTTTCTGAAGAAAGACTGCGGGTTGTCTGTTTACCTGTTCTGACGGCACCCACACCTACTCTCCAAGCAGAGGTTAGGCTCCGGCTTTTAACGTTTTTTTTTAGTCGTTTTTATCGGGCTTTCTATTTTGTCATTTCTTGAAGTACGCCAGCTGACACAGCAAGATAAAATACAAAATAGAAAGCCCGATAAAAACGACTAACAAAGAACGTTAAAAAAACAGCGGGAGCCTAACCTCTGCTTGGAGAGTAACCCACACCACAATACGGCGCTCTCATTTCGATCTTAATACGGCCTTTCCACTAGGACGGCGCTCACTCTGCGACCTCAAATTTGACAGATCGCTCAACGAATTGTATAGAAAAGAGACAAACCTTTTTAGACTTTGTGTGTGTTGTTGTCTTCTCAGTCACACTTTTACGTTAACTTTCGTATGATATACCCAGTATGAAAGTAAGGTTACACAGATCCTATTTAGGTCGCAGTGAGAGCGCAGCGCGATCGCGCCGTCTAGTGCAAAGGAGATTTTACTGACTAGGCGGCAGTACAAGCGACCCATTACAAAAGAAAAGACCCAATTCCGTCATTATGAGCCTAAAAAGTCGGATGAAAGGCCCAGAGAGCCATAATTTTTACATATGAGTGCCCATATCAGCTTACAATGCGTGAGATCAAAAAGAAGATTATGTGAACTAACAGAGATGACGAATCTACCGTTTGGGAACCCAAGCTCTACCTCCCTTACCACTCAGAGGATGACATCCACGTAATCACAGACATCTTTATTGACACAAGAAAAGTACAGCGACTTTTGTAAGTTCGTAGACAGCTATTTAAAGTAAATATAATCATACATATACGAATATTTATAGATATTGATAGGTCAACATGTTGTCAAGTCTGCCTATAATGCCCCTGTCACATTTGGCGAAGATCGGTCGGACGACGATTCTGCGGCAATCGCCCGAGCCTCGTTTATAATAATAACTTTATTGCACAACAATTGTACAAGGTACAAAGTATGGCTTATATGTGACGGGGACGGTTTTCAGGTGAAAAATACGCGCAACTCTCTGTCGATCTTAATTTATTTAAATATGGCCGATCTTCCATCGATGCGCCCGAATATCGTGGATAATGTGACAGGGGTACAAGGCCAGTCCCAAACAAATAACCGGGCTATATGGGTAATAAGGAAAATCTCAAATATCTTGAGACTAAAGCTCTGTCTATCTTAAATATGGCTTATCGTCTATAGATACATCCGAAGATCGTGGATGTGACAGGGGTATAGGGCATGCCTAATGACGACACAAGTCAACACTTTGAACCACCAGCCTGTTCTCTTGCAATCATCATGTGCGTCACAACTATTATCCTGTTAGAGAACGGTCATTGTCCGGATTTGGTACTGTCTTTATCCTGATTATAACGGACGGTGGAACTGCACACAAATGAGGGAAAGCGTATGGCTGGCTTCAAATGTCAAATTGAATGGGAAAAGTTGATCCTTTCAATGTATACAATTGTTGAAAAAATTGCTTGTTACCCACGCAGGCACCCTCGCACGTACACAGAAAATCTCACACATGTACACACTCACCTTACCTCACCTAGTCCCAACCTAGTCAAGAGGGTCGGGGACCATGGTTGTCTCCAGCACAAGTCTTCGCCATTCCACACTCACACATACACACATTTACACACACTCACATACACACACACACATACACACACACACACACACACATATACACACATACACACATTTACACACACTCACGCACACACACACACACACACACTAACACACACACTAACACACACACACACGCACACACACACAAACATACATAACACACACACACAAACGCACACACTCATACACACACACACACACTCACACACACACACACACACACACACACACTCACACACACACACACACACACACACACACATACACACACACACACATATAAAACAAACATACTAGTATAGTATATACTCACAGTAACACATAAACAGACATTGTACGTACTGCCTGTACTAAATCTGTATCATATGAGTTATCCTGTCACGTACCATTTCCATGTGAGTTTGTCAAATGACCCGCGTAATTCAATACGCATATGCCTTATTCTTTGCCGTAATTGTCATGAAGACGCCCTGACACACGGGTCGCGCCCTGCGTAAGGACCCAGCGGGAGGGGATGTTGCCGTGACGGTACCTGGCGTTGATCTATAGTGTACAGGTGTGCCCTGTGAACTGATAGGTATATTTTTTCAGGTATGGCCTGTCATAAGGACACAACCCGTCGTACGTGCAAATACGTGCTGTCTACGTGCCAAAACGCGGGCAATCTTTTGGGATCTTTGAGGACATTTGAGCTGCGACCTGAGGTGTGTGCGTCAAGTTGCGCTGCTGGAAGTCAGACACCCACTTCTTTCTGCTTGAAATACGAAGGGAATCGTAATAAAACATTTAGACAATGTATTTTGTTATGACAAAGAATTTAGGGCATGGGGAACTCGACCCACACATATCTGATCACAATTCATCCTTGTTTTTCTCGCAACTTACCTTCTATTATTAGAAAAAAAAACGAATACCTGCTGGAAAGTAATGATTGAATGATTGAATGAGAGAATGTTTGAAGTAAGCAAATGTTTTACGTGTGTTTGCGGGCGGGTTCGCCCGAGGGACCGAAATATTGTATCCACATTTGTCAAACAAATTAAATTTTTACATATGAGTGGCCGTAACAACTGACAATAATACGTGGCGTAACCTATGGGGCATCAGCAGTTGTCTGCAGAGATTCCGTGAGCGTTTTCAGGACGCTGTCCCTACAGGAGAGGTTGTTTCTGTCCAGTCAGGCGTTTCAAATGTGCGGTACGTGTGTCGACGGTAGTAAATGCGTAGCCACATAGGGAAGTGTATATCAAGTCCGTATGAGGTCTGTATTGACATTTTGTCGTGTCATACGCAGCCGCACGCACCTTATATGCATCTTAATACTTAGTTTCTTTAAGCTACAGGTATGCAGACGTACACAAAGTACATCCCAGTAAGCTTACCAAGAATTCGCAAAAACAACAGAATGAGATGCCTAGAATGTGTCTATGTTCCGTGTCCATAGGAACTACTCTCCAAGCAGAGGTTGAGTCGCGTAGATAAAGTAGTAAGTAGAAAAATTGGCTGTGTAATTTTCCCGACTACTACTATATCTACGCGACTCAACCTCTGCTTGGAGAGTACATATGGACCACCCTACTGACAATACACGCCCGTGTGACTGCACCTTTAGATCGGTTCTTGGTTTTGAGCACAAGCCCTGATAGGATATTCAACAGTACACAAACAAACAAAAAACACTCCTGGGCTTGTTATATAATAGATTCTGGAACACTGATACAGCCATTTTGTTTTCACTTGCAATTGTTGTAGTAGACAAGTATAAATCAAAGTGTTGTTGATTTTCTACGACACACTAAGCTAGCCAGCCTCGGTTACGCAACCGTTCGCTGCCAAGGATTGAATGGACCTCCATCTCGAGAGAGGAGGGTCAAAAGTCAACAGCTTTACTTAATCCGCCTAGATTGTTCCTAATGATAAAAGGTTTGGCTAAAAAGATTCCAGTGCCTGACCGACAGGCTTCTAAGGGCTAAGCACTAGATGGGTGATTCACCTAGGCTGCTTACATGTATGTCCCTTCCAACTAGGACGGCGTTCTCGCTGCGCTCTCTTTGCGATCACAATTCCACAGGTTGCAACGAATTGTGAACAAAAAACAAAACGCATTTTTTACCGCCTTGTTTATTTTGTTGTGTCTTCAGAAAAACGTTTACATTTTGTATGATATGGATGGTATTTATGAAATGTAACACATCCGTTTTAGGTCGCAGTGAGAGCGTAGCGCGATCGCAGACTAGACGAAAGGTGCCTATAAACAATTCAGCACATTTTTGTGTTATTCAAACTTATATTAACATAGAAGAAGAACTTTTATTGCGCAACGATCGTACACGGTACAATGTATCGCAAAAAAAAAGAAGAAACAAACTTATTATCCTAATTACTAAAAGAAGTATTAAACATAGTACATATGCAGATTATCATATAGAATGAAATTTGACATTCTGATTTCTAGATATATAGATTGACAGATGACTTTATTGTCTCCTACCAGGGATATATATGGCACCTTATCCAAATATCACAAAATGGCGGATTCGGACTAAAGTACCACAAGGTCATCGGATAAAAACACAATCTAAAAGCTTTGATTAGACAAATTGGATTTGGTATACACAGATTATCTTAAACGTTTTGGAGTCAAACGATACTACAATGGGGCTAACGTGCGCAGCATTTATCGAAATTTAAAGTCAACAGAACTTTCAAGCTGCCCTTGTAACAAAGGTATAGCAGCTGTAGATGTAACAAATGTAGACTAGTAGTCTGCTGGTTATTCCAAAACTTAAACGAAAGAGCTTCAGAAGATCGAAAGCCTACCGTGGACCCAGTGTCTGGAACAACCTACCACCAGACACATGTACGGCTCCAAATCTGACCTGCTTTAAGAGACTCTTGAAGTAAAGTAATGACCGAAACGAACGGACACCGACTATGAACACTGAGCTTCTTGCCCAACTTTATGTGTTGTACCATATATGTGTAGTGCTAGTGATATAGGTTGATGTATTGGTTAAGACCCAATGTAATCTGTATCTCTGTTATATTTTATCTGACCCTTACCTCCCTCAATGGAAAGCGGCCTGCTGGCCGATTTGAGCTTCTCATGAATAAACAAAGGTTCAAACAAACAAATGCTATATGCCGCTGGTCAAACATTACTCTCAAGGTCCGGTCCTTTGTGGTGTCTGCACTCACATTCGCCTCGGGAGGTCAAACCTTGATGACTCACTGACGTCACGCCCGCTGCCATGGTAACCGTCGAACAGTCCTTCTGCTGACGTCATCCAGCTCTACCTTCCCGACAAGCTTCGCGTGCACGTCCATTATGAATGTTATCATGTCGTTAGTGATTTATATCCGTGCAATTAAACCTGCCCGAAGAAAAGCGAGGGAAATCGTAATTTGTTTTAACTACATTTTGGCACGTAGTCGATTATCAAGACTATCAACAACCATTGCCGAAATTGACAAAGGCTAGTAAGTGACGGCTATAAAAGCTTGTACGGATCGGTTTCAGGCACAAGTGAAAAAATGGCTTTCACTAAAACAGGAAATCGCAAAACTGTACAAAGCCATTCCTTGTTAGACATTTAGTAATAAATCGATTTTCTTCAGACTTGGCAAGGACGTTATATATATATATAACGTCCTTGTGTCGGGTCAGTGATGAGGTCGAAGTACCGCACATCTGCTTGGTGATGACGTGTGTTGCTACTCAGTTCGCGAACCTTTTGCAGGTAACAAACTGGAAACGGCGATCCCTGCAATCAATCAATCAATCAATCAATCAATCAATCAATCAACCAATCAATTGACAGATAGATAAATAAATTAATATCAGCATTGACATTTTTATCAATACCAATCAATCAATATAAACCGATCGACGAATGGTTTCTATTCACCGCCTCGTATAAGTGAAGAATAGTGAGACACGAAAGCCCCTTGACGACTATGCTGTAGAACGCCCCTTGCGGAACTATCCCGAACTGATGAACATTTTTTTTTTGCTCCCATTCGATCTTTTTGACTATTAGATATGGAACACCATTGGTTTGACTTCAGTGACAATGGCGTCCGACATGTTGAATGCTTAAAACTGGGGGTTGCTAGAAAAATTGGAATTTGTGGATTTTAATGACGATCACGTACATGGTATTTTATGATCACAAATTCATATATCACCCATGCTCTACCTACCAGCACTGTTATTGTGACACATATACAAACATCGTTCCATACAGATCACATGTGCTAATTATGATCACCTCGTCCAGTTACTCCAAGGTCGATTGGGGTAGGGTTTGGGAGGGGGGTGTTGGGGGGGGGGGGGTAGGTAGACATGGAGATAGAGAGTTCTCTCTGGTCTAGTCTTTCTGTTGCTGTTTCTGTCAGTTAGCCTACTTCAATTAGTTAACGTCTTCTCCATTTGTGGCTGGCTGACTATCGTGCATGTGCCAAAGGTGGAAATATGTGTAATTGTCAGCAATAGCGATTTTTTTTTTCAGCGAACTCGTCACTTACTTTTCTCCCCTCCTCACATTCCGCCTAAAGGTCGCGAACACTCCGCGCAGGAAGTAGTTCCCGAAGACGGAGAACTCCAGATCTCCTGCCGGTGTGTTGGCGGGAAGACTGTTCTGGCAGTTGTACAGGAGAGTCCGGTCACTGCGGCAGCACTTCAACTTCCAGCGCCGGTCGCTCTGGGCTGCGTCGTACTCACTGTGAAACATGCAGTTCAACAGGTAACCATTAGGGAGCGTTTTGTTGTTGCCATGGCAACACTTCAGCTTCTAGTGACGGTCGCTCTGGGCCCGGCCGTACTCACTGTGAAACATGCAGTATTAAAGGTAACCGTTGGCAAGACTTCAGCTTAACAATTAACCATTAGCATTATGTCGTTGCCATAGCAACACTTCAGCTTTCAGGGCAGGTCACTCTGTTCTTTCTTTCTCTCTCTCTCTCTCTCTCTCTCTTTTCTTTCTTTTTTCTATTTTTCTTTCTTTCTTTTTCGTTCGTTCTTTCTTTCTTTTTTCTTTCTTTCTTTTTTCTCTCTTTCTTTCACACACACACACACACACGCACTCACACACACACAAACATACACACACACACACACAGACAGGCACACACACACACAATCAGACACACTCTCTCTCACACACACACACACGTGTACGCACACACACACACACACACACACAAACACACACACACACAAACACACAGCTTTCCCACCTGTGAAAGCCCGTGACGAGGCTGTTGAAGGGGCACTGGTAGGACAGGACCGACCCGAAGTCGTTCACAAACGGAGACCAGTAGCACTCATCCAGCTGTCCCAGCCCCATGTACGTGCAGCTGTAGTTCCAGGCACGATCGCCAGTGGCGCTGCAGTACGTGCTCCTGACAGTACTCAGGGCGTAGGCCTGACGACACTCGAACGTGAACGATGACCTGAATTTTGGCATATTTTCTTTATTTGCAAAAATTTGCATAGCATTAGAATCATTATGTCTCACCTGCACCTTAGTGCAATAACTGCGTAAAATGGTCAAGCTAAGAGACACCAGTGTTGCACAGAGAGTGCGTTCAAACCCGAATAAATAAATAAACACAAATAAATAAATAAATCTACTATTCTAAGGTACTGGAATAATTGTGTAGAGGGTAGGCAACGTTTCTCATTTTCATGGTGTCTTCTGAGAATCTTTACTAAATCCTGAGTATTAATGTAGTGAAGAAAACATCACCCAGCCTTGTCCGCTCTTTATACCCTAGTTACTTTCTTGTCATCATTAGCAGTGTGTCAAATGTTGAAGAAAACCTGCTCATTTGTAACAAGGGATAACACCCAAATACAGTAACTGTAAATGCATTTAAGTTCGCGGGGATTTAATTTCGCGGCAGCGGGAAAATGGAGTGTTCGCGGTGGTTTTGAATTCGCGGTAGCGCCATCCCGCGGACATATTTACAGTACTGTACTGTAGTCGCATACTGTATTATGAATATTCGAGGTGGTTTTAAATTCGCGGGATGGTGCCACCGCGAAAACCGCGAAAGTTTCTGCATCTACAGTACAAAATAAAAAGGCTTATGACATTAACGTGATTTGTAGAAACAGGTAATTCCGATGTAGCACAGTGGAAAGTGGCCAGGAGGCTGAATATCGAATCAGGACCTTTTGTCTTCCCGTCACATATCAACCCAGCGTGTACCAAATATGGTTAAAATCCACCCACAGCTTTTGTTGTGTTGTGAATTCCCGGACAAGCAAGCACACTCACAAAACAAACGAAGCACACAAACACAAACGGTACCGAACACATGGCCTAATACGCCCTTTCCACTACGACGAAGCTCTCACCGCGCTCTCTCTGCGACCTCAAATTTGACAAATTGCTCAACGACTTCTATAGAAAAGAAAGGAATCTTTTTACACTTTGTGTGTTTTGCTGTGTTACACTTTTACGTTTTGTATGATATACTCCCTGTGAAGGCGAAGGTTACATAATTACATCCTATTTAGGTCGCAATGAGAGCGCAGCGCGATCGCCGTGTAGTGGAAAGGGGCCTATTGACGAAGATGATAAATGAACAAACGATTATTCGGGTACGTAGCGACCTTTTAGGAAGCGTACCAAAGCTGAAAAGGGCTGGATACAAGTAACAAAGGTAGCAGTGACACTGTCCAGAGTTACAAATAGTGTGACTTTGACACAGTACTACAAATCACTGCGCACAGCTGCAAACCCTCCGTCTGAGTTGGGCGGGACGTGGAAGGGGAGTGTAGTCCCATTCACAACAATCTAGGTAAATAACGTTATCTAAAGGTGGGGTCACACATGTGTATATATTCAAGTCCGTTTGAGGTGCGTATGAAGCTCTTAGTCTCTACCAGGCTCCTCAGGTCGCGGGAAAAATAGTACAAATTGGACAAAATATAGATACATAACATGCCAGATGAGTTAGCTGACCGAGAAGTATGGTTGGCGACCCAGCTAACTCGTCTGACATGTTACCTGTTTACGTTTGTCCAATTTCTATTATTTTTCCAACGACCTTTGGGGCCTGGTGGAGGCAAATACTCCCATGCGCGCCTCATACGGACTTAAATATATACGCACGTGTGCCCCCACCTTAAGGCTGTGAAATTCCAAACGTTATGTCGCACTGACTTAGTTTTCCGTATAGATTTGGTTCTGCTCATCTTTCAAAGGTTTTATTGATAAAACTATGAAAATACACCAAAGTAGAACGGCAATAGAAAAGACAAATTTGGTGACCGGGACCGGTATCTAAAAGCGCGGTATTTATGGACATCAAGTCGACGGACTTACGTACTTTACTTTATCCTTCCGCTCAGTGTGCCTGGAGGGGCGTAGCGGGGAGGTGGACGGTGTTTTCAAACTGCAGCACTAAAAAAATGCAATTTGAAATATCCGTTCGTCGACTTGATATCCTTAAATATCCTATTTCTAAATACAACGGATATAGCGTTAGATACATACAGCTTTACAGACGGTAAAACATTTTTACATTTTAGAAGAAGAACCGCAGCTTTAGAGACGGTAAAACTTACCCAAACTCCGTGGTGTATCCCGACGCGTTACAGGCCGGCTCGGGACGAGGGGTGAGGGAATTATAAGTATCATCAACGAATATAGGCCACCCTGTGAATAAAGGTGAACTAGCGTTACATACATACAGCTTAAGATACGGTAAAACTTACCCAAACTCCGTGCTGTAGCCCGACGAGTTACATGCCGGCTCGGGAGGAGGGGTTAGAGAAGAGGAGGAGGAAGAATTCGTCCCTCTGACTGCGAAGTCGTCCGGAGAGTTTTCGGGTTCCGGTACCGGTGCGACTTGCCGCGTCACCCTGCCGCCCTGTACGGGCGTGGTGGCGACCAGGGCCGCGAGAGGGAGCAGAAGCATCGCGGCGGCAGTTTCCGGTGACATGGCGCCGTTCTGAGGACAGATAAGCTGCCGACGTTTTCTGTCTTTGAAACGCCTTGAACTAGTACATGAACCACCTGAATATAGTCTCCTACACAAAACGTCTGGTGAGACCCGGTGTAGCCAGCAGGGAATCGTCCGAATGACGTTCTGGTTACGGTAACCTGGCAATATCCTTACGTCGTCATGACAATTATGGAGGCTTGTTTATGGTATGGGTTGAGGTCTGGGAGAAGACAAGCGAGGGTCGCACAAAGGACGCGTTTCCTTATATAGCACGAAGAGGTCAACGAACCCTCCAGTCGCGCCAAAACGTCACTAAAGATGTTATTATCCCTCAAATAGAAATATTCTTGGAACGGGAAACAAAAGGGACTTTGATAACTCGTACTGTTTGACTGACTTTACTTGTTGTTCAATTAAGGTCAAACTTAAAGTAGAGAGCATTTTTTTAAAGTTTATATGCTGTACCTGCAAAGTAGGAAGCAGTCCCTTCTGAAATTTCAATAAGAGAGCTCTGGTTTCTAATTGCAAAATGGCTGTATCGAAATTCAATTGTCTGCCCTATATTGTATCCATGATTATTTTGAACCAATATGCATGATGATGTGATATCCTACACTCCGTTGCAGTCTTCGAACGGGGCTGGTTTTTTTGGGGGGGGGGGGGGGGGGGGGGGGGCTCGCGATTTTCAACGTTGGTCGGGTTCTCTTGTGCCGGGAAAGGGAGTTTGCCGAGGAAGGAGTTTGCCCAGGAAGGGAGTATGCTGTGAAGGGAGTTTGCCGTGATAGCGATATTGCCCCGTCCCATTCCCATAAAAACCAGCCCCGTTCGAATACTGCAACGGAGTCTAGCGATATCCGACCGGTGGTAACATATTTTTATATTACATATATCATTCTACATTATCTTTATGTTACATCTCTTCATTTTAAACAATTCCATGCTACATTTATTCATACCACATCTCTTAATTCTACAAATCAATCAATCAATCGATCAATCGATCGATCAATCGATAAATCAATCAATCAATCAATTGATCAATCAGCCAATCGGTCAATCAACCAATTAATCAACCAATCGACGATCGATCGATCGATCGATCTATAAATCAGGCAATCAATAAATCAATCAAATGGTTTATCAGTTAATATGGCGTTGCAGCCAGAATTATGCCCCCTTTACGAACAATGTATTGCAGACATCAATATCTCCTTTTCATAATAATATGTCATACAACATTACGGACATAACACATTTAAAACGACTTTAAAAGTAAAAGTATGGCGTTATGATAATGTATCGGCCTTAAAATAATCACATAAGTGAAAATTCGGTATGTACTAGCTCTTTACTTCATGGTGTTATAATGATACGTAGTAGCGATGGCACAGAACTGTTGGCAAATCCGACGTTTCTGCAGGCTGGTAGAGTTTGTCTAACATGCAGCATGTTGTATATCTTTATACTACTCAGTCTATGTTACATCTTTACAACATCAAGTTACATCTCTCAAAATTACAACCCTACGTATTAAAGTTAACCATATTAAAGTTCTTCATGCTACAATAGTTTTATGTTACATCTCTAGACATTACAATTATCCATGTAGCATCTTGTCATTTTACATCTTATCACTTTATGTTACTCCAACAGGGATCCAGAAAAATACAAATAAAACCGTGCCGATTCATAAACCATAGTCGTTACCTTAACCTGGCTCGGATATATGTCACATTCATCCGTTCTTCGGCGCCCTTCCTTCAACGTCATTCTATCTTTAAAAGCGTCTTACTATCCATGGAATAAAAATAGTTATTGAGCATTTTTACTACTCAAAAGCATTTACGTTAAATTTGATGAAATCACATCACATCATATTATATCACATTATAATTACATAATATCACATCACAGTGTTCAGATAGGAGATAGTGCTTTGCCTTAGGTATTCAAGCTAAACAAATAATGTTTCTTGCAGCCTAATGAATCACTGTTGCAACGCACATTGTTATCAAAGAAATGAAGAATATACAGAAGTAACTGCCCACCAGTGCTGATGTTCCTTCATGCGCGTAAGTCGAAGATGGTGACCGTGTTGTTGCGGGGGTTTGTCACCACCAGCTGTCCCTGCGGCCCCAAAGCGACGCCCCAAGGATACTCGATGTTTCCGGCGATGCGGTGAGAACTCCCGCGGCTCGTTAGCATGTCCAGCCGCCCGCTTTCGGCGTCGGCCACGATGATGCGGGCCCGCCGGCCCAGCCCGACCGTGCAGTCGCCGTGGGGAGCGCCGAGAGGCTTCCCGAACTTGAACAAGTGGCGACCGACGCGGACGACGCTGAGTCCGGTGTCCGTGACGAGGATGTCCCCGGTCAAAGCTGATGGGACCCACGAGTCCGCCAGTTTTTCCTTTGTCTAAATGATGAAATGAAGACCTTTTATTTCACATTTTTGCCACATTGCGCTAAGTACAGGTAAAAAAAAACACGTTTAACAGATACTGTTAACGGAAAAAAATAATAACTATTATTGGACATATTCAACTTCTATCTTTATAGTTAGTAGGGATACAAAAGGACAGGATGAGTATAAACGTAATGCAGTCCGTTTTAGAGAATAATATGTAATTTGGCCTATGTTTCCTTGAGACTGACATTTCTCAAGTATGTTTTAATTGAAAGTTTGTCGAGTTGCAATAGAAATGTACTTAAGATCATGACATAGGGAAGACTGACGAACCTTGACTCCTGGCAGGAGCTGGATGATAGCTGTCCGGCTGGCCGAGACGACACCTTCGCACCGGCGGACGGCAATGGCAGAACAGCGCGACCGTAGGGATGGGGTGCTGCGGGGAATGTGAACCGAGATCGCCCGCAAACCCCTCTCACCATGGTCGACCAAGTATGCGCACTCCGGATTGTCGAGGCGATCCGTTCCCAGGACCATAAGATGGTCATTCTGGGCAATGATGACATCGCAGGGGAACATTCTCCTACTTTCTGTCGGTGACAGAAAAACGAACACCGGGAAGTCTCGGAGGAAAGCCCCATTCATGTTGAAGACTTGGATTCGTTGGTTTTCGCGATCGGCCACAAACACCTCGCCGTCAGCAGACACAGCAACTCCGAAACTACTTTTGAATTTCCCGCGTTCGGATCCCTCCCCGCCGAAAATGGTCACCCTTGTGTCCTCATTTCCACCCTTTGGGCTTTCTGTGGAAGGTAACTGCACTGGACTAGGGGTGTAAGTACCGTCCATTGCTGACTGACCAGTGGTGTAGGTAGCTTCCCCTGTTGACTGTCCAGTGGTGTAGGTAGCTTCCCCTGTTGACTGTCCGGTGGTGTAGGTAGCTTCCGAGGCCAGGTCGTCAGGGATGTAGGTTGTGTCAATAGCTGGCAGGCCAATGTTTACGGTTACTGTAGTGTTCACCTCTGGGTGACCACGAGTGTAGGTAGTGTCCGTAGCTGATTGCGGCAGCTGTGAATTATGAGGAATACACATCGTTACATTGATACATACGTATCGCCTACTTTTTGGGTCAATGTCGGTGACATAAAACACAGCAAGCCATCTCTTCCAAACAGAAAGCCTTCTTCCACAGAGCCACACAACTGTGGAACTCAGTTTGAACTCGACACTCTTACAGCTTCGTCTCTGACTTCAATCAAAGCAAACGTATGGATCACGCTTGGGGACCTTTTCTCAGTGTAAAAAAACAACAACAACAAACTAATTACTTAAGATGAACTATTTAGCTCAATATTAAATATTGTTATGTTAATAACTTGTATAATTGTTCGATTTTATGTAATACTGTACTTAATTTGTTATCTGATGTATGAATACTTTGTAATTTCCCCAAGACCAGCCCTTTGTAACAGCCACGGCTAGGTGGGCAGCCTTGGCGGACTGTAGCATCAGCCAAACGAATAGATAAATAAACTAGAGTTCGGCGACCTCATACCTCCATGAATATTTAGAGCTTTTGTTAATTTCATGCAAATGACTTAACATTAACATGATTTATGCATGGTGTTGTTCATCATTGAATAACGTACAGTACACATGTCACAAGTAAAATTCCGAATTCAGATCATTAATCATTAAGTTGTTTTGCAATTTTTGCATAATTTATTCAAATAAGTTCCTCATTTGATATCTGCATATGTTCCACCGATTATAATTAACAAGTGTTACATTTATCGAAGTCTAGTTATTGCAAACAATGGAATTATACAATTTCCTCATTAATTATGTAAATTAAGTCCTCATTTGCATAAAATGCATATCATTATGAACATCTTTGCCCAAGCTACCTGCATACCTAAAATGCAGGCAATCCGTCGTTCCTTTCTGCAGTTATCCTCTTTGGAGTGTCTTGACAAAAACGCTCCTGCAGTTCCACAATTGAATGTCAGGGGACTGAAACTTGCCCCACTTTGTCATGACGTTAAAAGTTATCTACCACTTAAATAGAACTTTATTGCTCGACATTCGTACATGGTACAAAGTATGGCAACGACTGTTACACAAAGTACAAAATAGGTGTAGAGAATAAGACTTGATATCCTAATTAACGTAACAAGAAGGGCTGACACATTAGTCTTTGATATAGTGTTACAATCGAGTTGGGCTACAAATGTCACGACCATATCACGTCCGGGACAAGAGATACATTGAAAAAACTGATATGATAGATTATTCTCATTAATTATGCAAATGTACTCATATTTTGCATAATCAGTATTTTATCTTGAACAACATTGTCTAAGGTACCTGCATATCAAAAATCATAAAAATCCGTTGTTCCCTTCTGGAGTTATCGTCTTCAGAAGTTTTTGACAAAAATGCCCCTGCTATCCTAAACCCGGACGCTAGGGGGCCCAAACTTATGTCATTTCTTCCTGAGCACAAGAGCTATCTAATACTTAAAAATCGTGACCATAGCATGCTCAGAACACCGAGATAGCAAGCCCGGAAGTTGCGCTGCAGTACCAAGGGAAGCCGCTAGGGGGCCCAAAATCTAATCTTTTCCAGCTTCCATCACACACTTCCAACACACTAAGTATGAAACCAAGTCACCCTGCCGTTCTTGAGTTATCTTGTTTACAAACACACAGACACACAGACAGACAAACGCTGGGTAAAATATAACCTCCATGACATTTCATGGAGGTAATAAATGTCGGCGGTTGGTTCTGTCACGGCCTGTTTGAAAGTCCCATGGCATCAAATTCGTACAACGATCGCACGACCTATCTGACCGTGCTTTTATACCCCTGTCACGTTGCACGAAAATCGATCGGACGACGATTCTGCGACAATCGCCCGAGCCACGCTTATATAATGATAACTTTATTGTACAAGGTACAAACTATGGCTTATATGTGGCAGGGAAGGTTTTCAGGTGAAAAATAAGCATGCATGCGCTTACCTTATTATCACCGTTAAAGCCAGTAGAAAAGTAGACACCGACACAGGCCCAACCGGAGATAAACAGCACCAGGAAAACGGTAATCAGGGCACAGCTACATCCTAGAAAAAACAAATACCCACAAAAGAGACATTGCGATGTGGAACAAAAAGGGATGTACGATGTTAACAAACAACTCAAATCAAGGAAAATGAAGTTGTAATATTGTTATAAATTATGTAAAACAAAACAACAGACGACCCCAAACAACTACTGACAAAGACAGGCATTGAAGAAAAAAAAGTAAGTTTAACACATTCACAGCACGAAAACGAATATTTAAGCATACTTTCCGAGATACTTAAATGTAGCCTAAAGGTGGGAAAATATTTCCGCAGAGTTTACGGTATCGTAAAGACCACGGAAACCATGGTTTTACATTTCCGTAACCTTTCCGTATTCGTTAAGGCAGATTAAATACATGTAATATCTTTACATAACCTTTAAGCATCCTTATATGTGCCGTATATGAAACGGGTATTGCTTACGTACAGAAAACATCTACAGGCTTTGAACCGACCATACGTTCACATACAATCAGTTGACCTTCGCCTTTTTTTATTTTCGTGGTTCTCTAAGGTGGAAATTACCAATAGTAGATGATATCTTTTCATTGCCATTCCGTTACAATTGATCTCATTTACATACTCTTATTAGTATAGGTCTATGGAGACCTCCCCCTTTTATGTATAGGTGCAAAAAAAAGATGTCAGAATGGTAGCGTTTTATTTTAAGAAGAGGCATTGCTTTTACCAAATTAAGAGTATTTTCCCCTCAATATACCACATGCGCCGTTCACTAAAGCAGCGGCTTCAAATGAATAGCTCCTGCTGTGTTTGCGTGTTAAGTTTAACCAAGAAAAGAAAATCTCCTCCTGTGTGAAAGCTACATATAAAAGATACAATCTTTCCGATGTCTTTCCGTTACATTTGAGCTGACTTTACATAAAAGGGGGGAGGTTTAAGCAAACCTCCCCCCTTTTATGTATAGGTGGAAAAAGGTGTCGGAAAGGTAGCGTTAATCATTACTTGAAGAAGAGGCATTGCTTTTACCAAATTGAGTATTTTCCGCTCAATATACCACATGCGTCGTTCACTAAAGCAGCGGCTTCAAATGAATAGCTCCTGCTGTGTTTGTGTGTTAAGTTTAACCAAGACAAGCAAATCCTGTGTGAAAGCTACATATAACAGATACAATCTTTCCGGTGTCTTTCCGTTACATTTGAGCTGACTTTACATAAAAGGGGGGAGGTTAAGCAAACCTCCCCCCTTTTATGTATAGGTGGAAAAAAGATGTCGGAAAGGTAGCGTTAATCATTATTTGAAGAAGAGGCATTTTTTCCGCTCAATATACCACATGCGCCCTCACTAACGCAGCGGCTTCGCCTGAATAGCCCCTGCTGTGTTAACGTGTTGAGTTTAACCAAGATAAGCAACATTTACTCTTACGACTTCGCCTGAATAACTCATTCTGTGTTAGCGTGTTTGACGAAACCAGGAAAATCAAAATATCCTCATGGGTGAAACATAAATATAACATATGGTATCTTTCCAATGTCTTTACGTTACCATTGAGCTCACTTTACACAAAATGATGCTATGTACAGGTGCAAGAAAGATGTCGGAAAGGTAGCGTTTATTTTTTCCAGTAGTATTGTATGTTACCGATATCGTTCCGTTACCTTTGCCTTTGAGCTTACTTTTCAGAAAACTCTCTGAACTTTCTTTACAGAGGTGGATATCGATAATTACAGAAAAAGATGTTGGAGAGGTAGCGTTGAAAGCGAGGAAATTAAATATTTAACCTCCTTGTTGAAAGGAAACAACAGTCGCCGGAGCACTGCGTACATGCCCCCGAAGATTGGTGGTCATAATTACGGCGTGTTCCCGTTCAGGGTAAGAGGACTAGTACTGGGCGGCCTGTCCAGTATGTCGCTCGCGTGTGGCTGTGCCTTGCAGCTTGGAATCCCGACGACATAGCGTCCTCACTACCCGGTAACGTATCATGGGAATATAGCGGGTTTGCTGTTCATATAATTGTACAAAAAAACTTTCTTATCATCTGGAAGAACATTTATTATCTACAGCAATAATCACGTTCTCCCAGAAAGGCTGGTATTTTCTAGTGTGGTAACAGCTGTGTTTAGCTTAACCTTGGCTAAACAGCGTACAAAGGGGATGTGTTTTTCAAATTCAAATGTATTCGCCGTCAACTATGAATAACGAACAACGCGGCATTGAATTTCTAATTAGCAGCTCCCAGAAGAGGCCAGTCATGTGATAGGGCGTTATCCAATGACAGACAAAGGTGGGTTTTTTAAACCTAACGAATATGCCATAATTTATAGAAGAAACCAGTTTGCAGGGCGTCTGTTTCGGGACAAGTCAAGAAGGAGCCTTGGACTCGTTTCAACACACGGATTATCGGCGTGGCTTTGCCGCAAATGGATTCCAACGGAACTACAGGACGGAACGGACATAACCATAGGACACTCACGGCTTGCCGGAAACGGAGAGTACGTATGTTGGAGAGTCTTCAACGGGGCACAACTCAGGGTGAATTCAAGACTGTGTCGTCTTGACCAGCATAAGCTGGCGGAGACATGGAGAGCACGGCCTATTCATCACAAAACAGTACCCGTCTTCGGGAATCTGAGCGGATTTTTCCGAATGTGATGGCCAGATGGAACTATGTTGCTTGAAATGACGTCGTTCCAGGCGTATCGCCCGACACTGGACTCCAAATTGTGGACTTAAATGTAGCGGAGATTCGTGCATGGATATTGTACACCGATTGTTCCCTCGGTCGACCTATCCAAGTCCACAATTAGAATCACAAGATAGTTTAGACGGCGAAGCCATAGATACCGGTGTAGGTATGATTCACACCAAATAAGACACGCATACCCGATGCAAAAGTTCCAATTTAAGCCACACAAAACACATAAAGCCTACCTAAAGATGCGGAAAGGTTTAAACTTACGCCGCCTTTACTAAAAATAAATGACAACTATAGTCCAAGGAAAGATCACGGAAAGCGTTCGGATAAGTACGTTTCTGCACTTCTTCACGTGCCTTTCAGGGTGTGTAAACGACACATAAACGGGGGAAATCGTGACGGAAATCGACTGTAAATGTGGTCAAAAGATCATGGAAAGGTCTTAAGAAACGCGTGCTTTCCGCCCGTATAGGTTACGAAAAACTGTCATTAACGACGCCTTTAAGCGTCTAACAGTTGCGGAAAGACACGTGAAGGAGTGCCGAAACGTACATATAAGTGCATTAAAGGGAATCTTTACGTTCACGGATAGATGTCGTTAAGTTGCGGAAAGGGTGCAGAAAGGTCTTAATAAACGCGTGCTTTCCGCCCGTATAGGTTACGAAAAACTGTCATTAACGACGCCTTTAAGCGTCTAATAGTTGCGGAAAGGCACGTGAAGGAGTGCCGAAACGCACTTTTAAGTGCCAACGTAAAGGTAACATTAAAGGGAACCTTTACGTTCACGGATAGATGTCGTTAAGTTGCGGAAAGAGTGCAGAAACGTCGCGTTTACGTTGAGTTTAAGCTTGCTTAAATACCAGATTTCGTGCTGTGATTAAATGCAATATAATACTAACATGCCCATTATCCTTTTAGGAATTGATTACCCTTTTGGCAGAACATAGATATGAATTTAGACGGACATCATATTCATTAAAACCACTTTTACATAATCATTTAAAAATAAACTTTAAAATTTGTTAACCACAACTCACCTTTTCGTTGGTTCGGAGCGTATATAGGATTGTCTTGCATTCCCAGAGGGTGTGGAACATCTTTTCCGGCGCTGTTCCGATCTGATCGACCTGGAGACGGAATGTCATCGCCGCTATCTTGAGCCGCTTCAGTTTCTTCATTGGGCTGCACTACTGCCGTGTCATCCTGACCCATGTATGCAACAGCATAGGGTTGGATATCGGCATCAGCGTTGGTGATGTCGACTGTTTGTCCGTTCGACGCCGCAGCACCGTTGTTTGAAGGCATGTTGTTGCCGTTGCTGCCATCTTCCCCAAACGGAACAGTACACGGCTGACTGCTGTCGCCGTCGTCAGTTCCCTTATACCGAACAGCGTACGGCTGGTTACAGTCATCGTCGTCATTGCCTTTGTACCGAACAGCGTACGGCTGTATGGAGTCGTCGTTATCGTACTGTACATCATGCGATTGGCTACAGTCGTTGCCGTCATTGCCTCCGTACCGAACAGCATACGGCTGTATGGAGTCGTCTTCACCGTTTCCCCTATAGCGTACATCATGCGACTGGCTACAGTCGTCGCCATCATTGCCCCCGTACCGAACAGCATACGGCTGGCTACAGCCGTCGCCGTCATTGCCCCCGTACCGAACAGCGTAGGGCTGGATGCTGTACGTGTCGCCATCACCGTTCGCTGTTAGTCTGCAACCAGGGGAATCATCTTCCTGGTGTAGTGTGGAACAATTATCGTCACATTCGCTATGGGATGGACTGGTGACAGTTTGGTTATTTTCTTCATGTGCTACCACTTGTGGTTGTGTGCAGGCATCGCCCTCACAGTCAGCTGTTTTAAGGGTGACTCTGACTGAAGCCGTCGACCCATTGGAGTTGTCGTCGTCTTGCAGACTCCGGGGTTCGTCGTCTGCAGATCTTGGTGCGTACATCGGATTCTGATTCTTGTTCTGTTCATTTCGAAGGCTAGCGGGAAGGCTAGCATCCGAGGAATCTGTCGCGGAAAAGTAAGTTGGATTCCTTTTCCGAACGGATTTGTGTTCTGGATCAAATGTGATGCAGAGTCCGTGAGGGTCAGACGGGATTTCGGCCGATTCGGATGTAGGGTCCTTTGCCTGCAGGTCGCAACCATCGCCGCTGACGACAGTACACGACACGTCGTCCTTAGGGTTAGTTTTCTTAGCAACTGGATCTTCCATTTTTATCATCTGGCCTTGTTTGTGCGGAATACGCGTAAGACACCGTCTGGACTGACTGTGGTTACGTCCGTGTTAACCCTTAATAGGGCATCACGTCGTCAAGCATATCAATCAATCCAACACAATTGCAATGCGAGAAGAAAAAAGCAGACAATCGCGGTAGTTTGGACACTTTCGATACCAGACAATTCCATTTGTCCCTACTTAACTCTTTACTATTTACGAGCAAATCTAATCAGTGTGGAATTAGGGTGGCTTCGGTGTCAGGACTACGAGTATTTTGTTCATGTCACAACCATCGTAGTCGTCGACTGTGGTGTCTTCTATCGTCCTGAACTGCAAGCGACTTGTTTTCGTCGTAGTAATGTAATGAATGTTCTATTTCAGAGCCTAAAATTGTCTGCGCAATGTCGACCCAAGAACGTTAACCAGAGGGCCTGATTTGTCACCACCGGTTGGGTATCACGTCGTCATGTATATTAATCTATTAGTAAATACGATGTGAAAATAGAAAGCAGACAATTGTCCTAGTTTGGAACAATACAGAAATATTGAATTTTGATTCCATCAGATTCCATCATGTCTTCCATCAGAAAACAAGAGCTTTCGAAAGGAAATTCTAAAAGCAAACGACTTGCTCTGGGGTCTGTTCTCATAGTTAGAGACGTGCTCCTCCAATTCAGCACCTGGGTGTCTTCTAATAGAGCACTTACTGGAAATAAAGGCAGGGGAAGATAAGCATAACATACTATTAAGAAATTCAAATTTTGTTCTCTACTGGTTTTCAAAGAAACACTTTCAAGCCCTGCAGAAGGATCCAGATAGTTTTAACAAAGTTACATAATCAAGGTCCAGATAACAGCAGCTTTCAAATTTTGGAAACCAACCTTGTTCTCAAATTGAAACTTTCAACTCAACTCTGTCAACTTTGTATAAAAGTGTCTCATTGTATCTACAATGTGTGCAGCTTGAAAATGTCTTCCTTACAATTGAATTAGGTTTGATTTAACTGAAATAGGTTTGGTATTTATGTGTCTAAAAATATGGCTGATGGTATCTATTTGGAAGTCTGCCAACAGGGACTATATATGAAGACTGACGAGTACAATCATGCAACTGTCAGTCATGTCTCACACTACCAGCGCAAGCCAAGCAGGCATTGTCATTATTTTATATTCTGTGTTAAGTAAAGCTAAGTTGTGCATGTATAATCATAATTCGATTTTTTATCTGTTGCATCATAATTTCTAAAGTGAAATGAAAATAAACTTGTGTTGGTCAGCGGTCTCAGCCAGCCTTCCCCAATGTGAACTCCACCACAGTCAACAGAAGACTGAGCTCTAGTAGTTTACGTTAGTCGAATTTACTGAGAGTTTGTTTTTTTAGTACAGGCTTCCTCTTTAAGCAACGTGCTGTCTGGCCAGTACTTGTATCATCACAGGCTGTCACATTATCCACGATCGTCGGGCGTATCGATGGAAGATCGGCCATATTTAAGATCGACAGAGGGTTGCGCCTATTTTTCACCTGAAACCCGTCTGATTTTCGGCAAATGTGACAGGGGTATATGGCATACTACCCAATGGCAACCAGATGCTGTAGCCGGACCGGTCGACCAAGAACTCCACGAAGTCGTGCTCTAGGAGGGACGTTAAACGGGGGTCCCGTGCTCGAGGAGGCGCCTCGGCCACGTTAATCAGCCTCATTACTAAAGAAATGGGCACCTACTGGTACAAATGCACCCGGTATTTATCAATGCATAACTTACACACGGATCCTGAAACTGTCCGGTCGGCATAATACAGATACGTCAAGGTGGTGAAATGGAATGGCCCAATCTATACACAGTTTTTACCGATATCTGTGGAGATGTCGGGAGGGATCTGGAACGTTGTGGACGGGACACCCGTGGCGCTTTCAGTCATAAACAGCTATATAGCCTAATGAGCCTGCGTTATATGCTAATGAGCCCTGGCGAAGTCGGGACACATCTACACGCGCGCGGAAGCTGTCGGGGACCCCTGCTAAGCTATCGGGGACCCCTGCTAAGCTATCGGGGACCCCTGCTAAGCTATCGGCGGGACCCCTGCTAAGCTATCGGGGACCCCTGCTAAGCTATCGGGGACCCCTGCCTTTTATCGGGGACCCCTGCTAAGCTATCGGGCGAAATTGGTTTGGAAATTTCGGGAGAAATTTTGCCGATATCGTAATGACGATATTGCAGTTCCATCTAGACGATGAAAAAAGGCTGTCGGTGAGAGGTTGTCGGCTCGCCGATATCGGGAAAAACTGTGTATAGATCTATGAGAACATACAGACCTTGCAACAAGTCGTTTGCTTTTAGAATTTCATTTCAAAACGAAGCTCTTGTTTTCTGATTGAAGACATCTGCATCACAATTCAATGTTCTGTATTGTTCCAAACTAGGACAATTGTCTGCTTTTTTATTTTCACATCGTAATTGAATTAATATTCATGACCACGTGATAACCAACCGGTGGTCAACAGACGAATCATCAGACTATCCGGTCGGCATTTCACATACAAGCCCATGAGCATAAATAGAATTGGATGAATACCTTTATTTAACATTTTTCCAACCGAGATAAGTACAGGTCACAACAAGACAAACAAACACACACACACACACACACGCACACACACACGCACACACCACACACACACACACACACACACACACACACACACACACACACCCACACACACCACACACACCACAACACACATAAAATATATAGTCTAACACAGATGTTCTGTTCTTCTCGCTCCTTGTAACTGGAAAATGTATGACCCTATGGGTTTAGCTATGGTCCGTTTGTCAAAAACGCATGGGGACTATAAATTTGTCAGTGCTATTCATGTGTTCAAAGTGAAGGGATCTACTTTATATGTAACTAAATAGATTATTTCTATCAGTGACACACGTCACAATCAACACTGAAGTAGAGCGTTGCGCATCGAGAATAACAAGTCGTCAGTTGTTGAGGACATAAAAGACGTCGCCGTCGATGACCGCGGTGCTGGCTATGTGTACGAACACATACGAGGGGCATTTCATTGCTCACTGGTCGCATCTAAGAGTGACGAGAGATATGTTTGAGGCAGCTATGATATACTTTGTCACTGCCCTGCTCTCAGAGGAATGTCCTGTTGTTTTTCTTTCGTTTTTTGAGGCTACCAACTTCAATTTGCCGAAGAATTTTGTAGCCTATATAGGAAAGTCGTGTAAAGTGCCTTTCCCAAGGGCACAAGACCGGTGACACGTCGGGGTTTGAACTCAGGACCTTCTGGACCTGAGTCAAACGTGCTGACGAATGCGCCACGCGGTCCCACTTATATAACGTTATACTAATGGCACTGAAGTCGTTTTTTTTATATAATTGTAAAATTTCTCTGAGTAACTCCTTCTTGGTATACTATGTACTACTTCTAGTTTGTATATGACGGTGTACTTTTTTGTATCTAGATAATTTGTATCACTTGTAAATTGGATGACACTCTGACACTGCGATATACCAATAAACACCGTCTATCTATCTATCTAACACAGTCCTGCCGCCGAAACCGCCTCCAAACCTCGTTTTAATTAGGCTCGTTCATACATAGTAAACGTGTTCAGTAGAAACAGCCGTAATTGTCTGTTGTCGAAAGGTGGCTGACCGTTTTTGGTACAGACAAGCCAAGGCCCTGAAATGAAACATTCATTTCTCTTATTACTAGGACATTTTATGTTTTTTAGGGTTTTGGTTTGGTTTTTGTTTGGCTTGGTTTGGTTATACAGATCTCCATTAGTGACTGATATGTCACTATTCTTCCTGGAGTCCGGGTGATTTGTAGAGAATCACCAATTCTACACGGAAGGATTTGCACCATATCACACCGCACCATCGCGCGTGTGTGGGTTCTTCAACGTGCCTGGGGTATGGCTCTCCCCAGAGACGGCCCGAGGGACGGCCCCTAGCCGAAGCTAGGTACTTATTTTCACCTGAGTAAAGTGAGAAAAGTCGTGTAAAGTGGCTTTCCAAGGGCACAAGATCGGTGACACGGCAGCCGGATTCGAGATAAAATTGTATCAGGAAGAAAATGTGGTTAGTTTTGATATGTTTAGATGTCAATTTAAAGATGTTTGACATGTAGATGATGAAACATAACGAGATGCAACATACAACACTAAGGTAATTGAGGGATATACTATGAATATATGTAGCATGGAATGATGCAATATATAACAGGATAAATGAAGAGATGTAACATGAAGCTCAAGGTGTAACATGATGAGATGTAACATGATGAGATGTAACGTGATGAGATGTGACATCAAGAGATGTAATATGAGGAGATATAAGAGTACGGTATGAAATGAATAGTTGTAACATCAATACATTTGTACTTGTAATGACCAAGTTTTAACATAAAAAGAACTACAGCGATTCAATTTAAAAATACATGTAATTGCAAGTTGAATGAATCAAATGCAACTGCAACCAACAAAAAAACGACAACAACGTGCAACATACCTGAAAAAAAAAACAATCTAATACTAGTACCGTTGCCTGCCTTGTACCAAGAGACCATTAGGTTGTTCTCTGCACCCAGACAATTGGCAATGGTCGATTTGCAAAAGGTTGACTCTTTTTAGATTTTATGATATTTGTGAACATTAATGAGTGAAACAAAGTTCGATTTGTTTATCTATAGTTTGGCTGTTTTGGCATCTTTGTAACCTTGAACCTTGAACGTGGACATCAGCGATCTTTGTGTTTTGTTTGTTTGTTTATTGTTTTGCTGTTAATAGATTGACAAAAAGAATAAACAAAAAGTTGCATAACCATGGATGGTATAAATTGTCTGGCGACCATTTGCTTCGTTTAGTTTCCTCTTTTGAATAGAAAAAACAGCAAGGGGTACGGAACATATGCACAGTACCTGTACTTGATTAGATTGTATTAGATTTAATGAGATTCCTGGTTTGAGCCTTTATTCAGCAAAAAATACAAATGACAAAATATTCAATCATAAAATTTCAACAACAAATTACATGAATTAAGGACAACATCATCCACTCGCATTTAACAGATAGTAGCTGGATTTACCCCCTTCCACTAGGACGGCGCTCTCTCCGCGCTCTCTCTGTGACCTTAAATTTGACATATCGTTCAACAAATTGTATAGAAAAGAAATTAATCATTGACACTTCCTGTGTCTTGTTGTCTTCTTCAGTCACACATAATATACCCAGTGTAAAATCAAAGGTTACACATATCCTATTCATGTCGCAGTTGGAGCGCAGGGTGACCGCCGTCTAGGAAAGGGGCCTTCATTAATTGAAATATCCACCAGAGGGTTTGTTAATTAATTGCTTCTTCTATGTGCTTTTCATGTTTGCTAAGCACTCACATACTGATCACAACTGAGCTAAGGGGCGCGTGGTGCCTTTGCAACAACTCTCAAAGTGTTGAAAGTGCCTTAAATGATCAATGGAACAACATTGCTATAAATTTTGTGTTGAATATATTTTGCTTGAGATATTGTGATGTTAGTAAGAAATGGGGCTTAGGGTGTTCGGCTGTCAGCCACCGTTGTAGTCGTGATGCGCTACATGAGTCATGTGCACCACGACCAGATTTCTGGCAGATCGGCACACCTCTTTACGTCATATCTTCTTGTGGCTCATTTGTGGTCGGATGGCTGTCCGTGACCCATGACCCCTAGCGGGACCAGCAGGAGAAAGACGCCTGGCCTTCCTCCTTGCAGTACATGTCGCTTGGACAGGAGGCGCTGCTGCACTGGTAAGCTGAGCCGGTCCTTGTGCCGGGCTCTGATATTGATAATAGAAATATGGGGAAAAATAAAATGACTGTTTGAATGAAGGGTATTTCGTGTCAAACTGTCACTTATGGTGCATCTGTGTCTATGTTTAATCTCGTTTCTTTCGTAGTGCAGATCAACCTCTTCTGAAGAGCAATCACGAAATTAGGGAGTCAATGTATTTGCAGCAAAATCCGTCGGAATACTTTTTTTTACCAACGATATGCTAGAAAGGACTCATCGCTAAGGAACCACAAGGACCTAATACCAGGCAGCGGGCCGACACAGCCACTGATGATGTACTAACTAGTGTAACAGAGGCGTAACCTTGGAAGTCATGGTAGATTTACGGGTGGTAAAAGGCAGTGCAGAGAGATGGTAAATCTGCTTGAAGATTAGGCTATGTGTGACTCTAATTGCGTCACTCGTCCTTACCGATGCAGAGGAAATGCGTCAGCTGATCGTCACAGGTCCATCCGGGCGGGCAGGACGCCACGGAGCACCACTGCACGGCTGGGGAACATGAAACAGATGGGTATATACAGAAATATATATCAGAATAAGTCATAGTTTACGTAGTCTTATATATACTTAGTGTTAAAGACTAGGCTTTACAGTAACAGAAAATATCTTTACACATTTGATTTATTGGAATATGAGAACCTGGCTTCGGTTGTTTGGGCGCGGTCACAGGTTGTGCGATCATCTTACGATTTTGGTTCCATAGGCGTAGGACTATCGAGCAGGCTTTGACAGAACCTGAACCGCTAACAAGGGTCAGAGACAGCCTTTTGTGTAGAGAGGCTGCTGAACTTTGCCGGACGAATGCATGGCTGTCTAAAAACGCCCTAAGGCCACAGCAAGTAAATTTTATGGATGACATCAGCGCGCGCATTAATTTTCGCCTGATTTCAGAAGAAAAAAAACAAGAATTTTTTTTCTTCTGCAGGGATGGTCAACATGACGATAAAGTACCCAAATGAGCAAATATGTTGTATTGTAGCCTAATAATTGTACTTGTAGAAGTGACACTTGCGAGGTACCCAGGGCTGTAGTTGTAGAAACGAAACTTAAAAGTGACACCAATATGGAAGCCATGAGTGCAGTTGCCAACTTTGTTGGTGATGCCAGTCTACCACACTAGTGTCACTTTTACCACACCAGTACATGTCTTGAATACAGGAATGAATGCCTTGTTGGCTCTGATACCATATTACAACATTCATCACAACTTTATGGTGCATATTTTTGAAGATGTAGCCATCTTGTTTTTTTCACCCATCTTGTTTTTTTTCGCCCTATCGCACTATTTTTGCAGTCTGCATAGGATGTCATCCATAAAATTTACTTGCTGTGGCCTAATCCAGCGATCGTACGACCGCTTCCGTGTTATGGGGACGTCCCTCAGTGATTCGGTGTGTTTGAAAAGAGTCTCACCTCGAGCACGTAAAAAAGAATCCTAAACAGGTATCAAAAACGATAGAAGAGTAAATGATTCGTATCCTCACAGTCTTATGGCCGAACCTGGGGCAATTGACGTCGAATTTAGTATTGAGTCTTCTAGGCACTATATTCAGGTTGCAATCATAGACTCTACCGACTCTACCAAATGTACACCACTAGCAATCCAGGCTCTGGCTACGAAGAGAGCGTGGTCTTCCATCCAATCTTAATCAACACAAGTCACTATCAGATCACAGAATTCTCCCTTACCCACGCGATTCTCGCAGAACGTGCCGTCGAAGCCGGCCGGGCATGCGCAGACGGTGTCGGTCCCCCCGAAACACGCGGAACAGTTCCCGCCATTCATGCAGACGTTGTGGTCACAAGGGGTGGTTTCTGTCAGGTCAAGTCAAAGTTTATTGCGCAGCAATTGCAACGGGTACAATGTAAGGCAAAGTGGAGTATATGTAGATTTAAAGCTTTACAAAATTGTAATAAAACACAGTGTACAATGTTAGACAAAGTCAGAATGTTGTCCCAGTCTACTTGATCATAAATCGTTCTTTTTAGAATTATTCTCGACAATTTGATTAAATACAGGTTACTTCTAATGTTTCAAGCAATGTTGTGTACTACAGAATTTTACTCTGCACCTTTGTACAAAGAAATGCATGTCCATATAGATCTTCAATGGAGGTGTAATGGGATCTTATGCAAACTTACCAGACTGACAGATGTAGCTGTGCTGTTCCGCGCATGAGGTTGTTTTAGCCCTGTGGCTGTCAGTATTGTCCATCAGAACACACAGCGCGCAAGGCAGGCCGGGAGAATCTTCTGCCCAGTCCAGACCTGCCACTTGATCTACCGATAACAAAACAAGAATGATGTTCGTTCGTTCGTTCGTTCGTCACATAGCCTTTTAATCAACCGTAGGCTGATTAATTAGCCGTAGGGGCAGCACAACATGTTATGCTGTCTCAACAGGCTTTTAGTCCCGTGGCGGCGCCTATCTCCTCTCCGGGAAGAATGATGTAACAAGTAACAAGTTCTCTTTGATATAGGCTGCCTTTATTCGGCCAATCTCTATTATGATACTGATTGCTATATAATACGTAGTTGCTTGCATATTCTATCGATCCTTAACGTATGATGTATTCAGACATTTACAGATACAAAATAACCACGCGCCTTATTTAAAGTAAACCAAGGTCAGCCATTGGACACGTCATTATTATCATCACCCAGGGATTTTTTTTGGTGCAAAATATTACGTTTTCTTAATCAAGGAAGGATTTTGTTTGTTTGTTAAACCTTTCTATACGAACGAGGAGCTAAAAGCCGACTACACTCCGGTTAACATTGAGGTCTTAATGGAGGAAAGAATACAACAATGATGCAGTTTTCATTATTTCACTACAATAAATCCATAAACATATGGTGAAATCCTCACTCATATATCTGGTATTACAAAAAAAATCATAATTTGAATAGGTTTTGTCGCATAAGTTCCAATAAACTGAAATTACAAACAGGAAATACCGAAGACGCTGGGCTGGTCGCTGAAGATGAGTTTGTCGGAAGTGACCTTTGTGCCGATCCAGTGGGAGTCGCTGTTGCCTGCCGGGATATGGTTGCTAAGGAACCGCTGTTTCCCGGCATCCCTCACGACCGCCAGGTGCCCTCCCTCGGCCCGGCACGCCTTCTCCGCAGAGATGTGCGAGGCGGGGGTGGCGGCGAACTTGTAACAACTTCCACCGTCAACAACTTGAAAAGGGGGTAAGACAACTCTTGTAAAACGTTACTAGACTAAAGAAAAGCCTTATAATTACTCGCAAAGTACTTATATAATAATAACTTGTAAAATATCACTTAAAAAGCAGCTGCTGCCGTAACTGGAGAAGGAAAAAAACAACAAACGGCTTTGATTAATTACCAAATGGCACAACAAGGTGCCCAACATTTTAACAGGTCCTGGAAGTGACTGATGTAAAGAGTAAGATAAGAGACGTAACGTGCGCCCTGTGCCTTAAATGATTTTGTTATTGTTGTTATTGTCATTTTGGGGGCGACTACTCAATGTTTGGGGGGGGGGGGGGGGCTAAATCGTAAGGGTCTGGAGCGAGCTGCCATTCGGCGCCACTCAGGTTAAATGTTTACACAGACTCGCCGGTGGAGTGAACTCAAAGTCGACTCCGAAAAAGCGGGTGTAAACGTGGCCTATAACTATGCTTTTTTGAAATGTGAATAAAAAATAATGAAATCGGCCGGTAAAAGTGGACGTGTTTCATACAGATTTAACATCTGTTGATCATTCTTCTTTCAAAGAATACCGCTAAATATTCGCCAAGAAAGCACAATTGCCCCACGCTTGTCTGGGTATTGCACACTCGCAAAACCGACTTGAACATAGTTTTGAAGGTACTCAGCTACAGGTCGCGTTATGTTCAAGGTTTACACAGGCTCGAGCTCTCCGGTGGAGTGAACTCAAAGTCGACTCCGAAAACGCGGGTGTAAACGTGGCCTATAACAATGCTTTTTTGAAATGTGAATAAAAAATGAAATCGGTAAAAGTGGAAGTATTTCATACAGCTTTAACATCTGTCATAGTCCGGCGACATAGCTGAAAAATCAGGCTAATTGTGCACTTTTGACTAAAATCGTTCTATCAATCGTTCTATCTTCTTCCAAAAAATACTGCTAAATATTCGTCAAAGCACAATTGCCGGCAGATGTTTCATGTAAGACATCACGAAATCGCCGGCAAGCGCAGCCAGGCTTGCGGGGGTCTATCGGGGTCCATGCCCGACTGCGCCGTCCATGTGTACGCTACATCATCACAGTGTACGCTTCGATAACGTCACGAATTGTCGGCAAGCGCAGCCAGGGATACGGGGTCCTGTTGAGGCCCGTGCCCGATCGCGCCGTCCATGTGTACGCTACATCATCACAGTGTACGCGTCGATAACGTCACGAAATTGTCGGCAAGCGCAGCCAGGGATACGGGGTCCTGTTGAGGCCCGTGCCCGATCGCGCCGTCCATGTGTACGCTACATCATCACAGTGTACGCGTCGATAACGTCACGAATTTGTCGGCAAGCGCAGCCAGGGATACGGGGTCCTGTCGGGGCCCGTGCCCGATCGCGCCGTCCATGTGTACGCCACATCATCACGATGTACGCGTCGATAACGTCACGAAATTGTCGGCAAGCACAGCCAGGGATGCGGGGCCCATCAAGTGCATGCCCGATCGCGCAGTACATGTGAAAGGCGCATCATCGCTGTTGCGCATGGCCGTTCCTACTGGTGTATTACACTATATATATGGTCTAAAATGCCAATTAGCATTGTAGCAGGTCTTGCCGCCATAAGGGTATCGGGTATGTCACTGCTCGTGTGCGGGATGACCTGGGCTTTCCGCCGTAAAAGATATTGTGGTTGATCGTTTCGACTGGTGTGACAGTATACGGATGGTCTAAAATTTTCTGTAGTATTGTAGTATTGTAGTAGATCTTGCCGCTGTGAGGCTAGCGGGGTACACCGCTGCTCACGTACGGGGCGACCTGGCCTTTCATGCCGTAAAAGATATTGAGGTTGACCGTTTGAGTGTATCACATTATACGTATGGTCTGAAATGCCCTGTAGTAGTGTAGTATTGAAGTAGGTCTTGCCGCTACGAGGGTAGCGGAGCACGCCACTGCTGGTGTACGGGACTACCTGGCCTTTCAGCCGTAGAAGATATTGTGGTTGGCCGTTTCGACTGGTGTGACATTATACGGAAGGACTAAAATGCCTTGTAGTAGTGTTGTATTGTAGTAGGTCTTGCCACTACAAGGGTATTGGGGCATGCCACTTCTCGTGTACGGGACGACCTAGGCTTTCAGCCGTAGAGGATATTGTGGTTGACCGTTTCTACTGATGTATCACATTATACGAATGGTCTGAAATGCCCTGTAGTGGTGTAGTATTGTAGTAGGTCTTACCGCTACGAGGGTAGTGGGGCACGCCACTGCTGGTGTACGGGACGACCTGGGCTTTCAGCCGTAGAAGATATTTTGGTTGACCTTTTCTACTGATGTATCACATTATACGTATGGTCTGAAATGCCCTGTAGTAGTGTAGTATTGTAGTAGGTCTTGCCGCTACGAGGGTAGCGGGGCACGCCACTACTGGTGTACGGGACGACCTGGCCTTTCAGCCGTAGAAGATATTGTGGTTGACCGTTTCTACTGATGTATCACATTATACGTATGGTCTGAAATGCCCTGTAGTAGTGTAGTATTGTAGTAGGTCTTACCGCTACGAGGGTAGCGGGGCACTCCACTGCTGGTGTACGGGACGACCTGGGCTTTCAGCCGTAGAAGATATTGTGGTTGACCGTTTCTACTGATGTGTCACATTATACGTATGGTCTGAAATGCCCTGTAGTAGTGTAGTATTGTAGTAGGTCTTACCGCTACGAGGGTAGCGGGGCACGCCACTGCTGGTGTACGGGACGACCTGGGCTTTCAGCCGTAGAAGATATGTGGTTGACCGTTTCTACTGATGTATCACATTATACGTATGGTCTGAAATGCCCTGTAGTAGTGTAGTATTGTAGTAGGTCTTGCCGCTACGAGGGTAGCGGGGCAAGCCACTGCTGGTGTACGGGACGACCTGGCCTTTCATGCCGTAAAAGATCTTGAGGTTAACCGTTCCTACTGATGTATTACATTATACAGATGGTCTGAAATGCCCTGTAGTAGTGTAGTATTGTAGTAGGTCTTGCCGCTACGAGGGTAGCGGGGCACGCCACTGCTGGTGTACGGGACGACCTGGCCTTTCATGCCGTAAAAGATATTGAGGTTAACCGTTCCTACTGATGTATTACATTATACAGATGGTCTGGAATGCCCTGTAGTAGTGTAGTATTGTAGTAGATCTTGCCGCTACGAGGGTAGCGGGGCACGGCACTGCTGGTGTACGGGACGACCTGGCCTTTCATGCCGTAAAAGATCTTGAGGTTGACCGTTCCTACTGATGTATTACATTATACAGATGGTCTGAAATGCCCTGTAGTAGTGTAGTATTGTAGTAGGTCTTGCCGCTACGAGGGTAGCGGGGCACGCCACTGCTGGTGTACGGGACGACCTGGCCTTTCATGCCGTAAAAGATATTGAGGTTAACCGTTCCTACTGATGTATTACATTATACAGATGGTCTGAAATGCCCTGTAGTAGTGTAGTATTGTAGTAGGTCTTGCCGCTACGAGGGTAGCGGGGCACGCCACTGCTGGTGTACGGGACGACCTGGCCTTTCATGCCGTAAAAGATATTGTGGTGGTCGTTTCGACTCGTATGACATTATACGGAAGGACTAAAATGCCCTGTAGTATTGTAGTATCGTAGTAGGTCTTGCCGCTACAAGGGTTTCGGGGCATGCCACTTTTCGTGTACGGGACGACCTGGGCTTTCCACCGTAGAAGATATTGTGGTTGATCGTTTCGTGACTGGTGTGACATTATGCGGAAGGACTAAAATGCCCTGTAGTATTGTAGTAATGTAGTAGGTCTTGCCGCTACGAGAGTAGCGGGGCAAGCCACTGCTGGTGTACGGGACGACCTGGCCTTTCATGCCGTAAAAGATCTTGAGGTTAACCGTTCCTACTGATGTATTACATTATACAGATGGTCTGAAATGCCCTGTAGTAGTGTAGTATTGTAGTAGGTCTTGCCGCTACGAGAGTAGCGGGGCAAGCCACTGCTGGTGTACGGGACGACCTGGCCTTTCATGCCGTAAAAGATCTTGAGGTTAACCGTTCCTACTGATGTATTACATTATACAGATGGTCTGAAATGCCCTGTAGTAGTGTAGTAATGTAGTAGGTCTTGCCGCTACGAGGGTAGTGGGGCACGCCACTGCTGGTGTACGGGACGACCTGGCCTTTCATGCCGTAAAAGATATTGAGGTTAACCGTTCCTACTGATGTATTACATTATACAGATGGTCTAAAATGCCCTGTAGTAGTGTAGTATTGTAGTAGATCTTGCCGCTACGAGGGTAGCGGGGCACGCCACTGCTGGTGTACGGGACGACCTGGCCTTTCATGCCGTAAAAGATCTTGAGGTTAACCGTTTCTACTGATGTATTACATTATACAGATGGTCTGAAATGCCCTGTAGTAGTGTAGTATTGTAGTAGGTCTTGCCGCTACGAGGGTAGCGGGGCACGCCACTGCTGGTGTACGGGACGACCTGGCCTTTCATGCCGTAAAAGATATTGAGGTTAACCGTTCCTACTGATGTATTACATTATACAGATGGTCTGAAATGCCCTGTAGTAGTGTAGTATTGTAGTAGGTCTTGCCGCTACGAGGGTAGCGGGGCACGCCACTGCTGGTGTACGGGACGACCTGGCCTTTCATGCCGTAAAAGATATTGTGGTTGGTCGTTTCGACTCGTATGACATTATACGGAAGGACTAAAATGCCCTGTAGTATTGTAGTATCGTAGTAGGTCTTGCCGCTACAAGGGTTTCGGGGCATGCCACTTCTCGTGTACTGGACGACCTGGGCTTTCCACCGTAGAAGATATTGTGGTTGATCGTTTCGACTGGTGTGACATTATGCGGAAGGACTAAAATGCCCTGTAGTATTGTAGTAATGTAGTAGGTCTTGCCGCTACGAGAGTAGCGGGGCAAGCCACTGCTGGTGTACGGGACGACCTGGCCTTTCATGCCGTAAAAGATCTTGAGGTTAACCGTTCCTACTGATGTATTACATTATACAGATGGTCTGAAATGCCCTGTAGTAGTGTAGTATTGTAGTAGGTCTTGCCGCTACGAGAGTAGCGGGGCAAGCCACTGCTGGTGTACGGGACGACCTGGCCTTTCATGCCGTAAAAGATCTTGAGGTTAACCGTTCCTACTGATGTATTACATTATACAGATGGTCTGAAATGCCCTGTAGTAGTGTAGTAATGTAGTAGGTCTTGCCGCTACGAGGGTAGTGGGGCACGCCACTGCTGGTGTACGGGACGACCTGGCCTTTCATGCCGTAAAAGATATTGAGGTTAACCGTTCCTACTGATGTATTACATTATACAGATGGTCTAAAATGCCCTGTAGTAGTGTAGTATTGTAGTAGATCTTGCCGCTACGAGGGTAGCGGGGCACGCCACTGCTGGTGTACGGGACGACCTGGCCTTTCATGCCGTAAAAGATCTTGAGGTTGACCGTTCCTACTGATGTATTACATTATACAGATGGTCTGAAATGCCCTGTAGTAGTGTAGTATTGTAGTAGGTCTTGCCGCTACGAGGGTAGCGGGGCACGCCACTGCTGGTGTACGGGACGACCTGGCCTTTCATGCCGTAAAAGATATTGAGGTTAACCGTTCCTACTGATGTATTACATTATACAGATGGTCTGAAATGCCCTGTAGTAGTGTAGTATTGTAGTAGTCTTGCCGCTACGAGGGTAGCGGGGCACGCCACTGCTGGTGTACGGGACGACCTGGCCTTTCATGCCGTAAAAGATCTTGTGGTTGGTCGTTTCGACTCGTATGACATTATACGGAAGGACTAAAATGCCCTGTAGTATTGTAGTATCGTAGTAGGTCTTGCCGCTACAAGGGTTTCGGGGCATGCCACTTCTCGTGTACTGGACGACCTGGGCTTTCCACCGTAGAAGATATTGTGGTTGATCGTTTCGACTGGTGTGACATTATGCGGAAGGACTAAAATGCCCTGTAGTATTGTAGTAATGTAGTAGGTCTTGCCGCTACGAGAGTAGCGGGGCAAGCCACTGCTGGTGTACGGGACGACCTGGCCTTTCATGCCGTAAAAGATCTTGAGGTTAACCGTTCCTACTGATGTATTACATTATACAGATGGTCTGAAATGCCCTGTAGTAGTGTAGTATTGTAGTAGGTCTTGCCGCTACGAGAGTAGCGGGGCAAGCCACTGCTGGTGTACGGGACGACCTGGCCTTTCATGCCGTAAAAGATCTTGAGGTTAACCGTTCCTACTGATGTATTACATTATACAGATGGTCTGAAATGCCCTGTAGTAGATAGTATTGTAGTAGGTCTTGCCGCAACGAGGGTAGCGGGGCACGCCACTGCTGGTGTACGGGACGACCTGGCCTTTCATGCCGTTAAAGATCTTGAGGTTGACTGTTCCTACTGATGTATTACATTATACAGATGGTCTGAAATGACCTGTTGTAGTGTAGTATTGTAGTAGGTCTTGCCGCTACGAGGGTAGCGGGGCACGCCACTGCTGGTTTACGGGACGACATGGCTTTCATGCCGTAAAAGATATTGAGGTTAACCGTTCCTACTGATGTATTACATTATACAGATGGTCTGAAATGCCCTGTAGTAGTGTAGTATTGTAGTAGGTCTTGCCGCTACAAAGGTATCGGGGCATGCCACTTCTCGTGTACGGGACGACCTGGGCTTTCCGCCGTAGAAGATATTGTGGTTGATCGTTTCGACTGGTGTGACATTATACGGATGGTCTAAAATGCCCTGTAGTATTTTAGTATTGTAGTAGGTCTTGCCGCTACAAGGGTATCGGGGTATGCCACTTCTTACGTACGGGACGACCTGGCCTTTCAGCCGTAGAAGATGTTGTGGTTGATCGTTTCGACTGGTTTGACATTATACGGATGGTCTAAAATGTTCTGTAGTATTGTAGTAGGTCTTGCCGCTGTAAGGCTAGCGGGGCATGCCACTTCTCGTGTACGGGACGACCTGGCGTTTCAGCCGTAGAAGATATTGTGGTTGGTCGTTTCGACTGGTGTGACATTATACGGATGGTCTAAAATGTCTTGTAGTATTGTTGTAGGCCTTGGGTAGCGGGCACACTGTTCACGTACGTATTCTATTAGGTGAGTGACATTAACTTTGTTACGTTAGGGCCCGTAAAAAGAAATGACTCTTGGACTAGTCATTTCTGCCTTTTATATCAATTATATAATCCAAAATCAGTGTTTTGTTTAATCCTGTAATGACTACCGTAGGGGTTGAACATTCGCACCATAATTAATTATATTTCTTTGCATGGCGTTTTAAGGAGGAACAAGAAAAATGTAGCGTTGTGTTAATGGAAAATGTCATATTTTTCTGTTGTACTTTAAATGTTTAAATGTTATTGTCCCATGTCTTCGCACGTAGACTGAAATTAGTATCCAATTGGCAAGAACGCACGATTGCCCATATCATTAGAAAAAAACTTCCAATTTGTATCACAAGGCAGAAAGCAGTCTTCGAATGTCATGTTGCGTTCGAGTCTTAAAAAGTTCTTTCATCCTACGAGTGTTTCAATATACGGTACCTTGTTATTTGCAACCTAAGTTCCCATAATGATATCTAAGACCAAGGATCCTGCGTGTAATAAAACATTGGATTTACACAATTCACAATTGACTTGGATCACTGACGTTCTGTTTAAAATACGTCTGACGTTTTACCATGTCGGAATAATCCTTCATATGTTCTCAACATTTGCTCGATACTTTGGTATCACTGTAGAGTACCATACATAGATAGAAACCCTCTGTTTCATTTATTGAAAAGTAACACTTTTCAGTATTGTCGATGGGATACGAATGCATGCAATATGCAAAGTTTAACATGTCTGACGGATAAACCGTTACCTGAAAGCACATGTACATGCGCAGCTCCAAGTTTATATGTGGGTTGTGGAAACCAGTCTTATTTCTATCGACGGGCTTTCACAAGAAAAAAAATACAAACACATTATATGTTTTCGCACTGTTATTGATATCTAGACACGCCGTTGCAATAGGTTCTATATTCTTTCACAACATTTGAATTTGAAGTTGTTTGGTTTAGATTCTCGATGTTCTTCATAATGGATCATCTTTTGAAACAGAGGACGAATAGCTAGAGACAACACCCTGACAAAGCATATCGCAACGAATTTGGCGGACTTATAATAAACTGACGTGTCGACCTTAGAACACAAAATTGCAGAGCAGTCGGTTAGTTACGAGTTAACTTTACTTGTCACCAGCCAAACAGCAGTAGCACGGTCCCCAGTTTATTCTACTTCAAAATGTTTATTTTCAGAGATCATCCTCTTACCGTTTTCTCGGCCCATTGTATGTTTTCATTTTTATCTACCCGATCACATTAAACGGGGGTTGAAGACATACGAACATCGATCGATGGGCGTATTACTGTCCAAAACTGTCATTTAGAGATCCAAGACCCATCCGCCGATCGATTTCGTGCTCTGTGACAAGGAATTTCGTGGGAATTATGAATGCATACCTACAGAAATCATTTTTGAATTATTGATAATGAAGATGAAATTAACTTTCATCCATAGAAGATACAATTTTGAAGTGTTCATGCAGTAACATTACCCCTGAAGATGACATCTGAAATATATGTTATTTATCGCTCAGAAAATATTAGCTCAATATTGAAAGGCTGTATATAATCAAAGGTCACTGCATGAAAAAAAAAAGAGGTCGATCGGAAGATGGGGTCGACCAAAACGGCTCATACTTGGAGTGTGAGATAGGTATGTAAAACTATAAACAGCCATGTAATTAAAACCCTCACGCTATGTCTACCTACGCTATAAGGTTATGTGTGTTTGTGAGTGTGTGTATGTGTAGAAGACCAGCATTACTCAAGAATGCCCGGATGGACTGTATTGATATTTGGTACGTGGGTCAGTCTTTATTAGATCTTGAAACGATTCGATTTTGGGCCCCTAGCGGTTTGTTTTGGTTCTACAGCGGAACTTCCTGGTTTGATATTTCGAGTTCTGGACGTGCAATGGTCGTGATTTTTGTGAGCTCTTAAAGACCGGGAGTAAGTGGTTTAGGTTTTGCATTCTAGCGGCTGCTGGAACCGTGTGTCAGACATTGAAAGGGAATGTCTCAGGAAGGGTTTGACGAATCGTCATGACTTTTAGTATAACCCTATTTGCATAATCACTGAAGGAATTTTATAAACCCACTCCGTTCAATGATATTTCTGAAAAGATACGAGTTTTAGCATGGGTTTGTTTGTTTTTGATAACTAAGAAAATGGAGAGTAAGCACCGATAATTAAAGGGTGTGTGCTCATCATCATGTGCCAAAGGCAGTTGACAGAAGCAATTAACACAGAATTTTCATCTATCCAAATCCCAGTCATTTTAAAAGGTCCTTACCTCCAACCAGCTGAGCTTGATGGCTGGTTTTACCTTTGCTATAAAGAAAGACACATGATGATTTGACAACAACCATTGTTTAATTAGAACACATTTAACATGAGCCGTCACAGTTAGGAAGACTTTATGGATATTTTTCGGGTTTGAATCATGATACAAGGTAAAATCTTACATTCGGTGGCAGGTTCATGGTCATTTTTGTGTGTGTAGCATCATGAAAACCATGCATAATTGAGTTGAGCTCAACATGAGGCATATCTTGGCTGGACTTCGTGAACGAGGCAGATAAGGATACATGAAAATGAATTTCACACATTTTGTTGTTGTTCAGCACAATGTACATCTCATAATTTAGCAAGTTCCGAGAAGTGGCATACCCCGATACCCTTGTAGCGGAAAGACCTACTACAATACTACAGGACGTTTCAACCCATCCGTATAATGTAATACATCAGTAGGAACGGTCAACCTCAATATCTTTTACGGATGAAAGGCCAGGTCGTCCCGTAAACCAGCAGTGGCGTGCCCCGCTACCCTCGTAGCGGCAAGACCTACTACAATACTACACTACTACAGGGCATTTCAGACCATCCGTATAATGTAATAAATCAGTAGGAACGGTCAACCTCAATATCTTTTACGGCATGAAAGGCCAGGTCGTCCCGTAAACCAGCAGTGGCGTGCCCCGCTACCCTCGTAGCGGCAAGACCTACTACAATACTACACTACTACAGGGCATTTCAGACCATCTGTAAAATGTAATACATCAGTAGAAACGGTTAACCTCAATATCTTTTACGGCATGAAAGGCCATGTCGCCCCGTACGTCAGCAGCGGTGTACCCCGATACCCTTGTAGCGTTTACTACAATACTACAGGACATTTTAGACCATCCGTATAATGTCACACCAGTCGAAACGATCAACCACAATATCTTCTACGGCTGAAAGCCTAGGTAGTCCCGTACACGAGAAGTGGCGTGTCCCGATACCCTTATGGCGGCAAGACCTACTACAATACTACTATACTACAGGGTATTTTATTCCTTCCGTATAATGCCACACCGGTCGAAACGGCCAACCACAATATCTTCTACGGCTCAAAGCCCAGGTAGTCCCGTACACAAGCAGTGGCATGCCCTGATACCCTTGAAACGACAAGACCTACTACAATACTACAGGACGTTTCAGACCATCTGTAAAATGTAATACACCAGTAGGAACGGTCCAGCACAATATCTTTTACGGCTTGAAAGGTCAGGTCGCCCCGTACGTGAGCAGCAGTGTACCCGCCAGCCTTACAGCGGCAAGACCTACTACAATACTACAATACTACAGGACATTTAGGACCATCTGTATAATGTCACACAAGTGGGAACGACCAACCACAATATCTTCTACGGCTGAAAGGCCAGGTCGTCCCGTACACGATAAGTGGCATGCCCCGATACCCTTGTAGCGGCAAGACCTACTACAATACTACATTACTACAGGACGTTTCAGACCATCCGTTAAATGTAATACACCAGTAGGAACGGTCAACCACAATATCTTTTACGGCATGAAAGGCCAGGTCGTCCCGTACACCAGCAGTGGCGTGCCCAGCTACCCTCGTAGCGGCAAGACCTACTACAATACTACACTACTACAGAGCATTTGAGACCATACGTATAATGTAATACATCAGTAGGAACGGTCAACCTCAATATCTTTTACGGCATGAAAGGCCAGGTCGTCCCGTACACCAACAGTGGCGTGCCCCGCTACCCTCGTAGCGGCAAGACCTACTACAATACTACACTACTACAGGGCATTTCAGACCATCTGTATAATGTAATACATCAGTAGGAACGGTTAACCTCAATATCTTTTACGGCATGAAAGGCCAGGTCGTCCCGTACACCAGCAGTGGCGTGCCCCGCTACCCTCGTAGCGGCAAGACCTACTACAATACTACAATACTACAGGGCATTTCAGACCATCTGTATAATGTAATACATCAGTAGGAACGGTTAACCTCAATATCTTTTACGGCATGAAAGGCCAGGTCGTCCCGTACACCAGCAGTGGCGTGCCCCGCTATCCTCGTAGCGGCAAGACCTACTACAGTACTACACTACTACAGGGCATTTCAGACCATCTGTATAATGTAATATATCAGTAGGAACGGTCAACCTCAATATCTTTTACGGCATGAAAGGCCAGGTCGTCCCGTACACCAGCAGTGGCGTGCCCGCTACCCTCGTAGCGGCAAGACCTACTACAATACTACACTACTACAGGGCATTTCAGACCATCTGTATAATGTAATACATCAGTAGGAACGGTTAACCTCAAGATCTTTTACGGCATGAAAGGCCAGGTCACCCCGTGCGTGAGCAGCGGTGTACCCCGCTAGCCTCACAGCGGCAAGATCTACTACAATACTACAGGGCATTTTAGACCATCCGTATAATGTCACACCAGTCGAAACGATCGACCACAATATCATCTACGGCGGAAAGCCCAGGTCATCCCGCACACGAGCAGTGGCATGCCCCGATTCCCTTGTAGCGGCAAGACCTGCTACAATACTACAGGGCATTTCAGATCATATGTATAGTGTAATACACCAGTAGGAACGGTCATGCACAACATCTTATACGCGATGATGCGCCTTTCACATGTACTGCGCGATCGGGCATGTACCTTGATAGGCCCCGCATCCCTGGCCGCGCTTGCCGACAATGTCGTGACGTTATCGACGCGTACACTGTGATGATGTAGCGTACACATGGACGGCGCGATCGGGCACGGGCCCGACAGGCCCCCGTATCCCTGGCTGCGCTTGCGGACAATTTCGTGACGTTATCGACGCGTACATCGTGATGATGTTGCGTACACATGGACGGCGCGATCGGGCACGGACCCCGACAGACCCCCGCAAGCCTGGCTGCGCTTGCCGGCGATTTCGTGATGTCTTACACGAAACATCTGCCCAATTGCCCCACACTTGGTGACGCAGGTGACTTCTCCCACATCTGGCTATTAATAGACTTACCTGTTCAGCACACCTGTGTGCTAAAACTCAAATTCAAGCTAAATATAAGCCTCACCTGCCTCACACCTGTCTCCGGCGGTGCCTTTGGGACAGTTACATTTGTAGCTGCCGATCTGGTCCACGCAGGTTCCTCCTCCCAAGCACGGACTGCTCGTACACTCATCCACATCTGCAACATTTTCACGTATTCGCAGTCAGAAAGTTCAAGAAGCTTACAATAGACGAGATTAGAACGAGATGGGCAAGGTGATCACCGCTGCTGGCTGTCGTGGAGCCCTTACGACTGATGTGGTCATGGGCCGTAAGTGAGTGAAAAAATCGCTGGAGTTTGGAGCGGCTCGGGTGACCTTAATACCACAGTAATAGCCCCAGGTGCGGCCCAAGGACTATATTTTCATCATTTCACACCGTAAATACAGATTGTATGACTGTTAGTCAAGCTGTAAACACGGATCGCCTCTATAGCCAAAATTACCTGTATCGTTTATGCTGTTATTGTACATTGTATATTATATTGTTACCAGGGCTAGCCCTTGATAATAGCCTCCAGCTAGTTGGGTAGCCCTGGCTGTATTTCTCATTATTATACAGCCGAATAAATCAAATCAAAATCAAATCAAAGACCTTTATTACCTGTACACAGAGCCCAGAGGTTGAACTGCCCCGCCCCGGACACGTAGCTGGTAGTCTCGTGGTCCAGTCCGTACGCGCCGTCTCCGGAGGTCCAGTAGCGCCGGTACAGGAATACGTCATCTAGCGCGGGGCAGTTGTACGAGTTCACCACACCTGGACACACCTGGAGATTGAGGTATTCATATCTGCATCCGTATAATTGGTTCATTAGCTCTCCTCGGAATGACACATGTACAATAGCTTCTGTTTCACATTATATTACAATGAACGACTCCATCAGCACGTCACCGGAACGTACTGCGCCTGCGCGAACCCTGGTGTTTTGGGGCTTGGTTTGGTCAACGTTGCATTGAAATCCCGCTTGTTGCACAGTATATGTTAGAGACATGGTTTCATGTAAAACGTACACGGGATTTTACCCTTATATACGCACGTTCTTTCTTAAATGCGGCCCTTTAGTAAACCGGGGGTTTAGCAAGGTTTAGCATGTCTATACTTTTCGCGCAGGCGCAGTACGTTCCGGTGACGTGCTGACTCCATCATACCTACATGTACCTTTGGACACGTGAGTTAAAGTGTCGTTTAAAGCTATCTAGTGGGTCATGGGATTCTCCTATTGTTACATTACTTGCCAATGGTTATATCAAGTGTCAATGCCAATGGCGATTTTAAGTCAGAGCATCTAAATCCAGACGCATGGTAAATAAGTGCACTATGTAAGTATGAGGTACATTTGGAATGTTGTTACCAACCTCGTAGGCAATGACGTTGAAGGTGGCGCAGTTGGTGCTGACGGTGTCGAACGCGACGCAGTCAGAGGAGTAAAACTGGCTGTTGGAACAGCGGTCACCACCCCTGAAGTTACACGGGTACCGCATGCCCAGCCCCTCGCACGTGGCCTTGACGTTGGCGTTGGTCATCTCGCCCGACACGCGAACCTTGTGGAACGCAAGTCCGCCCAGGGTGGTCAGGTAGACCGTCTCACCTGGGCGGAGTAAAGGTAAAACAATAAAACAATAAGCTCTTATGCAGATTTGACTGCGCATAAGCGAGTGACAGAAATCTGAGTAATACATCAATGATTAAAAACATTCCGCCATTTTGCAGGCGCCATTACCGTCAAGGCAAATAGAAACATGGCCGAGAAGATTATTTTTACGTCTCATGGGCCTTCACAATTGGCATATCACCCAGAAATCATGTCGCGTAGCCGATTCTGTAAAAAAGCCCATAAGCCGAAAGTGAATGCTCACCATAAAACTTGTAATATACTCCGTTGTAGTTAGCTATGATCACACGACCAGTGGCTCGATCAATTTTCATTTTGTCGTAGCATTTCGTAAGTCAATAGAAAAAAATGGACGAGGGCATTAGATATGAATGGTGTCAATAGATCGGGGGTCAAATCATGATAAAGGAAAGAAACTCGCCAAAATTTACTTGAGTAAGGGGTCCACTAAAGCCGCGATTGAACTAAGCGATACCTTAAGTACATCAAAAACAAAATATCACTCTTTAACCCTATCAATATCATGATGAGAAGCATAACCAGCTTATTTTCACTCGGATTTCATCACTTCTTGGTATTTTCTTACAGAAAACATTCATCTGAACGTTTTCAATACATTTTCATTGGGTTTTAGCGTTATATGTTGAAAAAAATACATCTTAAGACATTTAAGGTTGATAATCCAAGATGGCGGATAGCTTAACTACAGATGACGTCATTTATGACGTCATTTTGACGTCGTTGTGTCGACTTTAGACAACAGAAGAGAAGGCTGAAAGAATGATGTTTAAGACCGACTAGGATCTACAACAACATTATTTTCCTTTCGCAAGCCCACTGCATTTCACAGGGAACACCCGCGACTGGCCAAAGGATGTCCTTCGTTTACTGTTATGATATGCCGGACAGTGTATATATAGCATAGGTTCTACATGTACTAGATATTGCTAGTGATAATAGCCACTTACCTTTGGACGGAGATACGCCCACAGTGAAGACGATACAGAAGAGTAGAAAGCCCAACATGTTGTACGTACTGCTACAGAGGTTCAATCTGGACTGTCGACCGGCCTCACCTATATTCACACTGCTCTGTGCCTATTTATATCACGTTTGTCAATAGTGATACAAGAACTCTCTGTGCGAGGTTTGCGACCTGTGTCGTTACTCCGGTAAGATAAACGTTCCGTATGTAAGAGAGCTCCGTGTTTCCCCACAACGTACCGAGCCCATAGGCATCTCCCTACGTAGTAGAGCTGACCTGAGCGTAAGGTGAGTAAAAAGCGTTTTAGATTCCGTCATTGTTTAGCAAAAGCTTACCTTACTGAAGACTCATTGGCTGATATCACCTTTAGCCTACTTTATTTGTTGCATCAGCCACTAATACGTAAACTATAGAATACAGGAAAGTTCTTTTACACTGTGGTGGTGTTCACAGCCCTTAGAGAGTGAAGTCATGCCGCTGTGAATTAATTTCTACCAGATCTACCGGTGGCTCAGAACAGTCCTTGGCCAGCTATAAACTTCTTATGCTACCGATCGATTTATCTAGAGATTAGTGGTGTATATAAACTTTAATTTCTATGCTTAAATGTAACAAGATAGCAGAACGTTCATCTCATCGTCTTTGTCCTTGGAGAGACCTGAGGCCAAGAATTTTTTTCTTCTATCTGTGTCTGTTTCGTACCACAGTCATACCACAGATATTATCGCCAGGGGAGCCCCATGGACGCCAGGTCGTCTGAGACTGTTCTTCTCCACGTAGGTTTAGCGTCTTTAAGATCAGTGAGGTTGAATCTGTATCAAATTGTCTCCGATTTCCATAATAAATGATGATATCCTGAGATGATGATAATTATTTAAAGAATAAAAAGAACAAAAGAAGATCATAGCTTCGAAGCTTCACAACGAAAATTTATTCGCTATAAAGCCAGGTTCGCGGTTAGTCCACAAAGCACGAGAACGTGGCATCGCCGTCCTCCCTGCAGTTCATGCCGTCCGGACAGGAGGCGCTGCTGCAGCGGTAGGGCCCATCCAAACGGACCTTTTTCGCTGAAACAATATTTACATGCACAAAAATCTATCAATAAGTAATGAAATATGAAAATGAAATAGACAGATTGCTATCAACAGTATTTCATAACTACTTTTTAAATTGAAACTATAAAACGATGTAACTTTTTTCCATTCATGATTCTAATTTTAAAGACCATGGCAAAAGATAATAAGACATAGCGGGATTGAGTTTGAGTTTATTTAGATCCACAATTATCCTCATAAGAGGCTATTCTTCTATTCATATTTACACAGTACATTCCGCAGTACGATTAAAGGTATTTCTTACTACACGTGATGTACCTACCCAGACAGGTGAAGTGGGTGACGTCATCCTGACAGGTCCAGCCGAACGGACAAGTCATAAGGGAGCACCAGTCTATGTCTGAGGCAGAAAAAGATGACAGTAAATAAATACACAAGGTTGATTCATCTTGTTGTATTAATTTGCATTGATTTTTTTGAAAAGTCTTTTGATAATAGCCTCCATAGCAGGCTTTCTGGTTTTTTTTGCTCATAATACACTTTTTCTGGCCATTTCTATTTGTACTGGTCGCTGATTACTGGCCTTTTCTGACTGCCAACCCCCAAGAGCCTGCATGGAAACGCTGCATCAAAGGGATATTAAAAAACGATTAGGGCGATTAACTAGGAGGTGCGAATTCCCTGCCTCCTAATAACTTGCAGGCATCTCCACCGGACAGAGCCGTAAAATGCTGGCAGCGGACATGCGAATTGCCTCTCACGGAGTTGTGAATTACTCCTAACGTGTGTGTTAATAGGGCAGATGAATGGCTAATCGTTTTTTAATATCCCTTTGATGCAGCGTTTCCATGCAGGCTCTTGGGGGTTGGCAGTCAGAAAAGGCCAGCAATCAGCGACCAGTACAAATAGAAATGGCCAGCAAAAGTGTATTATGAGCAAAAAAACCCAGAGAGCCTGCTATGGAGGCTATTTTGATAACAAGTACACAAATACAGGTATTTAAAAAAAGCCTGGCATAATGTAACAGCACAATTAAACATTATAACTGAAAGTACAAGATAGATAACGGAAATCAAGGGAAAACAATTGCTATGTATGAATTCTATTCAATGCCATCCAACTACCCAAAGGCATGTAAGTCGATTCGCCACATTATCAGTTGGGCACAGTCATTTCGCCACATGGCACATGTCATTTTGCCACATTTGGATATGGATAGCCTATGTATGAGTATTAGTAATCGTATTAATACTATCACGTAAGTATTGATAAATGACAATCATTGTATATGCAATGCATTTAGTAATTTACTTAAAGCGTAGATGAAATTTGAAATAAAAAAGAATACGTACCAATTTCGCAGCTGTCCCCCCTGTAGCCGGTCGGACAGCTGCAGCTGTAGGAATTCACCTGGTCTTTACAGGTTCCGCCATTTTGGCACGGACCGGAAGCGCACTCGTCTATGTCTGTTTAGGAAGAACAGAAAGTAGTCGATTATTCTTATTCTAAACATTCCTCGCTGAAAGTACCGTTCTTATGACTCTACCTACTATACAGTTATATTTATTCAATACAACAATGCAAAATGCTAGTGAAAAAAAAAAAAAAAACATAAAGAAAAACGCAACTGCCTTGGCAATTCTTATTTAAGCCGGTGGTTATTTGTCGCCGTGTCCCGGGTTTATTTTAACACTGGCCGGGCCCAAACATAACCTGGCAGCCACAGGGCCACACTCAAACGTGCCAAGAAACAGCCGGTAAATCGAACGGCAGGGCCGCTTTTCTAATTGTGAATTAAGAATGGGGGTATTTGGCTACGTGGCAAGATTGCCAAGAATTAGTAACCCACAACACCCCACGCACTTTAATACATTCATATGTCTGGATCAAATGAGTGTGTAGCTGTAATACAAAGAGAGAAAACTATTTCACAGAACCTCCCCTCGAACCCATCGGCACACTCGCAAAACGTTGCGGACCCGTCAAAGCAGGTTGTACAGTTCCCTCCATTTTGGCAGAAGTTGTGGTCACATGGTTTGGATTCTGCAATGTGAAATGTGAAATGTAAGGAACCAGGAACGGTAATGGACATTACTCTACTTCATACCCGGAAGCATTGCTGATGGTTATAAGTAGAAACAAATTGTTCTTGGTGGTAAATTCATAATTCTACACAATCTAAATTAGAATACTGATGACTGGGTTAGTTAGGCGAGCGCGCAGAAGCTCGGTGTTTCTGACTTAGGGAGAAGAGATGCTGCCACAGTGAGCGTAGTTCAGTGCTTAGAAGTGGTCAATGGCCTTGCACTGAGCAGACTCGTTAAAATGACTTAGTATAAGATAGAAGGAGATTGTAGGGTACCTGACTGACAGACGTAGTTATGCTGCTCCGTACATGGCGCTGTGTTCATCGTAGAGCTGACCACATTGTTATCCAGGAGAACACACAGGTCACACTGGGCGGGCGGCTGGCTGGACGACAGTTGGAGGGGCACTACAAAGGACGAAAATATGTACATACAGACACCCTAATTCCTTCCCATCCCTTTCTTCATCCTTCATTCATCTGCCCCTTCTCCCATTTATCTCTTCCTCATGTCTCCTTTCCTCCCTCTATCTCTCCTTATCTCCCCCCCTCTGCCTTTTACTATCTCCATATACTACATTTTCGGGCACTATTGTAGCAAATGAAAAATCGTCAAAAACCTGGAGCAGTGGAACCATCACTGTACGTGAGACTATACACCGCTTTCAGCTTCATCCCGAGCCAGCTGGAGGCTCCGGTGGTGGCCGCGATGCCGCCGGCGATGAAGATTTGCTGTTGTCCATCCTTAGCATCCGCCAAGCGGCCGCCGTTGATACTGCAGACATGTTCAGCATCAGAATGAGAGACGGCTTCGAACGAGAACTGGTAGCAGCCTCCAGGAAATGGAACTACGTGTCGAAAACCGAAGTATTTTAGTCAGAGTAATTTTCTCCCGTCATAATTTACGACAGAGATGATTCAACCGTCAACAATAAGTTTTTCCCCCGAGTATGACATGTGGCCTATAAAATTATTGGCATTATGTATACATGTTTTTGTGGCTAACAAAGATTGTATGAAGTCGGCAAAACCTTTATTTATTTAAAAGTAATTTTCTCATTATCATCTGAGCAAAGTCTGTTTTTTGTCCTGTTAAGTTGTTGAAAAGACCACGGGAAGAATATCTACAATACACGTGCTCGTCATGCTAAATGCAGTTATGAATAAGTCAAACTTTGCTCCGAGCTGTAAATTGACTGACATACTGACTGTACCTATTTCGCACCGCCTTCCACCGAGCCCCTCCGGACAGACACAGCTGAAGCCGTTAATTTCCTGTAGACACGTTCCGCCGGAGAGGCAGGGATCGCTGGCGCACCAGTCAATGTCTGTTGGTGAAATATTCACACAATACACGCGGTGACGAACTTGTTATAGGATGGGCGTAAACGTCCAACTCGTCAGGTCAACTATAAGTGAAAGTTATGTTAAAAATACTAGTACTTGTGGGACATGTATCAATGTCAGTGACCAAATGTTAAAAGTACCTGGCAACCAGTATGATAGGCTATGCAATCGTTATAGTAAAATAATAAGATAGAACCTTCACATGAGGCAGTTCCGTTCCACACCCCACTAAAGTCTCCACCGTTTCCTCCCGTGCACATCAGGACAGGCTCTCCCACCAGCTGGGACCCAGGCGGACACTGGACCTGTACCACTTCTCCACAGGAGGCGGTGGTGCCGTCAATCGGACTAACGCACTGTTGGTCTGCCGTTTTAGTGAACAAAAGAATTTTAGCGACAAATTCCCTAAAGGTGAATCAAAACGTTTGTATTACTGTAACAGTAAAAAGTGTCTGTGAAACCATCAAACATTTTGTACCTAATTTCACAAATATGTGGTGAAGTTAATTTTAATATAACAAAGCCTTTCATTTGTGTCGTTATTTTGAACCACGTAAGATTGCTCTAGATGTAACGCCTTACCTGATTCACAAAGGGTTTGAAGACGGTGATTACAAAGATAGGCATTGATGCTGTGTTCACCCAAGGCGAGACAATCCTCCTCGCGTTGAGAGGTGAAGCCTGGGATCTCAGCTGTAGGTATGAGGTCTGAAAAGTGCACAAAGATTTCACATATGAAATATGACAAAACATCTAGCTTACATAAGTCAAAACCGTTGGTATATCAAGAAATTGTTATTTATTATGTGTGTAGGTAGCGGTCATTTTCGTATATGACTGTTAAGCCATAGTCGACGCTGTAGGGCAAATAGGATTTTACCATGGTCAATATATTGACCTAAGGAGGTTATATAGTAGTGGTAGTGGACATGACGCGGTGTGATAACAGATATCTGATTATTCATGTGTTGTTACCTTTGCCTTTGTGATCGTAAATAAACATCGGAGTATAGCAGGGTGGAATAAAGCGGCAGTGCATTATGACACTGGTGAAAGATAATAATACTAAAGTTGACATCGTACCATCCCGATACGAGCACCAAGGCTCCACAGAACCCGGAAACACCGGCTGATAGCAGCATCCTCTGGACTCGCACTCGAACTGGGACCCAAACCCACAGTCGATCTTCAAATCAGGGTCAGTAACACAAATTGCATTGGCAGAAGGCACTGTAAAAAGTCGGGACAGCCTTAATATTATTGACCTAGATAGAACGCGAAATGTGGATTTAGATACTATGTAGTTATCATTGTTCTACATTGCATTAGACGCTCAATACGAAGATCCGCTCGTCAACCATTTTTCATCGTATCAAAATTTGGAATAAAGCCAAGCGCCGAGTTTCAAGTGGTGATAAAATGTTAAGAGGCAGATTAAGACAAGTTTAAGAGAGTTATAATTTAGGTTTAAGTTTTATTGCTTCATAGCAACTATGTATTTAGCATGGAGCCGTACACTTATGACTTATGGCATACACTGATTCTACAAAGCGTGCAAACTTCGCCGTTACAGACCTGTTGTGACCCAGTAAAATGTATCCAGTGTGTCCAATTTCCTAGCTCCAACCCAGGAGTGTGTTCCATGTGGTAATAACAGCTGAAGACTGTCCAGCTCGCCCGGCCTTTCTGCTGTGGCAAGCTGACCGCCTTTAGCCATACATGTCGTCAAAGCCACACGCCACTGGGTCGATGTCCCTTCCGTCCTGTAGCACGAAGGTTCGTACTGCCAGGATGGTTCTGTAGATACATTTCATTATCATTGCTTGATAAACAGGTGACTGGAGGCAGGGCATCTTACATAAACTTCTTTTCGGCCTTTTTTCATTCGTCAAAAAGTATCAAGAGGTACAAATCTTCATGCATGCTTTATTACACTGCATCATTACACTACATCAATTGTCACACTTTGCATAACCGTTTCGACATGTTTATGTTTATGAAAAGAGTGAACACTTTTAGCGTTATGTTTAGGTAAAAATACATACACTACGAGTACATATAGCTATGCCGTTTGCTTGTACATCGGTTATCGAGCGGGAATGACCACAATGTAGATATTGACCATCATATCTTTTTGCAAACAGCTACTACGCGGATATCTAAAGTAAAAAGGGAAGTGCCTACCTTGTGATGAGCCCTGCGTAGTGAACACAGTCAGAAGCAGGAAGGTCCACATCTCTACCATATGGTTAGTTGAGCCAATAAATTGTGCTTGGCTTGATCTGTGTGGCTTGATAGCGTGTCCTAGATTCATGGGAAACGCACAGCTGATACGGGTAGGGCTAGGGACTAAGTGCCATTTATACATCTTCCGACAGGAGTCGCGACGTAGTTCTCCACTTTAACTGCCCATTGTGGCAGGCAGTCATAATGTTCTAAAGAAAATGCCATGCAGATGTTACAACGTCCTAAATTGCCGAACGCCGTTAATCATCGGTACATCAATTGTCGAATACAATGCAGGCAAATTGCTGGTAATTGTTTTGTTGTTGTTGTGGTATTGATATACTGTTCCTTAAACTATGCTTGCTCAACTCACATATACCACTGATGATTTTCTAGTATAACCCTGTTCCCGCACAAAATAATAAGCTTATCATTTCCAAAACTCGACATATTGCTGTTGACATATCCGTTAGAGTCGTCAGGTACACTAGGCCTTTTCAAGGTCCGTGTGACCTTATCATGACCTATTGGAGGTCAACAAGAAGAATGGGTCAAGAACTTCGACCTTTGAACTGTGCTCGTTGCAGCTAGTTAATCTTAAGGTTCATTCCACAGTATCATCTGCAGTTAGAAAGTGTTTCTCAGGCTATAAAAGTGTGCTATTTTGAAATAAAAGTGATGACATTATCAATTTCATGACCTTTATTTATCTGATTCTACATGTGCGAGGAAAGTGTTGAAGTAGGTAAGCTAAAACAAAGAGAGGCCCTGTAACTAACTACCATCTTAAAGATAAGACAAGATTTTTATTATAATTACTTGTTGTCGAGTCATTGAAAGGTATCTTCCTCACTCTAAATATCAATTCACTATTACATCATCAAAGATTACATGCTTACCATCCGTGTGATTTTCATTACTTCTTGCAGTCATTAAAACATGTTTCCCTCATTATATATATTATTTCACATGGATAATTGCATACCCCACCTCTAAATAAAACCATTAAAGCATCACACAAGCAATCTTCCGAGTATTTGACTACGACAATAGATTGTACAGTAAATATCACCTAGGCACAAAGGTAGGTTAAAAGTTGCCTCTAATATGCCAACAGAAAAAGGTAAAATAAGAAGAATAAGAGCTGACTTTGCTTTGCTAAATTAGTCTTCTTGTTTCTCTATGTGTTCTGTTCCAGGTCCGTCATGTTTTTGTTGCAGGTGGGACAAATCGAGAATCTACCCGGTTCTGCAGGAGAAAGATGCCGGACCCTCCTCCTTGCAGTACAGGCCGTCCGGACAGGAGACGCTGCTGCAGACATAGGGCTCCAACAGCCTGGTGGTTCCAGCTGCAGAGTTAAAGAACAAACGTTCAAGCTATCAAAGGCGCTACTTTTTGGTTTGCTGGTTCCAAGTGATTTCAATTTACATATTACATGTTATATTGCTGCATACTATTTTTAACGTTTATAAGTCAACTCGTCAGTATAGCCATAGGATTGCTATAATCAAAAGAAATAATAGAAATGGACAACCTGGACATTGTCCTCAAGGCGGTTTAGAGTCTATCATGTAAAAGTTGTAGATTTCTTACCGAGACAGATGAAGTGGTTGCCTTCGTCCTGACACTGCCAGTTGAACGGGCAGACGATCTGAGCGCACAGGTCCAGGTCTAGAGAGAGATAAAGGGTTAGTGTCTCATATGGCTTATTTGGGACGTCAATGAATGAATGAATAAAGCTTTGTAATTTGTGGTTGATTTATAACATTGCGTTGCAGATGTAATCAGTGGTCTGTATTAAAAAATTAGCGGACGTTTGTTTAACGAAAAATTAAGTAACAAAAAATTATGATAAGGTTGCATAGAATCTACCTTGGGTTAGTTTGACTAATGATCTTTGACAAACCTTTAGATCTGCCATGGAAAGGCATGGAGATTTAAAGATTCAAGGACCGTGCTCCAAACAAACTTACCTGAAGGTATGTGTATGTCCCATATGTTAGGCTTAAATCGGATCGGTTAACACCCTCACGAACGTCGTAAGAATAACCCGAGACTTGATTTAGCCTGGCGTCACCCGTAACGGTGCTATGACATAAAATTCTTTGACCGCTCATGTAAAACCCCTCCATATCCAACAATAAAATATACCTGTTTGACAGTTGTCTCCTCCATATCCAACAGTGCAGTGGCAGAAGTATGAGTTCATGCCGTTGTTGCAAAGTCCACCGTTTTGACAAGGATTGGAGGAGCACTCGTCAATGTCTGTAGAAAACACAAAACATTTTAGTAGCTTATACCTTCTAGACGCCACCCGGCACCAAAAGCCATTAAGTAGATTTACCTGTTTAGCATACTGCCATTTTTGTGTACTTAATAATATGTGGTATGTGATATGTAAGAGTAAGACCTAACGGAAGTAAGAGAATTTGAAGACAGCAGACTCATTGTGATAGACCAGAAAAGAGACAGGAAGAAGAAGGAAAGAAGGACCAAACCCAGCACCGCCGTCATGTGCCTCAGCATTTGGAATGCGATCGCATCTGCGCCGACGCTGAAGCCACCATATAATATTAGACATCCTAATAATAGACGTAACAAAAATTTCTACGTTTCGACGTTGAATGTATTCAGATGAATTTGATTCAAATTTCTAATCAAAACTAAATATGTACTTAAATTGGCCTCTGTGAACTAACAATAAAAAGATACAGAAAAATACCGATATTGCAGAGGTCCCCTTCATATCCATCGGGACAGGAGCAGAAACTGTAGGAGTCGTTGAAGCAGGTGGAGCAAATGCCATTGTTGTAGCAGATGTTCCGCTGGCATGGCTTAGGCTCTGATGAGAAATGCAAACAAATTATATAATATAATATAATATATTGATAATCACTAACCACAAGCCTCAGTAATGTTGGCATTATTTAATGTTTAAATCTGATCTGATTTGTGGTGAGTTACTTTCTTTTGTGTCGGAAAGAAGCTTAAATTTACAATCATTGACTCTACCAACACAGATAAACTTTCAATTAGATATTTAGATTGTATTTAACTTGTTTATGTTTATTCTAACATTTTTGGAGAATCCTATGTATTGGACAGTTGTCTTTGGCTCTGTATTTTTCTGCAGACATGTAAAGAAAGATAACCTACCAGACTTGCAGACATAGTTGTGCCTCTCAGTACACAGGGCGGTTTTGGCACGATGGTCATCCGAACTGTCTAAGTAGGCGCATAGGTCACAGGAAGTGGTGGGTTCACTGGCTGACCATTGCAGCTGGCCTAACATAAACACAAGCTCATATAGTATGATATGTGTCATTGTGTAACTTTATTAAGAATATACTGTCTTGTAAAATGATAATGTCATCGTCTTTCCAACGCCTAGTCAGCTGCCCGAGGCTGTTACGGGCCGCTATATAAAGCGAGATTCAATCAGACTGACTTTCGTATGTATTGTCCTATATCTTCAACGTCTAATGCCTCAAAATATAGATGTGTCCGTATTTTCTTAAATGTGGTTCTTTTAGATGTATAAATATAGATTCAAGTGTAGAAGACGTACCTGAGGCACTGGACCCATCTGCATATGTCATCACTCCTGGCGACAGCTTTAGTCCGATCCACGGGTACACGTCACTTCCGGTAGGGATGCTATCAGCGATGAGACGCTGCAGCTCGGCCTCCTTCACATCCACCAGGTGCCCTCCCCTGTTCTGGCACTCCTGGCTCGCTTCGGGGTAGGAGACGGCATCGGAGGAGAACAGCAGGCAGCCATCGGCGTAGGGAACTGCGAGAATAATCAATCAATAATTGTTAGGTTGAACAGTTATATATATATTTTATTTGCACCAAAAAGTTTAATCAAAATACATGCATTAAAAAATTAGAACTCATAAATGGTGACAAAACTTTGTAAGGTATGCGTCAGTACCAGTATTTGGTAACTAAGAAATAAGGCTGTGGATCTGTATACTATAGTGCATGGTTTGATTTTTCTACAACTTGTAGCCAATGTGCATTCCTGCCACATTGCGTGGTCATTTGTCCGCTTTATTACATATACGCTTAACTTCAAGCAACTATTTGACTTATCATTTTGACTTTTATTTCATTTTGACTTCGCCAATATATCCTACATAAACCACTTAAAACAAAACCCACCCGTTTCACACTCGTCTCCCACGTGACCTTTAGGACAGACACAGCTGTAGCTGTTCACGTGATCCACGCATGTTCCTCCTCCTAAACACGGACTGCTCGCGCACTCGTCGATATCTGAGATAACAAACCATGATGCATAAGACGCTGTGAGGTGACGCTTCGAGTTGTCATTTAATACTCTCAATAAGAATCCGTCTAAGATTGAGCTGAAGTTTACTGAGTATGATTAACTTAGATATACGTATATACTTAAGTATTAATCCGGTAACCTTTTTTAAAAATGTATTGCTTGTTTTGGTCTTTTTTTAGGTTAAGCGATAACCTACCTGTTTCACAGAGAGTTCCAGTGTACCCAGGTGCGCACTGACAGGTAAAGCTGTTCACTCCGTCCTGGCATGTGGCGCCATTCTGACAGGGGGCGCTGCTGCACTCGTCAATATCTGAACGTTTCGCAGAAAATTCATTAGAATCGACGATGGATTTTCAATCTTAGTATTTGATTTGAACATTTATACCTCCACTAGAGGCCTACCTATTTTCCAGGGGGAGGGGCGAGTAGAATTTTTCTCAAAGTTGTATATACATTATGTTCCTTATTGTTTCCAGTCGTTCATTGGTTTCTTTCTTACACCGATCAGGTCGGTGGTAATTGAATAAGCGTAAGCGAACTAGAAATGCCGACATTTGCTTGAGAGCAAATACAGCATATTTCAGCCATCTCCCTCCCCATGCAACAATAGACTGTTCTAAAATCACCCATGTGCAAAATTTAACACACTTGCTTAAAATCCACTTCTACTAATGACACTTTAGGCCAATATTCCCAGTTTAAGACTTTTCCAGTGCACCCCATGTGAATTTGCACAAAAGACCAATCCAGAAATACTCCAACTGAAAACATGGCCTCTTGATTAAGAAACCCAAAATTGAACTAAGCAAAAAAGGCCCCCCTTACATGAAAAGGTAAAATAGACCAGTCCAAAAACATGTCCGCTATAAATGAAATATTGAATCATCACCCGTCCCAAACTAAATTTGAAAACATCCCCCTCCCTGCAAGAATTGACTCTTCTTGCGATGTCCCTATTAAAAAGTAGTGCAGTCCAGAAATACATCCGCTAAAATTGGACTTAATCACCAAAGTCCCCAAAATGGATTTTACAACCCCCCCCCCCCCCTCCATGTAACACCTCCATGTTATTGAATCCATGTGTGCAGGGCACTCCTATATCAACTTTCAGGTCATTTGGTTGTAAAATGAAGGTACAGGAACCAAAACTGTCCTTTTTCGGCAAAAAAATGGCAAAATTTAGCAATTTGTTGTATCGTATACCAACACTGTTATTGGATCTTTGTGGGCATATGGTCAAAGCACCTGTGCCAAATTTCAGGTCATTCCGCTGTAATACCAGGGTACAGGGGGGCAAAATGTACATAAAAATTGCGAAAAAACATGAATAAAATCATTTTAAAGGCAGATATGAAAAAAAAATGAAAAAAAAGGCCTGAGGCCTAAGGGTATCTACACTTGTGCCAAAGGTCATTTCGTCCAGGAACGACGGAGATACCGTGTTTTGAAGATTTGGAGATAGAAGAAGAAAGAAGAACCTTACGTCGATCTATACAATATATTTTACCATATCTATAGTATGGCTGAAATATAATAAATATCTCAGGAATATGCTAATTGTTCTTCAACATAAAGAGGCTTACATTTATCAACATTTTAAACAGTTTTGTCTAGCGTATTCGACATCAATCATACATCCTTAGATTCCTTACCTGCACACAGGGCGTACTTGTTGTTGTAGGTTGCTCCTTGCAGGTTATTGGTGTGAGTCTCGTAGTCCACTCCCCAGGCGCTGACATCACTTATCCAGCCAGAGATGTACACAAATATCTCATCAAGGGGCTGACAGTACAGAAAGTTAGTATTTCCACATAGGTTTGCCGAGAGGACCGCGAGGGTAACACAATCGACACCGGCGTCGTCATACACGATGCAGCCTGAGGCCCACTGGTAGGTACACCCGTCCCTACCTGACCTGATGCACGGGTACCTCATCCCCGCCGCCTCACAGGTCGCCTTGACGTTGGCATTGGTCATCTGGCCGGAAGCCTGCACCTTAAAGAACCTCCAGGTGTCAACTGTTGTCAGGTATTCTTGGCCTAAAAAGAATACGAAATGATAAGTTTATGTTTTAAAAGGTCAACGAAAACCTTGGTAATTGAATCAGTTTAGCATTGTACCTAGTTCTTTCGCTTATGTGAATACAAAGCAAAATCTAGAAAATTCATAAAGAAAAAGTGCTAGAAATACTTCATAAGAAAGTGTCATCATATTTGTAAAATTTATCATCTTTCAAAACTAAATGTGAAGCGCTGCTTCATATTTGAAGTCCCAATTCATAAACATAGCTTTCCGAAAAAAAGTTGAATAGAAAAAAATAAAACTGAAATTAGATTTTTTTCAATATTCACAATGAGTTGTACAAGTGCAGATTAAGTCTAACATATCATAACATATCGTTTCATTCAAAACCAACGATGATAATAATAATGATAATATCAATAATAATAATCTTTATTGCATATTCATGCCCGAGGGCTAAATGCACAAAAGGACCACAAGTGGTCTTATGGGTGCAGAGGAAAAGGCTAAACTTATACAATGCTTCTAAACTAGGCTTAACTTATACAACGATTTTAGACAAGGCTAAACGGAAGGGAACCCCAGTTTCGCACAGAATTTTGAAAAAGTTTATTTCGGTATTTCCGGTATTTCCGTTCACATTATCTACCAACAAACGTAATCGTGAATTGCATTTTCCATGAGCTAAACAAATACTGTAGATCATCGACGGGCTTATAATTATCACGCTTTTATTGCCCCCCTTCCCATTCACGTCCTTAACCGATCCCTATCCCTACCTTGTGATTGAGCCGGCCAGGTGACCATTGTCACTGTCAAGAGCAGGAAGGTCCACATCTTCAACGTCTGAAACGTTTAGTTGATGTGTGTGGAAATTCTGCTGTACGCGACTTCTTATATATTGTTGTCGGTGACAAGAACGGGAGCTTATCCTAGAGAACCAATCCTTTACAACTTCACGCTGGCCAAAAAGCCGCTGATTGGTGTTGGTCACAGTAGCACACCCTTACCAACGCGGGCATGGGGTGCAAACTCTCCAGACATTCTCATTTGAAGGCTCGTTGTCTTGCCTACTACTGCACGAGCCACCCTTTGTAATGACCGGTGCTTATAGATTGAGATATTTGCATGCGCAGGCAAACAGAACAGACATTGCAATAAGAGTAATCGCCATGGTCCAACGTTTAACGTTGGCTGTCGGTTGGGAAGGAGAGGTTCAGTTTACATGGTGTCGGTTAAACTGGTTGAAGGGGCCCGCAAAAAAAAATATTGCCATAAAAGATATTTCAGCCACCATTTTATGCAAATTATACACCCGCACTGCCAACACAACTGGCTGCTATAAAAGGAAATTCAGGGACTGACCAAAAACCCTTACATTTGTATGCAATGACTAAGACCTCTCGCTGTAGGTAAAAATATAAACGCTGTTTCAGACGATATATATATACAACTAGAGTTCCACGAACCCATACCATGCCAAATGATCCTAGCCTTTACAACTGCTGTGTTAATTGTGTGTTTCCTTAATTATGCAAATTAGGTTCTCATTTGCATACATTACATTACTTGATCATCTCCTCCACCAAACAACAGAGTTACACATCTATGTTAAGAAAGAAGGCTTTTATCACATTTCCTGATAATTTATGCAAATGAGGACCTCATTTGCATAATTAATGTTCAACGATGTTCACCTGTCCATAATTTCCCGTAAGAAGTTTCAATCATTTACCACAATGACATAATAGCATTTTGCCATTAATTATGCAAATTAGGTCCTTATTTTGCATAATATATATCTATCAATATTCTTCTCCTTCTTAGTTACAAATGTCACATGTTGCAATGGTCCTATGATAGAACTTAGCGTGTATACATGATTTTCTAATCAATTATGCAAATTAGATACCAAATTGCATAATTCAGACGTAATTATGTGAAGCATTACTAAAGCTATCTACATACCAAAAATCATAACAATCTGTCAACCCCTTCTTGAGTTATTCCCTTTCAAAGTATGGCACTAAACCTGCCCTGTAGTTCCAAAACAAGCCGCTAGGGGGTCAAAATCTATACAACAAATTCTTGGCATCAATGGCCGTCTACCATTAAAAAATCATAGCCGCAGCATGTCGAGATATCAAACCAGGAAGTTCCGCTGCAGTACCTTCCCAGGCCGCTAAGTGGCCCCAAATCTAATCGTTTCCAGGTCTCATCAATACCTACACACACACCGAATATCAATCCAATCCAGCCAGGCGTTCTCGAGTTATCCTGGTCTTCTACACACACACACACACACAAACGCTACCCAAAATATAACCTTCTTGGCGAAGGTAATAATTATGATAGTTTTTATATACTTAATGAATATAGCTCATGATTGTTATTTTTCATTTTTGTCAGCATGGCTAGCCCTTTGTAATAGACACGCACGACTATTGGGGGCAGTCCTGGCTGCGCATGCTGAACAGCCAAACCAAGAGTCCAATGTTTCCCAACGATATACCGTGCGCATAGGCATATAGTAGAGCTGACCTGAGCGTAAGGTGAGTAAATAGTGTTTAAAATCCCATCATTGTTTAGCGAAATCTTCCCTAACGGCATAGCAATCGCCAATTGCGACAACATTGAACTAGGCAGAATAACAAAAAGAACATTTATCCGTGTTATTAGGCTTGTTTAATTCAAATTAATCACTAGCGTTTTTCTAGTATCGATCAATATGTTCTCGCGTAACATGTGAACTAGTTAAATGTAAAACTCTGCGGTTATCGTAGATATATCAATCAGACACGTTTTCGTCGTTAGGTAAAAAATGTCGCCTGAAGGTTCGTGGGGCCCTTACTCGGATGACGTAAAGGGGGGAAGGGTCAACAACCTCGACATTTGAACTCTTATTGCCACTTGTTAATCTTTAGGCTACTACCAACAGTACCATCCACAGTTTGAAGTAAAGTAAAGAGTGGTTAAGAAAATATTACATTTGAAAATTTTTCGTGATATTAACTAATTTTTCAAACAAAGGAAAGTGCCAGAATAATGATTTTTGATGGCCTTTATTTGAGTCTACATGTGCGAGGAAAGTGGTAAAGTAATAGCAACGAAGAGAAGCCCATTTCCTAAACAATACTAAAGATATGATTTTTATTACTTGTCATTTAAAACATATTTTCCTCATCCTACCTGTCATTTCACAAAGATCACGTACTAACCGTTAGTATTATTTTCATTACCTGTTTGCAGAGTCATTAAAATATGTTTCTCTCATTCTACATATCATTTCACAAAGATAACTGCACAACGAACCTCTAAATCAAACTATTAAAGTATCACACAAACAATATTCGGAGTATTTGACTGCGATAAAAGATTGTACACACATACCACCTATCCACACAGGTAGGTTAGAAGTCGCCACTAATATGCACCCCCCAAAAAAGGTTGAATAAGAAGAATAAGAGCTGGCTTTGCTTTGCTAAATTAGTCGTCATGTCAAGGTTTTTCTCTTGGTGTTCCGTTTACGGTCCGTCTTGTTGCCGTTACAGTTGAGACACATCTGAAATCTACCCGGCTCTGCAGGAGAAAGATGCCGGACCCTCCTCCTTGCAGTACAGTCCGTCCGGACAGGAGACGCTGCTGCACATATAGGGCTCCACCAACCTGGTGCTCCCAGCTACAGAATACAGAATACTTAGCATTGTGTTCATGCAGTGTTATCGCGTCTATATAAAAACGTGCTTGGTTTATCAATGTGCTACGCTTTTTTTACTAAAGAACGACGACAATTACCAGGTAGTTTTCTGACGTTGAAATTTATGATAATCCTTATCTTTGATTATACTTTGGGTATCTACTGTCTGCAAAATACTCTCAATATTATTATTATAACATTTACACGTTATATGCGTCACTGGAAGATACAAAATTTTATCTAAATTCATGTACGACGAAGTAGGACTGGGATATTAACCCGGCCCCGAGTTGAAGTCTATGGGTAAGTACAAAAGTCATACCGAGACAGATGAAATGGTTGCCTTCGTCCTGGCACTGCCAGTTGAACGGGCAGACGACCTGAGCGCACAGGTCCAGGTCTAAAGAAAAAAAAATCAAATCACCATCGCCATCAAGAGTGCATATACGTAATTTTATGTGACACTATAAGGAGCATCCGATCACATTACACTGGTGGCCTTGTTATCAGAGGTATAAATAATGTTTGCTTTGATTCTTTTTCATTTTTTCCCATTCCATCTATTGCTTTCTCTGCAAAAGACGTACAACCAGGGTTGCCGTACTTGCCAACCGCACTTTCTGTTACAAAGAAGTAACTTTTCCATATGTATGAAACACTCTTGTGGTTAGACTCTGCAAGACATACCTGTCTGGCAGGTCTCCCCTCCGTACCCCACAGTGCAGTGGCAATGGTAGGAGTTCACACCGTTGATGCAGGTTCCGCCGTTTTGACACGGATTGGAGGCACATTCATCAACATCTAATGATTGACAAAAAGCAACTATCTTAAACATGTATTATCTATGAGTACTTTATGGGAAAAATGATTTAGATTCATATACATAAGCTTCGGCTACTGATTCTAGCATAGAGCAGCTATTCAGAAAAGAAATCTGCGACAATTTAAGGAACACTGCACATAAACCTAAATTTCTGGGCTATGGGACACCCGTGCAATTTGACATATCTGGACCGTTTACAGGGATTTTCCCGACATTTCCGTACATTCCTGGACATGGCAAGGACATGTCAACTTTCCCTGATGGATTACGGTCCAGAAATGCCCGGAAATGAGTTTCCATATAGTGGGATATCCTAAAATAATACCCATGTTGCAGATATCTCCTGTAAATCCAGGCAGACAGGAACAGATGCTGTAGGAGTCGTTGAAGCAGGTCGAGCATTCTCCGTTGTTGTAGCAGATGTTTCGCTGGCACGGCTTCGGGTCTGCAGAAATATGCAAAAAAACGCATAGCCCAGGTAAGATCGGCGTTTTAGTATGATTGATTTTAACGTATTTGAAGTGCCATAAATACAGCTGTACTAACTATACAAGCCTGCTGAATTGCTGGATTTATCCATGCTTTTTACAATTCTTAACAGGCAAGTTTTCTTCATAATTTCATAAAGTTTACTAGGCACTTCAAAGAAGGCTGGATATGTTACTCTTATGATATTATCTCTTGTCAAATATACTATATATACAATATGTAGATTCCAAAAGTCAAGTATGCATATATGGGGCATTCAGTATGCATGGATATCGATGTAAGGGCTAGTGTGTTGTGTAACCTACCAGACTGACAGACGAAGTGATGCCGCTCCCCACAGGAGGCAGTCCGGGCCCGATAGCCGTCCGTGCTGTCCAGGTAAGCACACAGCTCACAGGAGGTTGTCGGTTCACTTGCAGACCATTGGAGCTGGCCTGAAATTGATACATGTATAACGTCATCGGAAGTCGTTTTAAGGCATCGTACGATTTTGCAGTTTCTTTATCATTTTCAATTTTATATTGATGACGTAAACTTAAAAAACATACGGACACATGCAAAACCAGGGTTATAAAACAGGCTAGATTATGTCATGTTAATGATATGATTATGATTCAAACAGGGATTACTATCATGAACATGGTGATGTCCCTGCCTGTCTCTCTTGATTGAAATTTTATCACAGGACCTTTGCGTCGACATGTACAATCACAGAATGCAAGACAGTTTAACTGCCATTTCTTATATCTAGCAATTAAGAAGCGTTAAAGATCTGTTACAAAATGTCAAATGCTTTCTTTAACATCATACAATAAGAGCAACAGACTGGATAGCTGTCTAGTGTCCACGTTGTATTGTATCTGTGCAATTGAAATAAAGTAAAGACTTTGATTACATTAATAATGTGGAAAAGAACATGGTCACAACCTGAGACACTTGACCCGTCAGTGTAGGTCATCACCCCAGGGGAAAGTTTCAGTCCTGTCCATGGGGACACGTCACTTCCGGTAGGGATGCTATCAGCGATGAGACGCTGCAACTCGGCCTCCTTCACATCCACCAGGTGCCCTCCCCTGTTCTGGCACTCCTGGCTCGCTTCGGGGTAGGAGACGGCATCGGAGGAGAACAGTAGGCAGCCGTCAACGTAGGGAACTGTGAGAATTGATAAATCATTAATTGTTAAATTGCAAAGTTACATATTTATTTTAAGTCTACCATAAACCTTTAATCAAAGCATGTGTTAGAAAAAGCAAAATTAATAAATGATCACAAAAAAATCCTAAAGTATGCGTATGTAAGTGCCAATATTTCGTATCCAAGAAATTACTAGGTTGCTAGTCTGTCTACTAGTGTATGGTTTGCTTCTTCTACATTTCGTAGCCCAGCGTATTCTGCCGCATATAACATATCAACTTCAAGCAACTCTTTGACCTTTGACTTTTATTATATTTTGACTTTGCCAATATATCCTACATAAACCACTTAGAGCCAAATCGTACCTGTTTCACACTTGTCTCCCACGTGACCTTTAGGACAGACACAGCTGTAGCTGTTCACGTGATCCACGCATGTTCCTCCTCCTAAACACGGACTGCTCGCGCACTCATCGATATCTGGGAAAGGAACCACGGAACGGGTTTAATTTCGTTGTCTAAATAATTACATTTTATTGTAACTGATTAAAAGTTTAAAAAGTGAATGATTTTGATGTGATATTGCATTGACGTGCATCTTACAGTCCGCTTACATAATTATGAACATATTCGAATTGCTTCTCTTCTAATTTCTGTTTTATTGTAGCCAACAAACCTACCAATTTCACATAGAGCTCCGGTATACCCAGGTGCGCACTGGCAGGTGAAGCTGTTCACTCCGTCCTGGCATGTAGCTTCATTGCGACAGGGGGCGCTGCTGCACTCGGCGATACCTGCAAGTAACCAGCCCGGGGAACGAACCACATGTGTCATGTCCCAAACCGTGCCCGTCCATATCGGGCTGTGTTCCATTCCGTGCCTCAGTTCCTCTGGATACCTGGCACACAAAAGGTCCGCCAAACTTTTACAGCTCTCGAAACAAAACTCTCGCAAAATCTCGCAAAATAAAGCCTTATTTGGAAACATGGGCGTGAATAATTAATTATCACTGTTCTGTCAATTATAGTGATTGACATAACGTGTACAGTCCTTTTAGTTATTGGTTTGCTCAAATCCCTGTCGTACGGTATAGTAACTTTTATTTCTCATTGATGGATAAATTTAGTTATGAGAGCTTAAGAAAGGGACAAAAAATGCTAATCTTTTAAAAAATAATTAACGTTATGTTTATTGCAAGTTAATACACGGTGGTAATTGCACACTGATAAATAAAATATGTATACAGATAGCGGGGAATTTATTAAATTTGAATGCAGATGAAACACTATTTTGTCCTTTTTGATTCCCACTATATGATTTTTATCTATAAAACTATGCATGGAAGACGCATAATTTAGCATGTCAATAGTGCATCCTTTTCAGATAATTACAAAATATACCATAAAACATAAAAACGTCGACGTCCAGCTGCACTTTGGTCAAGTCCCAAAGCCAATCAGTCCGTTGGGTCTGACCTTAGTGCATGATCTGAAGCAAAGTTGTGCATGATCTGATTCAAATTTTTAAAATCATGACCCAAAGGGAGAGAATTGAGCCCGAGAAGTTCTTCAAGTTAGCAAACCTTGATAAAACAAGAGGTCACTGCTTCAAGGTCAAAGTACCACTAGCCAGATGTACAGTGCGACGCCAGTTTTTCTCAGTAAGGACAATTCGACTGTGGAACTCCTTGCCCGAGGAAGTGGTAACAGCCGACAGTGTGAACAATTTCAAAACAAGGCTGGACAAGTCTTGGGAGCTTAGGAGATACCACGAATGAATAGGTTGTGTCAACAGGCGGAAGCCTTTGAACAACGATGTATCCTCAAGGTATCCTCAAGGTAAAGTTGGACAATCCTCGAGTATCATCACCAGCGTGCTTTTGCCATGGCACGGTTCTGGATACTCGTGGACTATCCATGACTGTGCCTCAGGGATGTCATCGGGATAAAGCACTGTTATATGCGGACTATCCAAAACTGTGCCCAGGCACGGTCCTGGACAGTCCCGTTTGTCCGAAACCGTGCTTTTGCCCCAGGCACGGTTCTGGAAACGCGCAGACTGCCCTTAACCTTACATGGGCACGGTTTGGGGCGCAACAACATGTATTAGTATGTGCTTAAGCAGCTAGTGTTACTTTCCGTATGTACCCTTTATGGAACTTGATGTCTCCATTGCGGCTAATAAGCTACAGGACCGATGGATACATGGATAGATATTGCAGTAAAAACGCTTTATCTCTTTCGTACGTTACGTTTTCATTCAGTAGCAAAAGCATACCTTCACAAAACGTTCCAGTGAACCCAGGTGCGCACTGACATGTAGAGCTGTTAAACCCGTCCTGGCATGTAGCTCCATTCTGACAGGGGGCGCTGCTGCACCCGTCATAAACTGCAACGATAATTTTTCATAAATGGTAATACGCAGAAATCTTTTAGGGAATTTTTCAATTCTGTATCATTTGCTGTGACAATTTATCCCTCCACTAGACCTTTTCCTAGTGGAATCGATAATAACCGGGGAAAAGAAAGTTAAAATAGTGTAACAAGTCTCAAAGTTGTATTTGAACTACGACTTGGTTCTTCCTGATTAGCTTGATGTTTCCATGGTTCTTGTTTCGAGTCCTTTATTTGTCTATTCGCTGCTTTGATCAGCTCGGCAGTACTTAAAACGAAACAAAATGACTTAATAAGGTTTTAGTAATATACAGATCATCTTGGGTTTCCGATATTACTATTAATGTCAATCAGCGTACTCTTATATTCAACCCTTTAAACAGTTTTGGACAGCATATTTGGCATCAACAATGCATCCTTACCTGCGCACAGGGCGTACTTGTTGTTGTAGTTTGCTCCATGCAGGCCCCAGCTGTGAGCCTGGTAGTCCACTCCCCAGGCGCTGTCATCACCATAGCAGCCAGGGCAGTACACAAAGGTGTCATCAAGGGGCTGACAGTCCCGACTGTCAGTAGTTCCACATAGGTTTGTCGAGAGAACCCAGTGAGTACGGCAGTCGATACCGTCATACGTGATGCAGTCTGAGGTCCACTCGACGTCGGGACACCCGTCCCCACCTGAGTAATGACAGGGGTAGCTCATCCCCGCCGCCTCGCAAGTGGCCTTGACGTTGGCACTGGTCATCTGACCGGAGACCTGGACCTTAACGAAACTCCAGGTGCCGACCGTCGTCAGGTATTCCTGGCCTTGAAATAATAAGAAATGATGCGTTTATGTTTCAAAAAGTTCCATTCAGTTCGGTATTGTATATAGTTCTTTCATACGTATAATAAAAAGTTAAATTAAGAAACTTATGTGTTTGATGCACAATAAGACAAAACTCTACATCATATTACATAGCCTTCATGAAAGGTAGAAAAATGAATTGTGATGACAATTTTTCAATATCCATTGAGATAACATTATACACGCTTTATTTATGTCTAGGCAGATTTACCGTAGGAACAAGAAAATATCAAAGATTGCAAATGAGTGTAGCCAGCTAAGGAGTGTCCCGGTGACTGATGACACTCCTTTGCAATCTTTAATACTTTCTGATGCCCGCGGTAAATTCTGCTCGCAGATTAACAATTTATTTCAAAACGACATTCACAATTTTCTAATGTTTGGAAAGCAAATTCTATACAGAATTGGGCATTTTCGTAAAAATTTGACCAGAGGTATTTCCCTTCATATTGTTCACAAACTGTGCAGAAAACATGAAGAGAATTGTGTATTTGAATGTTCAGTAAATGTTTAGATCGCCGCCATGCTTATCAAGTTGTATTTGTTTCAAGTCCCCCTCTAGATTTGCGTCCTTAACCGATTCGTATCCCTACCTTGTGATGGAACTGGCCAGGTGACCAAAGCCACGGTCAAGAGAAGAAAATTCCACATCTTTAACGTCTGCAACGTTGAGGCTGTGTGTGGAAATTCTGCTGTGCCCGGTTTTTAAGTGCTGTTATTGATGACAAGAACGGAGGCTACTCCTAGAGAACCAATCATCTACTTCACGCTGGCCAGCAAACCGTTGATTGGTGCGAGCCTCGGTAGCACATCCTTGACAACAACGTGGGCATGGGACACAAACTCTCCAAACATCACAATTTAAAGGTTCGTTGTTTTGCCTACCACTGCACGAGACATCCCTGGTAATGTTTGGTGTTTATTGAGTGATTGGCGTGTGTAGACAAACAGAACAAACAGCACCATTAAAATATTCTTTCCGCCTCTAACTCTGGCGCGCCACTATTGGCATACGTACTTATAATTTACATTTACGTTATAATCTTACATAGTTATAGTGCCATCAATATGAATGGCAGATAAAATTAGTTGTACATGTTGCCATTTTTGAGCTAGCTACTTGTTATTATGTTAACCATAAACACAACAACGTTACCCGTAAACTACTAACTGGTGTAAGCCGAGGTGCATTAGATCCTAATGGCCAAATATCCTCATTTGAAGGCTTGTTGTTTTGCCTATATCTGCACGAGGCATCCTAAGTAATGGCCGGTGTTTATGAACATACTGACGTAAACGCGATCGCAGCTCATGTAGTTAAGAGGGAGGAAGAAGACATTGTCGATGTTGCAAGTGTACCACATGCAGTAGTCATATAACCATTAAAAGTGTCTGTCAGCTTCCAACATTGGTACGATCCCCACAGTTATGGGTGGTGTAAATATTGTTCAGCTAATACACAATTTCCAATATAGGACGGCGCTCTTACCGCGCTCTCTTTGGTGACCTATTTGACAGATCTCTATTCGACTTAAAACACTCTTTGTGTGTATTTTTGCCTTTCCTACCTTTGCATTCTGTATGATATGCTCAGTATAAGCTCGAAGGTGTGTAAACATCAGTTTTACGTCGTATGAAGCTGTCGAGACAAACAGAGAATTTCAATATATTTACAATTGCGATACAGTTATGGGTGGTGTGAGTGAAAAAGGAAGTGTCCAGCTGTCAATATACCGTTTTTTATAGGACGGCGTTCTCGCCCCGCTCTCTCTGACCTAAATTTTTAACGCTCTCTATTTGACTTGATTATTTAAAAATACCATCTGTGTATTTTTTGTCTTTTCTACCTTTACATTATGTATGCTACATGCAGTATAAAATCAATGTGTAAACATCCGTTTTTGGTCGCAGTGAGAGCGCAGCGCAATCGCCATCCAGTGGAAAGGGGCCCTGAACCCAATAACATATGGTGTTGTGATTGGAGTATAAGGCGTTTGGCTTACGCGACGACACCAAAAGTACTAATGCTGTGTGTCACAAACAGTATAAACAAGACCATTAGAAGAATATTTAAGGTGCTACCTTTGGCACTAGTACCAGGATGTCTGTGTTCAGGTTACCTGATGGCAGTTGGGCTGAAGCTTGCCGCATGTATGGTTATTTTCGTATCAATCAATGACACACGTAACTGTTATGTCATAAATTATTAAATATGTACTTTTGTTTCTTAGGATATGGCATTTGAAGGAAAGCAACAAAATTTGAATGCCAAAACATAAGTACTAAAGCATCAGTGACCACTAGTTCTAATTCTATATACACGCACATTTGTGTATACATAGATATAAGGTATCGATATGATGATGACATGATGATGATGATGACCAATATGACTTACATTGTGGAATTTTTCTCACCCCTGTGCATGGATGATATCCACTAAATGTTCCAAAGCAAGTGTGTGGTGGAAACTTGGCAAACGTCACAAGTAGACGATACCCCAGGTTACTGACCCTGACACGAACCACTCTTGGTAATAAACCGTGTTTATAGTAACGGAGGTGTTTCACTGGGGTAAATGTGATCACGGCTGGGTGACAACAGGCTGTGTACGGTACATGCAAGGGAAGTCAACATCGTAGCTATGTCAATTTTGTAACAAAGTGTTTGTTTTTTCCCCATTACAGAGCAATAAGACATTTTTAGAGAGTAGGTGAAATTGCCAACTTAACTAATACTGTATATATCCATTATGGGGAGACAAGTAGGGAATTCCATTCTATTAACAAATGTGTAGCGATGTAGAAGTTCTCCCACTGCTGGATATAGATCATGTATGCAGCCAATACGACGCAAGCGGGCAGCGAGAACTTTAAAAAACTTCACAATCAGACGTTACCCGAGGTTACTGACCCTGGCATGAACCACCCTTAGTATTGGAGCGTGTTTATAGTAACGGAGGTGTTTCACTGTGGTAAATGTGATCACGGCTGGGTTGTAACAGTGTAAAGGTGCAGGGACAGAGTCTACACCGTGACTATATGACAGACTGCCTTTGCTCCCATTTACCTACTGAGCAATGTGGTGATTTCTGTGCTGTTGCAGATCAACAACAAAAAAACGACAATAAATATGCATAAACATTCCTGATGACAAGTCACGAAGGGAAATCTCTGATAAATTCTCTTATTGTCATGATGAATGGATTGTATTAAGAATTTACTTTAATTTGTTTCGCGGTTGGCATTGAAATCAAAGATGAAGCAGTGGTGATAATGGATTATATTGATACACATGTACCAAGGTTTGATAACAATGTACAGTATTGAACGTTCTTTTTAATTTTTATTCTAAAAGACTGCATTAAAGATAATCTCTCATGTTTTCTGCCATAAAACCATATCTATATCGACATGTTTGCCTGAAGAACATTGCAGACGACATGCCTTACTCCCCTCAGACACATTCCCGTTGCTGGGTGCACAGGGGCTGTTCAGGGTTCCTGTGAACATGCATTGACCGTACGGTCATCGTATGCTCATTGCACTTTGACTTTAGGCCATAGCAAGTGAATTTTATGGATGACATCCGCGTGCGCATTAAACAATCTCTCATGTTGTCATGCCACAAAATCATGTCTGGATTGACACATTTGCCAGAAGGACATTCCAGACGACATGTCTTACTCCCCTCAAAACACCTTTCCGTTGCTGGTGTTGTAAAAGTGACACTAGTGTAGTAGACTGGCAGCACCAACAAAGTTGGTAACCACACTCATGGCTTCCATATTGGTGTCACTTCTACAACTATCCAATAAGTTTCATTTTTACAACTACAGTCCTGGGTACCTCGCAAGTGTCACCTCTACAAGTACAATTATTAGGCATTTATATCTGCTCCTTTTGGTACTTTATCGTCATGTTGACCATTCCTGCAGAAGAAAATCATTCTTGTTTTTTTCCTGCAATCAGGCGAAAATTAATGCGCGCGCTGATGTCCTCCATAAAATTTACTTGCTGGGGCCTTAGTTTAAACAATGGGATTTTAAGATTTTGTTGTTGAACTAAACTTCTTTTCATATATATTTTATATGTAACACATCTTGTTTGAACATTTACAATTAAATATTCATAAATTATGCTAATGAGATAATGTAATCACTATTTGGTATTTTCTTACATTCATGTTAACGTTTTCAATCAATTTTCACGGGGTTTAGCGTTATATGGTAAAAAAATCTAAGGACATTTAAAAAACAACAGAATTCTTGTAACACCTAAATATTGATAAGAAACATTTATTTTAATTTTTTTATTTTGCGTGAAAAATTTTGGTATTATTGGAATTCCCCGTTTTAGCCAAAAAAAATCAATTATTGACGTCATATTACGTCAAAATGATATAAACATTTCAGGAATTATAAAACTCGACTAGCATATAATCCCCTGCAAATTTGGCGATTGTATAGTAAGCAGTTTTGAAAATACAAAGGGGGGGAGGGGCGAATGAGCTCATCCCCCCTCCCCCAGTCCTCTAAATGCCAAAAAAGCCCGGTCTGGATATGGTTAAAGGTTTCAAGGACTTACTGGTAAGTCATTCAGCGTTGCACTGTATATACTCATTTCACTCATATAATACTTGAAAATACCTAATTTGTGCAGAAAAATTGCCCTAAATACTTCATAATAATGCATCATTATATTTCTAATTTTAGCTCCCTTTTTAACTTGCTGTCAGCGCTGGCTCCGATGTAGAATCCCTATTCACAAACACAGCCTTACGAAAACGTTGATTAGACAAAAGGAATTAAGATTTGTTTGCTTGTTTGTTTGTTTGATATCCACACAAAGCTGTTCATTAACTAAATATGGAGTATAGCATAACATAATGCAAATTAAACATCCGGGCAGGTTTACAGAGTTGTATTAGATTGTGTTAAAGCTTGGCAAAGAGTATTGCCAAGGAGTGTCCCGGTAACTGATGTCACTCATTGGGCGGCTTTCATTTATTGTAGCTTTGATACTATGCTACTGATAAATCTTCCTTGTGATTAACACTTTATCACGAACCGACATTTACAATCTTTTAATGTTATAAACCAAAATTTCACACATTCATAGATGTTTGACTAGAGTGCGTTCCTTTCACATTGTTTACAAACTGAGCAGTAAAAGTTAAAGAGAATTGTTCTTTTGAATTAATGAATAAAATATAGATCATCGCAAGGTTCATCGAGCTTCCGTTGGTTTGATCTCTACCCCATTCTTGTTTTCACACCCTCTCCCATCCATGTCCTTACCCGATCCCTATCTCTACCTTGTGATTGAGCCGACCAGGCGAACACAGTCACGGTCAAGAGCAAGAACGTCCACATCTCTAACGTCTGCAATATTGAGATGAGACTCCTTAATGTGTGTGAAAATTCTGCTGTACGCGACTTCTTATATACTGTTGGTGGTGACAAGAACGGAAGCTAATCCTAGAGAACCAATCCTCTACTTTATACAGGCCAATTCACCACTGGCTGGTATGAGTCTCGCGTTCGATCGGTAACACATCCTTGACAACGCGGGCATGGGGCACAGACTCTCCAAACATTCGCGTTCGAAGATTAGTTGTCTTGCCTACTACTAACACGAAGCATTATTTTTAATAGCTGGGGTTAATAGACTGAGTTATCCGTGTGCTCAGGCAAACAGAACAAACATTGGAGAAGATATTGCAAATGTTGCGTGCCATAAGCAGTAAAAAAGGTAATATAAAAGGATATTTCTGCTTCCAATAATAGGTGGTGTGAGTGGAAAAATTCGGCTTCCGTGACGACACATTCAATGACCGTACGGTCATCGCATGTTCTTTGCCCTTTGACCTTACCTTCAGGCACACGTATTTGATGAGTCCAGAGTTTACATGTATACATGGTTATTGAGGAGAGCGCGGTGTTAAAGGGAAACCCCCTCCCCAACGTTTTCAACTAATACCTCTTGAAAGTCGCACAAATGAGACAAATGGTACAAATATTCAATTTCAAACTATTTATTAATCGATTTTATCCTCGGTCCTCCCTCTTATTCTTTTTTATTCAAGAATCATTACTGTAACAGTAAATTACGCTGTTTTAAACCTTGACAATATGAGTACTTCTGTGTTCAGGTGGCCTGTATTGAAGTATAAGGAAGGTCACTTCCGTGTACTATACATGTACACAAGGATGTGTTATGACTATCATTTAAACATTATACTGTATGTCAGGCTATGCTGATATTTTATAGGCTTATAACCTTTAAGACTTCCAACTGCATTTATCTTCGCAGAAGCCTACTGAACGCCATTCTTGTAAGATAGTGAGCCTTGATATATTATTCACGTTTCTGTCTATGAATGTTTTTTACTTGTAGGACTGAAAAACAATTCTTGTAAGATAGTGAGCCTTGATATATTATTCACGTTTCTGTCTATGAATGTTTTTTCTTGTAGGACTGAAAAACAATTCTTGTAAGATAGGGAGCCTTGATATATTGTTCACGTTTCTGTCTATGAATGTTTTTTTCTTGTAGGACTGAAAAACAAAACTCAATCTATGACATGACAGTAAACTGTTGCGTTACGTCTAAGGGTGGAGATAAAGCCTACAGAAGTACAGATAAAGGCGGTTGTAAAGGCCATATCGATACAAATACAGACTTTTGAAACAATCGTGTGTGTTGTAAAATCATGTGCATTAAACTTAGACTACGCAAAGAAATCAACAGAAAGTCCACTTAGTATTTTGGTGTTAACATTTAAAATTTGAAAGCAAGTTCAATCCATCGGTCTACGGATTTTCAAATAAAGTCTCATGAGTCCCATCGACCTATTGACTAGGTACTTGAACTTTCAAAGAACGCACAGAACCAGTCTGGGCTCTGTTTACTTGGCCCAGCATGAGAAGGACCTGCCGTCCTCCGTGCAGTACATGCCATCAGGACAGGAGGCGCTGTTGCACCGATGCTGTTTGGGCAGGCGACGGAATGGCGCTGAAATCAGACGTTAAGAATCAAAATGTAAAGGCTTTTCAATGTCGTTATCCTTAATTTCAATACATAAAACAACACATATGCACGTATGGTGTATTTGTATGATAATCACATCTTCTATTCTATTTTAATACTTTTTAGTGGATGTTATTTTTTTCATTCCTAAATTGCGTCAAACAATTAATTTACGGAGTGCATGATATCTGGTGCGTGCACAAAATAATGTACTAACTGATATGATCCAAAATTGGTGTTACTTACTCAGGCATGTAAAGTGAGTTCCGTAATCATGGCAGGTCCAGTCAAACGGACAGGTCACAAGGGCGCACCAGTCCACGTCTGATGTAGAAACAACAGGCAACGTATGGTCAGTTTAAATGAGCGTCGTGTGTATAGACAATACGAGCGGTCGCGATGATGTCACGGTGACGAAACGGTAGTCAAAAAGCGGTGTTTGGCAAAACATCAATTTACGTTATTAATTACTTTGATCTGCTATTTTAAGTATCAAGTTTCAATCCAATCTACTGCATTTTTACAGGTATGTCATCATGGCTTGTATCATCGTCGTTGTTTTCATAATCAGCATAATGATGACCATCATCATTATCGTTATCGTCACAATCCTCATGGCATATGTGCAGTTTGAATTCCGTTGTCAATATTATTCTTCCATTCATTGTGGTTTAGTTTTTGCACTTTTATGTGATTACATACATACAAGTCAATACATGGAAGACAGAAGACGGTTATTTCAATCACCTGATTCACAATTGTCCCCAGTGTAACCAGGCAGGCAGCTGCAGCTGTAGGAGTTGACATTTTCGTGGCAGGTTCCTCCGTTTTGACATGGATTCGAGGCACAATCGTCAATGTCTGAAAAAAATGCCACAAGAAGCCATCATTTGCAATTAGCCAACACTAGTATTAACTGTGGAATATTGTTCATAACTGCCCATTGTCACTTGTATATCTACTATGTTTATATTATATATTTGCAATTGGCCCTCGGGCATGAACTTGCAAATAAACTTCTTTATTATTGAAGTTTATTTGCAAGTTAATATGTCATTATGATCACCATTTATATGTCATTATTATCACCATGCGTAACTGCTTCAGAATTAGATGTATTAAAGGCGTTGTAGCTGTGAATGGAATGGAATCTCCGGGCAGATTTACCAGTGGCATAAGATAGAAGAAGAAGAACTTTATTGCATGACACCTGTACAGGATACAGTGTATGGCAACATGTACATATAATACATACATTCAGAACAGTTTGACTACATAAGTTACTAGTATCTAGCCTGGGTACCATCCGGATAGTAGTTTGCTCCTATGTTCGCTTCTGCTATCCGTCTGGAGACGTGCGCATTCAAACCGTCTGGTGCTAACGTCAGTTAATGAGCGAATCAAGGAATAGGTTCTAGAGCGCTCGTTCGATGACAACAGGTCCTCCCGCAGACGGAGAGCTTGTCCGGTGTTGGAACGCCTGTTCGGACGATCACTTGAAACCATTCCATAATTCGCTCATATGTGGGGACCAATCAGCGCCTGCGTCCAGAATTTGGACGATTCCAGACGTTTAGATGGTCCGCGTTCCCAGACGGAAACACAGAGAAGCGACTGTATATAGTGTATAATGAATGTCAGAGCTAGAAGCGACTGTACATAGTAAATAATGAACGCCAGAGCGAACTACTTTCCGGATGGTACCCAGGCTAACTAGTATCTAAAAAACTAGGAAACTAATCTATTTTACACATGGTATATAGTATTGACAATCAGGCTAGCATTATGTGCTGGTTCAGGACAGTATAATATTGTCTCGTTTTTTAAATGCGTTATATATAAATTGACCGACATAGGCAGATATATCAGCAGGACATGATAGTAGCATATCAAACATTTCTGTCTTGTTAGATGGTAACATTATATCAGATTTGTATTTAATACACTGTAACAATTCTTGTCTCTCTCTATCATATGTTGGACAATCCATTATAAAGTGGGATTCATTTTCAATATTATCATGGCATGTTGGACAAAATCTCTCGCTGGCTGGTGTGTTGTGATGTCTACCCTTTTCGATTTGTAGGGAGTGGGCACTAATTCTTAGTTTCGTAATGATATTTCTAAAAGATTTGTTTTGGATGGTTAAGAGGTAATTTTCAAGACAGAAATCTTTTTGATTCTGCAATAAAGTACTAAGTTTGCTTAGACTTCTTATTTCTTGTCTCCAGCCAGAGAGAAATGTGTCTATCAGGCGGTTTTTGAATAAATTTCCAAACTGATGGCATTCACGGCAGGGTTGAGCCAAACAGTTTGGAAACCATGTCTACATAACATGTTCTTACATGGACAGCCCAGTCTAGTTGTAGCTGAACAGAAGTATTGTATGCTTTCTTTACGAGTCTGTTTGGGAGGTTATGTAATCTAAGCCAGTATTTTATCAACTGTGTTTGTGAATCAATGTATAGAGGAAAAACTCCTAGCTCACCCCTGACCGCGGCGTTAATAGAGCTTTTGGGAACGCCGAGTGTAATTTTGCAGTAGTTCAACAGTACAAACTCTAAATCCGCAATTTCGTAAGATACTGTTGGTTGCTGTAGTGTTACGTTTTGTCTGTTAAGTATGTTTGACTGATAGATAATGTTTAGCTTGTCGCTGTATTTTTGAAATCGAACAAGGACAGGACGCGGAGTGGAAGTGTCTGGTGTTTTGCCGATACGAGAAGCTCTGAGGATGTGAATTTCAGATCCCAGTGTCGTACTGAGGATCCTAGCTATTGAATCTCTGGTATTCTCACATTGACATTCTTCTATGCCATGGAGTATAAGGTCTCTACCTTGAACGTTAGTTCCAAGAACTTCACCACAGTACAGTAGGATTGGTTTGATACAACTGTTGAATAGGTCAAGTGCTAGTCGAATGGATGGATTGAAATTTGTCGATAACAATGATTTTTAGTTTAAAGGAAGCCCGGAGAGCTTTCAATCGTAGCTGTTTGGTGGCGCGGTTAAATGAACCTGAAGGGGTTAGATAAGATAGTATCAAAGCTGGCTAAGATGTACAGCTGGCCAAAAGGAGTCATCAGCCAATGAGAGGTAGCCAAACACACTCCTAGGCCGGCTTCACTCCTCTGGCAGATTTTGATGCAATCCCATGCTACCGTAGTCTGCTTGGAGATTAGATGACATGGTAAATGGTGTTGAACATATTGCACTTTGAATAGGTAATATTAGTATAATTGTATGGAAATGTTTTTAGTTTTATCTGATTAAACAAAGAGTTCTTGTGATGCATAGCTATATTTCAATGCAAAGAAAAACAATAGAAATCTATTGTGATAACAATAAACTTACTGATCTCGCATGACTTCCCTCCGAACCCATCAGGACAGTCACAGAACAGTACGGACTCGCCGAAACAGGAGGTGCAGTTTCCGCCGTTCTGACACACGTTTGATCCACAGGATTTGAGATCTGAAAAATTTGTTAGAAATGTTTGAAAAGTATTTGAAAAATTACCAAATCGTAGGAAGATTTATCTGTGACAAAACTGAAACTGCTGTCACTCCGTCGTTCAAATTTAAAAGCAATCCCTCTACAATATGTCATTCTTTTTGTTTACGATGATATATTTGAACAATTTACCCGTCTGACAGACGTAGTTGTGCTGTTCCGTGCATGACGCCGGCTCCGCCTGGAAGCCGTTGGAGCTGTTCAGGAGAACACACAGGTCACAGTGGGAGGGGGGCTGGGTAGGTGACATCTCTAGGGGCCCTGTTGTTGTGATTTGATAAAAGGAGAACGGACCGCTGAGTATCAGAAATCCATAGACATTAAGGAATCCAATCGCGTCACATTTTTACCACCAAACCTACTTAGGATGCTTTTAAGATTACTGACGTCATGACCAAGAACCACGCAATGCCCATAAAAAGATCAAAGAAGCAGTTCACATGAAGTATGGAGGTTTGAAGCTGAACCGAAATGGTGGCTGGAAGACGGGGGGTAGAGACGATCCACGCAAGTTTCGACCTAGTCCTGCACTCTCGCGAGACTATGTAACTCCGCGAACAAGATGGACTGATGTCATCGAAAATTTGGGGGTACGTGTGTTTACCTTTAACAATAAGTCACTGTTAGAAGAAAAAATTCTATTAACTGTGCTAATACGTGACTCATGAATCCCTTAAACGATAAACGTACTTGGAGAAACCGAGCCGTCGGGGTACTTCAGGTAGTACACTGATTCCAGCTTCACCCCGAGCCAGCTGGAGGCTCCAGTGGTGGCCGCGATGCCGTCCGTGATGAACCTTTGATGCTGCTGTCCTACCTTCGCGTCCGCCAGGCGACCGTTTTGGGTACTGCAGGCCTGCTGGGCTTCGGGTTGGGAGAGGGCGTCGGACGAGAACTGGTAACATTGTCCGGAAAACGCAGCTGTAAGGAAAGACATACGATTCTAAATTTAAGACGACCATGCCAGTGTACACATACCATAGCATAGGTTAGTGGGTAAGAAATGTAAAAAAAACTTAACCCACAACACAACGTTGTTATGTACGTCATAAAAATGTGTATGCAAATGAATGAATGTTTCGTACCGATTTCACACTTTTTCCCGGCAAAACCTTCAGGACAGACACAGCTGAAGTCCCTGTATCCATCCACACAGGTCCCACCGAACCAACAAGGACTGCTGGCACAGTCGTCCACATCTGTAGGAAGAAAACAAGAAAAATAGAGACAGTGACCACACGCTAATGAAGATTAGGTATTCAGGTAATAATATACGCAAAGTAACAGTTACCAGATGAAATCAACTATATCTGGCAACGATCAGACAGTACATACTGCTGAGGTAAAATGTCGTACTATCTAGCTGTTTGAGAAACTGTCAACTTGCGTATGCAAATGGCCGTGTTTCTAAACACTAGACTTTTTTGCATTTTGCGACTTGCCAGTGTAGTCGCCGTTGTGATGTTGAGATGAACGGACCTGTTCAATCCATGCCAAACATTTGTATACCTGTTAAAACAGGCATTTCCTCAACATGTTCGCTCTAGCGCAGTGGTAAAGTTTACGCATTCTAAACCAATGCACCCGGTTCGAATCCGGGGAGGTAGATTTTTTTCGACTTTTTTTTTTTTTTACATCCATTAAAATACTAATTTTTACATCCATTTGGCCACACCAATTTATTTCTTTGGTTAACGGATTCGCCGCTTCGTTTTTTGCCGAATAGAAATAAAAATTAAAAAAAAAAAAAAAACTTAAAAATGCCCCGCAACAGAGCTCACTCAAAAACAGGCAATGTGTAGTGAAATTTGCTGCAGTTCACGCAAATTTTAACAGGTGGAGTCTAGATCTGCTGCAGTTCAGGCACATATGTGAATCTCTCCATGCGCCAATATCAGGTTTAGTTACTCTGTTCTATTTATATGACATTCTAATAACTAGAAAAAAACGTTCACACACGCAAACATTGGCAAAATGCCAGCTTTTTTAAAAGCACTTGTTTTTAGACTTAGTAGCTAACAATTATAGAAAGCACATTGTGAGATTTGATGACCTTACATCCACTACAAACATTGTCCAAAACACAATTCCGGATTCGTGTGATTAAACCGAATTACCCAGGCTTGTTTCACAGAGAGTCCCAGTATAACCAGGCACGCACTGGCAGGTGAAGCCGTTCACACCACCCTGGCACGTAGCTCCATTCTCACAGGGGGCGCTGCTGCACTGGTCAATATCTGAAGCTGTGGATACAAATTGACTCAGTTGAATGTTTGGACAAAATGCTTGGCAGGATGAAAACTTGTCATCCTTCTCCACGACATGGGATCAAATAGGTACACTGTTTCCGGCTGCATTCTTCGTAATAGTGAAATAAATCTTTTGTCGGTTTCTGACACATACCTTTTACACCTTGGATATGTCTTTTACACTTTGGGCAAATGGATTAGCAACGGTCGGCAATCAGCGACCCAGTACGAAACAAAATAGCCAGAGCCAGCAAAAGAGTATCATAAGCCGAACAAGGGCCACAGAGAGCCTACTACAGAATCTAATATTCAACCAATTCGCATAGAGTGCGACCCGGTTATTCTGACTGAGCCCGACCGTGCAGTACCTGTCCCCGTCCACGCCACAGGCCGCCCCGGCGTGCCAGCTGTACATACCCCATGTAGAAGTACATGTACATGTACGTAAAGTTATGGAAAAAACAAATACTCACCCAATGCGCAGAGTGCGTCCCGGTTATTCTGGCTAAGCCCGACCGTGCAGTACCGGTCCCCGTCCACTCCACAGGCCGCCCCGGCGTGCCAGCTGTAACCCATGAAGACGTAGACTCCGTCCAGCGCGCGGCAGCGATCAGGGGTGGTGCCACACAGAACCTTATGCACCGAAAATAATTTCATCAGGTTGGTAGATGAACATGAATTTTTTTTTTACATAACCAGTTTTTCTCACCTGCTGACGTTTCGATGTCTGTTGGACACCTTCTACAGAGCTTCTAACTGAATTTCTGCTTCGTCCCGGTCTGACAGACATCGAAACGTCAGCAGATGAGAAAAACTGGTTGTGTAAAAGAAATTAAGACTGTTATGTCCTAGAACCTGACAGTGTCAATACCTGTTTTAGTGAGATAGTGTGGCGCAATCGGTAGCGCTTCGGGCTCAGGCCAGAGAGGTCCCGAGTTCAAAACCTGCCATGTCACCGATTGTGTGCCCTTGGGAAAGGCACTTTACACGACTTTCCTCACTTTACTCAGGTTAAAAATGAGTAGTACCTAGCTTCGACTAGGGTCGTCCCTAGGATAGGACGCTAAATGGAGGCCCCGTGTTCGGCGAGAGCCACACATCGAGCACGTTAAATAACCCACCCCACGTAACAAAAAGAGTAGTGGTCCTTCCCTGTGTGAGTGGTTCATGTGTCTGTCACCTGTTATGCTATTCCTTCCACAAATGTAGTAAAACTGACTAATGAATTTAGAAAAAAACACACCTGAGACAGATCGTCCATGGGCCCGTCAAAACACCCCGTCAGACCGGTCAGGACGCAGAAGCTAGACGACCCCGGGCAGCTCCTATCCCCCGGACATGGCGTGACGTAACCGGCCGCCTCACACGTCCTCTTCACGTTAGCACTCGTCATCTGTCCGTCCACCTGTACTCTGAAGTAGTCGTAGCCTGAGTATGTAGCCAGGAACCTTCCGGCTAGAGAAAGAAAATGTAAGGTAAGGTCAGTTACACATCTTAGACTTACAATTATCTGTATCTCAATAGAAGAAAGGAAGAAGAAAAGAGGAATTTAAAGAGAAGAAGTGTATCTCAATAGCGGGTATAACAGACTTTTGGCGTAAGCAGGTATGGTATTTATGATTTTTAGCAGAGACACGTCAATTTTGGCAAAATGACCATGTAATGTAGTGCTATTAATCGTCGTCCTATTAATTCAAAACGCCATTTATTAAAAAAAAGGTGGGCATATCCAAATGTTTAACCTATGGGAATGAATATCTGCTCTTTTAAAAGAACTGTGCATGGCCTATAACTTTCTATCCGCCCGTTCAACAACCTGCAAGCATGTATTGATACTGATGTCTATGATGAAGAATTGTGCTGGCCTTTTTCACGTTCAATTGAGTCTTCGTCCTTCTGTCGTTTCATCAATATCCAAACTGTTCAAATTAGTCTACAGACACACAATAGTAAACTCGCTATGTTTGTTTTACCGCTTGCTTGCGGGTGAACAAAACAATGTTGTGCTATCCGTTTTACGAACAAGGAGTGCCACGTGAATTTCACGTGATATGCGCATGGTGGTTACGTTTGTAAGAGCTTCATACTTCGATGCATGTGATCAGATAAAAAAAGGTTTTGAAGTCAGCTACTTTTATAAAGGGTACTACAAATGTAACTATCATGCGACTAAGAAAAACGGGTGAAATATATCGTGTCCATTTGCAAATGAAATACGTAATTAATGACACTCTCTTGTTGTTACAGCTTCAAGAGTTGATCCTGTTATGCCACTGAGAGCAACCCTATTTCACTGCTTTAAACTAAGGATTGTACTCACTTCATTCTTTATTCCCATAAAACGATGTTACCTATAAATACAACTAACCTAATACATCTTACTGATGGATTTGAGCCTTAGTGTTCAATAATTGGTAGCGCAAGATAACTTGTTAACTCTTGGTTAAGATTTAAGTTACCGACAACATATCAAACATTGAAGCAAATCCGAATACCTAATGTTAGGGCCCGTACCTCAGTTGACAGTCTTAGAAACCATAAAACACACACGCGCACGCACACATACACACGAGCTCAAATATAGGGTAGGGTCAGTAACACCTTGTTGAGGCTTTGAATTATCAGTATCTGTATCTGAATAGCCGGTATAACCGACCTTCGGCATAAGTACGTGTGGTATTGACGATTTTTAGCAGAGACACGCCAATTTTGGCAAAATGACAATGTGATGTAGCGCTACCAATCGTCGTCCTATTGATTGAAAGTGTTATTTATTAAAAAAAAGGCAATGACATATCCAAATGTGTAACCCATGGGCATGAATATCTGCTGTATCTAAAGAACAGCGCATGGTCTATAACTTTCTCTCGGCCCGTTCAAGTATTGATACTGGTTCAATGATGAAGAATTGTGCTGGAGTTATTGGTCATCGTTCACTTGAGTCTTCGTCCTTCTGTTGTTCTACTTAAGAAAAATGTCCAAACTGCCCAAAATAGTCTACAGACACACAATAGAAAATTCGCTATGTTTGTTCTACCGCTTGCTTGCGGGTGAACAAAACAATGTTGTGCAGTCCGTTTTACGAACAAGGAGTGCCACGTGACTTTCACGTGATATGCACATGATGGTCACGTTTTGACACACGAAGCGTGACGACTAACGGCGATGGTGGTTGGGGGGGGGGGGGGTTGGGTTTTATCATGTCTACCAAAAACAAGTTTGCAGGAGTTTCAAACTTCGATTCATGTGTTCAGATTGCAAAAAAAGGTTTGTGAAGTCAGCTACTTTTAAAATGTACTATGATTATTGTTGATTGCAAGGCCCCCTTGAAAGTCGCAAACTGAAGGGACTATCCTACAAGAGTAATAGATGAATAAATCATGCGACTAAGAAAAACTGATAAAACACACCGTCTCGAATTACTTACGAAATACGTCATTCACGACACTAAATTGCTGTTACGGCTTCAATAGTTTATTCTGCTGTTTGCTGGGTTATTTGGAACTTTATTTCACTACTTTGTACGTATGATGGACAACCGTGTCTGAGGATTATATCATGCACTTATGTCGTTCTTTATTATCCATAAAAATATGGGTATTTACATAGTACACCTTACAAGTGGATTTGAGCCCAAGCGGAAGATAATTGGTAGCGCACGATATCTGTTAGCGCTACGTTATGACTAGGGGGTATTACCGATAACACATAGAAGTGAAATAATTCTTGGCACTTAATGTAAGGGGTACATAGCCCACATGACACACTGACACACATCTAAATGCCTACGAAAGTACAAAACACTCACAAAATACATAGTTTAAGTCATACGTTATCCCTACCTTGTGATTGGGACGGCCCCACGAACACAGTCAAGGTGAAGATGATGAACTTCCACATATTTGTAACAGTTAGGTGCTTTCCGACTCCTAAAATTGTGTGGAACCGCTTCCGTTAACGTACGTTTCACCGTCTTAGGTTCTACAAGGTTCTTACATAAAGACTGCCGAAGGACGCAGTGCGCAGATCGTTACACATCATTGACACCACCGGTGAGTGCAAAGAACTGTGCAAACTATCATAAGAAAACACACCCTTTGCTTCCAACGTTGCCATGAAGAAGAGAGATAATGGCATAGGATTCTCTGTCTCAATTTCTGCAGACAATGCGCACATCCTTAGCAACATAGATGCGTACGGATAATTATCCAAACTTTGTGAGAGGATACACCCTTTGCTGCCAACGTTGCCACGGGTGGCGCCAGATAATGATGGCTAATTGTGGAAACGGGGATGTGCGGCTGGCGAGAATGGGTTTATTACTCACTTTGTGACCTAGAAATAGCATTCGGGTGAAGGACGAGATGGGTTGTCCTTTTCTTCCTATGTTTTGCCATAGGTAAACAAGAGACGGCCAGTAGGCGAAACCCCCCCACAACGCTGATGTGTGCAGCAAACTGCCCAAACTTTTTCACATGGATGAAAACACCCAAAGTAAACAACAAAAGCCATGTTGCCGTGTTAATTCCACACATATAACAATTACGTTGCATTTTGTTTGACGTACTTATAATTAGCAGGGGTTAAGTCTAGGCACAGATCGTTGTTTGTGGAGACAGAGGTGTTCTGTTGATAACGAATTCTTTATAACCCCCTCACATTAGGTGAAAATCGATCGGACGACGAGTCTGCGAGTTCTAAATTACGAGGAGGTATGACCCTGATGCCGACGAAGAAATGGCAGAGTTCCTCCCTTCCCGTCAGGGTCATGCGCATGCCTCCTCGTAATTTAGAGTTCGCAGACTCGTCGTCCGATCGATTTTCGCCTAATGTGAGGGGGGTATAATGAGACTAGATAGCAACTCGGGTAGCTCAAACTCCAAACTAGCCTGGGTGCCGTCTTTATAGTAATAAGCGCTGGCCCAACCTTCTCCCTGGCTAACCACTTGGTTAGAAAGATAAAAGATTGAGCGGCACTTTTAATAAAGTTTATTGCAAATTCATGCCCATTGGGCTAATTGCAAGAAAAGAATCTCTGGTTCAATTCCAATATACTTATTGATAGACTACCTTTTTTCTGGGAAGCCTTTAGCCAAAGAGGAATTTTGTTTGTTAATGATTTATTGAACACGGATGGATGCTTTATGACATACAGATCATTTATTGGTAAATATGGAAGAATTTGTGATGAGCTTAAATTCATACAATTGTTATCCAGGATCCCCTTTAAATGGAAACAAAGTATTCAAGGTATTCCTTTAGGTGAAACAGCTATTATGCCTGTTACAAAATATTCCAAGTGGGTAAAAGGACTTAAGATAAACAAGGAATTGTACCGTTTTTACTTAGTTGAAAGGAAATGTGTTGACTTCCATTGTAAAGCCCAGGAATATTGGATAGAATTGTTTAATGACCAGATACAATGGGATGTAGTGTATAGTTTGACCTATAAAACAACTATTGACTCCTATTTAAGATCCTTTCAATTTAAGTTGTTGCATAATTTTCTTGCTCTTGAGAATAAGCTTTATAAATGGAAATTATCAGAAAATACACTTTGTTCTTATTGTAAGACTGAGGAGGAAACTCCCGTCCACATCTTTTGTCAATGTTCTTTTCTTGTAAAATTTTGGGGGGATGTAGAAAACTGGATCAGAAAGCATATGAACATGGTATTTAGATTTACAAGTAGAATTATTTTATTTGGTTCTTTAGGCTATCCTATCATTCTGAACACATTGTTATCAATTGCTAAGGTGTATATCTTTAAATGTAGACATTTAAAAATTCCTACAATAGATGGCTTTTTAGCCTATGTACATTATTATTACAAAGTTGAGTACATCATTGCTCAAAACTTACAGAAGATTGAGATACACTTGTTAAAGTGGGGACACATTGGTTATGCACTGTTAAATCAATTTAGTTGGGAAAATGCAAATTGTCTTTCCTGGCTTAGGTTGCTTTTTGTATATCCACTTTGTATTGTTGTGTCTTTTTTTCAAAAATGAATAAAGATTATGTTAAAAAAAGAAAAGAATAACTAATTACATGAGATGAATAAAAGTGGTCTGAATACATGTAGATAAACTAAATTCTAACATACAAATATTAAGTGGATGAATATACATACGATACATAATGGGGTACTAAGTCTACGTAACTATTACAGGGTTTGACTTCTTTCTTGAAGACATTTGAAAATGAAATGCCCCATGTGTTCTATAATAGATTGATCCCTTGATGTTAGTAGGAAGAGAATCTTTTGTGGCGTTTTTAACAATGAAAATGTTGGTGTGATTTCGGTCACTCTATCAAATAGCCTTTTTCTTTCGGCTTCGAATTGGGGACATTCACAAATGAAATGTGTTTCATTTTCAACTGCATTCATTGTGCACTGCTTACAAATTCTTTCTTGAACAGGTAGCTTTTTGTATCTTCCTTTCTCTATTTCTAACGGGTGCGAACTAATTCGTAACTTACATATTGCTGAGCGGTAATCATAATTTAATAACCCGGTCCCAGATGGCGTCACGGTACTGAAGTTATGCCATAATCAGTAGGCAGACATAAAGAAAACGGTGCAAAATAGGATGCCCGACAAAATCGCCTAAAACTCGTCACAAACAGGCCGAGTCAAACCTCTGCTTGTGGAGTAGCCAGGGAAAAGATTAGGCCAGTGGCGTTGGCGTGGCGTAACTGGTAGAGCGTTCGGCTCGGGATCGAAAGGTTCCGAGTTCGATTCCCACCTTGCCCCGACGTTGTGCTCTTGGGAAAGACACTTTACACGACTTTCCCTTACGGTGGAGTGACGCCCACCGAGCTTCTTCGGCTAATCTGTCTGTTTTTTGTTTGTTTTTTGTTTGTAGAGTAGCGGGCATCACTCTACAAGTCAAATGGCCCTTCCGTGATTTCAGTTAATTAGATATTAAGATGTACTCTAGAGTATAGAGTAGAACAATTCAGAGGGTAGCCACCACTCAGAACATGGGAAACGTTGGAATGCCTGCCGCATAATGACACTATGATCTGACAATTCTGTCACAGAGATTTCAAACCCACCCCAACCACTTCAGTGATCTCCTTAATTAGCCGCAAAAACTGTGACTTAAGCTTGAAGCACACAGAACTACTGTTCCTACTGAACGATCTGCACTGTAGTACGTATACATTATAGCGTTCAAACGTGTTAATCGCTGACTAACTAGCCTTATATAGATAACCGAGTAATATCATTTGTATCATAGACTGACATTCTAGATCGTACGACTGCTAGTCAAGCTGTAAACACGGACCACCTCTGTAGTCAAAGTTACATGTATCGTTAATACTGTTGTATACTGTATACTATTGTATAACGTATATTGTAATGTTACCAGGGCTAGCCCTTGATAATAGCCTCCGGCTAGTTCGGTAGCCCTGGCTGTATTTCCCATGATTATACAGCCGAATAAATCAAATCAAATCAACAGTGAATGTTGTCCGGCACACATGCGTGATTATTCTGTAGCAAAAACGATTGATAATTTTTTAAATTACAAAAGACCTCGGCTCCATGACTTCAACATAAGCCACACAAGATATTTGATAGTTTTCATAAAGACGAAGCCGTAATCTATTGATTGATGTCTATCACACAATTGTTTGTTTGAGCCTTTGTTGTTGTTAATTTTCTAATTGTTGTTGATACTGTGGTAGCCAGAACGTCATTATCCGTGACGGGTTTGTAGTTAAAGGCAACTTAAGCAATATCACATTGTTAAAAGTGGAAATATTCTGACTAAGGCAGTCTGTATAATATTGACATCTAATGCACTATTTTAGCACATTTACATCATTATTTCATAAATTAAGCCGTTAAAAACGGCGCAGGAATGAGTTGCACAAGGATTCCAGATCAAGTCCTTATTTTTGGGGGGTACAACAATAAGGAATATCCTCGTGCAACTTGTCTCTGGGCTGTTTTAAACCGCTCAAAGTATCAAACTATGATGTAAATGTGAGAATACAGTGCAGTAGATGTCAATATCACGTAGATTGCCTTATTCAGAATATTTCCACTTTGACGCTGTAATATTGCTTAGGTTGCATTTAACTTGACGTTTAACTTGTAAATCGTACTTCGCCTCAAATGCATCATGATACGCTGGCAACCTACATACATACATACTTGTTCCTCACATTGACGACTTCGATCTTGACTGACTCAGAAAGACACACTAAACGGACTTGTGAATATCAGGAATGTTAGATTCAAAATCATAATGGCTACACACTATGACTAGCGACAAAATAATAGTAGTAAAATGCTATGGGGGTAGAGACGTTTGTAAGGAGGGAGTGGACCTGGTCCGGGCAAACAGCTTGAAGTGTAAGAAAAACTTGAAGAGTAAGGAAAACAACGAAATTATTCTTGTACACAAGTCTTCATGTATCTAATTTGCACCTTATTATCATGCGGTTGCGTGGTTCTCCGAGTCCATGCTTTTGTTTATTTGAAAACCTAATAAGAAAAAAAAAATAAAGCGCTGAAATCATTAGAAATTCGCTAGCTGCTGGGCACTTATCGATGTAATCCCCAGCCCACCGGTCACGGGTCCGTTAATGCAACTAAATGGGCGATAAAGATCCGTAAAGTGGCCAGTTAAAGTACCACAATTATCGGATATCGCTCTAGAAGAGCATGTAAATAAGGATAAGTCTTACTTGCGGTCACTATCCCAAAGGTTTTCACATTTGTAATCAGCGCACTGGATCCGGAGTTTCCCTGCGAGCTGAGTGCAAGCTCTTGTGGCCATACGCTTCTGATAATTTAAGGATACAGCATTACTTCTTAGCCTCACTATTACAAAGTTTTTTTTGTTTTTTTGTTCTCATTTATAATTAACAAACCCTGCAAGTACTAGTGTTAAGTCTTGTTGTCATACATTTCTGATAATTACAAGATACTGCGTCACTTCTTTGTCTTATAAAGCCATAAGATGTACTAAACTCTTCAATCTGTTATGATTTCCGACATTATAAGCTTTTATTTTAGCGTCAGCATTATAGAGCGGCCGTCGATAATGAAACTTTCCGTAGTATCGTAATCAAAGAATCTTAAGCGCCGTGGAACAAAACTTCCTGTGCTGGACTGACCATCTAGGCGATGCATATTTGAAGCAGTCTTCTGAAGTTGACTCTTTAATTTAGTCTGAATAGTTCGAAGGTTTTTATCACTTTTTGCACTTAACTCTGACGACAGATTTGTTGACGTGAGAGATTGCGTCACCAAGCACCAAGGGGGTACATACAGCTCCTACTTATTACCGAATATCAACGGTAAAAGGAGTCCAATGGCATCTTAATTGTATCGAAATGAGTAAAGTATCAAACTTTCAAGTGAATAAAAGCAAAAACTGTTTCATGTAGCGAAAGTAGTTTCATTTTCTTAAAAAGAATCAGAAATTAAAATGGTGAAGTAACAACATGTTCCTATTTGTCTGACTATGCTACTTTCCAATCACGTTTTAGTTTGCGCACATGCTAAAGAGTTTTAAATGAAACGATCGTGAGCGAAAGTAAAGTGGTAGAGGAAGTTCCTTGGGGATATCTCCCCCGCTCACAATTTGCCTTGAGGCACATTACGCCTAAACTAAAAGCTTATTTCAAAATCTAACAGCTTATTTTAAAATCTAAAAGACTCAGCCTTCATTGGATTAAAGGTTGTGGGATGAAAACCGTACTTACCAGTGGAGTCCGTGTGCCCTGTGGGACGGCACCCACTCCAGTCGGGGACGTGTATATGTAGTCGGGGCTGAGAACACTTTCTGAAGACTGCAGAGGACGGCGTGCCAGGCGGGAGAAAAAGCGATCTGAAGAAGGAAGGTTGTTCGTGCAGGGAGAGACCGATTATTACGGAGGTAAGACGAGTTATAACGTAATGTTCAAGCATATTTGTTCTACGTCTGTGAGTTTTACTAACTTAGATCATCTAGTGTCTTGTCATACATCAGGGAGCAAGCCTTCTCGGTGCGTTTTTGGGCTTCTACTTCTTTCAGGCTAAGCCCTGTTGGTCAACATTCCTTTGTAGCGTATGTGTATGTCTCTAATCTAGTCCCCGTTTTTCCTTTGGCGATCTGACCGTGCTGTTCTAGCATGTCTTTTCACAAGTATTCTAAGGGTATGTTGGTTTCCAAGGATTTTGCTTCTTGATGATATTGATTTTGAAGTATACGACTTTCGTATTAACTAAAATCATGAATAAAATTTCGTTTGTAATGTATAACTATAGCATATTTAAATAAATTGTAAAGTATGACTTGCGACATGTTCTTCTTAATCTATGATGTATATAGGCAATGCATGATATTTTCTGATGATTTTCTGTGTTAGAGAACTAGTTAGTAGTCTTCTGAAACAAGGTCACTCCGATCTGCTGTTAAATATCTTAGATGGTTATACATAGCGATTTTGTCTACATCTTTGTGCCCTAGATGACGCCATTTCTGATCAGGGTACTGTTAGCGGTGTGTTTCATTGCTCTGCTCAACCTCCCCGCGTACCTGTCAGCAGCGGCGACCGTTAGACAGGTAAGACTTGTTCTACGTTAACAAAAAAAGTAATGTACGAGGGTGAGTCAGAGAGTAATGCGAGTGGTTTCATAACAGACTCATTTTTTTTTTAAATCGAATGAGTTGAAATTTGGTACAAATGTAGCTAGAGGCATACGGCCTCTTGAGATTGAAATATCTGTTGTTCATTATCGCATGAGTGACTGGGCTAAATTCAAGATGACCACGCGCTTGGAATCCCGTCAGAAGAAAAGTGAGGTCCAATCAACCCTCTTCAGTCCGGCCTTTTATGTCGACTTTGCACTTTGGGCTTTTAAGGCCCGCCCCTTCTGACTCCTGTAACATTTCAACGACTCATCATATGGCAACCGAACTTTTAAAGACTCAGGTCAAAATAATGTCTGAAGATTTTAGAAAATCTGACGCTATGATGACGTGATATAACGTAATTAAGACGTTATCAATTTCACAGTGTTGGCTGTAACCGTGAAAAAGAGATATTCCCAGAAAACTTAAAAGTATGCTACAAAAACGTATTATAATGTATTGCAAGTGCAGATAAACTTGCTAATGTTTGGTATGACTTTTGTTGCTAAAATCCAGGTAGTAGCAAATACTAAGGGGTAACAAGCTAGTTATTCACGATCTGGTCATATATGGTCCGCCGTCTCTGATTTTTACCAATGACATCATTCTATTAGCATAATGTATGCATATTGCATTATGAAATATATTCTAGATAACATAAAATGGTATCTATGTAAGAAAATAGCAGTAATATAGCAAATAAACATGAAAATATATTGTTAGAACCGAAATTAGCTATTTTCGTCAAAAATTCCTGCCATCAAACGGTTGCCATGACAACACGAAAAAGTAAAAAAAAAACCAAACTCTGTAAAATTGTTAACAATTAAATTTTAGAAAGCTCAACAAATTTGTTGGCTCTAGCGAAAGAGCGAACTATTTTCCAGATTGTACCCATGCTATTTATTTCTCAGTACGCTATATAGCTCCAAACCCAACGTTGAATTTTTCTTATCTAAAACTGATGTCTCCATGTTTTAGCCGCTGGAAGTGAAGAGGCAGTGGAGCAAACAGGCCATGATGTACAACCAAGGTGGGAACACGCAAGGTCTCGTCACATTTTTATTTATTTTTCTCTTTGCACCAACGCCCCCTGTCGCTTGGGTTGAGAACAACATATTATGGTGTCACGTTTATGAAGGTTAGATATGTAGGGAAATAATCAAGTTGTAGAGATTGAATTGTATTTGAATACATATAAGTTGTCTTTTCATCGTCAAAGTTACAAAGTATACTGCAGATTTTGAAGAAAATTTCATTTAATAGAATGCAACAAAAGTTATAATAGTCATTTTTTACCGAAGACTCTGTGTCTTTACTTGTGAGTGTTACAATACAAAAATAGATTTAATTTCAGCATGACAATGTAAACGAGATGGAATGGTTGCCTTTAGGTCAGCATTATAAAATTCAGAATCTTAAATGTACTGCATTGAATCCATAGAACCTGGAACTGAGTTCATTACTTAACTCATGTAAAATCAGTTCAGTTAATTATGTGGAAATGGAGGTTCGTGTTTGAGCAGTCCACGTCAAAGAACCCACAACACCAAATTGACAAATGTAGGATCCCGAACCTCTTTTCCGGGCTATACCCAGCTAAAACGCAACCGTGACTTTACTCTCAATTGAGTAGTGCGTAGATAACTGGTGTGGTTATACCCCCCTCACATTAGGCGCGATTCGATCGGACGATGAGTCTGCGAGCTCTAAATTACGAGGAGGCATGACCCTGATGCCGACGAAGAAATGTCAGAGTTCCCCCTTCCCGTCAGGGTCATGCCTCCTCGTAATTTAGAGCTCGCAGACTCATCGTCCCATCGAATCGCGCCTAATGTGAAGGGGGTATAAGTGGCTTAAGCCGGGACCACAAGTGCGCATATATTCAAGTCCGTATGAGGTCAGTATGGAATTCTTAGCCTCTACAAGTCTGCACATGTCGCTGGAAAAACTGGAGAACGAACTTCAAGGTGCATGAGATGCCAACGGAGTTGGCTGTCCGAGGAGTGCGGTTTGCGACCAGCTAACTCCTCTGGTGTGATATCTGTCTATATCTGTCTATTTTCTAATTTTACTAGCGACCTGCGGAGCCTGTGGCTAAAATTTCCAACAATATACAGATACGGACTTGAATATATACATTAATCCAACATTTTCGTTGGGGGGGGGGGGGTATTTTCTTGTTGATTTGACAGATGAGGAGGCAGACAGGCATCTGAAACGGCAGAGGGATTCGAACTCGCCACCTCTCGGTCTCGAGCCGAATATGCTACCACTGCGCCACGCGGTCCCACGATCGGAACCCACCATTTACTTATTATACAACCCCCCTTCATACAAGAAAAGATTTTACACTCGTTCTGACAAAATGCGCCATTTATCGCTGTCATCTATTGCAAGCCATTCTTGACCACTGCACCAGTTATACCGCGTATCTAGATGTTAATGTTCAGGCAAATTTACCACGTAAGTGCTTCTAAATCTGAATTCTCGAAAATGCACGTGTCACACGTGTGTATCTCCAAAGTATCACGTTGTGCACGGATAACTCTAGTCACACATTCATTTATTGTATGTTATTCATGTCCACAGAATCCATACAGTTTACCATATGTTTGCTTTCTGTTATTTCAAATTTATAATTTGTATAATTTGTACATTTCTGTTGCAATTATTTCTGTATTGTTTTAATGTGGACTCCAGGAAGACTAGTGTATTTCACTAATGGAGATCTAAATAAACCAAACCAAACCAAACCAAATCCTGTGTTTCATATCTTAGACGATTTCCCTCTTTTAATTCATTTGTGATGTGTTTGATTTTATTTCCTTTGTACTGGGCCTCAGCAAAATTGCTTGGGCAACCGAAAGGTCCAAAAGAATTTAATAGTAACTGTGGCGTTTCTGCAGTTAAGCGATTTGACAGCGATCAACGAGTATCAGTTCAGTTTAATTTCAATTCAATTCACCCTACGAAAGATGACACCAAGATTTCATCATTACTAAAACTACAAAAGGAGCGGGTCTTTTACGCTTTCTGCTTTTTGCCTTTGCTAGTCATGCTTGCACGCTTTGCATATCTTATCACAAATTTAGTCAAGGTCAATGTAGAATACAGCGACGACGCCGCCGTGCCGCAATCCAGTGAGAAAGTGAAAATGAAAGTAAAAATACCCTTAAGATTCCTTTCACGACGTCCGGATGTTTTTTACATGTATATAACACGGTGTCTTTCTCCTAAACCCGGCATATTACATGTGGAATCTGCGCTGACTCCGGGGACCTTTTTAGATTCCCCACGACGTTCAAAGCACAGTTCTGCTTAAGTCGTGCGGCTCAGGGGTAGGTTAAATAAAAGACCAGCAGCATTAACACGCGCGCCGTGGGGCCCTGTGGTAATGCTCCATTTACGCAAACGAAATCCCCGGAAGTCGGAACGTTTAATAAAGGCTTTCCACCACCGAAATGTTTAACGAAAAGCCGCACAAAGTACAAGTGAGCCAACAAAAAGGCAGGAAAGAGAATCAAAATCAATCGACTCAGTCTGTAGTTTGAAAAAAAAGTGTTTAGTTATTACACAGCGATGCGAACTCAGAAAAGAAGTGTAAAATACAATATTATAAACCGTGCTTCAAAAACGTACGGGTGCTTGATAAATAGTCATGCATGAATGTAAAACGATTGGATCGCAAAAAAAAGGAAAACTCGAATGATGAGGGTCTGTGAACATCTTTTGTCTTCACTTTGAACGAATGTTCGAAGATTTCTCAAAGAAAAAAAGATGTACAATGAATATGTTTTCACAACGCTCTAGGCGTTATATTGCTAGCTTACAGCACATCAAAGCATGTTGGTGCCATCACATTTTTTCCGTTCACAGGAAGAAGATCCTGGGACGAGAACACAGGGATTCAGGAAGGTACGAATTCATAATGACTTCTGTTTAGATTTGTGCTTAAAAAAAGATCCTCGTGCATATCAATGATTTATGTTTTAGGCACAGTACGTTTCTAATATGATCGTACGACTGCTAGTCAAGCTGTAAACACTGATCACCTCTGTAGTCAAAGTTACATGTATCGTTAATACTGTTGTATACTGTATACTATTGTATAACGTATATTGTAATGTTACCAGGGCTAGCCCTTGATAATAGCCCCCGTCTAGTTGGGTAGCCCTGGCTGTATTTCTCATTATTATACAGCCGAATAAATCAAATCAAATCAAATAATATGATTAAGAGGAAATAAAAGTATACTACACTATTACTACATTCCGATACAAAACAAAACGAGAGTTATTTCGGAACGTTTGAAACTCTACGTTCAGTTTTTTAAAAGGCCTTAAAGTCGAAAATTGAGAACCATTTTCGAAAATTCGGCGGCCGGAGGTCAATGACCGCAGTTTTGGAACAGGCCGCACGTTATCTTTGAAATTTGACACCTGGATGTGCTGAAGTGAAGACCATGAGAAGGACACAGTTTCGAGTTGCTTGGACATGACACATGTTACATTTCAATGTTGCTTTAGTTTAATGTTATTAACGTGTTTATTGGCCAAGTTTAGGGTGTGGAATGTAAATATGAATTGAATAGAATTATGAATCAGATCTTTCCACAGCAGTTTCCCAGAACATGGACGGCATCCCGGCCCCCAGCACCGCTTACGTCAGTCGAACCTTCTTTGAAGATTTCCTGTTTTTCCTAGACTTGAAAGGTATGACACCACTAACCTTTGGGGTTAATATAGCGGCATGAGGATGATAATGTCAACCACTTGGTGGCAATGCATGACATTTACCTTAAGTGTAAGGGGAATAAGAAGTGAATTAAAGTGCTCAGAAGTATGTCTGCACGTGTACTGGCATGTAATCAAGCAAACCCCTGTTCAAACAACAGATGATCCTGAGCGAAAGAATCTGAAAGATTTTAATGGATTGATAGTTGTTTGGAAAGTGTTTGGTTAGGTTTTTTTATCATGTTTGTTGTCTGTAATTTTTTTACAGAAAGCGGTGAATGGGAGAGAGTGGTGCGATGCTTGTCATGATACAGCCAACCGTCTACCCTGCTACCTACCATGCATACGTACATCAAGTCAAAAACCACGACTAAGGCCACTGCACACAGACCGAGTAAAATATTACGGAAGAGAGCTTGTAAAAAATACAAGTTCCTGTAATCTGTCCTTGTTTGGGACATACGTGGATGAGAAGATATACGTGGTTGAGAAGATAGCAGCTGATAGAAATTAATAAGGAAATGTGGACGAAAATTTGCGTAGCAAAATTCATATCATCTAATATCAACTTGGATATCAACACAGTAAATACATTTATTATTGCACGGGTGTTATTTGACTGACGACACAATAATGAGTAGCCAAAAGACTTAAAACTTATAAAAGATCATAGACTTTATTTATACAATGGAGCTTTCAAAATGTTCCTCTATGAAGGGTAATTAAAATCACATAATAATCTCACTGACATCATATCGTCATTTTTATTGGTCGTTTGTTGCGTTGCGAAACGTTACAACTTAAGCCGTACGGATGCTTTTGAGCTTTAATTTGTTTGATATTACCTATTGCAAGTTTAAAATCTGCATATCCTTTGATCAGGACATAGAAATGAATTAGGCTTTTGAACAGCATTATTTGGAAAGTTAACAGGTTTTAGAAATATGTTCAGCGTTCACAACGATATCATAGTTCCAACTCTGCATGAATAATTGCCGACACACATACAAACAAAAACACTAGAACTATCATTTTGTTACACACGAAACGTTGACCTTGCATATTTTGGTACAATCATCATCATTACCCGGGCGTGCTGGTTGCACGGTTGGACATGACCTTCTTCCTCCATCCTTCCCTATCCTCCATAGCCTTGGGCAGATCTTCAGTCGAGCAGCAAGTACATTCACAACAATGGTAGTTTTATTGTCATAAAAAAGTTATACCATGCACAATTAACATCTATTATTTAACTTTCCGAGAATCCATGATGTACATTTTAGACTATACGCCCAAAATATAGCTGCTCGAGCAACTGGATATGATATTGGAAATGGTCAGACGTTTCAGACAGCTACAGCCATCTGGTCTCTTTTGTCAGCGACACTGTCGTCAGACTAAAGACACCAGACGGCTGTCTGAAACGTCTGACCATTTCCAACAACGTTTATGAAGGTTAGACATCCAGGTAAGCAATGTTCAAATACAATTCAATCTCTACAACTGGTTATAAAACCGAGATTTACTTCCGGACGTTTCGAGTGACATCCATCAGTCTTCTTCAGCAAAAGCAGAATGAACTAGTTAGAACAATGCATATGATCCTAACGATTTAGTGGTTAAACCAGTTTTTCTAGTTAGCTGTACTGGTATTGAATTGTTCTGACTAGTTCATTCTGCTTTTGCTGAAGAAGAGTGATGGATGTCACTCGAAACGTCCGGAAGTAAATATCCGTTTTTATCCAGTTGTAGAGATTGAATTGTATTTGAACATTTCCAACATCATATCCGGTTGCTCGAGCAACTACGTTTGGCGTATCTTATTAACTGGACGTATTTGAAGATTTGGTAGAAAAGCGAGGAAGATAGCCATGGGCATGCATACAACAAGCACGATAGTAAAATGATGATGATTAAAAGTGATCAATTCAGTATCATTAAGGGTGACAGTTTTTTAATGTTAAAATACAATATTGGTGTTGATGGTATTAAATAAAAATGCAGATGAAATTCTCTGTTTAACCAATGATGGAAACCCGAGTAAGAGAGCCATGGACATCCATGCAACAAGCACGGCAAGATAGCCAGGGGAAATCAGATAGTCTATTCAGTGAACATTTAGGCAGCATAGATGTAACAGAGGTTCTTCTATGTCGAAATATCTTCTTAATTCTATCGCATTACCTACGGGGCGCGAATGAAAACGCCTTTTTAACCAATTATGAAAACCTATAATTAAGAGCTATGATCCAGAGAAGGGCTAGAGGAAGACTTCATGGGTTCATACCGTGAACAGGCAGGGCAAAGACGATGATTTGAAATTGGATAGATTCTTCGATGACCATCTCGCATCGGATATATAACAGAGTTCTTTTATGCTCAAATAACCATCTATATTTCCTTTCATTACTTGTGTGGTGGAGCTCCAGCTGAAAACGCTTTGTCAATCCAATCATGAAGACTGCACAGGCCTGTGTCTATCCTACTGTTCATTAACCGTCTGTCTGATACCTAGCGTCGGTGTATATTGATAATAAAATGCACAGAAGGAATCTGAATGACGCAAGCAGCCGGCTGGAGTTCCGATGAGAACAGTGCTGAGTGCGTCATCCTGAGGCCTGGTGGAGATGCAGCAGTCGGCACGTGCAAATGCTGTCGCCAACTTCACTAAAATACATTAGCATTCAGTAAGATGATTGGATTTCCAGATGGCTAGAACGGAGAGTTTCTCATCGTTCGGGCAATGATGAAATGTCACGTAGTCACTTTCATTAAATGCATTCAGAAGAGATGCGTTTTGATTTTAGAGGACTAGAATGGCTAATGATAATTGCAACTTTTGTAGTTTTATTTAAGGGTGAGGCCCAGAATGATAGGAGTGTATACCATGTATACCATGGTATAGCCTGCCAAAGGGAGTCAAAACGGGCACCGGTCGCAAACACACTCCTAGACCGGCTTTACTCCTCTGCCAGCTTTTGATACAAACTTATGGTACCGTAGGATCTTAGAGATTACTTCTTGATGCATTGAATGAACGATCTAGGGTGATACTACTAGCAAGTTTGTTATCAAGGCTGTACTTTTCTGGGCTTCACCCTTGAATAAAACAACAAAAGTTGCCATTATCAAAAACCATTCTGTTGTGCAGGTAAAGCATTAGCAAAGTACATATGGTCTTCCAACATGCTTCATTTAGATCATCTCTGGCTAGGGTAATTTCTGTGCAGTTTTTTTTTTTTTCAGTAAGATACTTTATGTTTGCATAATGACGCCTAATCCCCGATTTACGGTAGATCCCTGGTGGCCCTGAAAACTCCTTGGCCAACTGAACCACTTATCCCACCGGTAGATCTTCCTGGAGATTAAACGACGCCCACTTTTTACTTAATTCCCATACAGCATTGTATGGTGCTGCATATAACGAAGAGTTCACCATAAGCTTTTTAACGACGCTTGATTATTTTCTTGCAACAAATTCATCGCCAATCTTTCCATCGAAACGATGTGGGGTGAATCCTTTTTGGATGCATCGAGTGTGTTCAGCTATCATACATGTGGTAAATTCACGCGCCTGAATTTATGCTACTGGTGTCCTAAGCCCCAGATAAGGGGCCATAAACAGGACTTAGTAACGCCATGAACGTGATTCTTCCGGCGGTTCAGCAGGAAGATATCAAGACGATTAACTTCTCGAATCTCCATCTTCTTTTCTTCGTAGGAAGGCAGACAGTCTAAGATGAAGGGATGTAAGCACTACTCCAACGATCTAGCTGCCCGAAAACAAGCTTCACAAAGCATGTAGTGAAAGATAGCTCCGTTTTCTTCGGACAATTACTTAATCCGCCACGCATTTTCCTTGGTGTCAGGATAGCCCGGTTACTGAAAGGACTAATTGAAGTAAAGGCGCGGATAACAGTGTTCTGTATGGTTCTTTTACATGGGACTGACGTTTTAATCAGTAGTTAATTGCCATCGATACATAAGTGTACTTGAAAGCACTTTGGTGGATAGTGCTTGAAAGGAAAGTTAACCATAAAGAGTTAAGTACTTAAGCTGCTAATGCAAGTACCACACAGGAGCCACATATGGTTTCAATAATGAAAAAGGACAGATTCGAGCAACCTTCCGGCACAATGGAGCTACGAAAGCTTCTGTTCACATTATTGTAAACTTCGTTATTGTCCTGTGGTGTCTGTACTTGCTCAGATTGTCGTTGTGACCGTATGAAGTGGGTCTTTGATTGTTCGTAGCTCTAAACACCTCCTCGTTTGAAGCGCTAAAATCCCTTTCATGATCTGCTTTCCACCCACATAAGAATGTTTCCAAAGGCTGTGGTAAAGGAAAGGTTATTACATCAATGCAGGCGTCATTAAAAGCCCCTCGTAGCGTGAACAAACCCACTCGTCTGTTCATAAATAGGACGGATTCGGGTTACTAGGCCATACATCGTACCGACCTTGCCTAAAGTATGCTAAAGGTGAATAACGATGAATGCTGTTGGAAGAAATTTGCCAACAAGTTTAACTTTACTTTTGACTTTCCGCCGGCATCGTGTATGTGGGTGACAAAGAGCAATGCCCTGTGCACCGCCACCAGCTGCGCCGCAGTCAATGCAATAGTTTTTTTTATCCCTTTGCATATGCTTGGTGTACGTTAAAAACATTTGGTGCCAGCTAACCCTTTAATGTAGATTGGTTTTAGTAAAGAAAACGTTTCAAGACGTCATTTTTAGGTTAGCATGCAATTGAACATCTTAAATCTTAATTTATCAGCCAAATGAAATTTGTGCTGTAGATTAAACGAGCGCTGATTACATAAATTTTGTAAAATCACTATACATGCCACGTTTTACAATAGAGTAAAGACTTTGCAAAAGATAATTCTTCTGCTGACTTAACGCTCGTGTTGATTTGATATGCGCAATGGGTTAACATCGCCTTTATGATAACTAGTCACGCAGCCGGACATTTCCAGTAAAGTTATAGTAATGGATTCGTGAACGCGTAGTGCGTTTCGAAATAATGCACTCAGGTATTATATAGAATTTCAAGTTCTTTAACCGCTTTGACCCAATTCCAAGCGTCATGGCTGCACTTCCATGAGAAATATATCATAGTTTAAAGCTTCTTTGCGTCGTCCTTCTAAGTTTATGCCTCATCAAAAATTAATAACGAGAAACGCCATAGATCACATTTTAGATATAGCCAGTATGACCGCGGCAGCAGTTACATTCCATTACACGAACAACATGTAACACCTAACTTTTGCACATCTGACGGCAAATACCGTTTGAAGGCATACAAGGAAGATCTGTATACTGTGTTGAAGGCACCTGATTTCACTTCACGATATTTTTTAGGAACGTACGGACATTTGAACACATCAAACTTGGTTGATAACTTTGTTGTATGACATTTAGGCATTTGACATCGATATTTCTTGCTCTTGCATTGTCTCAGCTAGTAATAGATACGTAGTAGTTTGTACCTCTAACAGTTGATTTATCATTGCGTAAATCAAGCATGTAGTCTGGACAATATTCTTATGTCTTTACTGGATTCCAGTGCAAGTCTTTTCTCATGTTGGTGACAACATCATCCCAGTCCTAGATGTTCGGACGGACTCTGGGAGTTTGGTTGGCATCTGGAACTTGTACGCTCATCTAATAAGAGTACCTTCATCGGTACAACTCCTTTCTAGAAGTTCACTCTAAGCATAAACCTATGAGGTCGAATCTGTTTAAACTCGTATAGTGGAAACTTTAACATTAAAAAGTTCTTCGCAACAACAGACTTTCCAGTACGTCATCCACAATGAAAATGATTTCAGAACTCCAACAAGCACAATTATGAAGTAAGAATAACTCTTGTAACGGCTTAGATGGTAACGAACGCTTCGAGCTGTGTGAAGAGGCCTAAAGAGGCTGACTGACTCTCGGCAGCATCAACAATTGTGTAATCACGAATGTCGTTCCGATTTTCAGTCTGAGTTGCAACTTGCTCAACGCCCGATTGTCTGGTGCTGACGACGAAGGGCGCCGCAGACCGAGTTACACGTGCATGGAGTAAATTGCCGTTAAGTGCTAACTAAAGGAAGTCGCCTACGTGTGGCATTTTCTGAGAGATCAGATTGGTATGCACTCGCATGTCGAAACGCTTGTAAAATGTTTAATGTGTAGCGTCCCTTAACCCCGTCCAAGATTGCCAAAAACGCCCGTTCTTAATAGGGTTTAAGCTAGTAACGTCGATGTAGGTTAGACATCCATTTCATTTCATTTCATTTATTTATTTAGCCAGGGACGACATATCGCCACTACGGCGGTTTTCAATGTGCCCTGCGTTACATCATAAAACAAAGGTTCAAAACACTTAAATACATCAAACATAAAGTATAATACAACAAACCAAAGAAAATACATACAGCCAATACAAGCAAACTCATGATGATAAGTAAAGTAAATAAGGTAGAATGGAATTTGCATATCAATGATTTATAAACAAAACAAAATAAACTGTTAAGTGGTAAGGCATTCCTTTTTATACATGTGTTTAAAAGACTCAACAGAGGCTGCTGCTTTCACTCTAGCTGGAAGTGAGTTCCATAATACCGCACCACTACATGAAAGGGATTTCTTTTTGTACTGAAGATGAGCTTTGGGTAGTTGTAGTCCACCCTGTGCTCTGAGTCGTGTGTTGTGGGAATGAACCCCCCTTAGCTCTGTGAATAGGCCTGAAATGTGGGGAGGGGACATTCCGTTCATGCCTTGAAAACAAGTACCGCTTTATTCCTCTTAAGGATGTCCACCACGGGGGTCCATCCAAGTGTATGCATAATGGTTTCACTGGGTGTGTACAAGTTGCAGCCCAGGATAACCCTACCTGCCCTGTTTTGGAGTTTCTGTAGTTTGTCCATGTAAACCTTGCTACCTTGGTCCCAGACAGTACTAACAGTACTGTAAGTGTGGAAGGAAAAGTGATGAATATATTGTCAGTAAGGCCTGTTTGTTGATGAAAGGCTTGAGACACTTCATGATACCGATAACTTGGGAGAGTTTCTTTGTGACATGACTGATGTGATCATTCCACTGTAGAGCACTGTCAAGTACTACACCTAAGTACTTAAATGTGTGTACCTGATCAAGGTTAGACCCTGCTAATGTGAGATGCAAATTACTGTATGCGGCTTTTGACCTCTGTGTTCCGACAAGCATAGCTTTGCATTTTGTTGGATTTAGGGAGAGTTTATTGGCAGTGAACCACTGCACAAGTAGAGTAGAGTCACATTGAATTGCCTGCTTTATTGTCTCCAGGCTACGGTGTGCAAAGTATATGATAGTGTCATCAGCGTACATTGCTACCCTGCATGACTGAATACAATGGGAAGATCATTGATGTACAAAATAAACAGGAGCGGCCCAAGGATGGATCCTTGTGGTACGCCGCAAGTCACACGCGATATTTCGGACAGTGCTGAATTGAGGCAAGTACAGTGAGACCTGCCGGTCAGGTAAGACCTGAACCATTTACAAGACAATTCATTTACACCATAAGCATTGAGTTTAAGCAACATAATGGCATGATCAAGCGTGTCGAAGGCCCTCGACAAGTCACAAAAATAACACCAGTTTGCTGCTTTTTGTCAATCGAGTCAATCCAATCTTCCACTACTGAGTGTAGGGCGGTCTCACATGAGTGGGACTTTCTGAAACCAGATTGGGATTGAGTTAGAAGTTTGTTTTTGTTCAGGTAGTCATATAATTGATTATGTACTGCTCTTTCTAATATCTTAGATATGCCAGGTAGAATAGACACAGGACGGTAGTTATACTACTAGGGTTGGTCTTATCCCTTTCTTGTGGATGGGCATTATCTTAGCTTCTTTCCATTTCTTCGGAAATTCCCCGTGCTTAGAGATTTATTGAAAAGCTTGGTGAGGGAGGGTGCGAGTATTTGCGCACCGACCTTGAGCAAATTATTGTCAATGTTGTCCAGGCCTGTAGCCTTCTTTACCTTGACATTTGAAAGTTGTTCTGTAACAAATTCAACTGTTATTGGTGTAAATGTGAACGTGCTGGTTGCTTTGGTGACGAATTGAATAGGAGAGAAAGGTGAGGCAACCCCTAAGAGTGACCTGTACAGGTCCTCTATTACTTTGTGGAAGAAAACATTAAATGTTTCCGCCATTCCTTGGTTGTCAGAAATACTCTGTCCCTCATGCTCCAAACAAGTGACGGTGTTAGGTGTCTTCCCCGGTAGAAGTTTACGAATGGCTTTCCAAAGCCCCGTCTGACCGTCCTCGGAACCTTCAATTATTGACTGTGTAGCATAGTCTTTTTTAGCTTTCCGGCAGAGGTAGTTTACTCTATTTTTCATTGCCTTGTAGTTAACAAAGTCGTGGGCGCTACCGGAACGTTTAGCTTGTCGGAACATGTGGTCTCTGAGGTTGATGAGATGGCGCAGGTCCTTGGTAAGCCAGGGTGCAGGTGCACCTCTAATTTTCATTTTCTTAATGGGAGCATGGATATTGGCAACATTAGTGACTAACTCCTCCCATGCTTCTAGTTGTTCGTCAATAGTTGGGAGGTCATCAATGGCATGCCATGGAACCTGTGCCAAGTCGTGTCTGAATTTCTCATTATTAAAAGATCTATATGTCCTTCTACTCATAACTGTGGGTTGCGATCTGGGACTCTTACTTCTATGGTAAGTAAAAATCATGGCATGATCGCTGAAACCCATCCAGGTAATACGATATGCCAAAAAGTAGTTACTCAAGCAACTGGATATGGTTTTGAAACGGCAGACGTTTCGGATAGAATCCACTATCCTTCGTCTTGGACACTCTATTGCAACATGGACCCCAGTTTTCTCCTTGGAGTCCAATTCTTTCATTGCACTGTTTTTACCTCCCAAACAAAAGCAGGTACCCATTTTTTTACAGCTGGATGGAGTGAGAAAACCCGTGCATAGCCAGGGGGGCATTGACGGCATGTCAAAGGATTAACCTTTGGGATCTGGACCTATTACACCCCTCACGCACTCACGACTCCACTCATCACCGATGCCTCTATAGTGAAAGCCAGGGACCTTTCCTAAATCAAACTTGAAAATGCTGTAAGTGTAATACATTAGGTTTTATATGACACTTGATATACCCCAGGACTAAGGATGCGACAACGTTGCCATGGTACGTGTCAATAAGTGAGACATTAACATCAACAAACAGATTTACAGCACCTTCCATCTGCTCCTCATAGCTTATGTAGCCCATGTGGCCTATTATGTACATATGTGTAATTTAGATTTGTTTGTTTGTTGTATCTTTGTGGGTCAGCCGTCATCAGCTTACATAGCCTGCCTAGGCTGGCCCAGTGTAATGATTTGTTGTCATTTTCAATAAATAAAAAATAAATAAATGAGACCGGAGTCAATCCAATGAAAACGTTTCAAGTCACGGGAGTTCTCTAGTAAATACCGGCAAATGTCAAAATTAATGAAGATCTTTGTTTGCATTTTCTTGCCCATATTTGCTAGGTACAATAGTGATACAATTACAAAGACTAAGGGTAAAATACCATTGTTTATACTGTTGCATATGGGCAAATGTAACAGAACAACTGAAAATATACTACAGCTAAATCCATAGTTAGCTTGTCTCGCCTTAAACAAAGCCAGACATTTTTGCTGTCGAAATGTTGTTCGTGGAAGTCGCTATATACATTATCATTTGTTAACTGTTTAGGTCGGGTATCTACTTTTAGATATATATTTTTTTAAGTATGTTACTGTATAATAGTTGCAAAATAAATGTCCTGCATGCCATTAGTGATACTGTAAATGCATTTAAGTTCGCGGGGATTTAATTTCGCGGTAGCGGGAAAAGGGACTTTTCGCGGTGGATTTAAGTTCGCGGTAACACCATAGACTGCAGTTAATACCATAGTAGAAAAATGTTCGCGGTGGTTTTAAGTTCGCGGTAAAGTGGTCACCGAGAAAACCGCGAACATTAATCCACCGCGAACATTTCTGCATTTACAGTAATCGCCATGCGTCACTTGCCCCGCCCCCACACCTGTGTCCAATGCTGGCCAGCACGTGTTGATTGTGCTCCCGGCCACTTCCGCCCAAAGCACGGCCGTGAGGTGTCTCTGTTCGACAGTCCGGCTATCCGTTTTCAACCCACCACTCCCATCGCGTAGCAATGTTGATACTTTTAGGTTTCTTGCCGGCCTTCTGGCTGTATACTTGCCGATCTTTTTAAATGTAACCTGCATTTGTACGTTATGCCGTGTTTTTATGATACCTGTATCTGTATCTGTATCTGTATCTATATAGCCGGTATAACCGCCGTTCGGCGTAACACATCAGCTTCTGTATCTGTATATATATAGCCGGTATAACCGCGATTCGGCGTAACACAACAGCTTCGCAGTCACGCGGCGCGGCAGCAGCTGGTTATATTACACCGAACGACTCGTTACCCCTAATTTATACCCCTTACCCCTTACTTACCTATGTAATTGTAGCAAAACCCCACTCAATTCAGGAGGGCTGCGGCTTCCTGCTCTTGTGGGTTTGCGTGTGTGAAATAGAACAATAACTTTCCACCAAATTAAAACGTTATCTTTGTAGATATGTCTACAGATTTAGCCATAGTTCCTACGTTTTTATGGACTTGCTCTTATGTTGATTTAAACTTGAAAATATACTTTATCAGTCAGGATCAGTCATACTCGCCGTACTTTCTTTTTTTATATCTGATTGTGTTATCGAAAAAGCGAGCCGCGATACACATTTCCCCAAGTCGGCTTTAACGTAGTACTACACTCTGATACAAAAGGGGCTCCACTTTTCATACGATTATACATTCCACGGATTACTGCAGAATCATCATTCACCTTGTGATGTGCAGCTATATTCGGCTCGTGCTAATCCTTTCACGATGTAGCGAACCGCGCTTGATATTGAATACGTATGCTCATGCTTATGTGCAGCTATATTCGGCTCGTGCTAATCCCTTCACAATGTCATCTGATCATACATCTTTTGTTGTATTATTATAACATATGATTGTGTTAGTTACTTAATAAGTTTGTTATTTATTGATTTCACTGATCGTACATCTTTTGTATTATTATAACATGTGCTAGTTCTTTCTTGTTAATTATGATTTCATTGATCATATATTTTGTATAAGCATAGAGGAGGAGGGCACAGCATAAACCGTTAAGGTTTTTTCCCTCCTCCTGCACCTGTTTTATATTTTATTCTCTTCTGTATCTATTATCATTTTGTATGTGCAAACTGAATAAACAAACAAACAAATGTAGCGAACAGTGCCCAGTATTGGGTGAACACGTAGGCTCGTGCTTATCTGTGGTAAGAATAAAAAAAGAAGTAAAAAACGTAAAAAAACAGCCGGAGCGGACCTGAGACTAGTCTTAGCCTAAAATGTAATGTACCATGGCAGCAATGCCAGGGAAAGTCTCTGTGATGCTAACCTGGTGGAAGTAATTAATATGAGAGATTAAAGTTTGTACAAACGTCGTGACTGGCGGCTGTAGATCTCTGCCAAAGTGCAATTTTGCTTCAGGTGACTTACCTACTGAAGCCAATGACCTGTTCAGTCTTACGAGCACATCTTTGTGTTGAAAGAGGTCAGAGCCTTTTCAAGGAAATACTCGAACATGTTGCCAATACCAAATCCCTTGCCTGATCAGCACCATGCTGATGGTTTCAACGATAGGCACAGGTCACGTGTAAGTCTATTGCAAAAGTTCAAAGCCAGAAAGCTGATTTTCATTTTTACCTCCTCACAAACGAGTTAACCTGCAAAACGCTTGCAAGATACGTGTACATGCGCCTGAGGGATAGATGGAAATATGAAACATCTTTAAAACCAGTCAGTTTCTTGCAGCATGCGGCCGATTTTGTGAAGCAGGTTTGTTTCTCTGACAGTCTTGCATGTTTTACATACTCAGGACTCAATGGTAGCGATAATTATCCGGCAGGGTATAATGGCGTTAATAGGCTGATGGACACATTCAGAACAAGCCTTTAGCCTTGCGTGTGCTCAAGCAAAAGCTCGATTTTTCGGATACATGTGCATCTTTCTATGTGATTCTTATTACTTTATCCTGGCTCTCAAGCAACACAAACTACAGTCAAAATCTTTGTTATGATAATTTTTCTTTTGCTTTTCAAATAAAGCTGTTTTATACTGTTTTATACTGTTTTAAACCTAACAGGTGTACACTCTGTTAAGTTTCCATTGGAAGTATCGAACTTGGGCTATCCATGACATGACGTGTATGGATGAATTGATAAAATGAATTTGATTTCCTGGCAGATGAATGGATGCTTGACTTGTTAAATTGATATATTTGATAGAAATTGACACTAAGATTGCCAATCAAATTATGGTAACTGTCCCGTGTATTGTCTATTGATTTATAGGGAAAGATATTTGTGTTTGGGTGTTAGTAGACTTGCGTCATGACAACAGAGCCGATAGACGTGAAGTTATCATTAAGTCAACACCATTCTTTATACGCACATTCAGTCTGCCGAGCATTGGCGATATCTTGATGATCCACCCCCACTGAAATCGGTGCTTCAATGTACCGTGACGAATCTATCAAATTCCCCCGGTGTATGAATGAAGAGTGGCCCCGGCAGGCATTTAAGTCGCGTCAAGGTGAAGGCAAAATCTATCTATTCTTTTTTTTTTTTTCGCCCGGACTTCCCCGGTGAGGTGTAGGTAAAGTTCGTTCAGTACTTGTTGCCCTGCATAGCGACTAAAAAAATTCGTCCTCGATGTCAATCAATACCGTTAAAGTTGTTGTTTTTATTTATCTGATCAGCTGTTTACAAAAAGCTAAGGCTGCCTTGTTCTACATATAGCACCCACCAAATCAGTACTCGTGGGACATGTGTCTCCTCCAATCAATACCGTTAATTATTGTTTGATAATCTTTGGGAGAATATTTTCAGAGCGCTGTTTAATCGTCTTGTACAGCCGTTAATCGCTTAAAACGGTGAACCTTATGAATCTATGGACTCGGTTCCGTTGAAGGACAAGCCCACTCGGTCTCACATTATCATGTAATGTAACCCAGAAAGAAACACGCACGTTACAGCGACTATTCACAAGGCTGACAGGTACCGTAAATACCTTAATCCTCGAACCTAAACCCACATAGATCAAAAGTCAATTCCATTATTGCTTTTATCACCTAAGCCTAAAATTGTATCCGTCGCAAAGAAAGATTAAGCGATCCTTACATAATTGCCCATTTCCACTCCCACATCTTTTGTAGTTACATCGTCAGAACATCGTAAAAGAGTGCAAGCGTCGTATTGACATTGTATATGCCAGATGTGCCAGAACGTAGATTTTTGAGTAATATTTCAAACTCTAAACTTTGTCAAATATTCTATGATTGTATTTCATGGCAGTTTATTTCGGGTTGTATTAAGTTATAATTTGCTCTGCATTTAGAGGCACCTAATCCTGACTTTTGTTTAATGTAGAATTAAGCGTTTATAAATGTCAAGTGATAATGCGGATTACCGGCGTGCGCGGTGGTCTTGTGGATATTTGACTTAAAACATAAAAATCTTATCAGTGTTTGAGGTCAGTCAGACATTAAGACGTTAAATCTTTGCGAACAGCGCACTTATTATATAAAGAGGTATCCATCCCGGCACTGTTGATTGGATCAACTGAACCTGCTGCGTTACGCTACAAGGCGGTTTGCTGTGACCGTATACAATGCCAATAAATAGAAACGAAAAAGTAATAGTTATTTGATGCATTATCAAAGATATCACACGAAATTCGCGACGTACTAATGCCATCCCAAAAGAACCATCCGAAACAATTTTCACCCGAAATTGATGAACCTGATTGCTGAAAAATAGCATTCATGGGAATTTATATTATATGCCATCAGTTATGGACTCCCTTCCTAGATTTGATATCATAATGGCCACTAGTGTATTAATCTTATTTAGATCTTACGAGAAATACGACCATCAGTCACATTGAATGACAGGTAACATGCATGTTACACCATATGCATTGGAGACCCAGGGTTTATTGATACATCTTATAATCATTATTGCACATCAACGCTAATGCTCCATGTATTACTTTTGTAAGAACATGTACCTGTGCCGCATCAACGCCAGCCCAGATGACCGATTCCACACATCTGTACGCCCACATGCTACTCATTGGTGACAAACAGCACTTAGTTTTACATCTCCTGGGGGCAAAGACTCACTAATAATCAGCTACATATATCAATATCTAACATTGGTTGCAAAACAATACGAAAAAAAAAAGAATAGAATCGGCAGCTTTAAATACAATTAGAGCTAGAATTAGCATTTCAGAAACCTGCAGTACTGTAAAATGAAGAAGGCATGGAGACCAAAGATCAACTTCATGAACAACTTAGAACTGACACAGACCTAACTAAGGTAAAGTCAATTACGTACGTGATAGAGTGAAGTCGAGGACACTTTTAAGTCGCTCGACCAAAATAAATTAAGAAAGCTCGTAGGCGGTTTTCTGAACAATACGTCGTAGGTTAGAATTCCCATTAACCAATAAACTGTCTAGTTTATGAACCAGAATCATTTACTTAACAACATGTATGTAATAAGGAAAAAAAATATAGATTGAAAATATTGGAAAAATGTAGTGTATTCAATTTTTACAAGATTGTGAATGAAATGAAATCTGCTTTGGTAAGAGCTAACTAAAGTGTACCTTTTGTAAATATACTTTTAACCACACAACTATCACAAAATGTCTACAATCCAAGTACTGATTGATAAAAGCTAAATGTAACGCAGAGCTGGGTCTTTTGGCGGGACGCGGTACGCGGCACGTCCAGTGAGAGCGAGTGTCTGACACGTTTAGCGTGTGAAAGCGCCGCCCACATTTTCTACATTTCTCAGAAAGGTTGTGGACACACTCGGGCGTGCCCTGACTAGGACCCCTGGTTCCAAAATAGATCACAAATCGATACATTCAGGCCCGAGCTGACGTGACTTCAAGCAGGTCGAGCTGAGACTGGCGGGGTTCTCGGGATAATCGGATACTACATGTAGACTTGGCTTTAGCTCAGCAAAGTTTAAATAGCGTGAAGGCAGATACACTCATCCCGTAAGTCTATGAAAAAGGACAAGTAGGATGCAGTTAAAATTAGGTTTTTCTTGTTCGGCCATATGCTGTACCAACTTTGTGATATCTTTTAGATAAATATGTAGCAGCTTGAACTTGGATACTTACAGCGCCTTGAAGTTTTTAAGTGCGGATGTATTCTGCAACCAGACGCATACTCGTGTTGGAATTCGAAGAGTAAAACCTTTGACACAATTGGAACATGACTCCAAATAACCCCAAAGATCAAAACTAATATCTGCACCCCGTGACGTCATTTATGACGTCCATTCTGCATTGCCTCCACGCCAATTCATGTCCTAATATGGCAGCATGGCTAGACTGCAGTTGATGAGTCATTGGCCAGACACTTGCTCACGGAAAGATGTCCGCCGCGCCTTTCAGCCCACAGACAATGGCCAATCAGCGCCCGTGGTCTACCAGACCACCCGGCCTCCGTGCCTACCATGGAGATGAGGTACGTCATCGCACCGTGGTCGCGGAGAAGTCAGCTGATCGGAGGGCTTTAAAAGACTGGCCAAGAGCGGCCAGAAGTCTGTTGGAGGCGACAAGGACGACGAGAACACGAGAGAATGGCAGCCTACACTACGTGCTCCCTGGCCGGTGCGGTGGCGGCCGCGGCGCTGGCGCTGGTGCTCGTCGCCGGGCAGACGGCAGGAGTGAGTGCCTTGAGACTGCAGCAACAGGCAGGCAGAGAAAACAATGGGTAAGATTCCTGGTGATCTTACAGCTTTATTTCCATTGCTTCGTCATCTTGTTTTTTTTTTACATCCTCTCTCTCTCTCTCTATCTCTCTCTCTCTCTCTCGAGTCTTCTGTTTTCTTCTCCTTTGACCCGTCTCGACCATTGGCGGCTAGCCTTACAATAGGTAAGCTGCCTGATAATCAACTAACTTCATTTTCATTGCTTCCTCTACCTCTGTCGGACAACGTGTTCCAATGTTGCTCGACCATGGGCGGCTATAGCTAGCATTACAATGAGTAAGCTGCCTGGTGATCTTACAACTTCATCTCTGTTGCTACTTCAATTCTTCTTTATATCATCCTGTCGGACGCCGTGTTCCGATGGGCTCGACAATGAGCGGCTAGCCTTACAATGGGTAAACTGACTGATGATCTCCCAACTTCATCTCTATTGCTTCCTCACTTCTTCTTTACACCCTGTTGACCATTGGAGAGACTCGACCATTGGCGGCTAGTCAAGCACTATTGTACCGTAATATCATTTTCACATGGTTAGAAATAGCGATAGAAGATACCTGCCGTCATGTTTTTGTTTTTTTTTTCATTCAAGTGAATACTGTCAGTCAAAGTTATGAAGAAAACAGACGAATATGGTTTTCCTGGATTCTAAAACAGTGTTGCTATGATGCTTTTCTTACCCCTCGAAAACTAAGTCATCTTCAAAAAATCCAAACCCCAAGAAAGAATCAACAGGTTTGATAGAATCAGATCTATTTTATAGTCTGGCTTTTGGATATCGTGAAGTTCTTAAAGGTTGAGAGGTAAAGCTGGAACGATCTGGAGATGTAATGCGCTGGCCACTCAGGTAAAAACTCTAGGCCTTTCTGTCGGTGGCCTTACTCGGAATCTGCTCGGAAGTCCTTCAAAACGCTAAAATATTCTATTTTGCGGATAATCAGCGTCTTACTGAGTTTTGAGTTAGTGGTTGGTTAGTGGTTCCGTCACGTCTTGTTAACGTTGGACCCCGAGGAATACCTTTACAACATACCTCAGAATATTATAATGATCATTTAGCTTAACGTCTTTAAAATCAATAGATATGCGTAACTTTACCTTGGTATGAGTATTTGTAAATATAATTGTTGACTCCCTAAAGTCGGCTAATCTTTTTTGAGAGTCTGTGTAGCTCCTCATGTCACCTGTCAGTAAATAGATACATAAATTATGTCTCATCAAAAAACATGTGAAAGTGCCTCCGTCGGCGGCTTGACAGAACTTCTCGGGGCTTCCAAGAATCCGCGCTAAAGTATGGTGACGCATTGCCGCCGCTCACACCCAGACGCAGAGCGGCCGTTAAAAAGCCGTTAGAGATCGGGTGAGATTCGATTGTGCTTTTCACTGAGCATAGCAACCATTGATGGGTGACCAACGCAGGGACAGGTGGCTTACGGGCGCAAACAATAGGCTCTGTGAAGCATTGAACTAGATAGGGTAGCACACCTGAGGATTCTACGCCAAAGGTCAGGTTCAAATCCGGATGCAACATAAAATGACTTACCTAAAGGTTCAAGGGCATCAAGTTGATCTTTCTATGTTTTGAATTTGAAAGTTAAGCTGTTTTGGTAACCTATGTTCTTTTTTTCGCCTAGGATTAAGAAATAACCAGTACGCCAAATTAGTTGCCGGCAGAACTGTTGGACTTCTTCATTATACAAATTTGATAAAGACAATCTGTTTTATGATTATAACACAAGTAGAAAAAAAAACTAATACAGCTGAATTATCAAAGAAGCCACTACATGTAGCGTCTCTAAGTTCCGCAAACCGGTTTGATTCCCTAATCGACTGTGACATTCAGACGCAGACAGAAATCCCCGCCGCTTCTTACCAAATATCACAGGGAATTTCACTTGTACGTCACTCGAAGGCGTCGCCTTCGCCGCGTCTGTAAGAGCATATCCCTACTTATCAACCGCATCACATGAAGCTCCTTGTTTCATCCATTTAAAGGTGATTCTACTCACGGCCAGGACCAAGATCAAGGCTTGGCTTAGTCTTTGATGTTCAGGATGGACTGCTAATAAGCGTACAGAATCTTCTAAAGAATAGCTTTACATTAAGATCCCGAGACAGATCCCCTGCAGTCTGCACTAACAGCGCATAAGGCTAGCGATCCCACGCGGGGGACAAGGACAAAGCTACGAGAAACAAGGAAAGAAGCCGGCGCCAATTTAGCTTGAGTATCAAGTGATTTTTTTTCCTGATGACATGTCTGTTATATGGAGGCGGCCCACAAGAAACTGACGAGTACAATAACGAATTTGTTTTTCAAAGCCCATTTTAAACATATTGCAAATAGTGATAATATTAAGCTTTCGCAACAGAACAAACAGAACCTAGCTAATGTAGCTCCTTTTATCATCAGAACATTTTATAGGATCAAACTTGCCCAATTTTGGTTAGCATTTTTTTTCGTACCGATATTTGCTATTTCTAAACTTGAAGAGCTTGAAAAAACAAGTAAAATTTTAAAGTAAAATGTTCGCTGACCGAAACATTACCTTATGCATTTTTTTCTTGATGATCTACTACTATGAATTATAAATTAAGCTGCCGTGGTTGAAGCATTTTTTCTCCTGCCCCCAATGTTATCTATTATCAAAACGAAACTAATTCGACAGATCTATATTCACTCTGTCCGGTCAACAGCTTACAGTGTTTATCTGATTGACCTGTGGGTGGTGTAGATACGACAACCAGATAAGCCAGCACTTAAACGATGCTGAACCTTTTTAAGATTCATTCTACATATTAGTTTCATACACTGTCCTTGAATTATCTTGATTAGCCTAAAGTCCGATTTCCAAACCGGGCCCCGGCCGAGATGTTTGCGGAAACGAAAAATAAAAGTGTTTATCTAGAAATTTACGGAAATTATGCTCATTAGTATATTTTACGTTCCGTGTGTTTTGTTGCCTTTTGTATCATATTTTTCGTTTCCGAAAGCCACCCTACTGGACCACGGGTGTGGAACTGGGACCTAAGCCTACCTAACGTCTTTCCTAATCTTTAAGGCAGAAAGAATGTGGTATTTTTTGTACTCTTAAATCAAAGTCTAAGCTGACATCACCGAAATAGGTAGTACTGTCCTTCAGACAACTCCTTTTATTTATTCATTGATTGATCTTGTGGTGTAGTCCTTTCAGTCTAGCAGACTGATTTCCAAGGGAGCCCCATGAAACCGTCCATGAGACCGGCGAGTTAACCTCTCTAGCTCTTCGCACCGAGAGCGGGCGCCCACATGTTGTATTGATCTGCAGCACAGTTTCGGGAGCGTGAGAGGCTAATTGTGATTAATCACCTGTGGGGAAACCAAATCTCCAAACGGCCATGGAATCACGTTAGGGAACTTACCACTGGCATTGATGACTCAGAGGGGGCAATCGTGCTGGTATGAGATGGTCTCATAACGTATCAGCGTAGTGAAAGCTCAACTGTCTCTTGTTAGTTTAGACTTCGGCTAGTTGAAAAGCGTCGTGAGCACACCAACCAAACTAGAAAACGAAAATAAAAAATGGGTTAAAATTTGCGTGGGATTGACTCTAATTCCATTTCACTCAAACTCGAACCGACAGTTTGACTAAATACCAACAGTTGTTCATGGACCGCAATTACTTTCGCGACGCTGCCTTCGTTTCTATCTCTCTCCGCCTACCGTGTAATACTACTCCGGATCCACTCTGTTATGTTAAATGAATATAGATATATTCCCTTTCAGCAGCTTCCATGCCTGGACTACAAACGTAAATTAACTCGTCCACTGGTCGACAGCATGGCTCATGAGAACTCGTTGGACTGAAAATAAGCGAACGCATCTGAAGAAAAAGCAAATCTAACAGAACCCTCAAATTACCGACTTTACTTTGGCCTCCAATCACCCCAAAGTGTGTGCTGTCAATTCCGATAACTACGGCCGATTCGTCTTTTACATATGCGTATGCTTTCTAGGAAACGCCGTGAATTAACAACGAAGTCTAAAATAGCAACAACGCTTGCTGAAAGTATATCATCCAAAATGCTACAGGAGTTCTGTCACATGAACTGCGCCTCTGATGAACGCTTTCAGTTCGTCTCTGCTAACGTTGTTCTGGAGGCTCAAACGTTTATCGGACGTTGAATTTAATGCTTTTACTCAACGCTGTTTGGTCCACTGCCACAGCCCCCTAAAGGCGACTGTACAAAGAAGAAAATATTCAGCTTTTTTTGACGGGGCAGGCCGAGGTCATAATGTCAAAAACTGCATTCAAAGTTACTCAGTGGCGTCAGAAAGCTAAAAGCTGCAGCAGGCAGACCTGTGCAGAGTAACACGATCAGAAGACGGGCTGTACTAACCACAAAGCGGCTTACATTCTACAGACCCTTTTCAGAAACGACGCCTTAAGCTCAAAGATTTGATGTGGGGTAAATTTGCGACCGACATTATCGGCAAACAAAACCCGAAGGAGATCAGATGCAGGGAAAGCCTATATCGGGTATATTCTGTAGGATCAGGATAACGAGATGTGATTTGCTTGTGTCTAAAATTAAGAACTGAAAGACCGTTTGACGTTGAGAATTAAGTCTCTTTTCGTCATGGATATCGGCTTAGGACGGGCGTCGGCTTTCCGGCTTTGAGACGGTAAAGGTCTTTTTTTTATATACAGCATACCTTTGTTATCTGCCTTGGCCTTTTAGATCGTAGTATTCTGAATAAACCACCATAGAAAAAATCGAAAGTTTCTGAATAGATTCGTATAAAGAATATCACCCCACGACCCCGGAAGCAGCCTTCCAAGGCTCTGCCCATGACTTTTCCATGAGTATTGTCCCACCTTCTGTGGCAGCACTTGAGTTTGATGGTGGGAAATCGTCTCAGAGATCGTTAAAATGCCATTTCCGGCCATTCGGGTGTTGATAATAGCCTGAACTGAGAACTGTACGGCCCTTTCGTGCTCACAAATCGATACATATGTGCCAAAGGTGTAGCCAACATGAATGCAAAGCCGTAGAAAAGATGTGAACTTGTGTCGGCATCTGGTTACGATTGTTGAACACTAAAGTCAGATGGCATCCCAGAAAAATGTATTCCCACACTAATGCAACATTAATGTATCAACTTCAGTACTTGTATCATTCGTTTCTAGAATTGTGAAAAAGACAAAGACGAACAAAATGCAATTGTTTATCCTGCTTAAAAATGTAACTATTATAGGTTTGAAGAACTTTACAAATAAGCATCTTCATACTATCAGTTCTACCGATGCAATATGGGCCTCATTCACGACTAGATGGAATACATTCCCGTGTATATTCAATATGATTTGAAACAAGAAATGGACGTGTTAAATTTGAATCTGTTAGCATTAAAGTGCTTCGACTAAAATCCTTGTGGCTGGGAAAAACACATGGATGAAGTTCTTTTTTTTCTTTTAATCTGTAGTCTGACACCAATCTTCAGTTTTAGCAGCAGTTCTTAAGGGCGCTGACGAAGGAAGCTGAAGTGGTTTAGTTTAGACGATCAGGTAATAATAGAAATAGTAATTACTGAAGCAACTGGGTATGGTTTCGGACTCTTTTTGCATTATAGCCGAACGCTCTACCAGTTATGCCACGCCACGAAGACAGTCTCTCACCAGTCCGTGGCTAAGCATGGTGGTTTCTGCAGGTCATTGCCCATACCTGTAAAGTCCGGAAAGCACGTAAGCCCAAAAATGACGCACGTAACTCATTCACAGTAATCCACATTCCAAATTTGTACAGCGGTTGAAAAGTACCTTTTTTGGGGCCGTGTACCTTTGTAGACACAGTTGAAACGATCAATTTATTCCATCCCCTCGACAATAAAGGACGTTATTAATTAGTATTTCAAAAATATTGACCGAAAGCGGCCGTATGTATACTAATGCTATTCTTCATTGCACCCCGACAGTAAGACGTCTTTAACAGAATCAATGTAATATCAAAAGATCTTCTTTCTTCACATTTTATCGCCGGACATTAAGAATCAAAAGATTTACAAAGCGTAGATCTCTAAAGGAAACGACCTTCATTTGCACGGTTTCTGACGCACGTTACCATGGCAACTGTGTATCCAAGGATCATGTCGGCAATGCCCGTGTAAGCACCTTAACCAGTAGACCCCCCACTAAAGACACAAAGTAGGTCCTGTACATGTGCCGAGGAATAAGATGTTGATCTTTTCGCGTGCGTCAAACAAGATCGCCTTTTGATGGTAATCGGACAGAATCGTACTTTTAGCGGGCATTAGGAAAGCATTGTGATATTTGCTTGTCAGCGGATGCCGACTGGTCACAGCTGGGTTGCCTGTACCGTTTGCTGGGCGGAACTGTAGCTGGGGCGTAAAGCTGCCACGCTGCCAGTCGTCTAGATAATGGGCTACATGGACATAAAAAATAACAATTTTCGGAAGCTTTAAGTCCTGCATTTTCATCTTGAATTCTTCTGTAATATTTGCTTTTGTTGGAAAAAAGATATCTTAGCCGTCGGTCAGTGATTTAAAAAAAGCCTTAGCCTTTAACAGACTATCTAGTTGGCTATAGGGGAAATTTGGTAGCACCATATGGCAGCATTTGAGACAAACTGGCAAAGAGACTATTGTTCACCTAGATTGGCTCTCGTGGGGTATGATCAACTATTCACATTATTTTAGTATTTTTACACTCATAGTCTGAAGCCTTGCTGGAGGCTATAAGAACACGTCTTCACAACCTATGGCACTGACGGACAATATCAGGGGCACTGTAATGAGAAAAGTCAGGAATAATGTGGTATTTTCTTATTTAAAGTCTAAGCTGATATGGACGAAAATACGTAGTACTGTATAGTTCAGGCAACTCCATAGGACCAGCATAATATACTCTCTAGCTCTTCACGCCGAGAACGGGCGCCCACGTGCCGTACGGATCTACCCCTGGGTTTCGGGAGCGTGGGACTGCAGGCTAATAGCGATCAATCACAAACGGTTTTGTACACGTCGCGTAGGAATCACCATTGAAGACTGTCTGTCAAGGCCTATTAAAATAAGCCAAATCAGCTCTTCTTATTATTCGTGTTTAGGTGGTCACCATCATCTTGTTGATGTTTCTGCCACACTTAACACAGGTGCTGATACAGAAGAATGTCTGTTGTAGCTTCAGGTAATGGTATGTCTTGTGGGTATAACTGTTTAGATTAGCCACCTTAGCTGTAAACTGTCCAGTCGGAAATAACAACGTTTAAACTTAAACCAGTCGTTTTTGTTCCTAACTTCAGATCCCCGAACTTTGACGTCCTGTATCAGCCCAGAGACCCAGCCACACGGGACGACCTCCGCCAGCTCTATGGCGTGCTGCGACAGATCCTCTCCCCGGTCCAACATGGCGGCCCCTTCGCTTCCGGGTCGAAGGTCAGACGGACCGGCTTGACGGATGTGACGCTGCTGAACGAGCGACATGGCGACCTGAACGAGCGCGCACGCGTGGCCTGGCTCCGTTTCCTGCTGGGAGGGATCGATCCTGACGCAAGTGAGGCTCTCGCCAGCGAAGAAGAGGATTAAGATAACAATACAGGTTTCGCTATCGCAAACCTGTGATGACCAAAACAAAGACCAACTTGTTGCAGTGATAATTCAACATTTCCCTTAATACCAAAGAATCTCCCCAAATTCTATCAATCGGTCTCAAATCTAATCAGAACATCACAAATCATTTTTTGAATATGCACTTTTGCGCACTTATATAAGGATCAATTCCAGTGTCTTGGGAAGTGTTGAATTGTCGGCAACTAAGAAGAGCACACAATATTGGAGTGAAGAAATATATAAAAATGGAATGATATGAGTTTATGGAATTCTATATTTTCACCTTGCTGATACATGCATATATATCTCGTTGAGCGAGATTAATAAATGTGTTGAGTAGTAGCTGTAAGATACACAATTCCGCACTGATAGCACACCGTTAGCACTGTTTATCTATTTTAAGAACATTAAAATTCTGTGTCACTGGGCAGTTAACATCGCTAGAAAAATACAACGACTGCGAGATCGCTAGCACTCAGCATTCAGACAACTTGTATCCCTAAAATCAATTTTAACATTTAAAATCAGAACACATATTTGGAACTCACAATAACCAAATGAAAACCACCAATTGGCCTCTATGTTTACGCTTCCAGCAATAAAGTGACGTCTGAGGGTTTACTAGTATATACATATTATGTCAGTACAAGAAAAAAAAGTTTCTTTCTTGCACATTCTTTATATCCACCAATGTTTTAGTTACCGTCTGTCACTTTCCTGAGGTCATCGAAACGTCAGTGGAAATAAAACACCAGGCATGGGATCGTGTAAGAAAAAAAGTCTCTTACCAACCATTTGAAACTATTCACTGATCAGAAGTTAAATAGCTTCTATCTACATTGTACCACGTTCTGTGTTGACCGCATCAACCAGGCTGTCTAAAGAACATCAATTCTCATTAGTGCACGTTGGATATATGAACCTGCACGAATAAGCATACGCGTGAAACATTTAAAAGTGCAGAAAGCTGGATGAATACCATCGCTACTCGTAAAAGCCCGACATGTTGAAGCGCCGAAAGCGCCACCTAGCGGTATTTTGTAGAACTGTAGCCACCTGTTGGGACATGGATTTTGTGTGAAGCGAGATGAAATAAAGGCAGGCCCGTGACATGGATTTTGTGTTGTGTGTCCGTGATTTTGCTATTATCAAACGAAGTGTAGCTATAGGAGTCTAGCCGGTGGTCTGATTTGATATGATAAGGATCAGACCCAATCACCTACGCAAATACAATGAACTGGTCTCCACCACGCTTCTCACGTTGACCAGTTACAACGTCGAAAATCGACGGAAACCTTTGCTTTCCCAATACCGACACGCATACCAAATATCACCACAATCCATCTAGAATTTCTTAAGTTATCTATTCATTATGAAACACAAACAGAGACACCCAAGACTTGATGGCAATAACTTACAAATTAGCATTCTCTTCAGACATTATAATAATTATGGCTCTTTGACATCTCTACAACCTGTCGTGCTAAATTCTAAGAGTACCCCCCCCCCCCCCCCCCCCCAATATGACAGAATAGGCATCTGCGAATGCAACGTACAAATCAAGTAAATCATATCAATTCAGCCTAACCAACAGTAGAAGAGCAGTCCCAAATAATGCATATTGTACATCAACATGCATTAACGAGCTTTAACGTGTAATTAGCATTAGTGTACGATGACTTCACGATTTCAACATTAAAAAACACAATGGGTTCACGCTCTCACAGCTTGGTGAGTTTAAAATATAACGGTGTACAAAGTTCACGGTTTTACTTTATATTAGTCTGTTTTGAAAGCCTATAACAGTCATATATACGCATTCAACCCCTAGCCTAGAGATTGCTGTACTAAAACGCTGATACGCAAACTAACCGTTACCCGGAAGCCTGACCTCGTCAGAGGAAACTTCCCAACAGGAAGCTGAGTTGCCTATCACTGACGGTCAGCTGTGGGTATTTTAGAAACTGCTGTATAGAGAATGAAGCTAAACTCAGCGTGCGGTAAAATCTAAGATGGGGACGTTCCTGCTTTCGGTTGTCACTGTGATCGTCTGGTCGGCCCTGTCAGCAGGTAGGTTCTATTGCACCTCACCGCGGACTAGAAACAGGCACTATACGAGGAATGTTCTATATGATATAATCGATGACATCCCCATAGCTAGCAAAGTCAACCGATTAAGTATCTTATTTATTTTGTTGAATCTATACTTGAATGGATCAATGAATGAATGGATAAGTGAATGAATGAATGGATGAATGAATGAATTTTACAGGGCTTTCAAAGACTACTCAGTAGAGCTGTGACGGAGAAGGGCGGCGAAGGGCTTTATTACAGCACAGATTTATGGCAAATGAATGTTGACATAATACACAAATCAGATAGCTATAGTCAACACGCCTCTTTTTACTGCATTTCGTAAATGGAATTCCAATATTGAGACGTGGGGTAGTGTATAGACAGCTGATGAAGGTGTTTAACAGCTATAGCTTCACACGTTACATATGTATTTCCTACGGTCTTTCTTTAAGATGTTTCATAAGAAAAATGTTATATATGATATGTACAAAAACATGCCATTAGAGAATTAAGAGGTTTTTTTTATTCGCGTGACCTATGAATACGTAATATTGTACTTCCTTCGAAAAGGGTTGTTTTGATTGTTAAATCTTAGAAGAAATCTTAAAATATATTCTCTAAAGCTTTAAATGTGGTTGCAAAAAGTTCAAAGTTCAACGCCACCTGACACAGGTGAGATGAAACACGTCATTTCCTGGGACGGCTGGGATTTCTACAAGGTCCGCGCCGAGGGAGCCATGACGAACGCCAACGTCAAGGCCACGTGCGAGGCGGCAGGGATGCGGTACCCATGCTACGGCGGGAACCAGACGTGTTACGGCTGGGCGGCAGGCTGCATCAGTGTGAACAGTTTCACCTACGACTGCCGAATTCCGCTCGACTTTTTCTACGTCCTGTGCGGGCCTCCGTTCGGGAGGTATTTCACTACATTTCGTTGTTTTTTTGTTCTTTTTTACATAATTTTGCTACGCATTTATGATTTGTTATCGTACTCTTGATTTGCTATTATCCCATTAGATAACTTCATTTATGTTACTTTATATTGTATTGCTGCTAATCATTTAATTGCCACTTATTTATGACTTGTTTCTCACTTCAATTATTACATTCGAATTGTGTTTAGTATCTGTTAGGAGGAGGGCCTGTATAAGCCTATTTTTAGCTTCTTCGAATTCCTCTCTCCAGCACGGTTTTTATATATTATAATTACTTTGTGTATTTCCTTAATAAGGAGACTCTTTTTACACAACCATTACTTTATTCTCACTGACGTTTTGGTGACCATCTGTCACCTTCTTCAGGGCAATTCTGACTGGTTCACATGGTACTGCAGGAAAGGTGTCGCTGCTCACAGTTGAGATGCGGTCACAACATGTAAAGTGTTTACAGATTGCGTACAGACAAATTTATCCAAAAATATTCACAGTGCGGTCCCAAATGCAAAGGAGTGTAAAACATCCATAATCATCGAAACGTCGGTGAGAATGAAGTAAATGGTTGTGTAAAAAATTATCTTTATTCAGTGACGTACCAACCTGATGAAACAATTGAAAAAAAATGAAATCCAGGTATTGCGGTCCTCTGGGGGACATGTTCGTGTACCTGCCGGACGTGTTTGACGATGATGGCGCCTGCGGGTACTCCTGGTGTTTCTCCGGAGCAAAGAAACATGACAAGTTCGCTCTTTGTGCAGGTAGATAATGTCATAAAGCAAGTATTTCATGTGTCGTTAGGTGTGTGTCGTTATTAGACACGTACATGATAAAAAGAATCAGGTATTTTATGGCCCGAAACAGGAAATACTTGGCAAAGATTACCGTTTTAACTTTTTAGAATATTTCTCGAAATATGTTTTTTGGGTATCATAGGTTTGTGCAATGTTTCTTGATAAGGGCACAAGAAGAATTCCTATAATGTAAATTGCCATGATAATCGTGGATTATGGTAACATATGATATAGTGTAGCATAATTGGGAAACACTGAAAACAATGTAAACTTACAAGATTTAACATAGAAGGAATTTGAGCTCCTATGCGTTCAAGCCAATCAAAACTTTTGGAAACCTTTCACCAATTCCATACATAGCCATCGTAGGAACATGATCGACACAATTATCTTACTTATTTTACCCACCAACAGTCGCGCTGGGCACGTGTGCGAGCAACCCTTGCAGCAACGGCAGCACCTGCCTGGACCTGCCGGAAGGACACACCTGCGTGTGCGCACCTGGATACGGCGGAAACACCTGCGAAACAGGTCGGGGTAACGCCGGAAATAATAATAATCAGGTCGGGCAAGCCGGATACATTACTGGTTGGGCAAAAGGACACTCCTATGTCCTGAATCTAAAATCTGAAATCTCTGAAATCTTTATTCAGTATATCACTCCGCAGACGTGAAACAACAAAGTCTGAATTATGATTATGTTATCATGATAATTAGGGTGTTAATCATCTAAGTCAGGTCTAAACTTCAACTGTTGCGTAGTTATGTCCGTTGATTTAATGTTTACACCCTTGTGTTTGATTGCGTGTGTCTGAAACATTGACCCGGCGTACGAAGTATTGTGACTCACTTTAAAAAGCTATGTTTCAGATATCAACGAGTGCACAAGCGCCCCCTGTCAGAATGGAGCTACATGCCATGATGAGTTGAACAGCTTCACCTGCCAGTGCGCAGCCGGTTACACCGGGCTACATTGTGAGATAGGTAATTCTCCATTTTTTTAATTTGAGATTCAAGAGAACTTTATATTAGTGGTTTGGCGCAGTTAGAAAAAATGGACTACATTGCTAGCAACACATCATAATTTGGTGCAAAAGTTAGGTGTGACGGGTCGTTCAGTGTAATTAATATAACCAGCTGCTGCCTCGCCGCGTGCCTGCGAAGCTGGTGTGTTACACCGAAGGACGGTCATACCAGCTGTGTAGATACAGATACAGACAGTTGAGATTTTATTTTAAAGTTAACTTTTCTACCTTACTGTGACGCCCTTGTGAAGCATGAATCTAACGTTCTCCACATTTGTATGTCGCAGACATCGACGAATGCGCCAGCAATCCATGTTGGGGCGGAGGGACGTGCATCGATAAGGTAGACGGCTACAGCTGCGTCTGTCCTGAAGGGTTTGCCGGGGAGACATGTAGAACAGGTTAAAGATCATACATGTCAATCTGCACATCTGCTTTTATATCCCTAAAGGCAACGTAACATGGCGCCTAATTTCCGAATAGCTAGGAGAGCGGATTCGAGATCGTCACTTGTTCGATTGCTGGCATTCCCGGGAAAATAGCTTTTACATGACTTTCCTAAATCCAATCATATGTAAAAATGTAAAGCTGATGTCGGTATGATTAATAGGTAGAAAATCTGGATGAGGTAATTTAAAAGGTTTGGGCTTTGCCTTCCGTGGATATCGTGCCCTATAACAATTCACTGAGACTACGGTTTGAAAAGAGTTTGGAAGGACAAACATAGACCTTTAAAAACGGTTTGAGTCTACGTCCAATGTCTTCATGGTGTTCTGTTAATTGATACCAAAATTATGTCTCTTCTGTCAGTTGCGTACGCCGACGGCTGCCTGATGTTCTCCTCCGACGCCGTCTCCTACCCCGAAGCGAGCCAGGAGTGCCAGAACAGGGGAGGGCACCTGGTGGATGTGAAGGAGGCCGAGCTGCAGCGTCTCATCGCTGATAGCATCCCTACCGGAAGTGACGTGTCCCCGTGGATCGGACTGAAGATGTCGCCCGGGGTGATGACGTATGCAGACGGATCCGGCGTCTCAGGTTTGGCACTGCCTAGATATTTTAAGCTACTAACATAATATTTCATGTATGTTATTCATTTATAATATCGGGTCGGACGTAGATCCCAAATCATAGTTCCCAGGAATTGGGTAATATGTCAAAGATGAAGGCCAATATCTTGCAAATTGTTACCTCGTCTGGAACATTGATCTGATTTGCATAATATTGTCCAGACGTACATTTTTGTTTTGTCTCAGGGGCACTTACCTTTATACATATACATAGACATATAACCTATCACATACTATTTGCATCGTAAACGTGCTTCTGAGTGCAATGATTATCAAGAGGAATTGCGCCCATATTTAGTAATCAGAATGATTCAAAAACATTTTCAGTGAGGCAACATTCATACTTGCGTATACGACTGAACAAAACCTCTCATCTTCAACCGACTACCTCATGTTAACTCCAGCTCAGCTAGAATGGTCCGCCGATGGCCCGCCGACATCCTGTGACGTGTGTGTGTACCTGGACAGCACAAGTGGCTATGTGGCTAAACCCGACTCCTGTACGGAACCACATCACTACGTCTGTCAGTCTGGTAAGATCACCGTTGATATATAATCCACTTTTTCTTTATCATTTCGACATGAATAAGTAATATCAAGGTTATCAATGAAATTTGCAGAATACTTTTGGTCCTCTTTTATGGAACGACACCAGCACATTTACTAGTTTGGTAAAAGTATAGAAGGTACGAATGTTGTTGCAGCGTCGACATAAAAACGCAGTCACCGATATTTGTTGAAATGCGATTACTTCTGTCAGAAAAAAAAAAATGTCAAGTAAGGTTGAATTCGATGATAAATTTGTACACACATATAATTGTCATGTCAGATTTAAAGCCATGCCAGCAAAACAACTGTACCAACAACGGTGTCTGCACGGCCTGCTTCAACGACTCCTACACCTTCTGCCCCTGTCCTGACGGATACGAGGGAGACTCTTGCAATATAGGTTGTCTTTGCCATTCCTGTTTTTCTACATTAATCGTTCCATACGACCAACAGGATAGAACTTTGTACTATAACGCTGCGGTCCCTATGGCATTGGTGTCCGTCTGGGCTGTTGCCCCAAACGGGCCCCGGATTTTCTCCGGTGGACTGTCTGGTACTGCTTGGGAACCTCTCCGTGTTTTCTAGATAACGTCTCCGAGACTTAAGATAATCAGGGGCCCGGTGGTGCCGTAAAATAGCCCGGGAATCGCATAGTGCCACAGGGGCCACACTCGGTAGTGCATAAAAACAGCCCATAAAATACCCCGATTACCCGCTTTTCGGAATAAAACCATATAGTAGCACAAATGTACATGCCATTCTATTATTTCGTATCATTACCTGATATACACAGGCAAGAGATAGTTAAATTGCAGTAATCATTTACGATTATCAATGATTTCTACTGATACAGTAATCTGAAAAAGTTGTATATTTCTGTTTTGGACAGATATTGACGAGTGCTCCTCGAGTCCTTGTCAGAATGGCGGAGTCTGCCTGAATGGTGTGAACTCCTACAGTTGTTACTGTCCGTTCGGTTATACAGGGGACAACTGCCAAACAGGTACTGCTTACAGAGTCTCATAAGTATTCGTTTAACTTGATTCATAGATTCTTCCATTTGCTGCAGTTAATGCAGAAGACAATGCATCGTAGAATAACATTACATTAACTATTCTCTTCTAAATATGAACTATTATCTTATTGTAATTCAATCGTTACTTATCAATTAAATTTTGTGTTCCTAATTTTTATTTTATACTCGTCATCTTTATCCTGTAGTGCCGTAGATGAAATTAGTTTTTTCTTCTTGCAGACCTGGACCTGTGCGCCATGGTTTCCTGTCCGTCCGACTGGCAGTGTCAGGACGAGGGCAGCCATTTTATCTGTCTTGGTAATCTCAATCTAAAGTTGTTGTGTTTGAACTAAGTCGTATGCTCTCCCCTCAAAAGTTAAGGCCCCTTGCCATTACCCTATATAAACGTGGACATGAAATACACTAAATACAACTCACGATTGATGGGTATATGATATTTAAATCGCTTCGATAACAAATATGAGAAATATATAAAATCAGAAATAAACTCTGACATATTCATAGAATGAATTTATTATCGAGTATTTATTATATTTATTATTTTTCAAACAGTACGAATGTTCGGTTGATATTATGTATTGGTAACTGGCAGCCACGCAGAGCTATTGAATAATAAAGTGTTTCCTTGACTAACAGAGAAAAATGCCATGTACATTCGAGTAATCATGGTTCGTGTCCAAATTTTCATTTCCAGGGAGCAGCAGGGACTACGAACCCTACCCGTGCAGCAGCGCCCCCTGTCCGGACGGTATGAATTGCAAGAAGGAGGGGTCGGCTTCTTTTTCCTGCAGAGTTGGTGACTGATTAACTACTCTCTGGGACTTGCCGTCATAACGTGATAAAGCAGGCAGAACTTAACCAGTGACAACAGATATAGATCAGCCTTTATCATTCTAATTGCAAGTTGCTGTAAAATTAAAACTACTTATATGTGATTTGATATGTGAGATGAGGGCAATGCTTCTGCGTCGTAGCAATATAAGAGATAGCGTAACCTGTTATGTAGCTTTGTTTTTTAAACTATCAAGCATTAAATGGAATGATAAATGCATTTCTGTATACTTAGATTACCGTGTGAACATTTCTTTTGGTAGACATCGTTTGATTTTCCAACTCAAAGAAATTTGACTCGCAAGCTTTCATGTTATAGATTACTTTTTGAAGGTTGAGAATTGAGGTTTTCAACGAAACGCCCATGCTGTAAGGTAATGTATTTACAGCATGGGCGTTATATATATAGTAAATATAGTATACCTCAGGTGAGTGTCTTTTTTCTTACTGTAAATTTACTGCTGCTTTTCAAAATGTTATAATAGAAATCCTCCACGTTGTCATTACTTACATATACTTTAGTTTGACGTGCCACCAGTTAAGTCTACATGTTATCATGGGTGCACAGGAGAGAATTTTGTGTATTTTACAAACTTCTGAAGTACCTGTGCAAATAGTAAGGGTGAAGGAGTTTGTTGTTACGGTAGCCTGGCCATGGGTGTATAATTGTCTTCATTCGAGGGAAAGTATCAATTGATACCTTATAAAGTAGCTAGTATTCTGTATTTAAACTCAAATGGAGAAAATATTGCATTTTAATATTTCTCTTCTAATCCATACATTTCTATTGTGAACATATGTGAAGTAATGTTATGGGAGCAATCATCCCAACCGCCACTTCTGGCAAAGATCATTCACCCACCGTGTGTGCCATGATATCGATTTAATGACAGAGTCACTGAATACGTGTGCCACCGGGCAGGGACATGTGTCAAGGTTCGTAAGAACGTATTACGGAGGGTCATGGGGAGATAAAAGATAATTAGGGACCCGGTGGTGCCCTAAAATAGCCCGGGAATCACATAGTGCCACAGGGGCCACACTCGATAGTGCATAAAAACAGCCCATAAAATACCCTGATTACCCACTTTTCTGAATAAGACCATATAGTAGCACAAATGTACATGCCATTCTATTATTTCGTATCATTACCTGATATACACAGGCAAGAGATAGTTAAATTGCAGTAATCAATTACGATTATCGACAAAAGTAAGAACGTATTACGGAGGGTCATGGGGAGTTTACGAGTAACCGTAGTGGGGTCTGTCATTAGTTTATGTACTTAATATAATGGTGATACCAATTCTAAAACTTAATTCAACCTGCTTCCTTCATCACTCTATTAACTTGAAAAAAAACATCGCTTATTTTGAGATTAGTTGGTGGTGGCAGATTTTAACGTGTGGTTTTGAGAGTATGGATATTAAGATTTAATTTAAAACTACCCAGTGGCGCAGCTCGTCCCAAATTAACATATGCGTGTTTGCCATTTTTGGCGAGCGTGTACATACCTCATTATGTACTTTTGTTAGTGCATGTTTTAAGTCTAAAGAATAGATACAGCTGATAATCTAGTCTAGGATGGTGTGGTCTTTTTAACATCTGTCATGACAAGATGTCGTTATTCATTAATTTTATACCCCTGTCACATTGATGGACGACTAGTCTGTGGCAATCGCCCGAGCCTCACTTATAATAATAACTTTATTGCACAACAATGGTACAAGGTACAAAGTATGGCTCATATGTGACAGGGAAGGTTTACAGGTAAAAAATACGCGCAACCCTCTGTCGATCTTAAATATGGCCGATCTTCCATCGATACGCCCGAAGATCGTGGATAATGTGACAGGGGTATTACACAAATATTATTGATTCCCATATCACTACTTCCTGCAGCTCAAACCTACTTAATTTGCTACATGTAAACATTTTGTCTCCAGAAATATCCTAGCGCCCGTCCCTATCGGTCAGCTGTGTGGTTCGCACGGTCTGGGTGTTCAGTGTAAATTGTCGTACGCGCAAAACAAGAGGGTCCTGCATCTTTCTCCTGCAGAGCTATGCGACCTCCATGTGCATTTTACCTGCAACAACAACGTGTTTAATACGGAGAGTCATGCACAGCACGTTGTGAAGAATAAAAGTTGTACCAATGCTCATACCGCACTCGTCATATTTTCATTTTGACATGAAGATAACATAGCGCTGCACAGCAGTTAGACAAACATTAGAATGTTAGCGTCTTAACTGTGTCCACCAAGAGATAGTATAAAAACAACATTAAATGTTTAATGTTTCCTAATTAGATATATTGATCCATATCACGTAAACTATACAATGCTTGCACTGTTATAAGAGAAAACCCGTCTCATACTTTTTAAAATCATATAATGAAAAATAGTTGTTTTTTTGCAAACTGTGATGTTACAATTTTATACTCATAAGAGGAATTTTAAAAAGCGTCACTTCTTCAGGCTAATCTCCCACCTGTTAAGGTCCCAAAAACCAGCTTATCGACAGAGTTGTGAGCGTTATTTAAGTTACAGGCACCTGAAGTAGGTGTGCCAACAGTAGGGGTCACAGGGTCAGCGTTTGCCGGAGGGTCATGCAAAGTTTAATAATAAGGTTTACAGCACTTAAATGTGATGTAAACAGTTATCAAATAATTTTTCATGAAAGTTTAAAACTAAATTATCACATCACTAAGAGTATTTAGGTTAGTATTTAGTCTTTCTTATTTTTCTTAGGTTTTAGGTGAAGAGTAAAAACAATCTGCCGTGTGTGTGTCGTTAAACCTGGTGATATTTAGCCCTTGCCCTGCTGCTGTTTTTTTTACCAGTGTAACCTCCCAGAGCTGATGGATTCATCAGATAACTAAAACTAGGATTGTTCTGTGCAAAGTTACAGCGTTTAGATAAAGACACTGGGTTTTAAGCGCCGTTGGGAGTCAAATACTCCGCCAGATAGATTCACTTAAAGAGAATCGCCTATTCACAAGTTTTTACAAACAATTAGGTCCAGGTACAGGTCCCAATCGGGACCTAATCCTTTGGACCTGAACCATATTTGTACCTGGTACCTGAATTTTCAGTACCGTTATCCACCCCTAATTGTGAGAGTTTGTGTATTTTGTGTATGTTAGTGTGTACTTTTGCCAGCATAGGGACTAGCATGCATGTATGTGTTTACATCTAAAGTAATATAGTTACGCACACTATATCGATTCCCTCTGTATGTATTGCAGCACATCGTTACTCAAACCGACTTGGTTTGCCACAGGTGAAAACATTTGTCGTAAGAAATATTAATAGTGTACTTTTGCCAGTGTAGGAACTAGCGGAAGAATAGTTGCGCACACATTATCGATCCCCTCTCTATTTATTGCAGCTCATCGTTACTCAAAACGACTTGGTTTGTCACAGGTCAAACCTTTGTTACCAGATATATTAATAGCGCCCGTCCCTACCGGTCAGCTGTGCGGTTCCCATGGCCTTGGTGTACAGTATAAATTGTAGTGCACAGAACAAGCTTCACACATTACAGAGTCTGAACTCACCCAGCATATGGTAAACATGTGGGGTTTTATGCTCCTTTTCGTGGCTTTGTTCGCCTCGCCGGACTCGTCTGTTGGTGAGTATGAAAATTAATTTTATTTCGTCAGAAGGTTTCAACATTATTTCTAAGTACATTTCTTATTACTATTAACTTAAAACATCCATTGATTAATTCCTAACTAGAGTTCCATGACTTCATGTCTTTGCCAAATGACTTGAACTTTTTTGCGAGTGGTGTATGAAAAGTGTTTCTCATAGATTATGCAAATAAGGTCCTTATTACCAAAGCATGTCCAAAGTACAAAATTCAAATAGAACTTAAATGGACTACCATTACAAACCGCATGTAGCTAAAAAAACTCATTATTTTAAGGTCTCATTAAGAAATTTAACATACTAAAGATAATGTTTTAATGGCAAAAAATCATGCCCGAAGGCCAATTGCATGTACAGTCTGAAGGGCTAAGAGAAGTAAATAGTGTGAAACAGAACACTAGTGTCTAAATAACTATATGATACAATATATACTATTGTTGGGTTTAACATCTTATTTGAAGGCAGTGGTTAATCGTCCCACGTTCTGTATAATGATTGGATTTTGTGCTTTTAGTAGAAATGTAGTCTTTTGGTGAGCTCCTAAATGGTTAAAGCGTGGTGCAATTGAGGCAACTGTTTGAAATAATCTGTTTGTTCTTTCGGCTCCATAGTAATATGAAGACAATCCATGGTGTTTACAGACACAAAGGTAATTGCCTGAAAAAAATAGGTGCGGTTACATGCGTTCACCTCCTTATCAGCATGATATAAACCTACCTTCGTGTTGGCTGTAGTAAAATCATTCTTTATTCAGATATAAAAGAAAGTAACATTTAACCCAGGTCACGTTGGTCATTACTGACCGAACATGCAGGGGGACATTGACACGCTCACACAAGACGTTACATAGACAATATTGCACAGTTGAGTTCACTATTATCTTAAAATCATTCTATTGCCAAATCGTTTCAATTATATAAGAAAATCACAGCATTCTGTACAGTCTTACTAGTATCTTTCCGTTTCATAAGAGGGAGAGTATTCCGTTATACATATTACATTTCACAGGAGGGGCTAGAAGGTTTTTACAGTAGCCTGACGAGCGTTCCATATAGCATAGGAGGACAAAATTGCCACACGGCTAATGTCTCTGAAGAGATTTTTTGGTGGTTTTACCTTAATTGTCCTGAATAGCGTTCTGAGTCTATTCTTGTTGTCTGGGGTGATAAATCCCCTTGACCCGACCTCGAAACAGGTGAGAGTGACTGAAGTGCCTGTACTTCTCAAGTCTGATACAAGGGAGGTGTATTTATTGACCTTACGCTCATGACTTGCTTTAATGTTCTGTTCAAAAGGTACAGTTAGTTATTGTACATGGATGGTGTTTTCAATAGAAGAAGTTAAGAAAATAGGTATTTTTCTACATTAAACTTTATTATTGTTGTTGATGTCAAAGAGAAATCGATGTGTTGCACGTGAATGTAATGATCTTTTGTGTGAGTCTAAAGCTGTGCAATAAACCATGCAGTTTTTATATTGATCGGTTATGGCACAAAATCCGAATTGTAAATACATACATGTATATTTCATGGATATCGGACAGAAAGCATAATGCAAAAATATGAGCCCTCTACTGTAAACGGTTTACTTTTTTTTCCAAAATAGGATCAGCTTTAATTAATCCTTTTGTTTTCAGAGTTTTTTTCATAAACCCAGTTTATCACCAGTATCAAGTATATTTTGTAGATCATGTTTTGTTATTGATATATGTAAAAGAAGTATATACAATATAAGTATATGCAAAATGGAATTGAATTAATAACCAGGATAAACATTAATTTGTATTTCTCATTCCTTTTAGGCCAAGAATACCTGACCACGGTTGACACTTGGAGTTTCTTTAAGGTCCAGGCTTCCGGTCAGATGATCAATGCCAACGTCAAGGCGACTTGTGAGGCGGCGGGGATGAGGTACCCGTGCTACGACTCAGGTACAGACGGGTGTACCGGCTTCTGGACCTCAGACTGCATCACGTATGACGACGCCGGTATCAGCTGCGTTACTGCAAGCGTCCTCTCTGCACACCTGTGTGGAACTACTGACGGGTTCGGCAGCAGGTGTGAGCCCCTTGATGACACCTTTGTGTACCACCTTAACTGGCTGAGTGATGACAGCGCCTGGGGATTGGACTACGAGACTCACCACTGGGCCCTGTATGGAGCAAACTACAACAACATGTACGCCCTGTGTGCAGGTAATGATGCGTTATTAACGTCGAATGCGCTTTGCAAAACTTTATGGAATGTTGAATGTAATATGCATTGATTAAACCTGAATAGTCATATTAGACAAATAAGATCCTGTGCATGTAATAGTTTTAGTCCCTTTAATCGGTTTAAGAGGCTCTGTCTGTAAAAACCAAGCATAGGGTGGCCAAACTCAAAAAATCGATTTTCCTTAAATTTTGTGTGGTGGTAGGGCCTTGGTCCAAACCTACAAAAATGGCAAAGTTTTAGATCTGCGGTCACCGGTTGCCATGGCAACGGCCATTTTTCAAAATGGCGGATTTTCAGCAAGGGAAGGCCTTGGTCGCGTCCAAAATAGGCCTCCTTTGGACTCCTGTAGCCCCCATAAATTAACTGATATTTTATTGATTCTCGGATATGTTATTACCCATATTCTAATAAAAAAAATGATATATAGTGATGCTCAAAATGTTTTTGTAGTGAGGTGCAGCAGATGTTTGAAAATGATGTGTTTTCGTGAATTTCCAAAATTGACAAAAATCAATTTTTTGACCATTTTTATTGACCATTAGCTCATTTACAGGCAAATCAATTTGCTTGATTTTTAGCACAGTTATAGTTTGAACCTTTGTATACATCATATGTAAATAAAAGTTTGGGCCTTTTACGTATCGAACCGTGGTGGCCCCGAGAGTAAACCAATATTTCCATTTCAAGAAAATCGTAACCATAGAATTATTCCTGGAAAAACAGTCATAGCTTACCAAAAATGAATTTCAGTTTCATGTTATGTAGCAGAGGAACTTACCTATCTCTTATAAAAGCAGGGTTGTTCTAGATTTTTTTATAATTGCCTTTAAAATGGTTTTATTGAGTTTTTTTCGTCATTTTTAGACCAAAAAATGTATATTTTGGCCCAAGCACCCTGGTATTGCAACCAAATGACCTGAAATTTTGGTATAGGAATGTCCTGGACAAGTACACACATGGGTTGATAACTGGTTTGCCATGTAATAGAACAAAATGCTGAATTTGGTGACTTTTTTTGGCATTTTCGGCCCAAAAAGTACATTTTTGGCCCCTGTACCCTGGTTTTACAACCGAATGCCCTGAAATTTGGTATAGGAATGCCCTGGACACATGCGCACATAGATTCAATAACCATTTTGGCATACTGTTCAACAAAATGCTTAATTTTTTCCAAAAAAAGTACATTTTTGGCTCCCATACCCTGGTTTTACAACTGATGAATGACCTGGAATTCGGTATAGCAATGCCCTGAACATACATGTATGCGCACATGGATTCAATAACATGTTTTGCATACAGTACAACAAAATGCTTTATTTTGAACATTTTGCCATTCTTTTTTCCCAAAATCATTTTTCGCTCCTGTTCCCTGGTTTTCCAAGTAAATAACCGGTAAAAATTTGGTATAGGAGCGCCTTGGGAATGGCTTTTATAACCCGTTTTTGCATACAGTGCAACAAAACGCGTAATGTTGTAATTTTTGGTCATTGTTTTACCCAAAGTACATTTCTGGCTCTTTCTGTAATTTTTGGCGCCAAAAGTACATTTTTGGCCCATTGAACCCTGGTTTTACAACTAAATGACCTGAAATTTGGTATGGAAATGCCCTGGACACATGCGCACATAGAGTCAATAATAATTTTGGCATGATGATGGCTGTTTCTTCGTATCCGAAGATCAATGGTAGGCAGAAAAGGTTGATTAGACGACCAGTCTGCCTGGCCTGCACGTGACTATTTTTAAAGTGAAGGAGGGGTGTGCACTCCCTTCTCCACCCTTTCGTCTACTGGCGCACTAAGTCATACAGGGACAGAACTGTATGCAACGTGTAAGACGGCCCAAGCAGATGCAGGTTTATTATTTGGAGTTTCCGTCTCCTAGGAGGACTTCCGACCAAGGATGTGAGGGGTTCCTCCTACCCCCGATCGCGCAACTCGTATGTCATGGCGGGTGCGTCATGCCCGAACATGCCCCTAAGGCTTGTCTCGGCCACAAAGCCCCGCCAAGGCCACTAGCCGAAGCTAGAACCTTGAACCTTGAACGTGGACATCTTTGAGATGCCGAAGCTAGATACTCATTTAAACCTGAGTTAAGTGAGGAAAGTCGTGTAAAGTGCCTTTCCCAAGGGCACAAGATCGGTGACACAGCAGTCGGATTCGAACCCGCCACCTCTCGGTTTCGAGCCGAATGCTTGTCATACAGTACAGCAAAATGATGAATTTTGTGTGTTTTTTTGCCATTTTTTTTACCCCCCCAAAAAAACATTTTGGCTCCTGTACCCTGTTTTTCCAACTAAATAATCTGAAATTCTGAAACTTTTTGGCAATTTACAAAGACACGTCATCTTTTAACATTTGCTGCACCTCACTACAAAAAACTTTCGAGTATAACTTTATATCACTTTTCTTATTACTAAATATGGGTAATAACATATACGGGAATCAATAGAATATCTCTTACTTTGTGGGGGTTACAGGCGTCTAGGAGGTCATTTGCCTGTAATGCCTAATAGGGAACAGGAGCCAGAAATGTACTTTGGGTAAAACAATGACCCAAAAGTACAACATTAAGCGTTTTGTTGCACTGTATGCAAAAACGGGCTATAAAAGCCATTTCCAAGGCGCTCCTATACCAAATTTTTACCGGTTATTTACTTGGAAAACCAGGGAACAGGAGCGAAAAATGATTTTGGGAAAAAAGAATGGCAAAATGTTCAAAATAAAGCATTTTGTTGTACTGTATGCAAAACATGTTATTGAATCCATGTGCGCATACATGTATGTTCAGGGCATTGCTATACCGAATTCCAGGTCATTCATCAGTTGTAAAACCAGGGTATGGGAGCCAAAAATGTACTTTTTTTGGAAAAAATTAAGCATTTTGTTGAACAGTATGCCAAAATGGTTATTGAATCTATGTGCGCATGTGTCCAGGGCATTCCTATACCAAATTTCAGGGCATTCGGTTGTAAAACCAGGGTACAGGGGCCAAAAATGTACTTTTTGGGCCGAAAATGCCAAAAAAAGTCACCAAATTCAGCATTTTGTTCTATTACATGGCAAACCAGTTATCAACCCATGTGTGTACTTGTCCAGGACATTCCTATACCAAATTTCAGGTCATTTGGTTGCAATACCAGGGTGCTTGGGCCAAAATATACATTTTTTGGTCTAAAAATGACGAAAAAAACTCAATAAAATCATTTTAAAGGCAATTATAAAAAAATCTAGAACAACCCTGCTTTTATAAGTGATAGGTAAGTTCCTCTGCTACATAACATGAAACTGAAATTCATTTTTGGTAAGCTATGACTGTTTTTCCAGGAATAATTCTATGGTTACGATTTTCTTGAAATGGAAATATTGGTTTACTCTCGGGGCCACCACGGTTCGATACGTAAAAGGCCCAAACTTTTTTTTACATATGATGTATACAAAGGTTCAAACTATAACTGTGCCAAAAATCAAGCAAATTGATTTGCCTGTAAATGAGCTAATGGTCAATAAAAATGGTCAAAAAATTGATTTTTGTCAATTTTGGAAATTCACGAAAACACATCATTTTCAAACATCTGCTGCACCTCACTACAAAAACATTTTGAGCATCACTATATATCATTTTTTTTATTAGAATATGGGTAATAACATATCCGAGAATCAATAAAATATCTGTTAATTTGTGGGGGCTACAGGAGTCCAAAAGAGGCCTATTTTGGACGCGACCAAGGCCTTCTCTTGGTGAAAATCCGCCATTTTGAAAAATGGCCGTTGCCATGGCAACCGGTGACCGCAGATCTAAAACTTTGCCATTTTTGTAGGTTTGGACCAAGGCCCTACCACCACACAAAATTTAAGGAAAATCGATTTTTTGAGTTTGGCCAACTTTTTCTGATTTTGCTTGGTTTTTACAGACATCAGCTCTTAAGTACCGATTACCGGTGACGAGAAGTGGAAATAGAAGACTCGAAACCAGAAGCATGACGGCAATAACCTTGCGGTAATTTAAGTACTACTTTGGAACTTGTGGCACAATTTTTACTTTACCTAGGTTCCTCCCTGAATCCCCTTGAGAAGTAGGAGGGCTTCACAGCAAATAGTAACATCTTATGGAAAATAACTTCCCTGAAAAATGTCTGAAAAAAACGCCTTTAAAAACATTACCAGGTGGATTACATTAGAGGTGAATTGCAAACCTAACATTTTATGATCATTGTTATGTTTTAAAATGTTTGTATGATAGGCAACGCAGGTCTTATCAATTTTGACGAGTGCAGCAGGGCCCCCTGTCAGAATGGCGCAACATGCCAAGACGGTTTCTACAGCTTCACCTGTCAATGCGCACCTGGGTTTACTGGGACTTTGTGTGAAACAGGTGGGTGGCATATATGTAACAATGTATTACAACAGCTCCCCTGTCAGAATGGCGCCACATGCCAGGACGGTTTCTACAGCTTCACCTGTCAGTGTACTTCTGGGTTTACTGGGACTTTGTGTGAAACAGGTGGGTGGCATATATGTGACAATGTATTACATCAGCTTCCCTGTCAGAATGCGCATGGCAGATTGGAGTGAACGGCAGCTTTTGAAAGCTTTTAAAACACCATAGAGGCTGAATCGTAAAGAGTCTCTATTACTATCTCCATGAAAAATGGTTTCATCTTGGCGTGTCTGTGTGTAGGTCTAAGATAGTGAGTGTGTGTGCGTGTGCGTGTGTACGTGTGCGCGTGTGTGTGCGTGTGTGAGTGAAATTAATATTGCGCTTTTGTTACGTACTTTATGCATATGTGGATGCTTATCATTTGTTGCTGAAACTATTTACTCTATGTCAATGTTCCACTGTATGTACGTGAGATGGCGCCCCGATAGTTTGTTTCTCAGCTGTCTTGGTTCTAGTGGGGTAAGGAGCGCTCCCGGTGCCGGGGACGACAGGCCGGGGAAAGTAGGCCGGGGAGAGGGGGCCAGACTGCACAATTGTACGTGTAGGGGGAAAGTACAGTATTATTGCAATCACTGCTGCGTCCTCTCAAACACATTTCTGTCTAGCTGTCGCCCCTTTGGAAGCTAAAGACGTGATTTCTTGGATTACCGCATACTTACTGCTATGGCAAAGTCGGGACTCTTAGTTTTAATTAGCAAAAAACAACAAGGCATACAATACTGTTTTACTCGGAGAACATGATTGGATTGTCCACGTGAAAAATATCCTCAATTATCAAGGCTTTGGACACATATGGCTGAACCCGAGGTCATACCACATAGATACAATCACCACTCAGCTACGACAACGTTTACAAGATATATACGTGCAAAATTGGCATTCCTCTATTCGGAACAATTCCAAACTGTCCTCTCTTTCTATATTGAACAAGCACTACAAGCAAGAAAATTACATTTCAACCATACAGAGACTTGACATTCGTAGGGCAATCACACAACTCAGAATTGGCTGTCACAAATTAAATATAGAAACAGGGAGATTCCAAAAAATCCCTATTGATCAGAGGGTTTGTCCATTCTGTCCAGAGCTAATTGAAGACGAATGTCACTTTATGGTTGTATGTCCCAAATATTCTGATATAAGAAATACTCTGTACACAAGGTTGTCATCTTATACACAAGGATTTATCTCAATGGACCTGAAATGCAAATTCAAATACATCATGACATGTGACAATCCCTGCATGACAGATATAGGAAAATATATCAAAGAATGTTTAGACATTAGAAATTCCTCCAATGATTGTAACAGCCTCCAATGATTGTAAGAAACTTATCCCATACTACAACTTCTGTATTAGTTAGATAAGCGTTAAGTTATAGAACTGTAGTTATGTAGATGCCATACTTTGTACTCCGTACAATTGTTGTGCAATAAAGCTATCATTATTATAAACCTCTGACAGCGACACCTACCGGAGTGAGTGTCAATACTTGCTGTCTTGCATAATCCTACATTTTACCGAACTAAAAGCTTCATCGACAATAAACTAAACATACAACTTTGTACTAAAATGTCTACGCATCGTACTTCAAGTGACAAATTTAACAAACAGAAAGGCGTGATAACGTTAGGGTGCCATAAAGTTGACATATCCGGTCATATGGAAGCCAGGGCGGATTTTCCACCATTTTAATCAAATTATAAAAGCTTCATCGACAATAAAACTTAACATACAGCGTCAACCAAACTCTTTCCATCGACACCGGTGTGTCTACGTTACGTACTCCAAGTGACAAATTCAACAGACATCAATGCGTAATGACGTCAGGGTACCATAAAGTAAACATATGCGGTCAGAAGGAAGTCAGGGCGGGTTTTCCACTGGCTTGAGCTACTTTAGAAAGCCATAGACAATAAACTAAACATACAACTTCGACCAAACTCTTTTTTCATTACACCGGTGTGTCTACGCTACGTACTCAAAGTGACATCAATGTGTCATGACGTCAGGGGGCCGTAAAGATGACATATGCGATCAAAGAGAAGCCAGAGCGGGTTTTTAATCTTTTAACCCAATTAAAAGCTTTATCGACAAAAACTTAACATACAACTTCGACCAAACTTTTTTTAATCGTACCAAAGTGTCTACGCTACGTACTTAAAGTGACCAACTTAACAGACAGAAAGGCATTTTGACGTCATTACGCCTTGATGTCTGTTACTTTGAGTACGTAGCGTAGACACACCGGTGTAAATGCCGTTAAAATGGAAAGAGTCTTGCCAAAGTTTTCTGTTTAGTTTATTGTCCATGACTTTTTGAATTATGTCAAAACAGTAGAAAACCCGCCCTGACCTTCTCCTGACCGCATATTTAAACTTTATGGCACCCTGACGTCATGACACATTGATGTCTGTTAAATTTGTCACTTGAAGGACGTGTAGCGTAGACACACCGGTGTAAATGGAAAGAGTTTTGTCGAAGTTTTATGTTTAGTTCATTGTCTATGACTTTTTGAATTAGGTCAATGCAGTGGAAAACCTGCCATGACTTCCTTCTGACCGCATATTTCAACTTTATGGTACCTTGACGTCATGGCACATTGATGTCTGTTAAATTTGTCACTTGGAGGACGTAGCGTAGACACACCGGTGTAAATGGAATAGTTTGGTCGAAGTTGTATGTTTAGTTTATTGTCTATGACTTTTAAAATAAGGTCAAAACAGTGGAAAACCTGCCCTGACTTCGTTCTGACCGCATATGTCAACTTTGTTGTACCCTGACGTCATTACGCATTGATGTCTGTTAAATTTGTCACTTGGAGGACGTAGGGTAGACACACCAGTATAAATGGAAAGAGTCTGGCCAAGGTAGTAAGTTTAGTTTATTGTCTATGGCTTTTTACATTAGGTCAATACAGTGGAAAACCCGGCCTGACTTCCTTCTGTCCCCATATGTCAACTTTATGGTACCCTGACGTTATCACGCCTTGCTGTCTGTTAAATTTGTCACTTGAAGTACGATGCGTAGACATTTTAGTACAGTTGAATCGAGTTTAGACAAAGTTGCATGTTTGGTTTATTGTCGATGAAGCTTTTAGTTCGATAAAAATGTAAGATTTTGCAAGACAGCAAGTATGGACACTCACTCCGGAAGGTATCGCTGTTAGAGGTTTATATGATTTTGTTGTTTTTTTGCTAAACTAAGAGTCCCGACTTTGCCATAACAGTAAGTATGTGGTAATCCAACAAATTATGTCTTTTAGCTTCCAAAGGGGGCGACAGCTTGCCAGAAATGTGTTTGAGAGGACGCAGAAGTCATTGCAATAATACTGTACTTCCCCCCTACACGTACAATTGTACAGTCTGGCCCCCTCTCCCCGGCCTACTATCCCCGGCCTGTCGTCCCCGGCACCGGGAGCGCTCCTTACCCAGATGGGTTATATTGCAGATATTGACGAGTGCAGCAGCGCCCCCTGCCAGAATGGAGCTACATGTCAGGACGGAGTTAACAGCTACACTTGTCAATGCGCAGCTGGGTTTACTGGGGCTCTCTGTGAAACTGGTAAACTTCTGGTTTGTCATACACTTCTACGATTGTTGTAATTAGAAATAAGTCGTAGTTTTTAGGTGCAAGCAAGCACAAATGTATTTTTTAACTACTGATGACATTGTCTCTATCTTAATGAATACCTACATGGCGCGCACGAGAGTGGTGGTATTTTTTAGACCTACTGTAAGTACACACACAAATATGCACACTAAATTCTTTTACTTGCATTCGCGAGCATAAGTGCGCCTCGTGATATATATTCTCCCTTTACAATTTTAAGACTTTGATGACTGCGCCTCCTCCCCATGTGTACACGGAGCCTGCACGGATGACGTGGCGAGCTACACCTGTAGCTGTGAGAACGGCTGGGAAGGGACAAACTGCGATCAGAGTAAGAAACTGTGCATTCATCTAGAAGTTGTGTTATCGATGCAGTTGTGCAACATATTGAAACACAAAGAACAATTTTAGTGAAAAATGCAATCAAAATTTAATACGAAACCAGTGCTTCGTCTTAATAACCCAATTCAGACCAGGCTTTTTTTGGTCAAACCTGGAAGGGGGGCTTTTAAGGCCTGCCCCTTATAACTCATGTAACACTTTTTAATGACTTATCATATGGCCACAGAGGATCACGGGGAATGATGTAGACATAATGTTGAAAGATTTCAAGAAATTTGACGCTCTTATAACGTATAATGACATTTTGACGACGTCATAATTGTTAATGCATTGGCTGGAACAACAAGAAAGGGTATTCCCAGTAACCTGCAATGTATGCTACAAAAATTGTAACAGCAAGTGCAGATAAGAGAAAGATAATGTTTATTACGACTTGTGTTGCCTAAAAAACATCAATGACGTCAAAATTAGGTCATGCATATATAAGACATCAGTTGGGCTCCGCTATCTTATATCCACTACCTTCAATTTTCAAAAATACATTTCTGCAACAAATAATGGAAACAATCAAAATATTCATTTAACCCACAAGCACCCCACCTTTTTTTGCGACTAAAATGACCGAGTGGGGTCCAAACGGACCCCAAAATGTTTTGTTCATAAAATCTCAGTACCATTTCTTATCGGCGATCATTGTATATACATTGCTTCGTCAATGTAAAAGGAAGATATTGAGATGTTAATGTGTTGCTAATTCCAACTCATTATCATAATTTATGCAAAAGTTCAGAAGGACCACGTTTTGCACTAAACCTATTCCGACCAAATAGGGGAATTTTGAGGCCCTCATCAACATTTATGTCGTATAACTCATGAATGGCTACAGCTAAAGCTACGAAACTTGGTAAGTTATTCAAAAATATTGTTTGCAACAGTTTTTAAACAATAAAGTACTAGTAAGTTTATAATTTTTGGGGGTTGCCATGGCAACCATATTCTAAAGGCATCTTTTTGCCAAAATTTGACAATTTCAATTTAAACAAGGTTTTCTTGGTAAAGTACACCTGTTTTCTGACAACAATTAAATTCTACGAAATTCTATGTAATTTTCATGACTTAAAATTTATAATTTATGCTAATTTCATGACGTCATGGGTCAAAATCCAAGATGGCCGCCCTGATTTGGTAAATGACGTCATAATGTCGTCACATTACATGTTGATGACACAGAAATTTTTGTGAGGATTAGGGGTTACATTTTTATTATCGTCTGAAAGTTTAGTAGTCATACTATAAGTGGTTAAGGAGTTAGCCTCCAAAGTTTGTTTTAAAAACTGAACATTTTTGCTGGGGTCCGTTTGGACCCCAGAGGGACAGAACACAAACTTTCTTTATAATTTCCACATAATTGTACCAATCTTTGCGAAAACTTAGGAGAAGGTATAAGACATATTGACTGACAAAGTCACGGAAGGATTTTTTCTTCAGATCAAAAATATTCAAATGGCACTTCAAAATGTACGCCTGGGGTCCAAACGGACCCCATTCGGGTGTTTGAGGGTTAAACGTTTTTTTGAATAAGAAATGCTAAGTTGTTACAAATTCTAAGGGATAATCAGCTCGTTATTCTTGATATTGTCATATGGTCCGCAAACATGGATTTTGGCCGATGGCGTTATCAAATTAGCATAATTTATGTATATTTAGTTATGAAATATACTCTAGATAACATAACATTTTATCTTTATCAGAAAATAGCAGTAAAATAGCAGATAAGCGTGAAAATACAGTTCGGACAGAAATTACCGATTATAATAAAAAATGCCTGTCAACAAACGATTGCCATGGCATTACGAAGGAATAAAAAATCTTTCAGACATCGTGTAGTTGTTACCAACTATATTTTACAAAAAGGCTCCAGCGTAAGCTAATTTGGCGTCTAAAATAGTGTTAAACCAAATCTCAATAGACGGACAGTTTTTCATAGTGTACAGAAAGATCAAAGTTCTACTTCATGAACGTTTTGTTATAGATACAAAGTTCGGTGTTGTAACACACATTTATGGTAACATACTTCTGTTTGTTAACTTATTCTTGTCTTTTTCTATAGACATGGACGACTGTGCCGGCAATCCTTGTTGGTTCGGAGGGACTTGCGTGGATGGGATCAGGGACTTCAGCTGTGTCTGCCCAAAGAGATTTGAAGGCGAAAAGTGTGAAATCGGTAAAGAACATAATCCCTAAAAAAGGGTATCATGAACGTGCAAACCGTTTTATGGAAAAAGTGAAATATCTTATGTTTCTTAAATACACGTTTGATTACAAAAAGTTAACATCGGCGTCCCACTATGATGACTATGATGACCTGTGTTTTCAGCTGTGTTTTCCGGACAATGCTACCAGTTCTCGCCCGACGCCCTCTCCCACCCCGAGGCCCAGCAGGTCTGTAGTACCAACAGCGGCCACCTGGCGGACGTAAAGGATGGACATCAGCACATCTTCATCGCCGATGGAATCGCGACCACTACTGGGGCCTCCAACTGGCTCGGGATGAAGCTCCGACCTGTATACACCCTCACCTACAGTGACGACTCGATTGCACAAAGTTTGTGTACAGCCTTTATTACCACTTATATATTACTTATAATGTATTTTTGCCTGCGTATCTAGCGTCTACGTCTACACAATACTAGACAAAATCCTGCGTGGGGCATAAAGTCTGGAAACAAATTAAGAGGCTTTTCCTTAGTGCTTTAACACTATCAAGACCGGGCTTTTTTTTATTCCTGGGGCCGGGGGGGGGGGGCTCTTTTGGCCCCACCTCGTAATTAAAAAACGGCTTGAATTACAATCACCAATTTTGTAAGGAATGATGCACCTGTTAAGTTTCATATTTTCTGCAATTTTGGTATTGTTATGACGTAATATGATGTAATTATAACGTCATAATGCACGTTTAGGGGTTAAAACCGTCTAAATAGGGGATTCCCGTTATACTTAAATGTATGAAACATAGAATTTACTATTGTTGATACTTAAGTCTAGCAAGTCTTTTGTTACTACTAACGACAGCGATGATGCAATATGATGTCAGAAAATTACGTCATATGTTCGTCATCTTGGATCGGCAAGCTTGAATTTAAAAAAAAAAAAAAAAAAAAAACTACAAATTGGTTTTTAATATACCACCAAAACCCAATGAACGTGAATCAAAAAGGTTCATATAAATGTGTTTCGTAGAGAATAAGAGAAATTGACGGGATTTGAGTACATATAATATTATTCTATTACGGTCGCTAAAGACATTGTCCGCCATCAAATGAGCATAAATTATGAATTTTCTTTTCATAAATGTAACATAAAATTGCATAGAATGTTAATGATATAGAAAAACATGTGTGGTCTGGCAATGAAACTTTGAAACCTGATTATTTTAACTGAAATTAGTAAATTTTTTAAAATATGCATGTCGGTAACCCGTTGGCAACACGAGAAATCACAAAGTATCGTAGTTCTAGCACAAGTCATTAGGCATTTAAACGACGTCAGATTCGGAGCTCGCACTTCTAGCAAGCCCCCCTCGTGGTCCTGACGAAAATAAATTGAATTTGCATTGCTCAACTGTTATAAATGTTTGTCAACACCAGGTCCCCTGACCACTGCACAGCCCCCCGCCCACTGTGAGCTGTGTGTTCTACTGGACAGCTCCAACAGCTTCCAGACGGAGCCGGCGTCATGCATGGAACAGCACAACTACGTCTGCCAGTCGGGTAAAGTGTAATCGTCTTTTGTTATGCTATATCAATGTCAATAAATCATATTACTGTAGACATATCCCCATGTTCATGAAGGTCAGGTAAAAAAAATGAAAGACAGTGTAATCTTCACTACTGGATAAAAACGCTGAAGGGAAGTCATAGATGTTACTCATAACGTCCGGAAGTAAATCTCCGTGTTATTTTAAATCGTGTAGTACATCGTTAATTGTCTTTCAATATCTCTTTACGATGTTGTGCTTGCTTCTGTACTGGACCTCCAGGTGGCTCTGGTAACTCCTAGCTCTTTGAATGCATTAAAAACTTGGCACTTCCATATTATTGTAACAGGTTGTATAATAGTGCCGCTTTACTTTGTCCCAACACAACCTTTCGCCTAGTTAAGTGACAACTCAGAGACGGCAGGTTAAGTTCAAAACCGAGCACAACTTTGAAGGTTTCAGAACACAGCTTTCCTCCAATGGGGATTTACATAGTTAAGGACCCCAAAGTGAGGAGGTTCGAGTTCGATGCCTCAAAAATTATAGCAGGGTGCGGGAAAAAATCTTCAAGAATTTAGTATGTTGAAATTCAGGGTAAAATCTACAAAAGATTTGCATAAATTTTCCTGGTCATTTTCTCTTATATATATAGAAAGCCGTTACGATCCGTAGTAGAGGTCATGGAACTGCAGCCGACGCGCAGGCAGTACCCGTTATCAGTATCATGGCACAAATTCACGCCGACCAAAAACATTGTAATCCAACTATAAAATACTGTACTTCATGTCATACATGGGCCGCGATAACGTTCGATACAGGTGTTCCGGACCGGGCGTTAAAAAGCTGTATCACACGGGCTTCGAAGTTTTATCACACAAGCTTCCATATAACAGTTCGAACGTACTCTGCCCACGCCGAGTGCGGCGCGGTCGAAAATTCGAATACCACGTTAGATTGCTGCTGTAACTGTTTTTGTTCGAGGACACCCAGTTTTCTCAACTCCTGGCGCATTTCGCATCGCGATCGAAACATGTTTTTTTCTCAAGTGGGTACGACATAAATAGAATGCAACACGGTGTATTCCGCATCACCCACGGTCCCAGCCCTCCTGCTGGTCGGATCACCCTCTGGCCTTCGGGCGATCCGGAACCGGAACCTCGAGTGATACGGATCGGAATGCACCGTATTGTATTCTAACGTTATATGTCTGACGTGTTCCTCTACCACTCAATTTTCACATCGCCGCTGGCACTGAAGAATAACTACGGACTTGCAATACTACGAAGCACTACTTTATTACCAACCACAAACGACAATTGGGGACGGGGTCTCCTATACATACCTTGTCCTGAGACCTTCTGCTCAAATTAGAAACAAGATGGCGGACAGGGTGTCTGTTTTAGAACACGAGGTGACCTTGTGACGCCAAAGGTCATATAATAGATTACAAACTGGTGCAATGTCTTTCTATTGCCGCATGCGTGGATGGAGACGGGGTGAATGGAGGACGGTGATATTGTTGGGGAAAAAGATTGTCGTTATGATATTTATCCCTTACATACACACAAACAAAAATGCAAGGCGCTCGTTGAGTCAAAGCGTGATGCTTTTAGATTCTTTTTCGCATTTTCAGATCTGGAATCGTGTGGAGCAAATACCTGTCAGAACGGCGGAAACTGCACCTCCTGTTTCGGCGAGTCCGTACTGTTCTGTGACTGTCCTGACGGGTTTGATGGAAAGTTCTGCGAGATCAGTAAGTTTTAGAATCTTGCTTATCACAAAAAAAGTAGTTACTCAAGCAAGTGGACCCAGTTGCTCGAGTAACTACTTTAAGGCGTCTCTTATTACCTGGATGTCTAACCTTCATTGACCTTGCTTATCACAGATAACCATTTAGTTCAATCTGTTCTTATTTCCGAGGTGACTGTTGACACGTTTAATTATGCATCTGAAGCTGTTTACCTTACATTTTCATACTGCTTCCAGTCCTATCTCCACTATCCATTGGGGGCGTAGATATTTCAAGTTGTAATCATTATATATAACACGCATGCACCTCATTTGATTAACTCATATCTAATTAGAGTATAAAACCTGCTCTGCAACAGACCTGCACAGTCACTAACGAACGTAGCGTATACTACCTGAAATGTTTGACCTTTTCCAAAATCATATCCAGTTGCTTGTCTAAGTAACTGCTTTTTGGCAAATCGTGTTACCTGGATACCTAAGTTCCATAGACGTGCATAAGTGTTCATTAACTTCATATCTTTTCCAGATATTGACGAATGTGCCTCGAATCCATGTCAAAACGGAGGAACCTGCCATGATGACGTCGACTCTTACCGATGCCGCTGTCAGCCTGGTTACGTCGGTGACAACTGTGAAACAGGTGGGAACATAACATTACCTCCACTGTCTGTACTTGAATTAATAAAACGGCATAAACTGAAACATGTCTAAGAATAAAGAGTCTTTTTAAACAATCATTGTTTTATGTCCAAGTGTTGGTGGTCGTTTGTCACCTTCCACAGGGCATTTTTCTGGTTCCCTGATGAAGGTTTCAGATCTAGAAATTCACCAAAATGTCGGAATTAGAACGATGGCTGGGCTAAAAAAAAGGCTCTTTCATATTCAGTAACTTACTATACTGATGCAAAATATGCCTACATGACCTGTATGGAAAGAACTGAAAAGACTAAATGTATGGCATTTTTTTACGAGTCAAAATTTCATATGCATCATTACTTTTGCCTTCTCTTTTTTCAGTGGATACGTTAAGGCGGGCCGTTATTTGCTTCCTTTGTCTGTTGTTTGATTCAGTCCGCTAAGCTCTCTTCCAACTACAAACTATCTCAGCAAGATCCCACTCAACTGTTCTTTTTTAGTCATAGCTTGACCAACCCCTTCCCTCTCTAGCAGAGTGTGCTGGATGTGATGTTGTTAATGATGGAGATAACGATAATGGGGAAAGTGTTGATGATGATGATGAGGATGACATTAGCGATAATGATGTCACATATTTTAAAACAAATACTCTTCAAATCTGCAAACACTTTGCCTGTTTGATTCTGCAACAGACGTGGACTGGTGTGCCCTTGTGACCTGCCCGTTTGACTGGACCTGCCAGGATGACGGCACTCACTTTACCTGTCTGGGTAGGTACATCACGTGGACTGGCGTTTCTAACCAACCACTATCTATATCTCACATTTCTAGTGCCGCGGAGAATTTGGATAAGGTCAGAGGTTAAGATTCATCTAAAGTAAACAAACTATTACATGGGCAGTATACTAGTGCTGTTGTATTTGGTACTTTTTGTCACATTCCGAGGCTGAAATAGCCTGGAATCCAGCCGTGTTGTGCTTTGGTCGCTCCCCGAGCGTAGCGTACCATCGGAGAGCGACCAAAACACAACACGGTAACAGGAAGTTTCGCCTGGATTCCAGGCTAAGGCTGAAAGAGCATTCAATTTTTATTCTATTTCACACCCAGCACATCAAAGATCCGGATATTTTCGGCAAAACCTAATTTGTTGTTTGGAAGATGATCGAAAATTTATCACTTTGCAAAACATATTGCAAAGTCAAATGGGATCCCAAGAGGCTTAGAAAGTAGTTACTCACCAATGAAAAGTTTACAAGAAAATTATATACATATAGTTTATTGTTCTATTTGCCGTTGCAAAGAATAATGAAATGGGAAAAATCACACATTTAACTTCTTTACATCTCATTCCAGCGCCATTTGTTCGCATGGAGGAAACCCACCCGTGCAGCGGCGCCTCCTGTCCAGACGGCATGTACTGCAAGGAGGACGGTACCTCGTTCTCGTGCTGGGCTAACTAACCACTTTCCAACCAGATTGGAAATGTGTGGTCCTTGAAACTTAAAGAAAATGATCGATTAATTGTTTTTTTTTTTTATTAATTATTGGTCCGGGCAAGTTGCCCAGGATGATGATCATAAACGCTTCGTATTTGCAGCACCAACGTTACAAAGCAGAACTGAGCATGTTCCTGTTATGAGTTGAATAAAAGTTGCGGATATGAGATGTCTGTTTGTTCTTTATTCTGCAAATACATACTTAAAGATGTTATTTTGCTCTTAATAATAAAACGCAATTACCAAGGGACTAAACTAAATATATTGCGTCAATGTGTTGTTAGTACATCGTTGTTCTTTTGAAAGGCTGTCGCATTATCACAACAGAGACCTGTGCTCGCATTGTTATATTTACCTACATTATCAGGGGGAGCTGGGCACTATTATAGACTTAAGAGCGCGTGTGTCAACAGCCGGGTTAGCGGGTCAGGGTTTGTTGGAGTAGTGGTAGGGTCATTCAAAGTTCAGGGGGGACATGGGCTAAATATAGTAGTTATACTATCACATGAAAGACTAAGCGTAAAATTTCATTACTTTAAGTATTTTAAATGAACAATTGGAGGAACAGAACCGTCACCTTGAGAAAAATTTCATTTTATAATTTTTATTAATTGTATAATTTTTATTAATTGATCGCAAACTGTATCTGTCTTTGTGCGGCCCGTTTGCCCTTTGACACGGAACACGTGAAAGTGACGTCACTCGAATTTTTTCTGGGCAGGCGGGTCGCACGTTTTTTTCGCTGCTCACCCTTTTCACCCTCCACCACCCCTTTCCCCGCAAAATGTTATTGAAGGTTAAGAATTTCATCAGAGTTGTTTAAGTAGTATCAGTGCTGTGGTTTTTCTCCGAAAAAGTTTTTCTTGATTAAACTTTTTTCCTTTTCTGCCAAACCGTGTCCTTGTTTGAGTTTGTCCGATAATTAAACATTATTTAAGTCGTTACACATAAAAGCCTATGCTAATGATTTATTGTAAATTGTTCTCTTCCCTCATAACAGGCATAATGCGAATTCACAAAGTTGTTGCTGTACACTGTTCTCTAAGTGTGTCATAATATATACAAACAAGTTGTCTTTTACTTTATTTTAGATTGTAAACTTCAGAGCAATGATGCTTGAATTACGTATATCACTATATAAAGAACAGTTATATAAAATACCCTCGCATCATCGCAAAAGGATCTTTGTACGATTGCAGTAATATCTTTACTAACCTTATCAGTGATAGGATAGATCTGTGGGCCATATACATGTAGACTCATGAATACGTGTACAAACTGCCGGGTTCACGGGGTCAGGGTTTGTTGCAGTAGCACAAGGGCCATTAAAAGTTTACATGTAACCTATCAATGCGGGTCGTTACATGATCCTGAAGTACGTGTGTCAACAGGTGGGTTATAGGGTCAGGGTTTGTTGGATCAGTAGAAGGGTCATGGAATGTTTACAGATTTTTTTTTTATGCTGGCCGGTATAGGTTCCAGAGTACGGTTGTGAACTGGTGGGTTAAGGGGTCAGGGATTGTTGGAGTAGCGGCAGGGTCATTGACTCTTTACATGAGACATAAGTGTTGCCGTTTGTTACATGCTCCTGACGCACAAGGTCAGCGTTTGTTGGACAGGGCTTCGTTTGTATCGTTGGAGGACTGAATAGCGCAACGCTTCAAGCCACCAAGGCTATATTTGTAGCGTTAATCATGTATCATAATTATTCCATGACAATTGTGGCAATCATGTGGTGTATAGTGGTTATACATAATAGCCTGTATAAGTACACGAGAGAAATGCTTATATAGACAAAGATTCCTTTTCCATGCGCTTTACCAATTGTGCCTAAGAAAGGTACTCTTACTTATACGACAGTGGACACTAGTACTTCGAATTACTCCATGTACAATAGTAGCTTAGATACTCTGTTTTTTTTACAAAATTATGTTTCCGAAACAATATCAAGTTGCTTGAGTAACTACTTTTTAGCGTATCTTATTACCTGGAGGTGTAACCGACATCGACGTAAAACATGCTTAATTTTACAAGAATAGCATACATTGGCGTATTAGTGACGTACAATACGTTGTCATGAAAAACTATAATGTCTTAGATATTTCGTAAGTACACGTTTGATGCTAGATCACCTTAATTAGCGGGTAACTTAATTCTTTTTTTATAGATGAAAATACATTTAGGGACATCAAGTCAAAGGGCGTTAAATTAAAACTGTAATTATAGTTTGACCGTCCGCCGACCTGATATGCCTGTTTTTTAATAGAAGAGTTTATCCCGCAAATCATATTTTCCTCCTTTTTTCTTTAATTACCTTCGCCAAGAAGGTTATGTTTTGGTTAGAAAATTTGTGTGTGTCCCAATATGTAGGTCAATCTCATATTACTTGGGCAGCTGTGAATGGAATGTCGCCATATTTGGCATTTGAGTAGCGGTTGGGTATACCAAGGTTTTGTACGAAAATGGTACTCCTGGCACTTTCTGTCGTGAGTGCAGCGGGCTGAGTGTGTGCGTGTGTGTATTTGCGGACAAGATAACTTTTGACGCAGTGGATCGTTGCGCATTATATTTGGTAGTTATTTAGGGGTTTGGAAAACGAGGGTCAAGTTCGATAATTGACGTCCTGGTGACAAGTTGCGGTACTGCAGTGGAGCGTCGAAGTTGGCGTTAAAGTTATCCTGAAGTGACAGGTTCAGGATTTTTGGCTAGTTGATACGTCTTTGGGCAGGGAGTAAGTCGTGTAGATTTTGGCCCCCTGGCGGCTTGTTTTGAACTGCAGTGGGCGATTTTGTTGTTATCTTTGGAAGAGCATAAGTCAAGGAGGGGTTAGTGGATTTGCCTTATTTTTGGTATGTGCATACCTTAGGTGATGATTAAAATCCTGAAATATATTTTATGCAAATCGGGGCTTCATTTACATGATAATTTGAAGAATGTGTATATCCTGAAATTGACCTCTTTTCCAGACACTCAGTGCTCATTGCCTAACCACATCTGTGCCCCAGACTTGTTTAGTTCATGACATATTTGTGTCAGCAAAACATAGATGTTTTTTTTGCTGACACTTTGTTTATTAATTTTCAATTTTCAATTGCCATGATTTTGTTTGTACACTATCTTGTTCAGGCAGGAGTGTATGATGGAAGGGGTTTCTCCATTTTGTAACTAACAGGAACTTCATACTTGTAGCATTTGGAAGTTATGTACAAGTAAACATCGTTGAACATTAATTATGTAAATGAGGTCATCATTTGCATAAATTATCAGAAAATGCGATAAAGCTTTATTTTCTAACATAGATTGTGTACGCCTGTTGATTGGTCAAGGAGATGATCAACAAATATGATGTATGCAAATGAGTACTGTTTTCCATAATTAATGACAAACAGAATTAATACAGCAGTTGTAAAGGGTAGAATCATTTGGCGATGTTATGGGGTTGTGGAACTCTAGTTCTGAATATGATTTCTTCCGTTTTCAGCTGCGTTTTCCGGACAATGTTACCAGTTCTCGCCCGACGCCCTCTCCCACCGCGACGCCCAGCAGGCCTGCAGTACCAACAGCGGCCACCTGGCGGACGTGACGAATGAATGGCAGCACATCTTCATCACAGACGGCATGACGACCACCACAGGGGCCTCCAACTGGCTGGGGATGAAGCTTCGACATGTGTACACCCTCACATATAGTGACGACTCGGTCGCTCAAGGTTTGTGTATACAGCTTTCATTAATCACGGAAACGTAAATTTATCGAAGTTAGAAGCCCTAATGTGCAGATGTTGGCACACTGGCGCACCAAATACTTGGATGTTTACTGGCACCATTTTTTACAGCTTGCCATGTTGAATATGTCGTGTAAAGTGCCTTTCCCAAGGGCAGAACGTCGGGGCATGGCGAGTATCGAACAAACGACCTACGTAACCCGATTCCAACACTCTAGGCGTTGTTCCACAAAGACATTACTTAGCTTGATACAAATAGGAATAGATAAATAGATACAAAAATAAATTTGCATGACGACTATACATATCTGTGTTGCTGAATTTGTTGACAAGTTTACGTACTGCATGCCGTACATATCAAAATGTTAGTGCCACTTTCGCCTTAACATGTGTCTTTTGTTCTACCAAGGGATGGCAGAAATTGTTTCAACTGCACATTAACCACCATGAAATCACAATTTTTCAAACACCAGGACCCTTGCAGTTGTCCCCTACCCAGCCCCCCTCCCACTGTGACCTGTGTGTTCTCATGAACAGCTCCAACAGCTTCCAGGCGGAGCCGGCGTCCTGCACGGAGCAGCACAACTACGTCTGCCAGTCGGGTAATTGTGGACATCTCTTGTTATGCTTCATTAAAAGGGACGGAGGAAGGAAGGGCTGTGATGTTGTTGGCACAAAAATGTCTTATGAAGGGTTTATGCTATTTTGTCCTTACAAAATACCAACGAAATATAAGGCGCCCTATGGTTCAAACCACGATGATTTAAGATCCTTCCTTTCATTTTCAGATGTGAAATCTTGTGAGCCGAACTTGTGTCAGAACGGCGGAAACTGCACCTCCTGCTTCAACGGATCCAGCACCTTCTGCGACTGCCCTGATGGATTCGGGGGAAAATTCTGCGAGATCAGTAAGTTTTATCATCATCGGTACGAATTCAGTTCGGATGTTCTTCCCAATGTAGTTGGTAACAGAAATGATAAAACTAAAACTAAATTTAAAGTTTTCTACACCTTTCATACATGTCATCACTATGAGACGTAGATGTTTAAAGATGTTATTAATATACTTTTTATATATCAATTCAAAAAAAGAGTACGAACGAATATCTATTTTTCAGACATTGACGAATGTGCCTCGAATCCTTGTCAAAACGGAGGAACCTGCCATGATGACGTCAACTCTTACCGATGCCGCTGCCAGCCGGGTTACGTCGGTGACAACTGTGAAACAGGTGGGAACATAACATTACCTCCACTGTCTGTACTTGAATAAATAAAACGGCATAAACTGAAACATATCTAAGAATAAAGAGTCTTTTTTAAACAATCATTGTTTTATGTCCAAGTGTCGGTGGTCGTTTGTCACCTTCCACGGGGCAATTTTTCTGGTTCCCTGATGAAGGTTTCAGATCTAGAAATTCACCAAAATGTCGGAATTAGAACGATGGCTGGTCTAAAAAAGGCTCTTCATATTCAGCAACTTACTAAACTGGTGTAAAATATGCCTTAATGACCTGTATGGAAAGAACTGAAAAGGCTGAATGTATGGCAGTTTTTTTACTAGTCAAAATTTCATATGCATCATTACTTTTGCCATCTCTTTTTTCAGTGCATACGTTAAGGCGGGCCGTTATTTGCTTCCTTTGTCTGTTGTTTGATTCAGTCCGCTAAGCTCTCTCCCAACTACAGACTATCTCAGCAAAGTCCCAACCAACTGTTCTTTTTTGGTCATAGAATGGCCAACCCCTTTCCTCTCCAGCAGAGTGTGCCAGACGTGTTGTTGTTAATGATGGAGATAACGATAATGGAGACAGTGTTGATGATAACGATAACATTGGCGATAATGATGTCACATCTTTTAAAACAAATACTCTTCAAGTCTGCTAATGTCGCGCCTGTGTATTAACCGTTACTTTGTTTGTTGTTTCTGCCTCAGACGTTGACTGGTGTGCCCTGGTGACCTGTCCGTTTGACTGGACATGTCAGGACAACGGCTCTCAATTCACCTGTCTGGGTAGGTAAAACACGCAGGGTGGTGCTTCTAGCTACTATCTAAATCTTACAGTTCTAGTTCCGCAGGAGCTGTTGGGTTAGGTCAGCGGTTGAGACTCATCTGAGGTAAACAACCTATTACGTGGGTAGTACACTAATACTGTTGTATTTTGATACTATTTTTTTAGCATTTTAAGGCCAAAGGGACACCCACTTTTTAGTCAATTCCACATCCAGCATCTTAAAGATTCAGATCTATTGACAAAATCTAATTGTTTGTTTTGAATATGGACAATGGCCAAGAAGTTATCACTTCAAGAACATAATGCAAAGTCTAACGGAATCACACATCACTGAATGTTCACATTAGTAGTAGATTATGTAAATATAGGAGATTGTTTTTGTTCACTGTGACGAAAAATAATGAAATTGGACAATGTTTTCCATCTGTCTCATTCCAGCGCCATTCGTTCGCATGGAGGAAAGCCACCCGTGCAGCAGCGCCTCCTGTCCAGAGGGCATGTACTGCAAGGAGGAGGGAGCCTCGTTCTCGTGCTGGGCTAACTAACCACTTTCCAACCAGATTTGAAATGTGTGGTCCTTGAAACTTAAAGAAAATGATTGATTGATTGATTGATTGATTGGGAAAGTTGTCCGGGATGATGATCATAAACGCTTCGTATTTGCAGCACCAACCTCTACGAAGCAGAACTGAGCATATTTCTGTTATGATGAGATGAATAAAAGTTGAAGATATGATCATGATGTCTGTTTGTTCTTAATTCTGCAAAATACTGACTTAAAGATAGAATGTTATTTTGCACCTCTAATAAAACGCATGTTGGTTTCACAATTACTAAGGGACTAATAAATACCACTAAATATATTGCGTTTATGTGTTGTTAGTACTTCGTTGTTTTTGGAAGACTGTCGCATTTTCATAACAGAGACCTATGCTCGAATCGTTATATTTACTCACATTATCAGAAGGGTCTGTGGAATATTATAGACTCAAGAGTACGTGTGTCAACTGTAGGGTTAGCGGGTCAGGGTTTGTTAGAATAGCTTCAGGGCCATTCAAAGTTTACAGGGGGCATGGGCTAAATATGTAGTAGTTATGGTAGGATTGCTAGTAGAGCAATCGTGTGGAATTTCTCTGAAGGAAGCGACCTCTGACCTCACTGAGCGACATCCGCCGTCTGGGTCGGCAGGGCTCGCATCTCGCTTATCTTTTCATCCGAGTATTTTTTTAGTTGTCGTCAAGAGCTTCTATCTAGCGTATAGCGTGTCTGAACTACCGAGGCACACGTATCTGCCAGCAAACGATGCGGGAACGTCGGATTGCCCAGGGAATCGGTCTATAAAGCGCATCACCACGACGGGCGCCATCGATCTAGCCACTTCCGACGGTCAGCAGCTCGCCCCCCACCCCAACAATTTCCACCGAACTCTCGCGAAATTTCGCGCCTTTTTGGTTCTCGCGAGGCGTCCGTGATCTCGGCAGCCATGTTACCACCGGCGGCAGCTTCGTAAACATCTCGAACGGCACTTCCTTTTTACCCCTCAGCCTTAATCTCATTCCCGCCCGTACCTACAGGGACCCAGACAGTAAGAAGTCGGCACGCTGAAGACCCTCAGGACCCCCCACTTCGCAGTACTCCAGCAAGAGCTATGCGCCGTTACATCCGCTCTCGGGCTAGCCTCTAGTCTCAACTGCTCGCAAGTGCCAGGCGGAGTTCTGTAGTGCGATCTTCACCAGATCGGGCCTGCACCCCTGACACCACCGACTCTGCGTTCCTTCACAATCGACAACACAAGGAAACAAGCTGCAGCGGTGTACTGAAGACCCTCAGACCCCTCACTTCGCAGTACTAAGTTAGACTCACCGCGCCGACGCACCTGTTTTCGGCCCGAGTCTACGCTGTTCGACAGTGGCCAGCGGCGTTCTGCAGGGCGTTCTTCACCAGTCCTGGACTGTTTATTTTTGAAAGCTGTACTGTAATTTTATATATTCTTCTAATTGACTACAACAGCAATACTACTCTTCTCCACACATTTCCACTACGCGGATTGGGGCCACCTGTCTTCGGATTGGCCGTTGATGTCTTTGCACAAATTATAAGCCTCTACCAGTCTACGCACAGAGCAGAATAAAGACATTATATGCCCCAAACGGCGTAGCTCTCTCCTTGTGTCATCCCAGAGTACGTAAGAGTAATTATGGTAGGATTGCTAGTAGAGCAAGCGTGTGGAATTTCGCTCTGATCTCACTGAGCGACGTTCGCCGCATGGGTCGGGCGGGATCGCATTTCGCTTACCCACCATCCCACCCTTGTCGCAGCGAATTTATCCTTTCAAAGAATGTTAAACCGTATCACTACATTTTTATGTAACGCTGTTACATCCAATGCATTGCTTGTTGTTGAAGCTAAGATCCTGGTCTTAGACCCTACATTGTTTGTTGCAATCGGCAAGATCTTGGTCTTAGACCGTTGATGTCTCTGCACAACCTGTAAGCATCTACCAGTCTACGCAAGGAGCAGAATAAAGACATCACATGCCTCAAACTGCGTAGCTCTCTCCTTGTGTCATCCCGGAGTACGTAAGAGTAATCGTTTTGTCACGAAGTATATGACTGTGCCAACATGCCCTGTAGCGTTTATGATCTGTATTTATTGAATGTAACAGTATCATCCAATGCTTAACAAGAGTCCTATATCTAACCTTTATAAAAGATATGTTAGTGATGCATAATCGAATATGTATGTGGTTTAGAAAGTGTTAGAATCTTCATATTTAGATTAAGCCACTTGTAGAAAATCATTATATGCATGTTTATCCATTTTTTTGTGAGTGTGAGAGTTTTGTGTGTATAGATATAGTTAAATGTACCTTTGCTAGTGATTGTGTTACAACGGGTCGTGAACTTTGTCTTTAGATACATTGATATCTCCCGTCCGTACCGTCAGCTGGGTGGTTGCCATGACCTTGGTGTACAGTATAAATTGCCGTACGCAGAACAAGCCTCACACACATTAGATAGTCTGGACCTCAGCATTTGGTAAAGATGTGGAAGTTTCTGATGCTTTTCGTGGCTGTGATCATCACCTGGCCGAACTCGTCAGTAGGTGGGTAGAAACATTTTTGTTTCTCACAGGATGACAGTAGTACTTCTAATTACTATTCTTTTACTATGCACGCATTTATGTATTCCGAGCTAGAGTTCCACAACCTCCTACCTTTAGCTAACTATGGTTATCTTTTGGTTATCTTTTTTTTTCATAGATTATGGAAATACGATTCTATCCATGTCATACCTAGCCTGGGTACCATCCGAAAAGTAGTTCGCTCCGGCATACAGTGTATACTATATACAGTCGCTTCGCGCTCTGACATTCATTATACACTATATACAGTCGCTTCTCTGTGTTTTCACCATCTTAACGTCTGTAATGGTAAAAATTTTGGACGCAGGCGCTGATTGGTCCCCACATATATGAGCGAATTATGGAATGGGTTTAAGTGGTAGTTCGAACAGGCGATCCAACACCGGACAAGTCCTCCGTCCCCTTGCGGGAGGGCCTGTTGTCATCAAACGACCGCTCTAGAACCTATTCCTTGATTCGCTCATTAACTGACGTTACCGCCAAACGGTTTGAATGTGCACGTCTCCAGACGGATAGCAGAAGCGAACATGGGAGCAAACTACTATCCGGATGGTATCCAGGCTACGTCATACCCAGGCAAACCCAGAGCACGTGATAGCAAACCTGGAGTTTCCGTTACATTACCAGTTTCCATGAAAATACCATTTGGAGCTCGCTGCCTGGTCGTCTGGTCGATTTTCGAGCTATGCGTATTAATTATAACACGAAATCCCGCTAGCAAAAGGAAAATAATGCATATTTCTAATAAGTGTGTCTAGCACTATTTCTCAATACAGTCAGTACAGCGCTACCATCATCTGGAAAGATGGAAGGATGCCTACTACTACTAAGTAAAAGGATTATATTACATTGCTGACTTAACTGATTTCTCATTATGTCTCATTATGTCCTTTTTTTAAACATTAACGTTTCCTATTCTTCTAAGGCCAAGAATACCTGACCAATGTTGACGCCTGGAGGTTCTTTAAGATCCAAGAACCCGGTGAGATGACCAATGCCCACGTCAAGACTACGTGTGAGTCGAATGGGATGATGTACCCGTGCCGCTACTCAGGTTGGGATGGGTGTACCGACTACTGGATGTCAGACTGCATCACGTATGCCATCGGCGGTGCCACCTGTCCTGATACCCACGCGGTCCTCTCCTATCACCTGTGTGAAACTACTGATCCTACGCTCTGCCATCCCCTTGATGACACCTTTGTGTACTGTCCTGGCTGTTTTGATGATGACAGTGCCTGGGGAGTGGACTGGCAATGGGCCTACGGTTTACAGGGATCAAACTACAACAGCATGTGGGTTCTGTTTGCAGGTAAAGATGCATTAACGATGCGGAATACGCTGGACAAAACTTAATCAGATGTCGGATATAAGACAACATGGGTGAATCCTTGTTACACATATTTGGACAACCAAGATGTTCTGTTTATCATTGAAAAGTTATTCAGTCCCCTTTATCAAGGTAGTCGTGTTATAAATGCAACATTGAGACTTGTGACACAACTTTTACTTTTCTGCCCCCTTTGGTTCACTAAGAAATAGGTAAAATATTCTAGTAAAAGGAAAAATGATAATATGGAAAACATATTCTTTTGCAGTTGATGGGGTCTTTTTCTTTGCGTTTTGTGTCTGTATTTTGTAATGTATATGTTTGTAAGTGTATGCATTTGATAATTACATAATTATGTTTTGTTTGTTTATATCTACAGTTGAGGAACGAGACTAGAGAGGTGAGTCGCCCGACGTCATCACAGGCTAAACTTCAACACAAAACATGGATTCTCAAACGTGGTGATAAATATTTGGCTAATAAAGTCTCACATTAACTTTGTCGTTTCTTGTGCTTCTTATTTACAATACATATCTTCATAGTGTTAGAAGAAATGATTTTGCGTTGTTGTGTTGCCGATTTGTTGACGTGCTATCAACAAGCAAATGACTTTGATAACTAGAACAAAAAATGGACAACTGAAATGCACTTCAAAGTAGTAGAGCAGTCTACCCATCGTAATAAATTGTACCCTACAAAGTTTAAATTTTAGGTCATTCGGCTTTTGTATAAAGATGCCGGAACACATTGCCGGAACTATACATTTGGTGCAAAAATTATCATCATCAAAATTGTAGCAATTTTTAAATCTAATTTTACCTCACAGTGCTGCGGGGGGTTGGGGTAAGGTCAGAGGTTGAGACTCATCTCAAGTAAACAACCTATTATTAGGGTCTACTTTAAACTATCATAGAATCTTATATGTGCTGGTAGTAATCATAATACAAATTTAAAGCTAAACTTTCTTCCAACATAAAGGTATCAACGGATCAAATTTTAACGACCATTGTGTCCTTTTTCAAGATCAATACTAATCACATGGTGTATAGTGTCTTTTTGCTACTTTTCTCCGTATTCTAGGGCAACAAAGGCACCCAATATTATTCTATTCCCCATCCAGCACATAAAAAAAACATATTGCAAAGTCCATCGAAATCACAAGAGGTTCAAGAATAGCAACTCGTCACTGAAATGCTTTACTGGTAGATAACATACATATAAGAGCTTCTTTCTTTTGCTATAACGAAGGATAATGAAATGGGCTAACTGACTACTTACCAACACAATTGGAAATGTGTGGTCGTTAAAACGTAAAGTACGTTAATTCACAAGGATCGATTAAACTGCAGAGAACTCCAAAATATTAATGGATTTGCAAACTTTCCTAATCACTTCAATAATGACTAAACATCATCTACCAGTTTTAAGGGACTTAGTTAATTATCATATCCTAAGGTTATATCTTTGAATCTTCATTTGTTCATTTTGCTTCAGTGCTTTGCTTAGTTGTTATTTTGTTTTCTTTTCTTGTATTTATTATTTATCTATGTAGTTTTATTCGTTTGCGGTGGCGGTATGAATATAAGTCATGACTTGAGTGTGACGTCACCATGACTTGTCACCTGCTGTCACCATGACGTTGCAATAAAAATGATCGATTAATTGATTGATGGATTGATAAATGCTTCGTTTTTGCAGCACCAACATTACGAAGCAGGACTAAGCAGATTTCTGCCATAATGAGTTGAAGAAATCGTGCAGATGTGAAATGTCTGTTTGTTCTTTATTCTGCAAATACAAACTTATAATAGATAAAAGTATATAGTGTCCTTGTAATCAAACGTATATTGGTTTGACAATTGCTATGGGGCCAAACAAGATATATACATATTGCATTCATATGTTGTGCTTTTCACATTAATAGGCCATGCGTTGTTCTTTTTGAAGACTGTAAAATTATCATAACAGAGACCTATTATCGTATTGTTATATTTACTTACATTATCAGGGGGAGCTGGGCACTATTATAGACTTAAGAGTACGTGTCAACTGCCGGGTTAGCGGGTCAGGGTTTGTTGGAGTAGTGGCAGGGTCATGCATAGTTTATAGTGCTTTAAGTGTTTTCAGTGATCGATTGGAGGAACGAAAATATATCTTTACACATATATCTTACACTTATAACACATTGATGTTCTCTTCCCTCTTCTTTAAAGACGTTTATGCGAATTCACAAAGTTTTTGCTGCACATGTACAATGTTCTCTGTGTGTGACATAATTTCCAAAAAATCGTTTTTTTTTTTAATCTTGGCATGCAATTACCCTGTGTTTTGATGGATAGTATTATACTGCGATGTCATCACGTACGCCCGTAGGAGTTTCTGTGTCTATAAGCTGACGGGACAAGCTGAGCTTTCCGCGTATTGACATACGTCTCATAATAAGGCCGAGAAAATTCACAAACATTTCCAATCAATACGGATCATTTTATTTTCACAATTTACAAGATGTTCTTGAGAATTTTCTCAGTATTGACAAGACGTCTTTATTTGGAGAGAACCTTTATGATACGCCATCCATAAATTTTCACATCATTTGGAGAGGGTATGTAGTCGTGGATATCTAGTTATTAATAGCGCCGTCCCTATCGGCCACCTGTGTGATTCCCACCGTCACCATACCTCACACGTACACACAGAAAACGTCCCCACATATCGCGTAGTCTGGACACAGCTCAACAGACGGGAAAATGTGGAGTTTTCTGCTCTTGGTCGCGGCTGTCATCAACCTGCCGGTCTCATCGCAAGGTGAGTGTGAACTTTTCAGCAAACATTTTTGTAGAGTACGCTTGTTCATTTGTCTGTATCAACTCAGCACCTTTAACGTATTGTTTAAATTTTTCTCAGTATCAATTGACAATAAGTATCTAGCTATACAGCCCCGGTCTACGCTGATATCAACGTTCACACAAAACTGTTGGAGGGGTACGATTCTCAAGGGGTATCTCACTAGACTGCGTCAAGTTGGTGGCGTCTCTGCGTCCTTAATTGAAAACTCTTGACTTGTAATGGGGACATTATCCCATGCTGACAAGTATGATTAAAAAGGGCTAACAGTTTTTTCCGATGAGATTTGTCGAGCGTTCTGTCAAATCGCTCGGCAGCAGCGACGCCGCTAACACGCCGCTAACACGCCGCTACCACACCGCTAACGCGCCGAATCTTCAAAGAGACACCTCTTTAAGGTGGGGTCACTGCGTATATATACAACCCATTTGAGGTCCGTATGAAGCTCTTAGAATCTACCAGGCTACACAGGTCGCGATAAAAAAATAATACAAATTGGACAAATATAGATACATAACAAAGCCAGATGAGTTAGCTGACCGAGAAGTATGGTTAAAACCTAGCTAACTCGTCGGACATGTTACCTGTTTACGTTTGTCCAATTTCTATTATTTTTCCAACGACCTGTGGGGCCTGGTAGAGGTAAATACTCCCATGCGCGCCTCAGTCGGAATTAAATATGTACGCACGCGTAATGTTAGGTTCACACCTGCGTGTGGAAGTCTTATTAGGCTCTACAGGTCGTTGGAAAAATAATTGGCATTTGACAAATATAACCAGATAACAAACCAATGGAGATAGCTGGTCGCAAACCATACTCCTCGGACAGCTAACTCCTCTGGCATGCTATGTGTCTATATTTGTTCCAATGTTGCTATCTTTTTAATGACCTGAGGAGCCTGGCTAAGAACTCCATACGGACCTCATACGGACTTGAATATATACGAGCGTGTGAAATCGGCCTTACCCAACACGGTACAGTGATGTATATGCATATGCATCTATGCATATGTGATGTATATGCATGTATAAGCATGTTTACCTGGCAGATATCTGTGCATTGTTCCAAACATATGGCACATACAGAGGCCAATATGGCACATACACAGGCCAATATGGCACGTGCCTGTATGGCACACACACAGGGCAATATGGCACATACACAGGCCAATATGGCACATACACAGGCCAATATGGCACATACACAGGCCAATATGGTACATACACAGGCCAATATGGCACACACACACAGGCCAATATGGCACACACACAGGCCAATATGGCACACACACAGGCCAATATGGCACACACACAGGCCAATATGGCACATACACAGGCCAATATGGCAAGTGCCTGTATGGCACACACACAGGCCAATATGGCACATACACAGGCCAATATGGCACGTGCCTGTATGGCACACACACAGGCCAATATGGCACACACACAGGCCAATATGGCACATACACAGGCCAATATGGCACATACACAGGCCAATATGGCACGTGCCTGTATGGCACACACACAGGGCAATATGGCACACACACAGGCCAATATGGCACATACACAGGCCAATATGGCACATACACAGGCCAATATGGTACATACACAGGCCAATATGGCACACACACACAGGCCAATACGGCACATACACAGGCCCATAACATTGTGTGTTTTTTCAGACTACAGTATATTTTAGCCGATGTTTTATAGTAGCCCTTTATGTTATTAGGTGCTGGCCCCTCTCCTTTTGGGGAAAATCATAAAATTTAAAAGATTCCTATGGGGACCTCTACCATAAGATAGTTCGGATAGCAAAGCAATGTGTCAACATTCTTGCGGTTCTATTGTCAACATTTACCAGGGTGCTGATTCTAAAAGCAAATATTTGTAGATTTTGGCCTCACCCCCTAAAAATATAATATAGATGGTTACACCTGTACCATGGATATGCATTTTGAATTAGCGCTAGTAGGGGCGTGATATACTACTACAATTTGATGAAACAAAACACCATTCGAGATGAAGATTCACCTCCTTTGAAAAATACCAGGTCAAACCTTAACGGTTAGATGGGTTGAATAAAATCACATTTTTATGACTCTAATAATCGTATTGGGTTAAAAACTGGCCTAGAGAGCCCGGGGCTTCTCAATGTGATGACTGTTCTGGAAGTCAGACATTACTTACTGCACCTCAAAATAGAGGATGAATGATGATGATGAGGATGATGATGATGATGACTCTTTCAGGAATTGGCTCCTGTACGTACTCTCCAAGCAGAGGTTGGTGGGGGAAATCGTGACCTTTCCTCATATGCCGTCTTTTTCGATTAGCCTCCCCACCAATGGCTGAACGAAAAAGACGGCATATAGGGAAAGGTAACGATTTCCCCCACCAACCTCTGATTGGAAAGTATCTTTGAGTACTGACAACAAAAATTGTTTCAGATTACAACCTGTGCCACGTGTAGACTTAATGATATGATATATGATCATATCGCGATCGTAGCGAAATATTTATTGACACGACAAAAGTACATGACATAATGTTAATATGAGCCTTCTCGTCAAGATCGTTTACTATTTATTTTTCAAAATTGGATCAGCTTTAATCGATCGCTTTTTATTTCTATTACGTATTTCCTGATTCACTAGTTTCAAGTATATTTCTAGATCATGTTTTTATTATTGATATATGTAAAGAAACTATACTTTTTGCAATATCGAATTGAATTAATAATCAAAGTTTCTTGGACCCTTTTAAAACATTAACCTGTATTTCTCGTTCTTCTTAGGCCAGGAATACCTGACCACGGTTGACACCTGGAGGTTCCATAAGGTTCAGGCCTCCGGACAGATGACCAATGCCAACGTCAAGGCGACCTGTGAGGCGGCGGGGATGAGGTACCCGTGCTACAACTCAGGTACGGACGGGTGTACCACCTGGTGGACCTCAGGCTGCATCACGTATGACGACGGCGGTGTCAGCTGTGGCACCCACTGGGTCCTCTCAACAAACCTGTGTGGTACTGACCCCCGGCTCTGCCAGCCCCTTGATGACACCTTTGTGTACATGCCTGGCTGGCTAAGTCATAACAGCGCCTGGGGAGTGGACTACGACACTCACACCTACGGCCTGCAAGGAGCACACTACAACAACAAGTACGCCCTGTGTGCAGGTAAGGATACATGATTGATACAGAATATATGCTGGACAAAACTTCGAATCTAAGACAATATAGAATAAGTTATCCCAATCAGTCATACTAAGCAACCAATAAGCTGTGCACATCACTGAAAAGTTATTCAATTATTTTATCTCTTTAGCACCACATAACTAATCAGTGCAGCAGAGGTGAAAATGGGCGACTAGAAACAAGAACCAAAGAAAGCATGGCCCTGATCAGTATGCGATCCTAGTCGTAAATTAACTTTTGATACAACTTTTTATTTTCTTTCCCCTAGTTATACTGGATTCCGGATTTTTCTATTTTATTTTATTGGTTTGGCTGTTCAGAACACACAGCCAGGGCTGCCCAACTAGCCTAGGGCTATTTCAAAGGGCTAGCCCTGCTGACAAACACAGAGACAATACATATGGATTTGGACAGGATACTTATCAATAACAGTTTTCTAAGTTCATAAAGGATAGAAATGAAAACAAAAAAGAACATTCATATATACAAGGTGTAGGATGGCATACATATCATCGATAATGGAATACATAACATCACTTGTCAACAATAATATTTGCAATGAGAGGTCAGGGTCTGTATGTACACGTGTATGAATATGCGTAAGGGTCGCCAAGACATTCCCACAGTTTTCGTTTGAAGGAAGCAGTGGAGGTGGCTGTGCGAGTAGCAGTAGGGAGAGTGTTCCAGAGTGCTGTTTTTCTGTAGATGGATGGTCTCTGGCCTCTGGTGGAGTTCAGATGTCAGGTGGTCGCTGTTCCTGAGGGGGTAATGTTAGAAATAGTTAGGCTTCTAGCGGAGGGGCAGATGTTCACAGAACACACTTTAAGAGGAAAAATCCCTGAAAATGTCAACGAATACGTTTTTGTTGCAGAATAATTATTTCCATTCCAGGTGATTTGTTAACCCATAATAATTTGTGAATAATTCTCGCAGATTTTGACGAGTGCAGCAGCGCCCCCTGTCAGAATGGAGCTACATGTCAGGACGGAGTGAACAGCTTCACCTGTCAGTGCACACCTGGGTTTACTGGATCTCTTTGTGAAGGTATGCTTCAACGCACGAGGCTTCAACGTAAGGTATTTAATCGAAGATAAAATAGCGTTGTTACGGTAGCATCCATTCATCTATCCACCCATCATTCCCGTAGCTCGTCAACCGCAGGGGCAGCACAAGGCCCTGCAAATGGTTGAGAGTGTAACAATAATACAAGGTTCGTTTTCCGCCGTCTTGATACTGTTGCAGATATCGACGAGTGCAGCAGCTCCCCCTGTCAGAATGGAGCTACATGCCAGGACGGAGTGAACAGCTTCACCTGTCAGTGTGTGCCTGGGTATACAGGGACTCTCTGTGAAACTGGTAGGTTCGTTCATTAGATTAAAACATAAGTCAGCATAACTCAAACATAATAATCAATGAACTAAAAAGGCACGTTATTGTAGCAATACAACTTTTAAAACTATTTAGCAATTTTATATTGCAATAAATTAGACGATGAATATGAGAATCCATACATGGTTTATTATCGTAGATATCGACGAGTGCGCGAGCAGTCCGTGTTTAGGAGGAGGAACATGCGTGGATCACGTGAACAGCTACAGCTGTGTCTGTCCTAAAGGTCACGTGGGAGACAAGTGTGAAACGGGTACGGTTTGGCGTGGCTATCATAGAAAATATGGGCAAAATCAAAATCAATCAAGAGCTGCTTAAGTTTAACCTTAACGTAATAAAGCGTAATATAAAGTTGGTAAGGCTATAGAACAACCAAATCAGATTTACAAACCGGCAACCTTAAGTCCGAAAATTACCAAATCTTACTACTAACTTAATAAGAAACCCTGGTGACAGTATATGAGTACTACTTCATCTAACAAACAACGTGTGGACATTTTGATATAAATATCTTGACTCAATTTAAATTACATATCTAGGTTTGTAACATACCAAATAGTCATTGTATTTCTTCCCGGTATGATTATCATGATTAATCATTTTCCTCAGTTCCCTACGTTGACGGCTGCCTGCTGTTCTCCTCCGATGCCGTCTCCTACCCCGAAGCGAGCCAGGAGTGCCAGAACAGGGGAGGGCACCTGGTGGATGTGAAGGAGGCCGAGCTGCAGCGTCTCATCGCTGATAGCATCCCTACCGGAAGTGACGTATCCCCGTGGATCGGGCTGAAGTTGTCACCCGGAGTAATAACGTATGCCGACGGGACCAGTGCCTCAGGTTTGGTGTATATTAAGTAATTGCGTTGTGGCAAATCTTTATCAAACTTTTTATGGCAATAAATTGTCATCCATCTGATCTGACTAATAGTATATACTTAAGATCAAAACATTAAAGCCTCTGTTTTTGTTCTTTTCCAAGATATTAAAAGTTCTCTTCTCAATTTTCTAGTTTACTAGAACTAGAATCTTAGTTGTTCAGTTGGTATCTTAATGCAACAAAATGACTTGCTATATGAACACACGTCACTCATAGACCAGCTGCAATGGACGGACGATGGCCCCACCACTTCCTGTGACCTGTGTGTTTTTCTGGACGGCACGAAAGGTTATGGCGCCAAAACTGCCTCCTGTATGGAACACCACGACTACGTGTGCAAGTCTGGTAGGTCACAGATGCTTGCATTTCTTATTTGATACGAAAATGACAGATACACCACCGTTTTGATGAAAAACGATCTAAATCGTTGTTTTGATTTTACTAGAATCTGACAGTGTGTATCTGTTCGGCGCAATCCACTAAAAAAGACGTTATGATGTTGCAATTGAAGCTTATAGATTTAAAACAAACGTATTGTGGCGAATCAGGGTTAGTTTTCCCCAAAATACTATCAGTGAAGGGGCCTTTCTGTGCAGCGTACCGTCTGATATAACAATGTTTTCCCCGAATGCAAGTACCAATGTTATGAATGAAGAAAATGTATGTTGGCTTTGAATCTGTCCTTTCAGACCCGACGCCGTGCCAGCGGAACATCTGCTACAACAGCGGCGTCTGTTCCACCTGCTTTAACGACTCCTACAGCTTCTGTTCCTGTCGGGATGGATACGAGGGGGAATTCTGCAACATTGGTATTTTATACGCCTAAATGACGTAAAGACGAGTTTAAATACAGCACAAATTTTACCAAATGTATTCAAATATCTAAGGAATAAAGGCGGAAAAAAACTAGCCAAAAGGCAACAAAATCCTGGACATCATTTTTTCAGTCATTCAGTCCAGTATAGCCTAAGACTATAGTTCAACCTTTCTATTAACCAATTGAAAAGAAAAACAACACTTCACATGATTAAAAAATACGACTTAGATAAAGTGATGGTCTCGAGTCATAAACAGCTTGATGGTACCATGTTATAAACGTTGTTGAACAAATTTGATCTTCAACATTGACGTATACAATCCGATGTTTGTTCATGTGCAGATGTTGATGAATGCTCCTCCAATCCTTGCCAAAATGGCGGGAGCTGCTTCCATGGCGTGAACTCCTACTTCTGCCACTGCCCCATCGGATATGGAGGAGACAACTGTCAAACAGGTATGGTTGACATCAGTAGCATAACAATTGCCTTAGTTGTTAAATTAAATTATGAAAAGTTTAACTTGTTATTATTTAAATATCAATTTAACTATCTAAAAAAATCCACTGTACATCAGACTCGTCGTAAGTTCAACTAAAGGACTGAATCACCCTTGACACGCACGTGTGATATCGGCAATTGGCCAGAGCTATCTTGCGCACCAACCCACTCTATAATGGGGCGGGTTTGGACTTTCAGAAACATTTTAACCAATTGCAACTTCAAACCTGAACTGAAGTGACTTGTCTTTGGCGATTGGGTCAAAGCGTTTAGGAAGATATTTACTCAACACTTGTAACTCCAAGAGTGCTATTCGCCTAGTAAAATGTAGGTTAACTTTTTTTTTTATTCAATGAATTACATGACCAATTGAATGGTTAAATGTTTGTATTTTTTAAACTGTTTATCTCCTTCCTAATTGCAGCGATATATGGCTTTGACTATATAAACTTTTTTCAAACGTACTCTATTGCTAACACACGGACGTTCCCTTTGTAAATCAATCAGAGAGTTACCTTCATGACTCAAAATTAAAATCGATGTACAAAATGACCAATAAACTGGTGGACGCACCGACTAATAAGTATCTAATACCAGCTCAAAAACGAACAAGAAACAGCCATGACTTCAAATACAAGATTTACCAACCTAGGATTGATGTATTCAAAAATTCGTATTTTCCCAGAACTATCGTAGAGTGGAATTTGTTATCACCATGCACAGTAGGGGCATCTTCTCTGAATAGCTTCAAAGAACGCTTGCAGATAGATGTGCAAAAGTTAGGTGTGACGGGTCGTTTGGTGTAATATAACCAGCTGCTGCCGCGCCGCGTGCCTGCGAAGCTGGTGTGTTACGCCGAATGGCGGTTATACCGGCTATATAGATACAGATGCTGAAGCTGGTGTGTTACGCCGAACGGCGGTTATACCGGCTATATGGATACAGATACAGATAAAAGGCATGACCGAAGTGTATTTGTTGTAAACATTAGTTATCTATTTTTCGTTTCCAGACCTGGACCTGTGCGCTCAGGTCGCCTGTCCGTTTAACTGGCAGTGTCAGGACGAAGGCAACCATTACATCTGCCTCGGTAAGTCTGTACTTACTTAAAGTTGGTTCCCATAACCAAACAAAATAGTCCCGAAAATTAGTTCAGATAAAATCTGTGCTTTTTCTATCTTTTCTCTTATTATCAATTGATTATGGGGTATTTGTCCTAAAATATTTGCAACATTGTTTTTTTTTTTCTTTCAGCAAGAACCAGCAGGCTGGTGGAACCCTACTCGTGCAGCAGCGCCTCCTGTCCGGACGGCATGTACTGCAAGGAGGAGGGGCCGGCATCTTTCTCCTGCAGAGCCGACTGACTCCCCTGCTGCACATGCCCGTAGCCAGGGGGGGTTCGGGGGGTTCGGAAGAACCCCCCACATGCTCAAAGGTCCGCTTTTTCACACTCAAAGGTCCACTTTTTCTTGCTCAAAGGTCCCCTTTTTCATGTCCAATATTTTTTTTCAAAGGCATGGCTGATTTGCATTATTCACTGATAGACATTTCATTCAATCCTAGTGAGTCTATCAGCAAAATTTGCCCCAGAAAGTGCAGAAAATGGCTTTTCAGAGGGTCCAGATTTCAAAATTTCCCCGGACCTCCATAGCAACGCCTCCCGCCTTTGGTATCGGACATGGTGAAAATATGTCGGGGGAGTCGGACTTATGCCAAAGCCTTGTGTATTTTAAGAGAAATTCCATTAAACTTAGCCAGCGAATTTTGCCCGTCAAAATGCAGGAAATGGCGTTTCAGAGGGTTAAGATTTCAATTTTTTCCGGGGAGCATGCCCCCGGACCCCCCCAGGCAGCTCACGCCTTTGGCGTGAGTCTCGCGCCTGCGGCGCTCGATGGTCCCACAAGTACTAAAAAGAACCCCCCCAACCAAAATCCTGGCTACGGGCATGCTGCACGTCCTACCTGCAGAACCAGCGTTCTGCACAAGGCAGAAAAGGAAGAGAGCTTGTTGAGCAGAAATAAAGCTGCAGAGATACACAAACAGATCCTTTGTCATTTGTTTCTGCAGAGAACTTCAGTTGCTTTATCGGTGGCCTTTGTAAGCATTCCAACATATTAAGATTACGCGCGTACACGTTCAATGTAAGATCATGATTGGAGCAGATTGATTTCAATACAAGTTCGCTAATATTTAGCCTCATTTGCAACACAAACATGTCAAAGCTCACTGATTTGGGGCTCTCTCTAAAAAACAGACATAGTAATCAAGACATGCAGAAGACATTTAGATTTGTTGTACTTAGCGCGTCTTATTTATTATCTAACTAGAAATGACATTGGACATTAGAAAATTTACATTGTAGTAAATTTCAGGATAATCCTTTGAGATAAATTTTTTTACGTCTGACGTTTCCGTGTCGCGTATTTGCAGAGCATAAACAACAAACAGAACTGAAAAAGTTAAAGCCATCGTGATTGGCACAGATGAAAACCGTCTGTTGTTTGTTTATCCTTTTTCGAAGGCTTAAATAAATTTCATAATTTTTGTTCTTCCGTCAGTAGAAATGAATCATTTAAATCTTCCCCCTCCAATACTACTTGCAATCAGTGGGGCCGCGTAGCACAGTGGTAGTGTATTCGGCCCGCGACCGAGAGTTCGCCGGTTAGAATCCGCCTGCCGTGTTGCCGGTCTTGTGCCCTTGGGAAAGGCACTTTACACGACTTTCCTCACTTTACTCAAGTGAAAAATGAGTCGTCCCTCGGATAGGACGTTAAATGGAGGTCCCGTGTATGGGGAGAGCCATACCCTATGCACGTTAAAGAAACCGCCACATGTGCGAACATCCACCCGAGCGGATCAAACCATTCCGGCCAAAATAGGGGTAGGGAATCTCCCGAAGAGCCATCGTAACCCCTGCTTCGCCTATTGGGTCAGTTAGTCCTCACTCATAGTGAGCAATTGGGCTGGTCTCAATCATGATATTTCTGACCTAGGGCGAAGAGTTGCTGTTACAGTTCCAATCATGTAACCCGTAACCTTGAGTGGCCTTCAGACCTTGTTACGTGGTGACCATTGAGTAAAAAAAAAAAAAAAAAAAATCTATTCATTTTGATTTATATGACTCACCATTTATCACCAGGACCTTGTATTTCTTTAGAAGACTCTCGCATTGTCACAAAAATATAGATTTACTCACGTCATCAGTGTCCAAAGGGAGTTGTAGACCATCATAAACTCATGAGTACGTGAGGCAACTTGTGGGTTAGCGGGTCAGGGTTTGTTGGAGTAGCGGCAGTGTCATGGAAAGGTAACATAGTCGGGCCCTGAGCGTTACATATTCCTCATGATTAAGCAGCGATGTTTATGTTTCTTGGAGTAGAAGTAGGGCTTCACAGACGTGTTCATTTTGTTGGATGACTGATTGGTACGACGTTTGTTCATAAGATGGTTTCAAGTCATATACAGCAGGCTACGTTTGTAGCGCTGGACTGCAAATAACACTGACAACGATTTCAAAGGAAACCTTTATTCATGTATGTATGTACAGATGTAGAATAACGTACGACGTAAACTGCAATGCTAATATAGAGATTCTACAAAGCGTCACTGCTTCAGGCTAATCTCCCACCTGTTTAGGTCCTAAAGACCAGCTTATCGACAGAGTTGTGTGATATATTTAAATTACACGCTCCTGAAGTAGGTGTGCCAACAGTAGGGGTGACAGGGTCAGGGTTTGTTGGCACCGAGGGAGGGTCATAGAAAGTTTAATGATGAGGTTTGTAGTCCTTAAATGTGATAAGATGTAAAATGTTACCGAATAATTTTTCATGAAACTTTAAAACTAAACTATCGCACCACTGAGTCTTTAGGTTTAACAGTTTTGTTATTTATTTATTCTAAGCCTTTAGATGAAGAGAACCTGATGATAGTAAAACAATCTGCTGTGTGTCGTTAAGCCAGTGTCTCTATTGCTCTATCCCACTTCTCTCTCATCCCCTCTCTCTTTACTTTAGAACTTAGTAAATCACCATAATAAATCCATGGATTTATGCTACGGGTATATATGATGCCATGCTATGGGAGCACCGTCTCAAACGCCACTGCTTGTTATTCCCTCCGTGTGTACTTTGTTTTAATTATAGAGCCATAAAGTACGTGAGCTAACATGTACGGTGATGGGTCAGGGTTTGTTAGAAGTGCGTCAAAGGGAGTTTGCAGATAACCACTGTAGTGTTACAGCGACATATAATGCCCTACATATAATGCCCTACAAGAGTCTTTTAAGTATTGAAATAAAATTAATTAAGGCTGTTTCCTTCATGACGTTAACAAAGCGTTGATTGAAATATTTTATATTGTATATGTGTTTTTTATATCAAAACTTTAAATTAAAAATTTATATTAAGATAACTCTTCAAATATCATCACATACATATTAAAAATCATCATGAGTGTTTGTGTATTGTGTGTATGTTAGTGTGTACCTTTGTCAGTGTAGTGACTAGCATTTGTTGTGCGTTTTATGTCTAAAGAATAGTGCACGTATATTGTGTGTAGTTCCATTCTAAGGTTGCATTGTCTTTCGTATATTTCATGTCACAGTAAAATGCTGTAATATACACATTATCGATTCGCTCTCTATTTATTGCAGCTCATCGTTACTCAAACCGACTTGGTTTGCCACAGGTCAAAACATTTGTCATTAATAGCGCCCGTCCCTACCGGTCAGCTGTGTGGTTCCCATGGCCTTGGTGTACAGTATAAATTGCCGCGCACAAAACAAGCTTCACACATTACAGAGTCTGGACTCACCTTGAGCAGCATATGGTAAAAATGTGGGGTTTTATGTTCCTTTTCGTGACTGTGATCGCATCGCCGGACTCGTCAGTGGGTGAGTATGAAAATTAATCTTATTTCTTCAGAATTTCTCAACATTAATTCTAAGCAATTTTCTTATTATTATTAACTTAAAACATCCATTAATGTATTCCTAACTAGAGGTCCATGACTTCATATCTTTGCCAAATGACTTGACCTTTTTTGCGAGTGGTGTATGAAAAGTGTTTCTCATAGATTTTAGTAGAAATATAGTCTTTTGGTGAGCTCTTAAATGGTTAAAGCGTGGTGAAATTGAGGCAACTGTTTGAAATAATCTGTTTGTTTTTTTCGGCTCCATAGTAATATGAAGACAATCCATGCTGTTTACAGACACAAAGGTAATTGCCTGAAAAAAATAAGTGCGGTTACATGTGTTCACCTCCATATCAGCATAGAATAAACCTACATTTGCTGTAGTAAAATCATTCTTTATTCAGATATAAAAAAGTCTCATGCAACCCAGTTCACGTGGGTCATTACTGACCGAGCATGCAGGGGGACATTGCCAGACTGACACAAGACGTTACATAGACAATATTGCACATTTGAGTTCACTATTATCTTAAAATTATTCTATTGCAAAATCGTTTCAATTATATAAGGAAATCACAGCATTCTGTACAGTCTTACTAGTAACTTTCCGTTTAATAAGAGGGAGAGTATTCCGTTATACATATTACATTTCACACGAGGAGCTAGATGGTTTTTACAGTAGCCTGACGAGCGTTACATATAGCATAGGAGGACAAAATTGCCACACGGCCAGTGCTGTTTCCAGCTTGAAATTTATTTCCGTCCCTAATATTGTTGGGGGTGGGGATCGGGCCGAAAGGCGCTCGCCAAACTAGGGGGGTCTGGGGTGCATGCTCCCCCGGGAAAATGTTAAGATTCAAACCCTCTAAAATACCATTTCACGTATTTTCAGAGGCAACATTTCATTCCGCAAAGTAGGACTACCGACACCACACGATCTCGAAACAAAAGGCTTTGTTCCGACTGCCCGCCCCTTGGTCGGACATTTCGCTGACGAAATATTTTGTTCGTTAAGCAGTGTAACGTTAACGCTCTGAAATTTAACATGATACGAGGGGGGTTCAATAAGTTCTTGGCCTCACCAAGAAATAACAAGCACAACTCAGATTTTCAGGCACAACTTCATAGTATGAAGTCTTTTATCAATATCCTCCAAATTTCAAATCATTGGAGTCATTACTTTCCAGGCATTCGTTTTTCCTAAATTAGAAGGTAAGTGGCGAGAAAAAAGTTGTGTGAATTGTGATCAGACATGTGTGGGTCTAGTTTCCCATGCCATAAATTAACAAAAGACGTTGTCAAAATGTTTGATAATGATTCTCTTCCTATTTCAAGCAAAAAGAATTGGGTTTCTAACTTCCAGCAGCGCAAATTGACCCACACACTCAGGTCAGGTCAATTGTCCACGTTTTTTTCCTTCTCCCTCACCCGTTACTGGGTGTCGCCTGCAAAGTAATGATCACACTAATTTGAATTTTGGTACATATTTATATAAGACTTTATACTTGACATCTATGCTTCGAAATCTGAGCTGTGCTTATTTTTTCTCGGTAAAGTCGGGGACTTATTGATAACCCCACGTACATGTATAAAGTCTTATATAAATGTGTACCAAAATTCAAATTATTGTGATCATCATGTTGCAGGCGACACCTAGTAACGTTAGGTAAGGGATAACGAAAAAAAAAGGTGGACAATTGATCTGCAACCTGAGGTGTGAGATCAAATTGTCTGATCACACTTCACCCTTCTTTTTCTCCCCACTTACCTTCTAATTTAGAAAAAACGAATGCCTGGAAAGTAATGACTCCAATGATTTGTAATTTGGAGGATATTGATAAAAGACTTCATACTATGAAGTTGTGCCTGAAAATCTGAGTTGTGCTTGTTATTTCTTGGTGAGGCCAAGTACTTATTGAACCCCCCTCGTACTTGTTCGTCGTTATTTTCACGTATTTGTTGATAATGTGTGGATAGTTCGGGGACTGGATAACGCCGCGGGTGTTGGCATTATTGGCCGAGGGACATTGACGTATTTCAGCTCGTAAGATCGTATTAAAAGGAATTTTACATCACCTATTTTGTCTGGTACTGGTTGCTCATGATCAATTAACTTTCTATACCATATTTTGCTTAATAACTCTTCATCTTGCTGGTGTCGTGTTGCTGTTTCTTTAACCATTAAGAAATGAGCATTTCTCGATAAAATTGACACCTTTCTGCTCATCGTCCAGTACCGTCCAAAGGGTACAGATTTGCAAAAGATCGGAGAAAAATTGCCAACAGCGATCATGTTCACAGCGCTGGGTAAGAATACTGCGATAAGAAAACAGTCTCCCGATAGTTATTTTCTGATATAAAATAAATGTCAATCCGAATTCCAAAACTCAACCCAAACTACGCAGAACAAAAAATGTTTTCACGGCTAAACTTTCCGGAAGGGGCAACCTATGCGGGGGCATGTGATGGGGTCGGCAGTCAACCGTCAAAACAAGCGGGCTCACTGTAAAAATAGTCTCCTACTTACATTTTTCAGCGGGCTACTTCCGTATGATTTTAGTGGAAGGTCGGCAAAAAAAGTATACAAGTTCGATTCCCGACATTTCCCCGTGAAAATACCGCCGGAAATTATGTATGTAAGCTGTAATAGCAGCGAGTTGGAAAATGCGGCTGGACGTGTTGTTACCATGGTAGCAGCTTCGGCGGCAGCCTTTTGAAGTAGCGCCTGCGACAGGGCGTGCGTCATAATTCTACAAATCCAATCAACATCCCACCAATCACAGCCAGCAGCGGTGCGGATAAAGCGGTAACACCATGTCAATCACGAAGAAGCGCGGAAGATACATTTCGCAAGAATCGACCGTGGCTTTGTCACATCGTAGACGCAGACGGCGAGAATATAGTTTTTTTCCATCTGTTTATAGTTTACACCAGGGGAATAACCTCCTTTGTTGACGGTTGTAGAACAATGGAGATCACCAGTGTGACGGCTTACTGAGGTCTCCGACACACACACGACGGCCGAGTAAAGAAACATAATTTCTGAACCGCCGTGTTAGGTTCATAATGAATTGCAGTTTCCCGTTAATGTTGATTTTAAATCGTATAAGGGCCGGGTGATTCCGATCGGTATTGCAAAATAAAACAGTGGTTAGGTAAGATAACGACGCAGCCCCGCCTTCTTTTACATGTATATTTCATGGATATCGGACAGAAAGCATAATGCCTAGGTTACACATAGCCGAATTTGGCTCCCGACTCTCTCCCGACTATGGTTTAGGAGTGATTCGGGAGCTAGTCAGCTGTAGTCGGCTGGCGTTCGGCTGAGTCGGCTGGCGTTCGGCTGGCGTTCGGCTGAGTCGGCTGGCGTTCGGCTGCTCCATCCGAATGTTTTGAAATGTTCAAAACATTCGGCTCTGAACGGCAACTCTGGAATGGGTCGGTTGGTGGTCGGCTGGTGTTCGGCACGGTCGGCTAGTGTTCGGTTCGTGTTCGGGAGTAAGTCAGCAGTCAAATCAAATCTTAACCACGCCATAAACATTGCTGATTTACTCCCAGATTGTTTCCAACTTACCAATGATTCACCCCAAGACCTTAGACAAATCTCTGCTAACTCATTCCCAAGCAAAAAGACTATTGCCAGAACGTAGACGAATCACTCCCGAACTTCACACGACCGACATTCAGCCAAAAACAAAAAGACCCATAAATGCCGCACTGGAGCTATATGTGATCTAAATTTGATCTCTTGGTGATGTTTACAAATAGAACAAAGGACATTCTTGATTAAAAACGAAAATGAGCACTCTTTTAAAAATCGCTGATTATGTCTATTTCAAGTCGAAAAAGGGTCGGCAATCGGTTGGGGATGAGTCAGGAGTGATTTGGCAGTCTGCGGCTAGAGGTCGGGATGGTTGGTGTTATATATAATTAGGTTAGTTAGCATTTGGGACACAGTCGGGAGTAAGTCATTTACTGGTCGGGAGGTGTTCGGGACATCTTCGGCACTAAAAAATAGGCGTGGCCTAAACTGGTCAGACTACTCCCGAACTACTGCCGACTTGGGTCGGCAAAGAGTCGGCTAGTGTTCGGGAGCCAAAGTCGGCTATGTGTAACCTAGGCATAATGCAAAAATATGAGCCCTCTACTGTAAACAGTAATATGATCAGCTTTAATTAATCCTTTACTTTCAGCGTTTTTTCATAAACCCAGTTTCACCAGTATCAAGTATATTTTGTAGATCATGTTTTTGTTATTGATATATGTAAAAGAGTATATACAATATAAGTATATGCAAAATCGAATTGAATTAATAACCCGGATAATCATTAATTTGTATTTCTCATTCCTTTTAGGCCAAGAATACCTGACCACGGTTGACAACTGGGGTTTCTTTAAGGTCCAGGTTTCCGGTCAGATGACCAATGCCAACGTCAAGGCCACGTGTGAGGCGGCGGGGATGAGCTACCCCTGCTTCTACTCAGGTAGTGTAAGGTGTTCCAGCGTCTGGACATCAGGCTGCATCACGTATGACGACGGCGGGGTTAGTTGTAGTACCCAAGAGGTCCTCTCCGCAAACATGTGTGGAACTGCTGCAGCTTGGTACTGCCAGCCGCTTGATGACACATTTGTGTACATCCCTGACCGGCAGAGTGACGACAGCGCCTGGGGAGTGGACTACCAGACTCACTCCTGCTGTCTACAGGGAGCAAACTATAACAACATGTACGCCCTGTGTGCAGGTAATAGGATACATGATTGATACAGAATATATGCTGGACAAAACATCGAATATAAGATAATATAAAATAAGTTATCCCAATCAGTCATACTAAGCAACCAATAAGCTGTGCACATTACTGAAAAGTTATTCAATTATTTTATCTCTTTAGTACCATCTAACTAATCGGTGCAGCAGAGGGGGAAATGAGCGACCAGAAACAAGAACCAAAGAAGCAAGAACCCTAGACAGTATGCGATCCTAGTCGTAAATTAACTTTTGACACAACTTTTATTTTCTTTCCCCTAGTTATACTGGATCCCACTGAGAAATAATTAGGCTTCTAGCGGAGGAGCATATGTTCTCAGAACACACTTTAACTGGAAAATCCCTGAAAAATTTCAGCGAATACGTTTTTGCTGAAGAAAGAAATATTCCCATTCCAGATGATTTGTTAACATGATACTTTATGACCAATTCTCGATGCAGTTTATGCCGGGTGCAGTAGCGCCCCCTGTCTAAACGGAGCTACATGCCAAGACGGGTTTAACAGCTCTACTTGTCTGTGCGCACCTGGATTTACTGGAACGTTTTGTGAAGGTAAGTTTCAACGTAAGCTATTGAATAATAGGTTAAATAACTTCGTTACGGTAGCATCTATCATTTCATTTCTTTCATTAATTCATCCACCGGTCCCGTAGCCAGCTTATCAGTCGAATTGGTAGAATCAAGCCCTGCAAAGGGTTGAGTTATAATAACACATACTTTGATATTGTTGCAGATATCGACGAGTGCATCAGCGCCCCCTGTCAGAATGAAGCTACATGCCAGGACGGAGTGAACAGCTTCATCTGTCAGTGCGTAGCTGGGTACACTGGAACTCTCTGTGAAGGTAAGTTTCAGCTGCAGCGTAAGGTATTGAATTAAATTGAATTGAATTGAAGATGAAATAGCTTTGTTACAGTAATATCTTACTAGCAATCTCTGTGAAACTTCTGGCTGATTAACATCTACGAGTCTTGATTTAAAAGTAAGTCGTAGTTTTCAGAAATTAGTAAGAACTGAATGTATAGACAACTGTTTAGTACATGAATAACATTCTGGCATCATCTTATTATCCCCGTCTTAATAACTTCTTTAATTGTGTTTGTATAATAACATGTGCCAAAGTGATTTGTGACAATACCTATATTACACACAGATACACAGAAACACACACACACTATCGCTAGCATGTGACATATATTCCGTGTCCACAATATTCAGACCTTGATGACTGCGCGTCCTCCCCATGCACACACGGCACCTGTACGGACGGAGTAGGGAGCTACACTTGTAGCTGTGAGAACGGCTGGGAAGGAACTGACTGTGACCAGAGTGAGAAACTATGTCTTCATATTCTATGTCACAATTGTCGGTTTAGCACAACGTTTGCGTAAATAACCTGACTGTATACCTTTGCGGAAGTATCCTCGCGAAAAAGTTCTTCCTCCCTCAAAACTCAACAGTCAGATAAATAGTATTTCAGAGTGCCTGGAAATGGCATCAGTTCTTACTTCAAACACGTGTAGTAAACATAAGCCTTCTCTCCTTCTGTAGATATGGACGACTGTGCCAGCAATCCTTGTTGGTTCGGAGGGATTTGCGTGGATGGTATCAGGGACTTTAGCTGTGTCTGTCCGAAAGGGTTTGAGGGTAAAAGGTGTGAAATCGGTAAGACGCGTTTGTTTTTCCATTCACAAAATTAACATTAGTATCAGTGACGTACAAACCTTTGTAACGAAAAAGGTGAAATACCTTATATTTCGTACGTACACGTTTTTATGCCAAGCCTTCATATCGTAATCGTCACCCTTTTGAAATTCTGATTATATAGTGAAATACCTGATATTTCGTACGTACATGTTTTCTTGCCAAACTTTCATTTCATTATCCTATTCCTTTTCTTGAATTATGATCATGATGACCTGCGCTTGATCACGATGTCCTCTATTTACAGCTGCGTATACCGGACAGTGCTACCAGTTCTCGTCCGACGCCCTCTCCCACCCCGAGGCCCATCAGGCCTGCAGTTCCAACAGCGGCCACCTGGCGGACGTGAAGGATGCACATCAGCACATCTTCATCACCGACGGCATCGCGACCACCACAGGGGCCTCCGCATGGTTCGGGATGAAGCTCCGACATGTATATACCCTCATCAATAGTGACGACTCGGTTGCCCAAGGTTTGCGTACAGCTTACCCCAATCATGGCTTCCGTCAAATTAACGATTTTTTTATGCACCAGGTTGTCTAACATTGACGTCCATAAATGTAGTTGCGATTACGACTAAATAGCAATTGCTTTACTACTGAACGTGGTACAAGTTCAATATTGTAATTCTCAAAATGCCAATGTCATTTTTGTTCTGAAATATGACTATTGTCTTACTAATGTCCTACAGGAGTGTTCCGACCGCTTACTAAAACACCATGAAACCCAATCACCGCCACAAAATTAGGTTCTGATAAAAATGGATTGATTTACTTAGCTTTCATGAATGTTTTCAACACCAGGTCCCCTCCAGTTGTCCACCGCCCAGCCCCCCTCCCACTGTGACCTGTGTGTTCTCCTGAACAGCTCCAACAGCTTCCAGGCGGAGCCGGCGTCATGCACGGAACAACACAACTACGTCTGCCAGTCGGGTAAACTGTCGTCATCTTTTGTTATGTTCAATCCAGGACGGTGATGCATGACGGATGTAGACATATCTCATCTAGATCAATGTCCAGTGGCTCTCTAGAAGTGTTAAAACTTGGTTCTCCCACCTACTAGTGAGATTTCATCTCTCCAGGATGTACACTATTATAGTGTAACTGTATAACTTTACTTTATACCGACACTAATGATGCGAAATGTAACCTGACTTTGCAGAGATGTGATTATGAGTCAAAGTTCCATTCCTCTCCATTGTCGCGTGAATTTAGTGAGACAGTGGGAAGTTGCTGGGGAAAAAAGTGTCGTATGAAAGGGTAATTTTTTTTCTTGTAAACATAAAAAATTAATGAACAGCGTCCCCCTTTGATTCAAACGAGGATCATTTTAGATGGTTTCTCACAATTTTTAGATGTGGAATCGTGTGGAGCCAACGTGTGTCAGAATGGCGGAAACTGCACGTCCTGTTTCGGCGACTCCATACTGTTCTGTGACTGTCCTGATGGGTTCGAGGGAAAGGCATGCGAGATCAGTAAGTTTTACCTAGCCAATCGAGGCATGAATGTACAATAAAGGTTTTCAATTAATTATAATAAGGCTTTCATGTTCTGTTTTTATCCTTGACGTGGCTGTAAACACGTTTAATGATGCAACTGAAGCTGTTGTTACCTTTGCAGTTCCACACGACTTCAAATGATATCATTACTATCCATAGAGGAGGTAGATGTCTCAAGTTGTAATCAATATACTTAGCACCTCTTTAATAAATTAATTCATATTTACTATTTAGAGTAGAAACCCTGCTCTGCAACACATCTGCTCAGAGTCACTGACTAACGGTAACAGATAGTACCTGAAACCTCTGACCGTTTGCAAAATCATATCCAGATGCTTGAGTAACTGATTTTGGTGTATCGTGTCACCCGGATGTCCAACCTTCATAGACGTAAGAATTGATTAACCCCATATCGTTTCCAGACATTGACGAGTGTGCCTCCAATCCTTGTCAAAACGGAGGAACCTGCCATGATGACGTCGATTCTTACCGATGCCGCTGTCTGCCTGGTTACGTCGGTGACAACTGTGAATCAGGTTGAAATATAACGATATCTTCCCTGAGTGCACCAATATAAAACGGCATTACTGAAACATGTCTTTAGAATAAAAAAAGGCTGTTTCAATAACCATGACTTTATTTCCACTGAAGTTTCGGTGGCCGTCTGTCACCTTCTTCGTGACAATCTGACTGGTTCATAAAGCCCGGAGGAAGGTGACAGAAGGTGACAGAAATTCACCAAACCGTCGAAGGAATTAGAGCGATGGTTGGTCTAAAAAGGCTCTTTATTTAGTGAATAACCAAACTGATGTAAAACATGCCTACATGACCTATATTGAAAGAACCGAAAAGGCTACATGTATTGCAGTTTTATTTGTAGTCAGAACTCCATCAGATGATGATAACAATAGCTACAATGACGTCACATATTTTAAAACAAACAGTCACTCTTTAAATCTGCAAACACCGCGCCTGTGTATTAACCGTTACGGTACTTTGTCTGTTGATTCTGCATCAGACGTAGACTGGTGCGCCCTTGTGACCTGTCCGTTTGACTGGACATGCCAGGACAACGGCTCTCAATTCACCTGCTTGGGTAGGTATACCATGCACGTTGGCTGGGTATTTTGAGTCTGACGTCAAAGCTGGCGCAGGCACTTTTACCCCCCCCCCCGGTCTACATAGGGTTAACCTCTAATATAAAACTTTACCAGGACATAATCCCCTCCAAATTTGGTGATCGTAACCCAAGCCGTTTCAAAATTACGAAGGTCGGGTCAAAAGAGCCACCCCGTTGCATGGGCAGTATACTAGTACTGTTGTATTTTGCTACTTCTTGTCCCGTTCTTAGGCTTAAAGGACACCCAATCTCTATTGTATTTCAGATCCAGCACATCAAAGATCTATTGACAAAATCTAATTGTTTTGAATATGGACAATCATCATCAATTGCTGCGAAGATATTTCTTCTATAACATAATCCAAGGTCCATTGAAATTTCAAGGGGTTTCATGAATGGCCTCTCGCAGCCACACTGAAATGTTTTACTAGTAGGTTATATACATTCTTTCTTTCGCTATAACGAACATGTAATGAAATGGGAAAATACTACTCACTTTGCGTCTTTACGCCTCATTTCAGCGCCATTCGTTCGCATGGAGGAATCCTACCCGTGCAGCAGCGCCTCCTGTCCAGACGGCATGTACTGCAAGGAGGACGGTGCCTCGTTCTCGTGCTGGGCTGACTAACCACTTTCCAACCCGATTGGAAATGTGTGGTCGTTAAAACGTAAATTTACGTTATTTCACAATGATCGATTAGCTGATTGATTGATAAATGCTTCGTTTTTGCAGCACCAACATTATGAAGCAGAACTAAGAAGGTTGCTGCTATGATAAGTTGAATAAAACGTTCAGATATGAAATGTCTGTTCTTTATTCTGCAAATACATACATAGATAAAATGTTATTTTGATTTTGTAATAAACAAAATATTAGTTTGACAATTACTACGGGACTAAACAGAATATATACATATTGCGTCCATGTGTTGTTAGAACTTCGTTGTTCTTTTGAAAGGCTGTCGCATTATTACAACAGAGACCTGTGCTCGAATTGTTATATTTACTCAAATTATCAGAGGGGTCTGTGGACTGTTATAGACTCATGAGTGCGTGTGTCAACTGCCGGGTTAGCGGGTCAGGGTTTGTTGGAGTAGCGGCAGGGTCACTCAAAGTTTACGGGGGACATGGGCTAAATATAGTAGTTATACTATCACACGAAAGACTAAGCGTTAAATTTCATTACTTTAAGTATTTTAAGTGAACAATTGGAGGAACAGAACCGTCACCTTGAGAAAAATTTCATTTTATAATTTTTATTAATTGATCGCAAACTGTATCTGTCTTTGTGTCTCCGTTTGCCCTTTGACACGGAACACGTGAGAGTGACGTCACTCGAGTTTTTCTGGGCAGGCACGGTTTTTTCGCTGCTCCCCCTTTTCACCCTCCACCACCCCTTTCCCCGCCAAATGTTATTGAAGGTTAAGAATTTTATTAGAGTTGTTTAAGTAGTATTAGTGTTGTGTTTTTTGTCCCCAAAAGTTTTTCTTGATTAAACTTTTTTCTTTTTCTGCCAAACCGTGTCCTTGTTTGACTTTGTCCGATAATTAAACATTCTTTAAGTCGTTACACATAAAAGTCTATGCTAATGATTTATTGTAAATTGTTCTCTTCCCTCATAACAGGCATAATGCGAATTCAGAAATTTGTTGCTGTACACTGTTCTCTAAGTGTGTCATAATATATACAAACAAGTTGTCTTTTGCTTTATTTTAGATTGTAAACTTCAGAGCAATGATGCTTGAATTACGTATATCACTATATAAAGAACAGTTATATAAAAGACCCTCGCATCATCGCAAAAGGATCTTTGTACGATCGCAGTAATATCTTTACTAACTTTATCAGTGATAGGATAGATCTGTGGGCCATATACATGTAGACTCATGAATACGTGTGCAAACTGGCGGGTTAACGGGGTCAGGGTTTGCTGCAGTAGCGGCAGGGTCATTAAAAGTTTACATGTAACATATCAATGCGGGTCGTTACATGATCCTAAAGTACGTGTGTCAACAGGTGGGCCAGGGTTTGTTGGATCAGTGAAAGGTTCGTGGAATGTTTACAGATTATATTTTGATGCGGTCCGGTATAGGTTCCAGAGTACGGTTGTGAGCTGGTGGTTTAAGGGGTCAGGGATTGTTGGAGTAGCGGCAGAGTCATTGACTCTTTACATGAGACATAAGTGTTGCCGTTTGTTACATGCTCCTGACGCACAGGGTCAGGGTTTGTTGGACAGGGCTTCGTTTGTTTCGTTGGAAGACTGAATAGCGCAACGCTTCAAGCCATCAAGGCTATATTTGTAGCGTTAATCATGTATCATAATTATTCCATGACGATTGTGGCAATCATGTGGTGTATAGTGGTTATACATATAGCCTGTTACTGTATAAGTACATGAGAGAAATGCTTATATAGACGAAGATTCCTTTTCCATGCGCTTTACCAATTGTGCCTAAGAAAGGTACTCTTACTTATACGACAGTGGACACTAGTACTTCGAATTACTCCATGTACAATAGTAGCTTAGATACTCCGTTTTTTTTTACAAATGTACTGTTTGTTTTACGAATAAAGCCTTGAAAAAAATATTTGTAGCGTTAAACTACAAATCAGGATGCCGATGTTTTATTAGCATAATAGTCCATCTGTATTGGTAAATGACATTATGGTTAAAACACACTTTAAGTAACCAACACCCACAAATAACTTTGGACATACCCTAAATTTTCGGCTGAAGGAAAGGATCCGTCTCCTGCAGCTTCCGGTACGTGTCGTCTCGCTTCAAGTTTAGATTCTGGATTCGGAACCGGATTTCTTTGCGATAGGAGTGAAAGAGGCTGTGTAGCCCACCATCGCTGAACAGAGACGGGGGGCGACACAGGTTATCTGGCATTTACGACCCTCTGCTGGAGTCACGTTTCTCTGACGCCACGTTCCGGAACCTATAGTAGACGGGTCCATTCCGCTAACAAAGTTGACGGAGTCGGCCAAATATTTGGGGTAGGTCCCAACTTATTTGTAGTGTAGGTTACTTGAAGTTTAGTGTATCCATAATAGAATGCTGATGGTTTCCAATAAAACATACATGTTTTCAGGCAGGGTGTACAAGTACTTATCCAAGCATAACTCTGGAACAGCATATTCCATTTCAACTGTTGTAAAATTATCTACAGTCGAGGAGAATCTACCAGCTGGCTTTGGTACTTTGTAAAGTAGTGTATTCTGTGCTGAAGCTCAAGTGTAGACCATCTCTACTTTACCTAAAACTTTCCCTGATAAATCATAATGTGGAGCGATGGGTCCCTTAGCAACCCTTCCGAACGCCCCTGCTTGGAAAGGTTATCACCCCACCGTGTGCACTTTGTTTTACTGATATATACTAGAAGGGTAATATGCTAACATGCAGGGCGATGGGTCAGGATTCGTTAGAACGTAGGGAGGGTCATATAGGGGGGTTGCAGGTAATTTGGCCTCAGCGGCGTGTGTAGTTAGGTACCGTATGTATGGATTGTAACGGTATCATTCAATTCCCCACAAGAGACTAAATCTGCTTCCACCATCACTCGAGTAACAAACAACGTAGCACCAGCTTAGAGACAGCAGAAGCGGGTCTTTGGATGCATGGATGGATGGATGGATGCATGGATCGGTCACTTTAAGGAAATAGTCCTTCTATACGTGCTATTGCGTAATCGAGCCACTATGGCCGAGCGGTCTAAAGCACGGTACCTATCTTCCGTAGGTTGTAGGATCGATCCTCACTTGCTAATCTTTTTTCTTTTTTAGACAAATCTCATGTTGTGTTTTTTAATAGAAGAAAGACCAATTCAGTAATTCGATGTTTAAAAACTCTTTTTTTCGTGTGATTTTGTTGAACATCCAGGCTTTTTTCCAAAATACGCACCAGCCAGCATTTTTTCAGAAGCTTTCTTGTTTTGTTTGTGATTGCATATTCAAGCATGTAGGGTATATCTATATCAAATATTACCTAGCCCAGATTATTATGATTAATTTATTATCAAAATTATGATATGCGTGTTTGCCATTTTATTGGGTGTCTATACGTGTATGTACGTTTCAGAGAGGAAGGATGCACGTGGACATCCCCATCGACTGCGATAAACAACCAAGGAGGAACTTCCATATGTTTTTTTAAGATGGTATGGTCTTTTGAATAATTCATGCCCCCTTGCGATGCTGTAACGCACACGTTATCGATCTGTTCTCTACCTGCTGCAGCTTAAACAGACAGGTTTGGCATGTCATAGGTCACACCTTAGCCTCCAGAAATATTAATAGCCCCCGTCCCTACCGGTCAGCTGTGGGGTTCCCAGGGCCTTGTGTACAGTGTAAATTGTATAACGCAGAAGAAGCCTCGCATACATAACAGTCGGGACACATTTCAGTATACGGCAATAAAGATGTGGAGTTTTATGCTCTTTTTCTCGGCTCTGATCGTCTGGCCGGACTCGTCAAGAGGTGGGTGTGAAAATTATCGGACTTCCTCACCAGAAGGCAACAGAATTTCCAATTATAATTACTGCTCTTTCATTGGCCATATGTTAATTTGATTATTGATTATATGGAGGATATCCGCGCGCGCATCAATATTTGTTGGTTTCCAAACCAATACGTACAAAGCAGCAGTAAAATTTGCACATAACGTTATATGCTGTAAGCTGAAAAAATATATATAGGAAATCGGATGCTAATATCTTAGAATGACAAAGTAAATTCCAAAATGAAAGAAAAAAACTTGAAAGAACAAAAATGAAATATCTGTTGTTCAGTAGCAACTACATAGCAACATCAGTTTGGGGGCTCCAAGAGGAAGTCATCCACATACTTTTTTTTAATCAAATCAGCATGGCCTTATGCAGGAATAAATGTATTTCTTGACCTCGCACGTTTGCTAAGGGAAATCAATCTTCTTGCCAGTATGTCTTAATAGATCAAGTTTCTCAAAAATTATACATATAAGTTCCTCATGACCAGAAAACGAGATTCTGGAAGAAAAAAAAAAAGATTTTACCATTGCATTACAATTACAAGCCGCCACCAGGGAGGGCAGAATCTCACTAGTCGAGGTTTCATCATGACCCATAAGCATAGCAAAGGTCGATACAGCCATATTCTCGAGCCATGGTGTTCATAGACACGTGAGAACATATATACACGCTCACAAACACACACACACACACACACACACACACACACACACACACACACATATATATATATATATATATATATATATATATATATATATATATATATATGTATGTCATTGTGGCTGGTAGAGAATTGGTATAAGTGAAAAAGAACAGGCAATGTTAAAGGGAAATGACAATGAAAATCTTTAGGCTGTACAATTAATCTTCCAGTATGATGGGTGTGCTATGACGTGAAATTCCGCTTGTAAAGGAAAAGAAAAGGCAAAGGTGTAGTAGTGTGTAATTATTCTTGATAAACTCCAGTAAAGCCAGTATCATGTATACTTTCTAAATTATGATTTGAATGATCAATATGTGTAAAAGAAGAATATACATTAATTACCAATGTTTAAACTGTTTACGTATCATTTCCCATTTTTTAAAGGCCAAGAATACCTGACCACGGTCGACACCTGGAGTTTCTTTAAAGTACAGGCTTCCGGTCAGATGACCAATGCCAACGTCAAGGCCACGTGTGAAGCTGCCGGGATGAGGTACCCGTGCCACACCTCCGGTAGGCACGATTGTCCCGGCTGGTGGGTCTCAGGCTGCATCGCGTATGACGACGGCAGTGTCAGCTGTCGTGAAACCCACTACTACCTCTCGGTAAACCTGTGTGGAACAACTGACTATCGGCAGTGTCAGCCCCTTGATGATACGTTTGCGTACATCCCTGGATGGCGGAGTGATGACAGCGCCTTCGGAGTGGACTACGACACTCACACCCACGGCCTGCATGGAGCAGACTACAACAACATGTACGCCCTGTGTGCAGGTAAGGATGTGGAGGTGGTTGGTTTACAAAAAACGTGTATAAAATGGGCATTGCAGCAAACACTGAATTGTGCCGAGATTTATAATCAGACAATGCAGAAAAAACAAATGCGATAAATAGCAATATTTACAACTGACATTAATTCATTACTAATTACCATATCATGATAGTTGGGGACTGATACAATTAAAAGCGTGTCTCGGTTGTCATTTATCGGAAACAAGTGATCGTCCAACATGAATATCTGTTCAGTTCTGTAGAACGACACTGAGGAGTTTGGCAATCGCAGGTTTAGCACTCGTGGTGTGGCGCTTAGTGCCCCTGGCTTGGGAGTACTGACGTGAGTTTCTGAGTTGTCTACCATGCTGTTCTCCTCGAGTCAGAGGCAGCCAGGAACAGAAGCGTGGCGACTGTTGTAATTTCTTGGCAAAGTTCAAGCAGAGGTCGTGTCTGCTATCAGAAAAAAGTCTGTAAGTCCAATGTTCCCAAAGCTCCCGGATATGTTGTGCACTACCGACCCAACATAATCCTACAAGCACGTTTCTGAACTCGTTCTAGTCTGTCGATTTGACTGTTCTTGAGGGCGGCGTTTCAAACTGGAGCTGTAGACTTCAGCAGCGATCGAACATACTGTATGTACGTCAGATGGCGCCCTGATAGTTTGTTTCTCAGCTGTCTTGGTACTCTTCCAGATATGGACGAGTGCAGCAGCGCCCCCTGTCGTAATGGAGCTACATGCCAGGACGGAGTGAACAGCTTCACCTGTCAGTGCGCGCCTGGCTTTAATGGAAGTCTCTGCGAGACAGGTAAGCTCTCACCTAACAGCGTTGACTGCATTTTATTGCGAAGGGACTATTTTCTTCAATGCAAAGTTTTGAATAGAAGATCTAAAGTTTTTCACTTAACTACCATCATCGGATGCGGCAATATGAAGCACCACAAAGCGTACGGAACAAGAGTTCGGAGACCTCTTACCTCCATGAAATATTCTGATTATGAAAATGACTTTCACATCTGCATAATTTATGCCCGGTTATGTACACCTTTAACCAACTTGCACAGGTCACAATGTTGACAATCCAATTATTTATTACATGTATTTAGATGAATTATGGCACTTTCACATAGCTTTTGAGCAATATCATGCAAATTAGGCACCTATTGGCATAATTAGTATAAGATAATCCCCACCTACCACAAACTACATATGTTACAGTTATTTGAGTCCTATAATGAAAAACACTGTAAATATAAATTTTCCTCATTGATTATGCAAATTAAGTCCAAATTTGCATAATTTGAACCTCATTATGCGCATCCCTGGCAAAGATATTTGCATGCTAAATATCATGGAAATCCAACGTTCCTATACTCCGTTATGCTCCTTAGAAGATTTTGACAAAATTGCCCTTGCAGTTCCAGAGAAAGCCGCTAGGGGGTCTTCCTTACACTACAAGCTATCTGCCGCCAAAAAATTCAAGACCATAGCATCTCCAGGTCAAAAGATACAACAAATCAAAGTTCTGCTGCCGTACCAAGTTCACAAACCATGGGGCCCAAAATCAACTCTGACCTTTGTCATCCGACCCCTACCCACATACCAAATATCATTACAATCCATCAAGAGGTTCTTGAGTGAGTTATGCTGACCACAAATATCCCGAAACACAAAAACACACTCACAGACACACTTAAAGTTCGTTTCTCAGCTGTTTTGGTGCTCTTGTAGATATCAACGAATGCAGCAGCGCCCCCTGTCAGAATGGAGCTACATGCCAGGACGGAGTGAACAGTTTCACCTGTCAGTGCTCACCTGGGTTTACTGGGACTCTCTGTGAGACAGGTAGGTTCGTGCCTTACCGTAATGTTTTCCGTAAGGATCGCATGGCTACTTAGGCACCCCTGAGTGTTGTAGAACTATTCTTGATAAACGCAGTATAGCCAGGATCATGTACACTTTCTCAATGATGATTTGAATGATCAATCTATATAAATAAAGTATATACATTACTGACATGTATTAATTACCAAGGTTAAAACCGTTCACGTGCCATTTCTCATTTTTTAAGGCCAAGAATACCTGACCACGGTCGACACCTGGAGTTTCTTTAAGGTCCAGGCCTCCGGACAGATGACCAGTGCCAACGTCAAGGCCACGTGTGAGGCGGCGGGGATGAGGTACCCCTGCTTCTGGTCAGGTGGTCACGGGTGTACGGACAGCCTATACTGGGCCTCAGGCTGCATCACGTATGATGACGTCAGGGTCAGCTGTGGTACCCACTGGGTCCTCTCTGCAAAGCTGTGTGGAAATACTAACTACATGTATTGTCAGCCCCTTGATGACACGTTTGTGTACTGCCCTAGCTGTTGGAGCAATGATCATGTCAGCGCCTGGGGAGTGGACTACGACACTCACACCTCCACCCTCCATGGAGCAGACTACAACAACATGTACGCCCTGTGTGCAGGTAAGGGTGCATTATCGATGCCGAACATGCTGGACAAAACTACATAAACGTTGAATATGATATACATTGATTAATACCAGAAGTCACATCAGACGAATAAGATCCCTTGTATGCAACTTTTTTAGTCTATTTTATCGGTTTAAGTACAACTTATGCAATATGAGCTGTACTAATAGCTCCATGGATCCAGCTCTATGGAGGCATTAGTACAACTCTGCGCCAGACGTACCAGCTCCATGGAGCTAGTTCCACGCATGGAAACCCCCTGGTAAACGCAAACGAGGTCAGGAGCTTGTTTTCTTTTACCAGAGCATCTCCATAACGGAAATAAGATTTTCCATGATGGTAACGTGAACCAATTGTACTAATAGCTCCATGGGTCCAGCTCCATGGAACGGTTAGTGCAAACCCTTCTCCACTTACCAGTGACACGAAGAGGCAAATGAACTAATAGAAACAAGAACCAAAGAGGTATGACCCTAATTGGCTCGAACTTAGTCGTATTTTGAAGTAAAACTTTTAACACAGCTTTTTATTTTCTCTCCCCAAGATTTCATTGTGACATATAAAAGCTTCTTGTAGAGGGGCAAATGTCCACAGCAAACAGTTTCAGAGGAAAAGTTCCTGAAATATTTGTGTAAAAACGTTTTTGCTGCAAGAATAACCATTACCATTTCAGATGATTTGCGAGCATAATTTTTTATCTCTTATGGCCAATTCTCGCTGCAGATTTCTAAAGAGTGCATGAGCGCTTCCTGTCAGAATGGAGCTAGCTAGGGCTGGGTACCGGTACAGAAAATTCAGGTCCAGGTCCGGTTCAGGTCCAAAGGATAAGGTCCAGGTCCGGACCTGAACCTGGACCTGATGCAGTATGACTCATACCAATGGTCCATTTCACTGCAAAAAAAATCTGTTTGGTGAGGTATTAGACTTACACTGGCGTTTTAAAATCCTACAACGCTAACTGCACCTGTGCGATTGACTGTAAAACTAGGTAGAAATGACTATAAAATCTTCTCTACTTCACTCTTGTTATTTCTTTCCACCTGCAAACACCGAGACGAGTGAATGTTTGATCAAATAATCTGTTAAATTTCTAAAATGTCCAACATCCGGTCCACCTAATTTTTTCAGGTCCGGTTTTTCCGGACCGGTCCAATAAGAAAAACCGGTTTTGTACCGGTACGCTGTACCGATAACCAGCCCTAGAGCTAGCTGTATAACATTCTGACAGTATTTTGTGGCCGTAAAAAAATTAATGATTCAATTGTGTCAACAATTTGCAGACGTCGATGACTGTGCGTCTTCCCCATGCACACATGGAACCTGTACGGATGGGGTGGGGAGTTACACCTGCAGCTGTGAGAACGGCTGGGAAGGGGCTGACTGTGATCAGAGTGAGAAAATATATGCCTCCGTATTCTATACCATGATTTGTCTTGTTGACTTTGCACTACGTTTCTATGACGGTATGACTCTTGTGGAAGTTAAAATCGAAAAAGGCTTCCTTCTTCAAAATCAAACATGTGAATAGTGTTCCACAGTGCATGGAAATGGCATCAGGTTTTACTTCAAACACATGGAGTTTATAATAACAAAGTTCTTTTTGCACAACCATGAAATTTAACTTGAAAGTTCATCTGTTTTGGTAGAAGTCATTATTGAACAAGATTAACTGTAATATTCAACATAAAAATTGGACTCGCCCAAATCTTGATATGGTATAGCCCTGACGAAGATGAGTCAGTATAGCCCTGACGAAGATGAGTCGGTATAGCCCTGACGAAGATGAGTCGGTATAGCCCTGACGAAGATGAGTCAGTATAGCCCTGACGAAGATGAGTCAGTATAGCCCTGACGAAGATGAGTCAGTATAGCCCTGACGAAGATGAGTCGGTATAGCCCTGACGAAGATGAGTCAGTATAGCCCTGACGAAGATGAGTCAGTATAGCCCTGACGAAGATGAGTCGGTATAGCCCTGACGAAGATGAGTCAGTATAGCCCTGACGAAGATGAGTCAGTATAGCCATGAAGAAGATGCGTCAGTATAGCCCTGACGAAGATGAGTCGGTATAGCCCTGACGAAGATGAGTCAGTATAGCCCTGACGAAGATGAGTCGGTATAGCCCTGACGAAGATGAGTCGGTATAGCCCTGACGAAGATGAGTCAGTATAGCCCTGACGAAGATGAGTCGGTATAGCCCTGACGAAGATGAGTCAGTATAGCCCTGACGAAGATGCGTCAGTATAGCCCTGACGAAGATGCGTCAGTATAGCCCTGACGAAGATGAGTCAGTATAGCCCTGACGAAGATGAGTCAGTATAGCCCTGACGAAGATGAGTCAGTATAGCCCTGACGAAGATGAGTCAGTATAGCCCTGACGAAGATGAGTCAGTATAGCCCTGACGAAGATGAGTCGGTATAGCCCTGAAGAAGATGCGTCAGTATAGCCCTGACGTAGATGCGTCAGTATAGCCCTGACGAAGATGAAAGATGGTCATCGAAACGTTGGCTCTTAATAAATTTTATGTTTGTGCATAAAGAGCTCTGTGATTACCAACCTGATTAATTTTTCACTCACATGGAGTTTAAGTAATTTTTCTCTCCTCCTATAGATATGGACGACTGTGCCAGCAATCCTTGCTGGTTCGGAGGGACTTGTGTGGATGGGTTCAGGGACTTCAGCTGTGTCTGTCCGAAAGGGTTTGCTGGGAAAAAGTGTGAAATCGGTAAAACATGTTTATCTCCATAAAGACTTTTAGCGTATTAGTGACATACAAACTGCTGTAGTAAAAATGCTAAATATATTACATTCTGAAAAAAAAATTTAAAAAAAAACGAGAAAATTAAGGAAAAAAGCTTTTTTAGTATACGTACACAGATAAAGAAGTGCATCTAGTAAATGGTAAAATAGTTTTGGCGTACCAACATTTCGGGTTAATTCCGTCAACCTTCTTCACGGAAAAGACCAGTCCACTCCATCTTCCGGTCTTGACGTTGGAGACTCGTGACTGCGGCAATGAGTCGTAAGTGCCAGATAATCTATGTCGCCCCCCGTCTCTGTTCAAGTTGAGCGGCGACCTGTAGTAGACGTAAAAAAACTTGAGTAGGACCCAACCAATCTTTAACCAGTGTTGATTAGTCAAGGTTCTCCATAATGATTAGTACCGTTTCCAGCTGCGTTTTCCGGACAGTGCTACCAGTTCTCGCCCGACGCCCTCTCCCACCCAGAGGCCCAGCAGGCCTGCAGTACCAACAACGGCCGCCTGGCGGACGTGAAGGATACGCATCAGCACATCTTCCTCACCGACGGCATGACCACCACCACCGGGGCCTCCAACTGGCTCGGGATGAAACTGGAGTACAATCTCAAGAACAGCGATGGGTCGGCTAATCAAGGTTTTCTGCAAAGTTTACCTTATCTATAATTTCTGTATAGTTGGTAATTTGCAAGGATATCCAAAGTTTGGCAACGTTCACAGATATAGATATCAATGGACGTCTAGCCAGCACTGCTCAATCATATATGTTTTACATACTGTTCGACAAGTGTAACTGCTGCACGTTGTATTTGATATATGATTAATCTTGAAGCGTAATTTTTTTTTCGTCAAATGTTGCACTGTAAAAGATTGTTTAGCCACAAACACAACACCGTCAGACATCCTTCTATCCATCACAAAATTAAATCCTGGTTTAAATAGATAACTGTACAGTGCACCTTCAACTCGATTTCAACGTACTTAGTCGTGTTTTGTATGAAAAAGAGCAAATTAAGTTGTAAATACCCCGCTGAACCAACTAGACCGTTGGACACCAAATGAAGCTCCTCAGACTCCTTGTGATTCCCTACCGCATGGTATTCATCTGTTCGAAACTTGGGTCACTCTTAAAAGTACTCGAGCCTAGAGTAGAGTAGGTAGAACCAGAGACAACCTACTGAAAGGAGGAGGAGTGGACTCAATCGACGTGGTCATCTGAACCAAATTGCAAACTAGGTTCAAATGTCACCAGCCAAGACCCGTATAAAACTAGCACACAACTAATTGTAAGTACAGGAACGACAAGATACGATATTGGTGAATTGGAACACACACAAATTTGATTTTACATAAACTTAATGGGTGGGCCGACTACTTTCTCTTGGCAGCCAGGGGCTGAATTGCGAGGAGCTTACAATAGACGGGGCTAAATCGCAAGGGTCTGGAGCGAGCTGCCATTCGACGCCACTCAGGTGATCTCAATACGACAGTTATTACCCCAGTTGTGGCCAGGGGACTGTAGGTTTTGAACAACTCACACCGCACCATCGCACGTGTGGTGGGTTCTTTAACGTGCCTGGGGTATGGCTCTCCCCAGACACGGGACCTCCATTTCACGTCCTATCCGAGGGACGACCCTAGCCGAAGCTAGGTACTCATTTTCACCTGAGTAAAGTGAGGAAAGTCGTGTAAAGTGCCTTTCCCAAGGGCACAAGATCGGTGACACGCAGCTGGATTCGAACCCGTAACCTCTCGGTCCCGACGCAAACACGCTGCGGCTGTGCCACGCGATCTCACGATAAATTCTATGTTTCTCAATACCAGGTCCCCTCCAGTTGTCCACTGCCCAGCCCCCCGCCCACTGTGACCTGTGTGTCCTGCTGAACAGCTCCAACAGCTTCCAGGCAGAACCGACATCATGCACGGAACAGCACAATTACGTTTGCCTGTCGGGTTAGCTACCTCTTTTTCTGCTACATCAATGTCAATCAATCATCCTTGGGTATCAAGGTGTAACATTATTATTAACAAGCCTCTTTGCTTCATAAACCCAATTACACGAACACAGCTGGCCACCGCACATTTGCATACAGAGGAGCAACATATTACAATACTCTTTCAGCGGACATTAGACATGCACCAACTCTATACAGTTTAAAGCTACCATAAGACACATACCACAGCACATTGACCTCTGACCTCCACCGTTGACGTTTTGGGTTGACTTTTGACCACTGTTTTTGTTAATGATGTTTATTTGTACATATTGTTTGTTGTCCTCTGGTTGCCTTCTACTCTTACTGAATGTAACCCTTTTTTGTTTTGTTATTCATTTAAGTGGGCTCCCTTGGAAATCAACTCCCAATAAGTTAAATGGGCTACCCATTTGTCTGGAGATCAATAAATAAACAAGGGTTATTGTTTATTTGTTTTTATTTCAAACGTACAAATAACAAATTAAAACATGGCTCTTCTTGATTCAAATCACGACGCTTTAAACATACTGTATATAGAAATGACAAAATTGAGTTTGATAATCCGACTTTCAAAGTCCTAATAATAGGGGGGGACATTAGTACAAACTTTTTGAAATACGCATCGTAAAATATGGAGATGATCTATATAAACACAGAAATCACAAAAATTAGGCAATTGTAAAACTCTAACCCCCCTGTACATACCCCCTGAAGTTTGGATACCCCCTCGCCATGTACTTGTGTGACGTTGCTAAGGTCTGAAAGCACTGACTGCATTACTTCAGTTCTTTTTGCACATTTTGTGTAATTAAATGATACATTACACTCCAAGATACCTTTCTATCAGGTTTTGGCTTAATATTCTTGGTTGCCATGGCAACAAGGCAGCAAGTATTGGGGCGAATTTCCATTATTTGGCCAAAAACAGGGAAATCACGGTAGGGCAGTAATTCGACAAGTGCTGAGAATAACAAAGAGTACCCAAATCAACTACAGAGTGTCTTTAGCTTCACAAGAATAGTGGTAAAAATTTCAGAAACTCGATGCCAAGGAATTAGGCAACTTCAAAAAGAAACATTGTTTCAAGGTTACAAGAACACAGTTTTTTTGCCAAGCTTAAAACCAGTGTTTTTGTATATGTGTCGAGAAGTATGGACAGAAAAGCAACAGTTGACAGTTGACTGTTCTCTCTACTACTAAGCTCTCTTGTACATGTACATACTATATCCAAGGCTCGAAATACTTTTTCTGCATACATTGAAAATAGCCTGCACCAGACAAATTTTACCTGTACCACTCTGAATTTTGGAAGTATAGTTCATACTAAAATTGTTCAGGAACCATTGCTATTTTTTCTTTTCTACAGAATATTACTTAATATATGTGGTAGTGGTAACATTCAATGCAGCTAATAACAATCCACGTACACCTACATCATATAAGGTTTATGTATAAAAACCTCGTATTTGGGACCAGTGCATGTTAGGTGCAGGTAGACATAAAAAAAACCTGCACGGCTCCAATTTTACCTGCACTAACCTGCACAGCTCCAATTTTACCTGCACTAACCTGTATTATACCCATTATATGGACCAGTGCAGGTTAGGTGCAGGTAGACACCAGAAATACCTGCACAGCCCCAATTTTACCTGCACTAACCTGTATATACCCAGTACCTGGACCAGTGCAGGTTAGGCGCAGGTAGACACCAGAAATACCTGCACAGCTCCAATTTTACCTGCACTACCCTGCATAAGCAGGTAGTATTTCGAGCCCTGATATCTGGTATCATTGTAAGCAAGATGCCTGCGATACTGAATTTCAACAATGTTCTATTGGTACATCTATTTGCAACAGAATTAAAAGAACCATAGTCAAATTTATACTCATTGACGGTGTCAATGTCGTGTAACATTGTTCAAGTACAATTTTAGGTTGACCGCAGATGGAGTTTTTGTGGTTATCGGTAGTGACAGTGCTGTGTTCTTGAGTTGGGCCAGCTTTACACTTTACACAATATATCAACTTCTGCTGTTGATGTGAAAGATCCATGTTGGGTTTTCAGGGTTTGTAGTAGGTATTTGTCTCTCTTCCAATCAACAGCAATGTTTGCAATCTCTTTCCCATTGAGTCCTTGCTTCTTAAGCTCCTCTTCATTTCTCTTCCAAGCTATCAGAATCTCTGGTATCCTGCCTCCTTTCCTGACTTCTCTACTGTACTGTCTAAACGATCCAGGTTCTCTTCTCTTTTTCAGTACCACTTCAGATTGGTAATTGTGGTTACCACTTGGACAATGGCACTACAGACTTCTTATTTCCTTGTCTGTTGGAACATTTCCTTAGAGATAAACCCAAAGGCTGCATCCTTTACCTCCAGCAACAGTGCTCGAAATACCCACTTGCACACTTGAAAATGCATTTTGGTTGGCGCAACGTAAGTCGTAATTTTAAATCCAGGTAGCGCAGTGGGCAACCTGAAATTTTCCCCCCACCTACATGCATACGTATTTATTTCTTGATAGGATAAAACATAAGTTACATGTAACTACAGGGGTGCCTAAAAGGGGTGAGTAAACGGTACAGAAAATTCAGGTTCATACAGGTGTGGTTCAGGTCCAGAGGTCCGGACCTGAACCTGGACCTGATTCAGTATGTGAAAACTTGTGATACTCCATTTCGCTACAAAGAAATCTGTTTTGCAGAGTATTTGAGTACCACTGGCATTTTAAAATCCTACAAGGCTAACTGCCTCTGTACGATTGAGTGTAAAAATTGGTAGAAATGAATACAGACTATACTATGATATACCTGTAGCCCGTTTTGTCCAATTTTGAGTTTGGATCAGTCCATTTTTGCCATGGGGGTGATTTGGAATAGTCCATATTTGCATGGGAAATACATTTGGAGGTTCAGATATCCACAATGATCTCTCCTGAAGTCAAATATTTTGCCAAGGATGCCAAAGTACAATTTCTAAGGCATTAAGCATGTTTGGTAGAATAGCGTTATACTAGTTTAGTACATTGTCAACTTAAAAACTTCAGAAGGCATGTACAGGGGGGTTAGCAATCAAATATTTTCAAAATTTTTACATTTTCATATTCAGATGGACCGTCTCCATATTTCTAGGGGCGTATTTCATCAAAAACTGCATTTTTGCAAAATAGTGTCCCCCCCTACTAATAATGCTTTTTTCTCTCACATTTTTAGATGTGGAATCGTGTGGCACAAACGCCTGTCAGAACGGAGGAAACTGCACCTCCTGTTTTGGCAGCTCTATAACTTTCTGTGACTGTCCTGATGGGTTCGGGGGGAAGTCATGCGAGATCAGTAGGTTTTTAGTTTTCCTTATCACAGACATCAATTAACCCCGTAAATAGTTTCATCAGGTTGGTAGATCAATTGAACAAAGTCTTCTTTGTTACACAACCTTCGTCTAAGTCTTCCGTCTAGCTCATATTGCATAGGTAGTATCTGTTTCATTTTGTACTGATGAAGGCGACATATGGTGGTCGAAACGTTCACGGAAGAATTAAAAGAAGGTTGTGTAACGAAAAAGACTTTGTTCAAAAGATATCCTCTGTTGAAGAAAGATATTCCTGATGTGCATGTTGACACATTAAGTGATGCATGTGAAGCTCCTATCATTACTATACTTAGTGGACGTAGATGTTTGAAGCTGTAATCAACATACTTAACCCCTTATCATTAATTAACCGTCAAGCAGCCGACCTTTCTTTGCGACTAAAATGACCGAGTAGGGTCCAAACGGACCCCTAAGTATCATGTTCATAAAATCTTAATTCCAATTCCTATCGGTGATCATTGTACATGTTAAGGTTTTGCTAATTCCAGCTTATTATCATAATTTATGCAAAAAATCAGAAGGACCAGTTTTGAACTAAACGTATTCTGACCAGAAGGGGGAATTTTGAGGCCCTCAGCAACTTTTATGGCGTATAACTCATTAACGGCTAAAGCTAAAGCTACGAAACTTGGTAATCTAGGACAAAATATTGTTAGCAAACATTTTTGGTCAATAAAATAAGTTTATCATATTTTAGGGTTGCCATGGCAACGGAATTATGACAGGCATATTTTTGCCAAAATTTGCTAATTTCCTGACGTCATTGGTCAAAATTAAGATGGCCGCCCTTATAAGATAAATGACGTCATAATGTCGTCATATTATATGGTGATGACACCAGTTTTTTGTGTATTTTTTTAGTGTTACATGTTTATCAATCTCTGAAAGTTTGGCGGTCATACGATAAGTAGTTCAGGATTTAGTCTCAAAGTTTGTTTTAAAAACTGCACATTTTTGCTGGGGTCCGTTTGGACCCCAGACGGACTGAACACAGACTTTCTTTATAGTTTCCACAGTATTGTACCAATCTTCGTAAAAACTTAGGAGAAGGTACAGCAGATATTGACTGACAAATTCACGGAAGGAATTTTTCTTCAGATCAAAAATGTTCAAATGGCACTTCAAAGTTTGCGCCTGGGGTCCAAATGGACCCCACTCGGGTGTTTGAGGGTTAATCTACATTTTATATTTAGAGTATAAAATCTGCCAGCAACAGCTCTGCTCAGAGTCACTGACGAACTACCTGAAACGTCTGACCGTTTCCAAAATCATATCCAGTTGCTTGAGTAACTGCTTCTTGGCGTATGTTATTACCTGGATGTCTTTCATCGACCGTAAGAATTGATTAACTCCATATCTTTTCTAGACATTGATGAATGTGCCTCTAATCCTTGTCAAAACGGAGGAACCTGCCTTGATGACGTCAACTCTTACAGCTGCAGCTGTCTGCCTGGTAACACCGGGAACAGCTGTGAATCAGGTGGGGACATAGCAACATCTTCCCTGTGTTAACTCATAAAAACGGCATGAATTGAAACATGTCTGTAAATACAGAGACTATTTTAAACAACGAGAGCTTGGAACAAATTGACTCTTTTTGCGCAACTCTTTTTTTGTCTAAAATGAGTCTATTTATTCAGTGACGTACCAAACTGATGAAACTATTCACGGAATTAACCATAGCTTTATTTCCACTGAAGTGTCGGTTGCCGTTTGTCAATTCCTCAGGGCATTTCATACTTGTTTCACATTTCTCTAAGAAATAGTGTTCACCGAAACGTAGGTTGAAATAAAAAGATGTTTGTATGTCAAGAATCTCTATTTTAATGACTTACTAACCTAGTCAAAATATTCAAGGATGTAAAATATCCTACAGTTATATGGAAAGAACCTAAAAGGCCGGTTGTATGGCAGTCTCTTTTTGGTAGACTTAATTCCATATGCATCATCATCATCATCATCATCTCCTCCCTATTTCAGTGCATACACTGAGACGGGCCGTTATTTTCCTCTGTTGTTTTTTGTCTGATGCTTTCCGCTGAGCCCTCTCCCAACTGCAGCCAATCTCAGCGAGGCATCTAATCAAGAGTCCGCTTAAATGTTATTTTCTGAGTTATGGCTTGATCAACCCCATTCCCATCTGTGGCACAGTATGCCAGATTTGTTGTAAATGATGGAGATAACGATGAAAGTGATGATGATGATGATGACAATGGCGATGATTATGCCATATATCTTAACGTTAAAACAAAACTATTCAAATGTACACACGCCGCGCCTGTACACTAATGGTTAGTTTTATGTCATTTCTGCATCAGACGTAGACTGGTGTGCCCTGGTGACCTGTCCGTTTGACTGGACCTGTCAGGATGACGTCACCCACTTCACCTGTCTGGGTAGGTACATCAAATGCTTCTAACTCCCATAATGCAAAAATAGGCAAATAAATCAATGACTGCTCTGCTATTAGAAGGAATACCGTTACTAATGTTTAGCCTACTCCATTGTAATACTATATCAAAGAACTATGTTAGCCCTTATTGTTATAACTAGGTTGTTACGCTTTATCCTATACCTCTATTTTGTACTTTGTGTAATAGTTGTTGCCATACATTGTATCTTGTACAATTGTCGAACAATAAAGTCATCATATCTTAATAAATAACTATATACCACAGTTCTAGTGCCGCAGGGGACTTTAGGTAAGGCCAGAGGCTGAGACTCATCTGAAGTATTTAGAAAATAGTCACTCACCAATGAAATGTTTTACGAAATATTCTACACATATAAAATGTTGTTCTATTTGCTGTAAAGAAAAATAAGGGGGGCATTAGTGCTGTCATACATTTTGCTTCTTTACTTCTCTCTCCAGCGCCATTCGTTCGCATGAAGGAAACCCACCTGTGTAGCAGCGCCTCCTGTCCAGAGGGCATGTACTGCAAGGAGGACGGAGCCTCGTTCTCGTGCTGGGCTAACTAACTACTTTCCAACCAGATTGGAAATGTGTGGTCTTTGAAACTTAAAGAAAATGATTGATTGATTGATTGATTGATTGATTGATTACTTGAATAAAAGTTGCAGATATGCGGTGTCTGTTTTTTTCTGTATTCTGCAAATACACACTTAAAGATAGAATGTTATTTTGCTCATCTAATAAAACGCATATTGGTTTTACATTTACTAAGGGACTAAGCCAAATTTATTGCGTCCATGTGTTGTTAGTACTTCGCTGTTCTTTTTGAAGACTGTCGCATTATCACAAAGACCTGTGCTCGAATTGTTATATTTACTTACATTATCAGAGGGTGCTGTGGAACATTATAGACTCAAGAATGCGTGTGTCAACTGTCGGGTTAGCGGGTCAGGGTTTGTTGGAGCAGTGGCAGGGTCACTCAAAGTTTACAGGGGACATGGGTTAATATAGTAGTTATACTTAGTCTATTACATGAAAGACTTAGGGTAAAATATCATTACTTTCAGTGTTTTAAGTGAGCATTTGGAGAGACGGAACCGTGACGGAACCGTGACCTAAATATATGCTACTAAAGACTGCGAATCGGAGGCTGTCGCTGTTCTATGCACTTCTCTTGGATTTGTCTGGCGGTGAAAATCATGTCAGCAGTTCCTCTGGATGGCCTAAAACCACACTGAGTTTCAGGTAGTATCTCCTCGCTCAGGGGAAGGAGCCGGTTCAAGAGCACTCTTGCCAAGATTTTACCAGCCGATGACAGGAGGGCGATTCCTCTGTAGTTTCCACAGTCCGACTTGTCACCTTTTTTGAAGAGAATAGTTATAACTGCATTCTTAAAGTCGTCAGGTAAGGTTTCCTCTTCCCAGATCCGCAAAAGCAGACTGTGGATTCGGGCTGTGAGGTTAGGTCCACCAAACTTGTAGGCCTCGGCAGGAATGCCGTCAGGCCCACTGGCTTTGTTGTTGTTCATTTGCTTAACCGCCTTTTCAACTTCTTGAAGAAGGGGTACTTCTGCAAGCTCGTTTTTGGGAGGATATATTGGTAGTTTCAAGATGGTTGTCTCAGCGACGGTGGTTTCTCGGTTGAGGAGTTTATCGAAGTGTTCCTTCCACCTGGCTTTGATGCTGGTTTCATCCTTGTGCAGAATGGAGCCATCCTCAGATTTGAGTGGTGCCAAGCCAGACTTGCGTGGGCCAAAGAGTGCTTTCGTGGCTTGGAAGAAGTTACGCGTATCATTTTGGTCAGCAAAAGCTTGAAGTTCTTGTGTTTTTGTTTCCCACCAGGCGTTTTTCATATCGCGTATGCGAGTTTGAACCTCAGCCTTCAGAAGGGAGAAGCGCTTTTGCTTTTCTGCATTATGATAGTCATCTTGCCAGCATACAAAAGCTTGGCGTTTCCGGTCGATTAGTTCTTGAATCTCGCTGTCATGTTCATCGAACCAATCTTCACTGACACGTTTACGAAGGCCAATGGTGTTCTTACAGGTTTGCAGCAAGACATTTTTGAGTGACTCCCATTGCTCCTCCACGCTTCCTGAGTGGATAGATCCAAGCTGACTCAAGCGATTGTGCAGGTCAGATTGGAACAGCACTCTTTCAGATTGTGTTTGCAGTTTGTAAGTGTTGAACTTTCTTCTAGTTACTTTGGGGCCTCTTCGCACTTTCCTCTTCAATGAGATATTCATGACAGAGCGTACCAAACGGTGGTCAGTCCAGCATTCATCAGCCCCTCGCATTGTACGAGTAATCCTCACATCGTGCTGATCTTTCGCTCTTACAATTACATAGTCCAAAAGGTGCCAATGCTTAGATCTAGGGTGACACCAGGTTGTTTTGTACTTGTTCTTGAGGCGGAAAAGTGTATTCGTGATCACAAGTTTATATCGGGTGCACAGTGATAAAAGAAGTAGACCATTTGAATTGGCCTTTCCTACCCCATTTTTGCCGATTACTCCATTCCAGTGTTCAGCATCACAGCCGACTCGAGCATTAAAGTCCCCTAATAGGACTATCTTGTCAGTTGGTGGAATTGACATAAGAATGTGCTCAAGCTCTTCATAAAACTTCTCTTTGATCTGATCATCTGAGGTCAGGGTGGGAGCATAACAGCTTATAACTGTAGCATGTTGCCGGTTGTTAAGTTTTAGACGTAGTGTCATAAGTCTTTCGTTCACTCCGATTGGAAATTCCTCAAGGTCTTTGACAAGAGAATTCCGTATGGCGAAGCCAACACCATGGAGCCTTCTGTCCTCCTGGGGGAGACCTTTCCAGAAGAAAGTGAAACCTCCAGCATCTTCTTGTAGTTGACCTTCATCTGGAAGTCGGGTTTCGCTCAAGGCGGCGATATCTATGCCAAATCGGGTAAGTTCCCTTGCGACAAAGGCGGTGCGACGTTCTGGACGATCGCTACTCTCTCTGTCCAGAAGAGTCCTCACATTCCATGTTGCAAAGTAGAGACGCCGAGAGTCTTTCTTTGTAGGACTGCTCTTACTGCAAGGTGTAGTCCGTCGCTGTAGGACGTGCTCCGACACCATGTAGACAAGTCTGCGCGTGGTCGTTTACCGTGAAGTAGCCCCTGCGCCGGGGGTTAACCGCACTCTTGACGATAAAGACAGCGACCTGACTAAGGCATTTGACTCTCTAAACCGGGAGGCCCTCTGGAAGATATTGAAGCGAATGGGTTGTCCTGAGAAATTCATAGCGATACTCCGACTACTTCATGATGGAATGACTGCTAAGGCACTCTGTAATGGCTCCGAAACTGATTCGTTCACAATTAAGACTGGTGTAAAACAGGGGTGCATACTTGCGCCAACTATCTTCGACATATATCTTTTAGCTGTTCTGGTACTCGTTAAAGACCAGCTACCACCTGGAGTCACCATTAGATATCGCTATGATGGCAGTATTTTCAACCTTAGACGCCTCAATGCTGTCACCAAAGTCCAGAAAGTTGTTGCCAATGACCTCCAATATGCAGATGACTGTAAGCTTGTAGCCCACCGGGCACCAGACTTACAAGCCAGCCTTGACCTGTTCAACTCAGCTTACAAACTCCTTGGCCTGACTACAAATAAGTCAAAGACTAAGGTCATGATCCAGCCAGCTCCTGGTCAACCACCACCAGTAGTCAGCTTCTACCTGGACGGAGTGCGTCTTGAGTGTGTCAAACATTTCCCTTATCTTGGCAGTACTCTCAATGACAGAGGAAACATAGATGATGAAATCTCACACAGACAAGGGAGTGCTTGTGCAGCCTTTGCAAACCTAAGGGTAAAGGTCTTTGACAATGGAAACCTTAAGACAGCAACAAAGCTCCAAGTGTATAAAACCGTAGTGCTCCCAACTCTACTTTATGGTTGCGAGTCCTGGGTTACCTACCGACGACACATTAAGACTCTAGAACAGTTTCACCAGCGCTCACTACGGCGGATTCTGAACATTTCTTGGACAGACTACCGTACTAACACTAGTGTGCTAGCTGAGGCTGGCTCCTGTAGCATAGAGGCACTTATTATGCGTAGCCAACTACGATGGACCGGTCACTGTGTCCGAATGCCAGATGACCGCCTCCCCAAACAGACTCTGTTTGGCCAACTGGACCAAGGGACACGACCACGCGGTGGACAGAGGAAGAGATACAAAGACACTCTCAAATACTATCTGAGAAAGGGTCATTTCGACCCACAGAACCTTGAAAAACTATGTCATGATCGCAATGCCTGGCGGCAGCTGACCACCGAAACTGTTTCCACGTTTGAAACTGAGAGGGTAGCTGCTGCTGAAGCAAAGAGAAAGGCGAGGAAAGCCCGTCAACAAAGGACGCTGAACCTGCACATGTAGACTCACCATACTCCAAGGAGTGGCTGTCCATTATATGCTACTACTAAGTCTATCGACTATGAAGCTGTTGTTCTCTTCCCTCTTCTTAAAAGAAGTCTATACGAATTCACAAAGTTTTTGCTGCACGTGTATTTCTCCAAGCAGAGGCTGAGTCGCGGAGACATAGTGGTAGTCGGGAAATTTACCGGCGAGCTCCTCAAGTACATGGCAATGTTCTCTGAGTGTGCCATAATATATACAAAACTGTCTTTTGTTATTTTTTTAGAATCTTGCCATGCCATTACCATGTGTTTTGAGAGATTGCATTATACTGCGATGTTATCACGTATCCCGGCAGTATCTGCTTTGTCTATGAGCCGTCCGCATATTGACATGCCGTCTCATAAGTAGGCCGAGGCTATTCACAAAACTTTCTCTCAATAACAATTTTATTTTCACTATTTACAGGGTGTTCTTGTCTATGATTTTTCCCCCTGGTTCTGATAGAACGTTTATATCTAAGGAGAATCTTCATGATACGCCATTCATAAAAGTTCTCATCAATTGGAGAGGGTATGTTGTCGTGGATATCTAGTTATTAATAGCGCCGTCCCTATCGGGCACCTGTGTGATTCCCACCGTCACCGGTAGCAGTATAGATACCTCACACACAGAACAAGTCCCCCACACATCGCGTAGTCTGGACACAGCTCAACAGGCGGCAAAAATGTGGAGTTTTCTGCTCTTGATCGCGGCTGTCATCAGCCTGCCGGTCTCATCGCAAGGTGAGTTTAAAATTTTGACCAATCATTTTTGGAGAGGATACTTGTTCATTTGTTGGTATTAAAGCTAAGGGCACAACCCGCTGTATGTGCAAATACGCGTTGTGTACGTGCCAAAATGTAGGCATTCTTTTGGGATCCGTAAGTGGTAAGTACCGCCTCCGTACGAACTCGGGAATCCGACGGATTTTGGAGCACGCAGACACGCCGTACAACTTTACGTAGTTCTTGCCAGTCGTTCCCCACGTTTTCAAACATATGTGGCGGGCGTGGCCTCCCCCAAAAACGTAAGGACAAATTGCACGTACGGCGTACCCTTAGCTTAACGCAACACTTTTCAACCTAATATATAAATAGCTTCTCAGTATCAATTGTCAAAATGTATATATAGCCCCGGTCTCTATAAACATCAACACTGGCACAAAATTGCCGGTTCTGAAGGGGTATCTCACTAGACTGCGACACGTTGGTGGGATCGCTGCGTCCTAAATCGGAAAACCCTTGAAGTTTAAAAGAAATATTATCCCAAGCTGACCAGTATAATTGAAAAGATGACCAAACAATCGCTCGGCTTAATCTTCACAGAGACTCCACCTTAGTTAACGCTCAGTAGTACTACGGTGATGTATACGCACACATATGTTTACCTGGTGAATATCTGTAAGGTTCATTCTTTCAGACATATGGCTATATACAGGCCCATATGGCACGTACACAGGTCCATAAAGCGTATATCAAGTGTGCGCTTTTTCAGACCACGGTATATTTTAGCCGCAGTTTTAATTCATAGTAGCAATTAAGTTGATGTCCCCTATCGTTTAAGGGAATATCGTAAAATGTATAGATTCTTATCGGGACCTCTATCATTAGATAGTTCACATAGAAAAACAATATATCAGCATTATTTTCATTTTTTTGTTTTACCATTGTGCTAATTTTAAAAACAAATATTTGTAGATTTTGGCCTCCCCCTGAAAATGTTATGAACTACACCTGTGTCCCATAATCATTGAATGTTTAATCAGAGCTTTCAGGGACGTGATACAGCAGTGTGAGCAATTAAACATTGTGATGTAGAATCACCTCCTGTAAAAAAATATCAGGTCAAACCTTTACAGTAAGATGGGTTGAGTGAAATCACATTTCTATGATTCTTTTAAGAATGAGCTCCTGCATCTACCCTCCAAGCAGAGGTATGGTTGGGAAAATAGTGACCTTTTCCTTATATGCTGAATTTTCCGATCAGCCTCCCTACCTGATTGGAGAGTAGCTGTGCGTACTGCCAACAAATATGGCGATTCTTTCAGATTACAACCTGTGCCTGTATATACTTGAGTATATGATATATCATGATTATATATGAAGTAACGTTGATCCACACTTTTCGGCAGGCAAATGCTGTGGTGACATCCTGCGGGAGGCTTCGGAACTAGTCGACCAGTCCAGCGGCTACAGAGTCCCCGACGGTTGGACCCTGTGCTACATCGACAGCAGAGACGCGGCGTACCACGACACTCCGTGTGTAAACCTGCTGCAGGTGAGAGGCCACCAATGCACTCTCTCATTAGAATATATGCAAAATATGTTAGAAAAAAGGCTGTCAAAAGTCACCTACCTGGAGTTTAGTCGGTGGTTAACTCACATTGGCAACAAAGTCTGATTTTTACATTGAATGTTTAGAAACTTTGTTTCGATCATTTCCTTACGATGCAAATGTCAACACTGCAGCCAAGATCAAAACATGGAAAATTACACAACACATATAGACTGTCCAGGACAACCAAAACATGGCTAAAAAAAATCTAATTATTTTTCGCACTATGAAATAGCCAGAACCCTTGTCTATGATTTGCAGATCCAAAATGCCAACATTTCCCAATATACAGGCTTCTTTCACTTACATTTGCAAGCACTCTTGATGGCATAAAAATCCTCGTTCTTCAAAGACCTTTAATGGTGACCTTTTACCTACAGGGGATCCCGGGGTACGGAGATGCTCAGAACCTCCTGTCAGCCGGCGGGAATTTCGGCTGTTGGCATGGCACCACCGGTGGTTCCCCTGGACCCGCGTTTGCATCAAATGATGTAATCGAAAAGAGCTGCCGAGCCAACACCCAACACTCGACCTTGCTGTCGGCCTGGGCCACGAGCAGTACAACACTGGGAGTCTGCATCAAGGATATTACCTGTGGTAAGTACTGCGTAAATCTGCTGCGGTATGAATGCTTGAACATGTTAGCACATAAAGCTTGATCACCGATAGATTTGCAAAGGCTCTGTGTGACAGACCGTTGGCGTAATGTAACCAAATGCTGTCGCACCGCGTGCCTGTGAAGCAGGTGTGTTGCTCCGAAGGGCCAGTATGTCAATACAGATATGAATGCAAATTAAGATAAGGTAATGTTTAGACACAATGTGGGAGGGATTGGTCTATGACTTATATTAAATGGTGATAATGCATTTATGATACGTTACTGTGGATGTAAATTGGGCGCATAATTCGATCTGCGTTTTTAAACTGCACGTTTTTAAATAAAGGTCGAAAAAATACGTACCGTAGTCTTACGTGCTGTTTGATTTCTATTAAAATTATAACATATCATTGCATAATTATGCGTTGCTGTAATGAATGCAATGCTTTACGTACTAAATATCTACATCGTTACAACCACTAAGTGATTAGTCACACGAATCGGACGTTTGATATTTTTGTAGAAACTGGATACCACGGTAAACATTGATCAACGCCAGTCTCTCTACATTATTTCGATGCAATCGGTATTTTGCAGATGACGACGAGTGCATCAGCGCCCCCTGTCAAAATGGCGCGACATGCCAGGACGGGTTGGACAGCTTCACCTGCCAGTGCGCACCCGGATATAACGGAACTCTCTGTGAAACAGGTAGGCTTTCCGGACTTTTTGGAAGTAAACGGAGTGCACTGTAATCTTGGAGTTAAACCAATGTAGCTAAAAGAACACACTTCTACCTCATCTTTTACATAACGTTTATCCAGTAAAATATTTTCTTCATATCTTAACAATGGCATTTTGTCGACTGTAACTTAAGGAATTAATACTTACTTTCAGAGATTGACGAGTGCAGCAGCGCCCCCTGTCAGAATGGCGCTACATGTCAGGACGGAGTGAACAGCTTCACCTGTCAGTGCTCACCTGGTTTCGTCGGAACTCTCTGTGAAACTGGTAATTAAACTTCGTATTTAACAATACACCAAAGTAAGCAATTCGTTTGAGACAAGTTATAGGTAAGATAAATCATAAATAGTGAAGTTATAACAAATCCTAGACAAATCTGGTTTAAAATTCCACATTGTTTTAAGTCACACATAACTTCATTTGCTACATCGTTGTCTTTCCTCCTGATCTCAGATATCGACGAGTGTGCTAGCAGTCCGTGTTTAGGAGGAGGAACATGCGTGGATCACGTGAACGGCTACAGCTGTGTCTGTCCTAAAGGTCACGTGGGAGACAGGTGTGAAACAGGTACGATTTTTAAAACGGTAAATTTGAACAATCCCTGCAACAGTTGAAAATCTTGAAGTAAAGGTAAAACGTGCTGACACTTGCAAACAAAGGAGACATTCACTCATCAAGTTTGACCCGTTAACTGGAAAGGTTTATAGAAATATGAAAATGTATTTCAATCTCAAGTCCAAGCAAAACAAACTTATCTATGCGCGTTTGTTTGTTTGATGGCAGCATGTGTGTGTATAGCTATAATAACAATAAATGGATGCTTTAAAAGATAAATCAAGTGTTTTAACCTTTCAAATACATGTTGCGATGACATTTTTTGACAGTTGCGTACGCCGATGGGTGCCTGTTGTTCTCCGACGACGCGGTATCCTACTCTGAAGCGAGCCAGGAGTGCCAGAACAGGGGAGGGCACCTGGTGGATGTGAAGGATGTTGGGCTGCAGCGTCTCATCGCTGATAGCGTTCCAACCGGAAGTGACGTGTCCCCCTGGATTGGGCTGAAGATGTCGCCAGGAATAATGACGTATGCAGATGGGTCAGGTGCCTCAGGTAGGTCACTGACTAGACACTTATTCTTTTCTTTTTATTTAATTCAGCCCCTCCCTCTTTTCATAATCCACTTCTATATTTACTTTCACCACATATTACTACCAGGCGAATGGGCTTCTCATGATAATAACCCCTACCTTCAAGATACATTTCATTCTACCAAAGGAAAAAAAAATATTGTATGTTGAGTCACACACAAGTATGTAGAGCGGTAGGGCCTACGGTGCAAGGGTTAGAGAATGGCCTCAGGAGGGAGTTAGAGGGAAGTTGGCCGTGTGTGACGAGACATGAAGACGAAATGGACAGTATCTATATCTGGTGTCTTGCTAACTATATTTTGCGAACATAACAATGTTTTCAATCCTCAAAGTAGACTTACAAAGTATACATCATAAGGACACGTGACAACAAGGTCAACCAACAGGAGACCAAAATTCGACCTACACCGACACAATAATCCAACTTACCTACATTCCCAAAACCATCACAATACATCCAGCGGTTCATGAGATCCATCCACATACATAAATAACTGCTCTTTGGCGTATCCACATACATCATCCGGACCTAAAGCATGTACACCTAAAACATGTACATTCATCGTTATGGAGGTAATGATAAAATTGGTCTTTTTGAATATTGCTTACCCCAGGCGACCTGCAGTGGTCCTCCGGTGGCCCCGCCGCCTCCTGTGAGCTGTGTGCGTACCTGGACAGCTCGGACGGCTACCTGGCTCAAACTGGCTCCTGTTCGGAACGAAAACAGTACGTGTGTAGGTCGGGTAGGTAACATAATTCTGTCATTCTACTTTCCATCAATTCTTTTACATGAAGTATTCGTATGAACGACCTTTAGTTTGTTTTCATTTTATTTAGGGGTTATATGTGGAAAAATAAATGTTCAAAAATTCTAGACTACCGATCCAAGATGGCGGATTTCGGATAGCTTACTCGTAAATACATTTGACATTCTATGACGTCATTTCGTTGTCAATGTTGTTCCCATTAACAACCTAAGTCTCAGCAGATATCATAGGGTTAACTCAACATTTTACTTCAGGTGTTCAAGAAGCAGTGAAAGTTAGATAATTCCTGTATTGTATTATCTCTATTTAGACCCAGAGCCATGTGCGCATGCTCAGGACATCTGCTTCAACAACGGCGCATGCACGACCTGCTTCAACGGCTCTTACACCTACTGCACCTGCCCCCTCGGGTATGAGGGAGTCCTCTGCAATATGGGTATGTTTGACATTTTCTGTATAGCAGTAAGACAGTCGCATGCATTGAGTCGAATTTGATAATTTATTTGTCTTTAGGATACATATTCTAGATTCATTGCTACCCATGGATGAATACTAATAAAATGGCATTTACTAACCGCAAACTATAAAGAGCGAGCAAATTTTCGTCCATCACTTTACCATGCGAAGATGGACTGTAACAAATCAACCATTTGAAGACAGTGACAATCACAAGGTCACTACAATCATACATTACTCCAAAATATTTTTTTTCGTATTGGATTGCCACACAACAATAGACTATGTAGAAAATATTTGTCTGGTTACATTTTAGGTAATTTGGTAATTGATAGGTAATTAGCAACCAATGCTGCTGTTTCTTACAGATATTGACGAGTGCGCCTCCAATCCTTGTCAAAACGGCGCCACCTGTCTCCATGGCCACAACAACTATTTCTGCCACTGCTCATTCGGATACGAAGGACATAACTGCCAAGGAGGTACTGGTTAAAAAAACTTGACAATCCATTGTCTTTTATCTTTTTGCAGCATTTATAAGTTTTCTATTGTTGATTTAGGTAGTGGCGGGAGCCAAGCTTTATTGTATAAAATGTATGTAAATGTATTTTGTTTTTACCTTGTAACATTACGACCTAATTTTTAAAAAAACTTAAGCTACTGCTGAAAAACGAGGATTGAAATACTTTCAAAATAAAACGTGTGTGCAGGGATGTGAAATATTATACAGAACAATCAATGGACGACTGTATCTTTATCTTGATTTATTACTCGCTTTGGAAGGAAACATTGGCATGAATATGTCTGGTTTTAGATAAATTACCTAATAAGATAAGGTACCTAAAATGCATTTTCACTAGAGCGCTTTGATCATCTTGTCTGCAGACATAGACCTTTGTGCAGAAGTTTCCTGTCCGTTCGACTGGAAGTGTGAGGACCGAGGCGACCATTTCATCTGCCTGGGTAAGTTATGCCAAAATCGCCAACCGTTGTAAGACCTGTTAAATAGCAGGTTTTATATCCTAAGCATATCAGTTCATAGGTAGGGTATAAACCTGGTGCTCTTCCACAAGTCTTGCGAAGTGTCACTGGCGAAAGATAGTGGATACTATGACACGTACGTGTAACGTCGACAGCTTCCAAAGTCATGTCCAGTTGCTTGAATAACTGCTATTTGGTAAACGTTTGCATTATTTGAGATATAATGTGTCGACTGCCATAAATAATGGTTTCACCTATATAAGAATAGTGATTATGCTTTGATAATGTTGATATAAATTCAAGATGAATATCCATAAAGTGCAATGACTTTATGTTCTATCATGTAGCCGGAACCACCAGGATGGCTGAACCCTACTCGTGCAGCAGCGCCTCCTGTCCGGACGGCCTGTACTGCAAGGAGGAGGGGCCATCATCTTTCTCCTGCAGAGCCGGGTAGATTCCAGATTCGCCCTTCAACACCGACGAGACGAAGCTGAACTGAAAGACACACAGCACGTTTCGCAAATAAAATCGTCGCATTCGAAAACTCAGAATTTGTCATCTTTAGTCGTCTTTCTGTCAAACTTGCGTGTCAACAGAAGTTTTATCACATTGCCGGGCAACATGTTAAGTGCAGCACATAGGAGAATTATGTAGCCACATAGCCAAACGCCATAATTAGTATCTGCATTGCAGTAGTGTCTATTCATTTAACCTTAATACAACTGTATGGTGTATCAAAAACAATTCCCATCTACCACAAGTATAACTGAAGATAACAAAACACGCAAAGTGTAAAAAAGGTCATATATTTTCCGTGACATTCATTAAGCGCTCTGTTAAATTCCATGTCACCGCTAGAGAGAAAAGGTGTTATTCATCTGCTGTACCTTGCATGCACATTTCTTTACGGAGTCTGTTTTTTAATTTAATGGTTCCGGCCGATACAATCAGATATATGACGTCCTAAACACGTCATATCACGTCGTTATAGCATCAACATTCTTTAAAGCTTTAGATGTTATGTCTACATCATTTTCTGAAAAAAAATTTGGTCATATTATAAGTTACAGGAGTAAGAAGGGGCGGGCCTCAAAAGACCCCTTCCCCCGTCCAGGATTGACCGAAAAAGCCCTGCCTGAATAGGGTTAAAGTAAAGACCTGCTTTGGTATATTTACTGACATTATCTGATCTGTGGACCTTTACAGACCCATGAGTACGTGTGTCAACCGGCGGGGTCAGGGGTCAGGGTTTGTTGGAGTACCGACGTCGACGGGGAGAGATGTTTAAGTAGTTGGGAGACTGAATAGCATCGCATTTGCAATATTTTAGAAGAAAAAATTGTAAAAAAAAACAAACATTTTTTGCCTAACGCTGCTCACCAACCTGTTTTTTTCTAAGACGCAATCGTCTCGGTCGCCATGCAGAATTCGTACTTTGTGTAAACCATAGACTCAGGAAGCAGGTGTGTTGATAGGCGAGGTGAGAGGGTCAGGGTTTGTTGGGATAGTGGAAAGGTCAAGGAAAAGTTCAGAGCTAACCTCAATAGCGCATATAGTTACAAGGTGTATACTGGGGCATTATTCCTTGTTGACAATGATGATGTTGCGCCTTATGACTTTGCCTTCTTTTTTGCCCCCTGCTCACGCAACTTAGCTGCAAAATATTGGCGTAAAAGTTGGTCTCCATGGATGTTATTAGTTGTCTCCCCTGCTGTCAGCTGTGTGGTTCCCATAATCCAGGTAAGGCCTGATAAAATTTATGTTGTGTTTGAGGATTTTATCGAAAAAAATAAGATCTGTACTTGGGGAATCTCTTAAGATTTATCTTTATCTATTGTTTGTTTTTCCATGTCAGCATAGTTTTGAAATGTAAAACAAAAATGCTTCTGTACATTATCTATAACACGGTATTTTGATTATAACGTTGCATATATAACATGTTAATAGGGTGTTAAAATAAAGGCGACATATCTTGGTCAATCTCTTTATGTCATCGTTACAACAGAAACATTAAATATAAATAACTATATTTTAAAAGATTCTATCACGTTCCAAATGTCGGATCGATAACTTCAGATTCGATCAATTATAGGCTTGGATCGGAAAGGATTTTGCTAAGGGCTTTCGAGTAACATGAAACATAACATTTATTTCCCTATGCCTGTGGGTGTTATGTACTGCTGCCTACAGGGTAGGTCCCACACGTGCACACCTTAGAGAGAATACACCGCAGACAACGAAGATGTGGACGTTTCTGCTCTTTGTCACAACTGTGGTTTCCTCTACGGTCGGGTCACAAGGTAAGAATAACAGTCACGGTCGTTAAGCAGGGTAAATACTAGATTATTGATCGAAATTGATCGAAAAGTGTCTATGAAAGCAACATGTCGTCATCAAATTTGTTATCAATACATCAGTATAATTCAATAAAACATAGATTTGTATCAAATGTATAGTATTACCTTTCTGGTGTAACTGGACAACAAAACTTCTAAGATTATGTTTACAGCTCATGATTCCTGCCTCCATCTACTTTTGTTAAACATTGATTATTACGTTGTACTTCGATGACGTCATATTCAAAATGGCCACCGGTTCAGAAACATACAATGAAAATATCACAATATTCAATTTTCTTGCCTGTCGAAAGTATTTCTTCACAAGCCGCAGTGTCAGACCCCGCTAATGTGGCGTAATCGAAGTAATAATCAACATTCAGTTCCATTACCTGCCGACAGGAAGACAAGGTCCATGTTGGACGAATAATTCTATAGAATGGAATACGATCACAAAAACAATACTTTGTTCTTATTTGTGTCATAAACACTTTCTTGCCATCTGGCTTCTTCAATAACAGCGTAAAAATAAACAACGTGAAGATATCTATATTTTACTCAAAGTAAAAGCATTGTAATTGAGTCCTACGGTAAGATATACAAATGTTAAATTAGTTATAATGTGCGTTCTGTTATGTTTATTTGACAGACGGATGTTCTTCCCATCCCTGTCAAAACGGCGGAACCTGCCGTCCAGATGGCAACTCCTACCACTGCTACTGCGATGTTGGTTACGGGGGCCACAACTGCCAGAGTGGTATGATTTTCATGAGATAATTAACGTTATAGGCATCATGTCCGGGTTTTATGCTACACAAAAAGTCGAATTTACCAATTATAACAATACCAAGAATGTTTAGTAATAGTTGCTTTAGGCGATATAAGCATTAAATTGCTTTGTATATCTTCCTTAGTATGGTATTCTTTAGTGAAGTAAGCCAGGAATTTCCAATGCCGGTGATATAGAACCAGCCAAGTCTGACAGCTAGGTATGGTTACGGTTGCCTAACCAATTGATATTAATCACAGGTTTGTCTCCCTACTCAGGTATGGCTTAAATAAAACATAATAGATAGAACATGCCAAACGCAGCCAGACTTACACGGCATTATCATTATTGTTAGATTCCACTTTTCGTCACTTCATTTTCTAACTTCCTCTATGTATTTGATGATGACATGCTATTTCATGTAACTGTTTTGCTGTGACATCTATGACGGCGAGTAAGCCTGCAAATAGAATGTGTAGCAATTACACTGGTGTTGTCATTGACATTCACTGTGAGAAGATACTGGCTTCTCGGCAGAAGATCTGCCCAAGGCTATGGAGGATAGGGAAGGATGGAGGGAAAGAGTCATGTCCATCTGTGCAACCAGCTCGCCCGGATGACGATGTCATTTAGAGGAACGTTTCTGTTTATTTCGTTTTCAGATCTTGACCCGTGCGCTCACGTCGTCTGCCCGTTTAATGGCCAGTGTCAGAACGAAGGCAACCACTATATATGCGTCGGTAAGCAGCTTTCTCACTGCCATATATTGAACCTCTGTGTAGGAGTCAATAACAGTATATGTGGTTCGTTAATAATCATCTGTTAACAACTAAGAACTTAGGAGAACAGATTTCCTTTGAGTCGGATCAAACCGGCCAGGTACAGATACCATCTCTGCAGATAAGAAACTATTTTCTATTACCAATGCAAACGTGGAACTTTTTTGGCCAATGGCGGGAATTACATATTTGTGACTTGTGTAAGTTAGTTAACGGTGTACATCACTACGCATACATCATGCAAATAGATTGTATAATTCATGGTGAATTTTAATACTAAAATATTATAATTTCTTGGAGGTACGAGGTCGCCTAATTCTGTTTTTGCAAGTTTTGCATGCATGGACAATACGTGTATAGATGTTTCAGATTCAAACGAGTGCAGCAGCGCCCCCTGCCGTAATGGAGGAACATGCCAGGACGGAGTGAACAGTTTCACCTGTCAGTGCGCACTTGGGTTTACTGGGATTCTCTGCGAAGGTAATCTTCTACGTAAAGCGATGTGCATGATTGAAGAGCAATGTACTGCAACAATTATTAACAATGAAAAAAACAAACAATACATACTTACAATCCTTTCTATAGCTTTGTCGTTTTCGCGGTTGGTTCGTACATGAAGTAAGCCTTTATCCACAAACATTTTATCAGTCCTCTGATCCATCTCAATGTGAAATGAATTGAAGCCTATATCACGTTACCTTGACGGACGGCTGACGTCAGCAACAGGTCAGAAGTTTTTTTTTTTTCTTCTTCTCTTGTGATTCAGGACAAAGTGCCTCGCGGCACATCATTTTGCAAGTCGGTATCGACCCCCGTCTCTGTTTGGGAATGGTCGATAGGCACTCATGACGGTAACAAAAAAAAAAACAAAAAAAAGTGAAAAACGCACAACGTATACAAATCTAAAATTTACTAAACGAAAAGGTATTGTCACAGTTATTGACCACTGTGCCTCCAAACCTTGTGAAAACGGCGGGACCTGCGTTCATAGTGCACACTCCTACCATTGTCACTGCGATGCTGGATATGGAGGACAAAACTGCCAAAATGGTATGTGTTTTTGGGAATAGTTATAAAGAAATATTATCTATAGGCCTCATGTGACATTGACATTGAGGCGTTCATTAAAAGTCGTTTGCATGGTGGTGATTTGCAACTTTAGATTAAACAATTTACAAGTACACAAAACTAATAGTCCTTTCTTCTGACTGGGACACGTGATTCTTTCATCAAATCCATCCAGACAGATTAGGTTCGTTTCGCTTTTCATAACATTAGACTAATATAGTATGCATGTATCAGTAATACTTTGAAAGCGAGTATCTTTTGATAAACCTGTATCCTCCTAGGCCTGTACTTGCATGAGCATGGTTTAATTCGTCATTAGCTACAAGAAATACAGTGAATTGACTTGAACAAGGAATTCTAACCATATACTTATCTTTGTAAGCGATTATTAATTTTGGAGATAATTGTATATTGAGCTAATATTGATAATTTTCACGTGTTTTGTTTGTTTTTGTCTACAGTTGAGTCGTCTGGTGTCATCACAGGCTAAACAACCAGCACAACCTCTCAAAGGCCGAGGTAAAAAAATGGGCTAATAAAGTCTCAGAAATTCATCACCTTGACTTTGTTGTTTTAATGCGCTTCTTATTTTGCAATCTATAAGATAGCACTTCACAATTTTAACATAAATTATCTTGTAGTATTTCATCAAAGCTCACTTTCGAGTAGGACAAAAATTGGACGACTGGAATGCATTTCGTCACTACCAGCAAAGTAAAAGAGCAGACACATGTAATGTATTACATTTGGGACAAGCACAAAGAAAATCCCAAAATTGATTCCAAATGGACACATATCAGAACTCGACTTCGACATCATCTGTGTCTTTAATTTTAGGCCATACCCATAACCGACTACATCATTCCTTTGTGGTTCAAAACAATCCTTCACAGTCAGATCTAAAAATAGGTTGGTTCATCGTGAATACTTAGTCAGAACATTTAAGAAAGAAAAAAACAGCTTACCTATACCAAGGTTTCGCAGATGACGTACACTTGGCTGCATTTAGATGGCGATGAAGAAACGTAAATTTAACGAAATACCAAGATATCTAAAACAGGCAATCACCAGATGATAGACTACGTACATGAATCCGATATTTAAAAAAAGTATACGGCTATCCGCTAATGAAAATATCGGCTTACTTCTTGCAATTATGTTCAGCCCTGAAATCTTTAAACGGATGACTTGCTATCTTATTGCCGCTCTCAAAGCAATTAAATGTTATACGCATACTGTGTTCTTGCATGTTTGATTTGTGTTTACAGCCATGACATATTGCTTCATGCTTATTGTCAAAACAGTGTCTTAAGGAAATAACAGCACATAAACATTTTTAAGGAAATGAACCACGGTGTATGGACTAGAGATTTCAATAAATCTAAGTATGACAAACACTCTTCAATATCATCAGGTCATTACCCTATATTTCAAACATAACCACACATACTATGGCCACACAAGTCTTCCTCAAAAAGCATGCTTTTGATTGCTTTATGACTACCATTCAAAATTATTAAATAAACTCAGGCAAAGACACGGTTTAGCCAAAAAGGGGACTTTAAAAACACAGTACAACTTAAAAAAGCTATAACCATCCTCCTGAACGTTTGGTGGAGAAAGGGGTGGTGGTAGGTTAAAAGACAAGAGCGAATTCCTTGCGGTCTCGTGTACCATCTCTTTCAAGTAAAAGGAACAACGTTTGTGATCAATTAATGAAAATTACAGGGTTAAATGTACATGTTTCTCATGTGACCGAGCTTTTTGATGACAAAACGCGCAAAGTTATTACTAAGGGTAGAAATAAGAAACTTGGCTTAGCAAAATCCCAAGTGTCAAAAAATTTCACCAGCTACAAATTTAATTGAAAGTAATGGTCAGCGTTAGATAAATTAGATTTTATATGTTGTCTCCGAATTGTCGATACAGATACAATTTTTAAAGCACTACAAATATAGCTTCCTCCCTACTCAGATCACATTCTAGCATAGTACTAGCGCTCAGTTTGTTGTTTATAGTATGTCCCTCCCCCGCTTTTGGACTGTGAACTGTTACGTGTAGGAACAGACTGGTAACTGGGGTCATTGAACGTTCAGGTCCACTCTTGGTGGGGTTTGGTAAACAAATAACGCAAAGTGCAGAGCAACAGCACGTACATAGCAATGATGGAGGAACGACAAACAACACAATGTTTTCGTATATTGTTAAGCTAATTGTGGATCATAATAAAGTCAAAGCATCCTGGGCAATTGCACCATGGGCAATTGGCAAGTTTGTCTGAATGGGAACAAGTGGCCGTCATAAACAGTTATATTAGTCATTAGATATGAAAGCATGTTTTTAATAGTTTGACACACCTTATCGTTTAAGTGGAATATACACACAACTATGGGACAAAGTGCAAATTACTGCGTAGAAAACAAACCTCACACATTACGGAGTCTGGACGTACCACAACAGATAGCAAAGATGTCGAAGTTTCTGCTCGTCATCTTGATTGTTGTAGCTAAATCGACTTCATCACAAGGTAAGAATGGACTTCGTAGTGTTTTATACTAATCGGAGATAAATATAATGTTAATTATGAACAGTTATGTTAATACATTCTCAAACAAGGTCCGCTATGCTACTGATTGATATGTAGTAGATCATTCATATGTAATGCAAAATTTTTTACGACAAAGGGTTTTGCTGTAGTGACATGTGTTACGTTGTGTAAGTTCATTTAGCAAGTTTATTAGAATTGTATTGCATTGTCTTCTGTTTTGAAATACATGTAAAACGGCAGTACAATTCAGGGTCCTAATAATGACCATGTTACCTGTACCGTGTGCGATAAGAAATAAGAAGTAAACCATTATGATAAATAATAGCTCGAGATTCTCCGGGCATTGTAAGATTGTAAAACATTTACTCATCGACTGTGTTTTCGCAACAGGTTGCGTTCACATCTCTGACTGCAGACATGGATATTGTCAGTATTTGCATTGCGTGTGTGACAGTGGATGGACCGGAACTTATTGTGATGATGGTGAGGGATTTTAATAACTGTATCATAGGTGCCTATAAATGTCACTAGGGCTGTTATCAATGCAATTTATCAATTTGTCAATGCCATGAAAGACTGGTTTAAAATCTGGCACAGTGAAGAACAAAACGTCTCTTTGTAAACACGTAAAATATTAGAAAAACATATGATTACGATTTTGAAACACTGTTTGCTCCTAAAAAGTATGCTCACGCAAACCGTTGTGTGAGTTTTCGCTACTGTAGTCCACTGTCACATTGATAGCACTATCATTGTTTTACAAAAAATGATTAGAAAATGTTGTCTTTTCGCCCCCCCCCCCCTACCCCCCCCCCCCCATATTAGATTGGTTACTAACCCTCAAGCACCCGACCTTTTTTTGCGACTAAAATGACCGAGCGGGGTCCAAACGGACCCCAAAGTGTTTTGTTCATGAAATCACAGTTCCAATTCTTATCAATGATCATTGTACATACATTGCTTCATCAATGTAAGACGAATATTTTGAGATGTTAAGGTGTTGCTAATTCTACCTCATCATCATAATTTATGCAAAGGAACAGAAGGACCACATTTTGCACTAAACCCATGCTGACCAGAGAGGGGAATTTTGAGGCCTTTAGCACCGTTTATGTCGTATAACTCATGAACGGCTAGTGCTAAAGCTACGAAACTTATTAATTTATCACAAAATATTATTAGCAAATTTTTTTGTCAATAAAGTAACTTTATCATTTTTGGGGTTGCCATGGCAACGGAATTATGACAGGCATTGTTTTGCCAATTTCGATTTAAACAACGTTTTTCTTGGTAAACTACACTTGCTTTCTTACAACAATTAAATTCTTTGAAATTCAATGTAATTTTCATGATTCAAAATTTATAATTTATGCTAATTTTATGACGTCATCCAAGATGGCCGCCCTTATTAGCTAAATAACGTCATAATGTCGTCAAATTATATGGTGATGACACAAAAGTTTTTGTGAGGATTTAGTTTCACATGTTTATTATCTTCTGAAAGTTAGGTGGTCATACGATAAGTACTTAAGGAGTTAGTCTCAAAAGTTTGTTTTAAAAACTGCACATTTTTGCTGGGGTCCGTTTGGACCCCAGACGGACTGAACCCAGACTTTCTTTATAGTTTCCACAGTATTGTACCAATCTTCGTAAAAACTTAGGAGAAGGTATAGCAGATATTGACCGACAAAGTCACGGAATGATTTTTTCCTCATATCAAAAGTATCCGTTTGGACCCCAGACGGACTGAACCCAGACTTTCTTTATAGTTTCCACAGTATTGTACCAATCTTCGTAAAAACTTAGGAGAAGGTATAGCAGATATTGACCGACAAATTCACGGAATAATTTTTTCCTCATATCAAAATGAGGTTATTTTCCTTTAGGTAGTTAGTAAGCCGTGTGTTAATTACAGTGGTGAATAACTTAGCAAGGCAGCTTATAACGGAAATTCCCCGATAATTATTCGGGTCCTCTTTGTGCCCACCTTTATGTATTGGGACAATGTGGCTTACTCGCCGTTGTTGGGGAAAATAACCGGATGAAAGGAGTAGATTGAAGAGCTTGGTCAGTGGTTTGGCAAGCATATGAGAAGCACATTTCAACATCTCGTTGAGAATCAAGTCACTGCCAGAGGCTTTGTTATTCTTTAGTTGAGTAATCGCTTGTATGGTTTCTTGGATTTGTATAACAGTATCTAAAGAGTTAAAACTTGCGGACTGCTCTTCTAATTCAAGCAGTTTGTTTTTAATCTGAGTCTGGGAATGGTTGTTTGTTTCTGAGACGTTGGGAGTGCTGTCTCTCCCGTATAAACTTTGGAAGTGCGTGTGGAGCGCTTGTTTGTCAATCAAGTCTTCTGCAGGGATAGAATCACTTGTTTTGAACTGTTTTACGAGATCCCAGAAGACAGAAGTGTTGTTGGTGGGGTGAGAGTTAAGCTGCTGTAGAATGCTGTTTTTGTAGGATATTTTAGTTTTCCTGATCAGTCGAGTGTATTCCTTTTTCCTCCTAAAATATTGTCCCCTAATGAAGGGGTCCCTGTGGTTTTTAGAGAGGAGCTTGCCAAGCTCTTTTAAATCATTTCTGGCTTTAGCGCAGGACTCGGTAAACCATTTCTTTTTATTGGGGCGCTTATTGCGGGGATGAGTACCTTCCCTTGTACGGCGCAGCACTAGTGACTTTTTACCAGCTTCTTGTAGAGGTGTTATCAAATCTTTCAATGCGGAGTCGATTGAATTTGGGGTTAGCTCGTAAGATCTATTGAGAAAATTATCTATAGCTGAAGAATATTGAATTTCGTATTTATTTAATGTTTCTATGAACTTTTGTTTGGAGTCGGCTCCCCATACAAATTTACAATGTGGGCGGGTGGGTAAATTGTTAGTAGTCTGTTCGGAACAATTGTTAGCATTACTATGTAAAATTAGAGAGAGTTTACAATGATCGGATAGTGGGGTAAGCGGGTGGACATGGAAGAAAGCGGTTTTATGGAGGAGAATATTTTCACTTGCTAAGACGTAGTCTACGACGCTAGAACCATTGGGTTGGTGACATGTAGGTTCTAGTCTACGACGCTAGAACCATTGGGTTGGTGACATGTAGGTTCTAGTCTACGACGCTAGAACCATTGGGTTGGTGACATGTAGGTTCTAGTCTACGACGCTAGAACCATTGGGTTGGTGACATGTAGGTTTACCCAAAACGTCGCCGGGGGTTCTACCATTTAATATTCTTAATTTGCTATTTATGCATAGGTCAATTAAGTTTTTTCCAAATGGGGTTGGGTTACTTAAGTCCATGCTATTCCGGGGAAGAGGATTGTCTTCGGGGAGATTATCTGTGGGGTAATCATCGTCAACGTAATCTTTTAGGGTGCCGATACGGGCATTAAAATCTCCTCCAACTATTACGTCGCCATAGCAACTGTATATAGAAATTTCGTCCTCCAAAGTATCGAATATGTCATACGTCCTATTACTATGAACTGTTGACCTGTTGGGGCTGATGTACACCGTCGCTAAGTAGATATCTCTGTCAGTACTAAGCAGCTGTTTGTCAATTTTTACCCATAAAATATCTTCAGTTTTGCTTTCTAACTTGGAAATAAATTTACTATATTGTTTTTTATAGAGGAATACTAAACCACCGGAGTTGCGTTTAGCGTTCTTAGACTTCTTTCTGGAGCTACAGAAATGAAGAAAGTTAGGAAAATAGAGCTTACCTGTGTGCCACGTCTCAAGTAGGGAGAAGAAGTCAAAATAAATTTACTATCATCTACTTTTCTACCTAAACCGTGAATGTTCCATAGTCCAAACGAAAAACCATGGTCCTTACGAAAACTGTTCTGTCTTATCTTGTTCCTGCTTTCTGAGTTCCTTGTCTGACACATTACTTAAAGCCGCGAGGTCTTTCGCTGGGTCCAGAGTATATTCCATTCCAGCCTCTGTTGTAGGGAGGGTAAGCTGGCTGCACATTCCACATCGGGTTTGCGTTGTACCTGTAGCAGTCCCCGTAAGCTTCCATTGCAGACGGCCATTCGTTGTACCATGGGGCGGGAGGGGGATGGTAGGGTCCCATGGCGCGCGGGTCCGGTCCGAGGAAGGGGGGTGGAGTTGGCAGGTGCTGAGACGGCCGTGGCATTCAATAGTTGGGCCGGTCATATCCTTGTCTAGGAGACGTCTGCCGTTCACTTTTAGGAGGGGCACGTGGGGTACTGCGCCGCTTGTCATTGTGGTGAGTAGCGCGACCTCGGTTCTCCGTGCGACGGTGTTGGCCTTGTCCTCTAGGCTGGAGTCCAAGGGGATCTGTGGCGTGTTTCTTCAGGTTATAGGCCATTACCTTTACGCCGTCACTACTCAGGTGGTATCCGTCGCGCACAAACATCTTTACGTTGTGGTCGCGGTCTAGCCATAACTGTGGGTGATTCACAAACGTTAGCGCGGTGTTTGCTTCGCAAGTGTTCTTTAAGTGTTCATTGATGGATGGCATTGGATGCGATATCTTCATTAACGTTAGGGCGTTTGTTTGTGCCTCTCCTTGGAGGTACAGACGATATCACCACGTTAGCAGAGGGGAACAGCGACTGGGTTGTGCTGATCACTGTCTCATATTCGTTGATTACCGCTTCCTTTGATTTAGACATGACATTGTTGGTTCCCACGTGGAATACCACCGTGTTTGGGGTAGGCTGCTCCTCTGACAGTTTGTTCAGAGCTGAGAGGAAGTCTGGAAGAGTGGGGGCCCAGATAGGCTTGGGCATGTCGGCAGTCGGGCTCAAAAGGTCTGGTTTTAGCTTTTGAGCGTTGGAATCACCGACTATCACCACTCGCTTGGTCTTTGGTCTTGAGTTCGGGGGACGCGAGGTATTGGTCTTCCTGCTGTTGGTTAGGGACTGAATCACAGCTTTGGGGTCCGTTTCCAGTTCATCATCATTGTGACTCGGGATGGACGGGGTATTAGCAGCTTGCAATTGCAGCGTTCAAACCTGTTATAGGTGGCTACGGCATACTCTAACATTGCGGACCGCTTGGTTCCTGGTTGCTGTTGGTCTTAGCGTTGTCTAGCATGATCTCCTTCATGTTAGATACTTTGACTTTTAGTGTGCCATGACTAGCTTTTACTGAACTTAAGTCTCTCTGGTTGTTTGATGTCTCCGTTTGTAGAGAGGTGACGAGTTCCTCCAGGTGCTTCACTCTATTCCGGAGTTTGGTGTTTTCTTCTTTGAGTTTCTTTATCTCTGTGTCTTGTGTTACTGAGGGACCGGGGGAATCCAGTTTCTTGAATATGGCTTCCAGTTGGGTTGAGACGTTGCTTTCAAACGTGTTAGACTTTACTTTCAATTCGGCAAGGCTAGACTCTAGGTCTAGTAAAGCTGTCTGAAGCGTGTTCATTTGTTGATTGTCTTGTTGTTGTTTTCCCTTTGTTGATAAGTTGGCTTGATTTACATGTTTGACAGTTGGCGCGCAGTGTAGCGGAGGTGCGAACTGTTTTTGCTTCTGTCCGTATTGTGCTGTCGCCGGTCCTTTGTTCGCCGTAGACCCTCTGTCTGCTGGGTGGATGTCGCCGCCATCTTGTCAATCCGATCCCTGTCCACACGGCTATTGCAGAGATACTGCGAACTCCTACAGCTGCGACTGTTACAGTGGGTGGGAAGGGACCATCTGTGATAAAGGTGAATTGTAGGTGTAATTCCGATACATTTAATTGAAAATATTTTTGCACAATACTAAGTACTGCCACAATTCAGTAACTGCTCTGCCGAAGTGAAGAGTATTCCATTATTGTCACATAGCACTGCGATGCATCTATTTCGCCCATCATTGGTCACTCGCATCGCCAATCGTACGAGGCTGTTTAATTGCGTCAGTTTTATTTAGTTATGTATTCTACTCGTTGTTATTATCTCCATGAAAAATGGAGATATAGTTGAAGGTGTGTCTGCCTGTGTGTTTGTGTTTCCGGATGTTTTACGTTCTTTTTAGATTTCAGTGTTGAGTATTGGACGTCGAGCCCGAGGTTAACAATATATGATTTATTATTTAAGGGTTAATGACCCGCCCCAAGGTGTATATGGTGTCATAACGCCTGGTCCTTTGCTATAACCACCGAATAAAACCACCGAGTGAGCACGGCTGTTAATGATTTTCCATCTGTTACGGCGTCATAACCAACATGAAATGGGGCCTCCTGATTGGTCTACGCCTCCTGGCTATATGATAATATAGCATTACATACTTGCCTCATAACATATTTTTTAGATATCAACGAGTGTGATGCCCGTCCGTGTGTCCACGGTAGATGTTTTAATGGTGAAGGCAGCTACGTTTGCGTGTGCACGGTAGGGTGAACTGTGACGGATTGCGACACTGGTCAGTTCCTTTGTGTTTTTGATGGGTTTCAATATTGATGTGTTTTACACATTGCTCTCCTGTTAGACGAATTGAGATGAGTCTTTATAGTGCTTACTTTCCCTTTTCCTGTACATTTCCTAATACCGGGTGTCCAAAATCCGCGCAAAGCAGAAAAGTTGTCGAGGGCTGGGCGGGTGGGTCGCTTCAGGCTCCAGACGTAGCCGGAGGGCCACAAGAGGACTGACAGTTTGACATCTCTTAGTATTGTGGAGTCAAAAGTCAACATTCGGGACCAATGTCTAATTAGGTTAAATAGTATCCTATTTGTCCTGAATTAGTCCTCGGCCCCTCCGTTATAAAGTGATGCGGAAATCGTCTTCCGCCTTTGCCCTCTCTGGCTTTGGAGCCTTTCCTCTCTTGTCCCCTAATACCTCCCTACAATGATACTTTCCTATGGTATCTTCTCGCTCCTTCCCTGTCCCTGTTTACTCTTTCAAATCACCCCCTATCTTTATCCCTCTCTCATCTTCCCATCTTTATATTCGCTCTCTCCCTTTTCCTCTCCCCTTACTCATCTTATCCCTTTCTTATTCATCTCGACTTGTCCCCCTCACTTCATCTTGCTCACTTCTCTGAACTTTTATCACTAACGTTACATAAAACCACACATTCCTAAGTATTCACTCTCGTTTTCCCAACGCTGATCTTACCCACTCTAATCTTACAAGCGCTTCAAAACATGAAGGAAAACCAACATAACTGAACCGTGCTCTGCACTGCATCTGGTAAATCAGCGCTGTGCGACACAAAAATCATTTATACACAAACGCACAACATGCTGCTCACTTCTGTCCTCGATGCCCGTTTCCCGCGCACAGTCCTTAGCCAGGCCTCAGTCCGGCCCAGGTCCTTACGCACTTCCGCCTAGCAAGTCACCCAGCCTCCCGCGGAAACCCATCGCACTGGATTAAGTCACAAAATGTCAGGAAAGAACGTACATGACTTCCCGGATCATCCAGCTTTCCGCGGAACCCCTTCGCACTGGATGTCGCCACAGTGTGTTACGAGATAAACTTGCGCAAATTTTCGGATCGCCCAGCTTTCCGCGGAAACCCTTCGCGCTGGATAATGCCACACCAGCTAAAAAACAACTACATACTTTTTTGAATCATTCAGCTTTCCGCGGCAGCCCGTCGCACTGAATGATATTCCGCCATACTGAGAAAAAAATACACCGTCCTATGGATTTCCCCGCTCTTCTCGACATCCCCGCACTGGAATAACGTAGAACACATACAGGTAACTCGACGTGTTATTCACAAGGACGTCAGGCTAAAAACGGGGTTACTCGAATAATTCCGAACAATCCAGCATTCCGCGGGACCCCATCGCACTGGAAAACGACATTTCACAAATCAAGAGAGGGAGGGGGGGGGGCCTAGCTCTAAATGTTATGAAGTAGATTTCTAGCGAGGTCAACGCCCATGAAGCCGGTTCTTTCAAATGCAGAGTAACCAATTAACGTCAGACCGGTGGCACGCGAGGGTCAGGGAGGAATGTTTCATACCTATTGTCCGTCGATTACTAGCTGTTAAATACCGTCAATACATTACAAAGGACATCTTTGGGGGGCTTCCTTTAGTTTGCAGCATGTATTTTTATGAGCTGGTCCCTTTGAATGCTGGTTATATAGAATAGAAGGACGGACTGAATAATCAGCAAACAACACGACTTGAGTGCATAACGCATATATTTGACAACTTACTACAGCCGCTGTACACCGGGTCATCAGATACGTCTCTTTACCTTGTTACAAGGTACAAGTTGTAAGTTGTAGAACTACGTACTGTTTTTATTTTTGTGAATGCAAGGAAATAGCACTGAAACATAGGGTGACACGTACTAAAAGTAACAACTTTTTTGGGGTGACAACATTTTTGGGGAGTGACAAGAAGCGAAACACTTCAGTTACAAAAGTACGACCGCATAGTGATAAATAGTAAAATATTCAACAAAGAAAAACTTTTTAAAAAAGTAAAAAAAAATGGCACCACGTCAGGTTCGAACTCTGGTCCAAAAGTTACAAATCCAATCACTAGTCAACTACGCCACGAAGCCTTGTGATTCAAATTAATGAAAAAATAGAACTAAACTGACAAAGCGCGTAATAAAAGAGACAAAAATAAACTGTAAGGCCGTCATTTCAACAAGTTTAATGGCAAGAAAACTCGCTACAGTCCCATCACCTTTTGATCACCAAAGTAAACTTTTTAAACTGATATATAGAGTTGTTTGTGAGCAAGTAAAGCTCCCGCACGGTGCAAAATGACGAACAATAATGCCTGCTTGATTTGAGTTCACGGCATTTGCATGATAAGGAAGGGTGCGAAAAGCTCGCAGTTATCGCCCAATGTCAGTGACCTGCCAGCAGCTATTTGATTGGTCCTCGCTAGAAACTACTGAATGTCAAATAGTCTACACGAGGGGGGGGGGGAACCTGCCTAACAAAGGAAGCCAAAAGACTCACAGTCCGTTCCTTGAGCTGCCGGTGAAGTTGGATGAACTGGCGGACTGGGCGGTGTTAGGGACCGGAGCGCCAGCCAGGCCTGATCCTCAAACTGCTGTTCCTTATAGCGCTGCGCCCTGAAGCCACCTCCTCTGATTCCCTGGTATCTGTTGTTAACAAGTTTATTCAGTAAAAGAAACATGGCGCGTCTTGACCCCTCTCTGCTGCTGTTGCTTGTGCCACCAAAGGGTCCCATGGCCGCACATCTGGCACGTGCATCTGGTGAGGTTGATGGTGGCGTGTCCCGGAGCTGGGCGGTGGTGTGTCCCGTGCATTCCTGTTGTCGGAGGGGGAGAGCGTCAGACCTGCATGAACAGCACGTGAACCATGAGACAGTGGAAAAGGACGGGCGCCCGGCAACAGGTCCGGTCCCAGACAGACAAGTCTAAAACATACGCAACTTCCACACCGCCCAGCCCCCCACATGCGAGCGAGCCGCGTTACGTGGGGTAGAACTGGGCTACGCGTGTCCACAACTCAGTCACCACGCCTTACAGGTACACACTCATAGACATACAAACTAAAGCAAATAGTATCAGAAACCCCATACACAGCCTCGACATTCAATCTAGGATTGCAAAAGAAAATTCTACCTGGCCAAAAAACGGAAAATAACACCCAAATCGTGCCAACTGCAGCCTTCAAAGCTCAGATGGGTTGGCTGAACGCTACGCCAAGCTCTCTCAGAGGGGTGGCATCTAATCCTGAAAGACAAAGAAACCAGGGGGGAGTCGCCATCTTGCCTCCTGGATCATGCCATCGTCGTTCTCTGTTCCTGCCTGAAATATTCACGAAAATCAAAAAATGACATCAAAATCTGGAAACTCTCGTTCTGCTCCACACCTCAGCATTAAATGCCAACACCCACAGCTTTCCTTCGCAGAGGATCACAATGCATACACAAAACATGGCGAGGACAAAAGAATTCCAAGAGAACCGCAATCTTGCCATGTGGGCACCAACTATCTGCTTGGATGTGGCTGTCGGACCCTGCTAAAACATACACAAAGTCACGAAATCACACAAAAATCACTCAGCTCCACGCGGAACAAAACGTCAGCATGAACGAAAGGCGTCCTAAACTCGTCCCGGCCTAGGATTGGAAAAGGATTGAAACTGTAACGAAAAAATGGCGTAAAGCAGTCACCCCTGCTCATATGCAAAAAACAACAGACAACGCCAGGATTAAAATGATATAGCTGGCAGCCGGAATTCAAGCCGTGCTAGAAGGAAACACAAACAGCGAGAACCATAATCAGTAAAGGCCGCTCCGAACCTCTAATATAACGAAGCACACACAAGAGTAAAGATACGAGAGAAACACACAAAAAAGTACCAACCGACCGCGGAACCAAAATCAAACCTTCCGTGGAAAGAACCAAGCTCCTTGAAAGAACGTGTCCTCCCGAAGGTAATCACAGCGTGACCGCCAAGGCCTCGGGCTGTAGCGTGCTTCCCTACGGCGTCCAAAACCAACCTCGCCACTGGGCAGGTTTTCTGCTTTGCGGTGGTGAGCAGAAGTGGAGGGGTCCGTCGTAGACGAGGACCACAGGAGGACTGACAGTTTGACATCTCTTAGTACTGTGGGGTCAAAGGTCAACCTTCGGGACCAATGACTAATTAGGTTAAATAGATATGTAAATATTGTCCAATGAACGTAAATTAGTTTTAGCATTTCATTCATTTCAGTTCTTCCATCCGGTGACGTTATGAAGTCGACTCTGTCACGCGTGGACATGAAATACATGTTATCAGTCAATGTCCTCACTACGAGACCAAAAGAAGCAGATTATTTCAAACTGTTGCCAAAATTTCACCAAGCTTTTGCCATTTAGAAGATCACCAAAAGACTATATTTTTTTTAATTAACAAAATCCACTTATTTTGCAGAACGTGGGACAGTTTTCAGAGAAGAAGTCAAACCCAAAAATAGTAAACTTAGTACCTTACTTCTGTTTAGAAACTAATGCTATGTACCGTATGGGTTTTAAGCTACTTTGAGACTGTACGTGCACTTAGCCATAAAACAGTATATATATTTATCTTGCTTGCAGCCCTTTTAGTGATTTTCACTCTATCACTGTTTCACTGATCGGCACTGTACAGGCGTCCGATGTGTACCGTCAGAATTTGAACAGTTCCTTCGTACCTCTTATGAAACGGACGTGCATTTTCATGTTCATTGTTCATGGCATATTTATGCTAAAAATACCCTCCATTGGGACCCTGTTAGACATTGACGAGTGCGGCTCCAGTCCCTGCCAACACGGCCAGTGTGATGATGCCATCAACGGTTACACCTGCCACTGCGAATCTGGGTGGACAGGGACCAACTGTGAACAAGGTAAGCTTTTAGTACCTTTAAAATAGTTATAAAGATATCAAATTAAATCGATAGCATGATTGTGCTTCTTCTATAGGCCAAAGCCCAGCAACTGTGATCAAGGTGAATTAGACGCTTTATTCCTCCACATGCATTAAATTGTAATCATACTTGAGTTCTATAATTCTACCAATAGAACTCTACTTACTTACCATAATGACAATTACAAGCCCTCTTTTTTTTAGATATCAACGAGTGCGATACCAGACCTTGTGCCCACGGTAGCTGTGCGAATAGTGCAGGCAGCTACACTTGCACGTGCACCGGAGGGTGGACTGGGACAGACTGCGACATTGGTTAGTTCTTTTGTATTTTTGATTGGTTTTGATATTGAAGTGCTTTATTGCCTTCCCTGTAAGACGATTTGAGATGCATAACGTTCTTATTCCTCTGTGCCATGCTTATTGCCACGTTAACAAAATAGAAAGGCCTACAGAAACGCCTTAAATCGCATCAAAACAGCTGGAGACGAACCTCTGCTTGGGGCGAAAGAGCTATGACTTATATAGCTGTTTGTAATGAGCACTTGTAGATCTTATAGAAATGCTGGAACAATCCCCAAATAGATAAGATGATTTAAATAATCAGATGATTTTGACATCAGCACTTTGTAGACATTTCGCCACACATTATAGCGCCGTCCTGACCCCAATGTGACCCCGTTATCGTTTCCTCAGACATTGACGAGTGCACCTCCAGTCCGTGTCAACATGGTCAGTGTGTTGATGGCAACAACGGTTACAGGTGCAGCTGTGATACTGGGTGGACAGGGACCAACTGTGATCAAGGTAAGCTTTCAGCAACTTTTGAAATATTAAAGATATGAAAAATTTAAAGATATGAAATCAAATTAATAACACGTAGTCCTTCCATAGGCCAAAGCAGAAAACAGTTACCAGTGAAAATCTCTTCAAAATATTTCGTATCAAGGTGCAAGTACGACTGATATTTTGATGCGAAATTCATTGCAAATGTTTATTTCACTATGACCCACTCATCACAGAATGATAAAGAATCCAGGAAAAGGTCTATTCGATACAACATGTACAATATAGTATGCATATGACCAACCTTATGTTTCTATCTGAAACACTGTTTAATTGCAAAGATAAGTAAGGCTTACAATTAGCAACGCAATAGAAAATAACGGTTAAAAGCAATGGAACTTTTGAACCTTCAAACGATGTAAATTGCGTTGCATTTTACAAAATGTACAGCCATTATTATCAGTAACAAGACATTATTATTGTACATTGAAACGTTGACTGTTGAATTTAAACGGTTACACATTCAAATCAAATAGCTTGCTAATTTGTTTAAAAAAATTACCAACCGTACATGTTCAAGTCATACTAACATGTTAATTTACGTAACCAAGATACAAAAGGATATTGTTTTATTTCGTAGCTGCTTTCAAATACAAGCTCGTTGGTTCTTTAGTGTCATGTTCGATATATTTTAGGATTTTTCCTTGGCCATTACTGACCGAAAGAGGCTATATACGTTTATATGCATATACATTATTCCCCCTTTACCAGAAATCAACGAATGCAGCAGCTCGCCGTGCCTGAATGCAGTCCGATGCAATGACCATATCAACAGCTTCTCTTGCGACTGTCTCCTTGGGTTTACCGGAGCCAGATGTGAAATAGGTACTTTGACAATTGTGTGTTGTGATATAAACATCATCACTTGACTTATTCTTTCTCGTGATCTTATATCCTGTTGGTGATACTGACACCTGAACTTTGTATAGACGTTCCGCTATGTTCCAAAACCGTCATTATTCTATGAAACAAAACTGATCAGTTAGGAATAGTCTTTCCTTTTATGAAGGGATGTGCTTGTGTATTTTCTATGTCCATGACGTATGTGTGTGCTAAAAGATGTACTGTAAAGACCCACCAACGTGACATTTTGAGCCTTTATCGTTTCCTCAGACATTGACGAGTGCGCCTCCAGTCCCTGTCATCACGGCCAGTGCGTTGATGGCAACAACGGTTACAGCTGCAGCTGTGAAGCTGGGTGGACAGGCACCAACTGTGATCAAGGTGAATTGTACGCTTGTAAATCCCCATACATTAAATTGCAATAGTTGTGTTCTATACTTCTGTCATTATAACACCAGTATTAATTATACTTGCCACGATTTTAAGACCTCCTCAAAATTTTCTTTAGATATCAACGAGTGTGCTTCCGGACCCTGTGCCCACGGTGCCTGTGTCAATACTGCAGGCAGCTACGTTTGCGTGTGCACGGGAGGGTGGACTGGAACAAACTGTGACATTGGTTTGCTCGTTGTGTTTTAAGTAGTTTCAACATTGATGTGTTTCATTGCCCTTCCCACACGACAAGTAGATTTAAGTCCTTTTACAGTGTTTATTGTTCATATTCCTCTGTGTTGTGCTAAGTGCCATGTTAGAAAGGCTGATAGAAACGCCTAAAGGCATGTCAAAAACAGCCGTAGACGCACCTCCGCTTGGAGAAAAAGAGCTGTGGCCTAGCTATCTGGTCTACTTAGCTGGTTAAGCACATGTGTATCTTATAATAATATTGGACCTATCCGAAAATAAATCAGATTATGAAAAAGGTACGGAAGACTGAGTAAACTTTGCCCTAATAACATTGTGGAAAGTGTATTTTTTTCTTCTTCGTGCAATCTAAAATGATTACACAATGTACACATTCTCTTTGAAAAAATGTGAACTAGATATCGACGAGTGCGCGAGCAACCCTTGTTGGTTGGGAGGGACCTGCCTGGATCACGTGGACGGTTACAGCTGTGTCTGTCCTAAGGGCACCACGGGGAAACATTGTGAAACTGGTGCGATATTTATCCGTCATTGTGAAAGAACCATTGAGTAAACTGTCGCTTATTAATGTGTTAACGCACAGTCCGTATGGGTATTTTCAGGATATGTAAGTAAAATTCCACTGATACTTACTTACGTTTATCTTTCTGTGGGAGAGAAAATGCATTCGTTAGTTTAATCTGCAATTTCCCCCTTCCAGCTTCCTTTGCCGGAGAATGTTACGAGTTCTCCCACAATCCCGCTACCCACTCCGACGCGACACAGGCCTGCCAGGCTAAGCACGGCCGCATGGTGGATGTGACAAACGACAGTCAGCAGCGATTCCTCGCTGACACGATTGCACTCAGCAGCGGCGTTTCCAACTGGCTGGCAATGAAAGCTACACCAGTAACCATTCTTTACAGCAACGGATCTCCATTTTCAGGTACGTTTACTTCATTAGCATCACATTTGATTACAGTTATCTATATCCTAAGTAATAGTAAAGATTTATTTCTTACATAATCTTGTACTTAGCGGGCATTGTTGGCTATCTACAGCGTCTTTAGTTTCTAGTACATCGCAAGTTTGAGCTCTTTGATTGCTGATTTCTTCAATAGCATCCCAGTTCCAGTGGTCTCCAAGTGAGCCAGCCGCTCCCTGTGACCTGTGTGTTCTCCTGGACAGCAGCGACAACTTCCTCGGAAAGACAGCAGCGTGCACGGAACAGCACAACTACGTCTGCCAGTCTGGTACGTAAGTTTCAATTGATACTCGTGTTAATGGGAAATGTAAAAAAATACTTGACTAAAACCCATATTTTTGGTACTATTGCATTCATAACTGACGACAACCAATAAGCTATTTTAGTCGAGAAAAATCAAGACCAACTTCAATTTGTAACTAGAAAGGCCGACATTTGCTTAAGAGCAAATACAGCATATTTCAGCCATACCCCTTCCCACGCAACATTGGACTGTTCCAAATCACCCCTGCGCAAAAATGGAACATCCTCTTAACAATACATTATCCCCCAAAGTGGACTGGTATTGTGAATTGACTCCAGGTAAAAACAGAGCTTGCTTCTATTTTTCAGAAAATGACAATAATCACACCTTCCATTCAGAAAATTTTCATCATGACTGAAAATTGTTGAATGACTTCATGTAATGTCATTAACAATTTTCAGTACGATAACTAGGTGTAAGTTTAAAAAAGTATAAGCTCCTTGTGATGTGGGTACATTTATTATTGCAATGAACTTTTTTTATTCAAGTAGGGCATACGATTTAATAATTATCAAGCAGGTGCAGGTACTGTAGGAGCGTTTGTTTTCTTCAAGCTGTAAAACTGTTAAACTGTTTTACTTTGTATGCAATCAACCATCGAGCCTATTCTTATTTTAGTTTAACAACTTCCTGAGAGACCCGGAAGATACGATTGAACCTTGTTCGAGGATTTATTTTCGTCTGTCTGGTCAGTCTGTTCATACCCTGGCGCTGAGAGTGTTTTATTGGGCTGAAACTCTGGCAGTTTAAAGTTACTTACAATTTAAATGTTCAAAGTTTATGCCAAACAACAACAGCACTAGGAAATGTGGCCACTATAGACAGGTGGTCACTATAGAGAAAATGCTGATCTATTGACTAGGAGCCATACGTTACACATGATTTCAGTACACTGATCATTAATCATATAAACATTGCACAGGTAAGCCAATTGTTTAGATGTACAATTAAGTTCAAATAATTCTGAAGAGAAATATTGATGAGAAAATAATCATTCTCGCCACTGTCTAACTTATAATTACGTATCAAAACTAAACGCAGATTTTCTAACTAACGCACCTTTCGCCGACTTCATCATAGGACCGCCGGCTATCAATCAAACACGGCTGTTGATTAGACTTAGAGTTTCAAACAGTCATGTGCTGTGTGCCAGTTGACAGCGAACTTCATGCTACGTGATGTTTTACATTGCTTGGACCTTCTTTCCTACAGCGGTGCTTCTACAAAATATTTAGACTGTAACACTGAGTTTTATAGAATAGAATTTGACGCAGAACAGCGTTTTTTGCTGGGTATTTTTTTTGAAACATGTCCGTGGGAATATCAGCGAGGCGGCGACGTAGGGATATCAGACCGTCAACAAAAGTCGCACGGCGGCTAACGGCGCAGCGAAGATACTAGCGCTATAAATAAGCGCTTCAACTAAGGATGGCAACCCGTACAATATTTTTGTATACTGTTGAGCTAAGTAAAGTTTGTTGTTTATGAGGTTTTAGTTGTCTTTGAAGCTTTGACCCGAAATATTTTAAAGTCAAACTGCTGAAGAGAAGTAAGTGACTGCTACGATTATCGTAGATATGGCCCTAAAAAAACTGATAAAAGAAGCCTTCTCAATAGCCTAAAATGCAAGAGCTTCCGGGGGGGGGGGGGGGGGGCTTCGCCCACCTGGGTCCCCCCCACAGTGGCCCTGCCCCTGGACCCCGCCAGGGACATTCGGCGGCCCCCGGACCCCTGTCCGACGCTTTGAAAAAATCCTGGCGAGAAGTCTGTACGGCCTGAGTCTTCAAGTTAACGTATTGTGTGGTCCCGCTTATGAATATTAATTAGCCTTCGCTTTCCTCTTCGCTGATTGGCTGAACCATTAATTGAATTAACTCTTCCTGCCGGCTAGACGCAGGTGCAGATGTCGGCTCTGTGGGGTGAACGTCCGAAAGGTCACGGCATGGAGAACGAAAGAAAACCAATTTCCCCTAAAAAAGTGCTGTAATTAAGCCTTTTACAGTACTTTATGCCAAAAATTTTACTTGGATCATTTTACCAACTATATTATGCCTATCTATACCAAATGTTACTCATACCAGGGTACAGGGGTGCAAAATATACCGTTATAAGACCGTCAACAACAGTCGCACGGAGCTAACAGCGCAGCGAAAATACCATCGCTAGCGTTTCAACTTCGGATAACAAGTTATAAGTACTGTTGAACTCAGTAACGTTAAAGTTTGTTTTTAGTTGCCTTTGACGGTTTGACCTGAAACAGTGTTACGCTAAACTCCTGAAGAGAAGTTAAGTGACTGCTGCGATTATCATAGATATGCCCCTAAGAACTGATACAATATAAAGCCTTCTGAATAGTCTAAAATGCGAGAGCCTTAGGCGGGCTTTGCTCCCCCTGGCGGGAACACTGCTATATACGGGATCATGAGGCCCCGCTTATGAATATTAATTAGCCTTTGGCCTCCTCTTCGCTGATTGGCTAGGTCTTTGATTCAATTAACTCTCCGGCTGACGCGCACAGGTGTGGCTCTGTGCGGGGTCACGGAAGGTCACGTCAGGAGGCCAAAAGAAAACAAATTTCCCCTCAGAAAAGTGCCAAAATTAATCATTTTAAAGTTGTTTATGTCAAAATTTTACTTGAATCTTGTTACCAAGTATCTAATGCCTATCTATACCAAATTTCAGGTCATTTAATTGTAACACCAGGGTACAGGAGCCAAAAGTGTCCTTTTTTGGTCAAAAATTGGCCAAAAATCGCAAAAATAAGCATTTTGTTGCACTGTACACCAAAAGTGTTATTGAATTTATATGAAGGGATTATCAAGGCACATCTGTGTCAAATTTCAGCTCATTCGGTTGCAATACCAAGGTACAGGAGCCAAAAGTGTCCTTTTTTGGTCAAAAATTGGTCAAAAAATCGCAAAAATAAGCATTTTGTTGTACTGTACACCAAAAGTGTTCTTAAATTTATATGGGGGCATTATCAAGGCACATCTCTGTCAAATTTCAGCTCATTTGGTTGTAATACCAGGGTACAGGGGCCAAAAGTGTCCTTTTTTGGTCAAAAATTGGTAAAAAAAATCGCAAAAATAAGCATTTTGTTGTACTGTACACCAAAACTGATATTGAATCTATATGGGGGACTTATCAAGGCACATCTGTGCCAAATTTCAGCTCATTCGGTTATAATACCAGGGTACAGGGGGCCCAAATATACAGTTTTGGTCTTAAGATGACCAAAAAACCTTAATAAAATCATTTAAGAGACAGATATGGAAAAAATGAAAAAAAAAAACGCCCGAGGGTATTGGCCCACTCTACCCTTGTGCCAAATTTCAAGTCATTCGGTTGAGGAACAACGGAGATACCGTGTTCTGAAGATTTGACAGGAGAAAGAAAGAAAGAAACATTACGAATACAATATATTTCACCATACCTATGGTATGGCTGAAATATAATTATGCAATTTCAGCTCTGAAACCCTGTGAACCAAACGTGTGTCAGAACGGCGGAAACTGCACCTCCTGCTTCGGCGAGACCACCACTTTCTGCGAGTGCGTCGATGGCTACGAGGGAAAATTCTGTGAAATCAGTAAGTATGTTATTTTGGTGCACATCTCATCTGGACATAGATCTTCTTGTGGTTAAGTAGTTTGCCAGTATATGTATAAAACCGTGACAAGATAAAGTCCAAGGGGGAATCTTGGCAGTCCCAATTCTCTCATTATCGCTAAGGGTATAGGTAAGAATCGACTGATTTAAAGTCTTCGGCGAGAGTGAAAGGATTTTACATAACCCATCATTCCTACAGAAGTAGTGGAAACGTTAGTGTGACCAATTAATCCAAAGCTGGTTTGCCTGGCTGTTTATGGAGCAATTCAATTGTATCAACCTCAAGGGTCCATTAATAGACAATCACTCACGGCGGAAGTATTACATGAAACTCGAAACAACCAGCCTTGAATATTAAGGCATTATTGATATTTATCAAAGTCTTTTCATTCTTTTTTATCTATCACGAGTCATGTTATAACTCAATAAACGCCTTTGAGTTTATCATGCATGTATGTTGAATGGGGCCAATTGAAGTTAAAACATGACTATTTACACAGATACTGACGAGTGTGCCTCCAATCCGTGCCAAAATGGTGGAAGTTGCCATGACGGCATCAACTCTTACAGCTGTGGCTGTCTCAACGGGTTCCAGGGTACCCACTGTGAAACAGGTAAGTGTAGCATATACGCATTGTTCAACTCATGGAATTCAACTGCTGTTGTCTGTAACTGCTATTGTCTGTACATGTAATATCAATGTCACAAATTAAAAATTACTGCTTTACTGTCTAGCTCCTGGCTGGTGTTCCCAGTTCCAATGCCCCGACGGCTTGATCTGCGAGGACCTCATCTTTTACTTCCTCTGCACTGGTGAGCAGACATTTGTTAGAACATTATAGCTTGATTGTCTCTTAACCGTATTTATTCCATTTTACATCTAATCGCCAAATCTACTTATTCAAGCACAGAAGGCATTCAACTATTTCAAATTTACTAACTTAGACGTTGATAAGAAATGTAACAAAGCCCTTTTCAAACTCAGGGGAAAAACGTTGACCTCCAGAGTTTCAAAACCATCAATGCAAATATCTATCATAAATAAAGGTTGGAATACATTAGATAATGAAAACCAGACAATATTGAATAAAGCTCACATATTCAGTATTTTTAAGGCTAATGCTGATTCGTAAGGTACAAGGTTTGATATATATATATAGAAATCATAGTTATTTTCCACACATATCTGAATTGATGCTAGTTACTTTTGCATGCACATCTAGATCCGGCATCCTCCAACAGGGTGGCTCCCTACCAGTGCAACAGCGTCTCCTGTCCGGATGGCATGTACTGCACCAAAGAGGGCGTGGCCTCCTTCTCCTGCAAGGTTGAGTGACGTCACAGTCAGACCCTTCGTGAATGACTTGCGCCAAACGCTATTATGCTTGTTGCCTACCATTGGCGGCAGCTAGAGATCATCTTCGATGCTGAATTTGAATAAAGATAGCTTGTGCAGCAAAATTTCCATGTCATGTGCATACGTTGTCTGCCTTTACACTTTGAGTTTGACACCATCTTCTGCTACCATTTGTTGACTGCTTCTATCCATTCTAACTACACGTGACTCACTTAAATCTCCTTATTATTCTAGACTCACATATCGCCCCTAGGGGCCCAGTGCGCATGTGCGCGAGTACAATTGCGGGAGATCTAAAAATTCGCTAGGTAGACAAAAAAGGTGAGAGTCAGGGTATTAGGGATATTCTTATGCAAACTTGATTGTTGAATATATATTTCACTATGATATATTTCGCGCATCCCAGAATGGGCATGGAAATCCATGAAAAGGTCTAATTAAAACATTTTTACCATATTGTATGCAAATGACGAAATACATTTCCACAAAAGTCCATCTAAACTCCTGTTGATTCAATTGCGAAGACAAGGTTGTCAACCATGGAACAAAAATAAAACAATTGATAGCAAGAAAGCTTTCTTCATAGCATAGGCTTGACAACACTAATGAGATTTTAAAGGTTTTACGCAATAAGAAATATTCTCAATGTCTAGGCCTATATTACACTGTGTTAACTGTGGGAAGTACTCCATCTGTAACCTTGAACCATGACGCAGAGACTAGGCGAGGACGGAAACGCGCCTATTTTACCCAGACAAACTTTATAGCACCATTTCTGCTGTAACACCGACACCATGAGTCCACAGGCGGTCCTGGGGCTACTGCTGCTGCAGTCTTTCCTGCTTAGCTGCCAAAGTGAGTTATCTAAACAACAAATATTCTAGACGTGGTATGGATGGAGACTCTGGCTTGTGTCTGACACAGTGAAAAATCTAGGCCTGTCACTTCCAACTAGAAGTCATAGCGTTGTATTTTTCTTATACGTCTAACTTGCATATGCCCTAAAGACCATTAAAAACTCCTTTCAGGTTCTGGGCCTGGCCTCGTTTCCCAAACAAGAACACTTCTGGTAATTAGTTGTTCAGCACATGGGCCATGGCGCCGCAATACGTAGTTGCTTGTAAGAGTAAAATAAGGGGGTGGGGGTGGGTGGGGGATATTTCTTTGCCACGTCGAATGTGTACGCTGTGTGACAGTTGGAATCCTATCAAGTGGCGTTATAACGATTTGTAACGCTAAGAGAAATACCTGCCATTCTCTAGGTAAATGTTGCCATATGTTAGGAATCTAAATGTTATCAAAACGACCAAGACAAACATGAGCAATCCATGTCGAGAAATGTTGAAAGGGGCAAGTAAATAGAATTTGCAATGTTCCCCGTTATCATAAAGTCATCCAATAACTAGAAAGGCCGACATTTGCTTAAGAGCAAATACAGCATATTTCAGCCATACCCCTTCCCACGCAACATTGGACTGTTCCAAATCACCCCTGCGCAAAAATGGAACATCCTCTTAACAGTACATTATCCCCCAAAGTGGACTGGTATTGTGAATTGACTCCAGGTAAAAACAGAGCTTGCTTCTATTTTTCAGAAAATGACAATAATCACACCTTCCATTCAGAAAATTTTCATCATGACTGAAAATTGTTGAATGACTTCATGTAATGTCATTAACAATTTTCAGTACGATAACTAGGTGTAAGTTTAAAAAAGTATAAGCTCCTTGTGATGTGGGTACATTTATTATTGCAATGAACTTTTTTTATTCAAGTAGGGCATACGATTTAATAATTATCAAGCAGGTGCAGGTACTGTAGGAGCGTTTGTTTTCTTCAAGCTGTAAAACTGTTAAACTGTTTTACTTTGTATGCAATCAACCATCGAGCCTATTCTTATTTTAGTTTAACAACTTCCTGAGAGACCCGGAAGATACGATTGAACCTTGTTCGAGGATTTATTTTCGTCTGTCTGGTCAGTCTGTTCATACCCTGGCGCTGAGAGTGTTTTATTGGGCTGAAACTCTGGCAGTTTAAAGTTACTTACAATTTAAATGTTCAAAGTTTATGCCAAACAACAACAGCACTAGGAAATGTGGCCACTATAGACAGGTGGTCACTATAGAGAAAATGCTGATCTATTGACTAGGAGCCATACGTTACACATGATTTCAGTACACTGATCATTAATCATATAAACATTGCACAGGTAAGCCAATTGTTTAGATGTACAATTAAGTTCAAATAATTCTGAAGAGAAATATTGATGAGAAAATAATCATTCTCGCCACTGTCTAACTTATAATTACGTATCAAAACTAAACGCAGATTTTCTAACTAACGCACCTTTCGCCGACTTCATCATAGGACCGCCGGCTATCAATCAAACACGGCTGTTGATTAGACTTAGAGTTTCAAACAGTCGTGTGCTGTGTGCCAGTTGACAGCGAACTTCATGCTACGTGATGTTTTACATTGCTTGGACCTTCTTTCCTACAGCGGTGCTTCTACAAAATATTTAGACTGTAACACTGAGTTTTATAGAATAGAATTTGACGCAGAACAGCGTTTTTTGCTGGGTATTTTTTTTGAAACATGTCCGTGGGAATATCAGCGAGGCGGCGACGTAGGGATATCAGACCGTCAACGAAAGTCGCACGGCGGCTAACGGCGCAGCGAAGATACTAGCGCTATAAATAAGCGCTTCAACTAAGGATGGCAACCCGTACAATATTTTTGTATACTGTTGAGCTAAGTAAAGTTTGTTGTTTATGAGGTTTTAGTTGTCTTTGAAGCTTTGACCCGAAATATTTTAAAGTCAAACTGCTGAAGAGAAGTAAGTGACTGCTACGATTATCGTAGATATGGCCCTAAAAGAAACTGATAAAAGAAGCCTTCTCAATAGCCTAAAATGCAAGAGCTTCCGGGGGGGCTTCGCCCACCTGGGTCCCCCCCACAGTGGCCCTGCCCCTGGACCCCGCCAGGGACATTCGGCGGCCCCCGGACCCCTGTCCGACGCTTTGAAAAAATCCTGGCGAGAACTCTGTACGGCCTGAGTCTTCAAGTTAACGTATTGTGTGGTCCCGCTTATGAATATTAATTAGCCTTCGCTTTCCTCTTCGCTGATTGGCTGAACCATTAATTGAATTAACTCTTCCTGCCGGCTAGACGCAGGTGCAGATGTCGGCTCTGTGGGGTGAACGTCCGAAAGGTCACGGCATGGAGAACGAAAGAAAACAAATTTCCCCTAAAAAAAGTGCTGTAATTAAGCCTTTTACAGTACTTTATGCCAAAAATTTTACTTGGATCATTTTACCAACTATATTATGCCTATCTATACCAAATGTTACTCATACCAGGGTACAGGGGTGCAAAATATACCGTTATAAGACCGTCAACAGTCGCACGGAGCTAACAGCGCAGCGAAAATACCATCGCTAGCGTTTCAACTTCGGATAACAAGTTATAAGTACTGTTGAACTCAGTAACGTTAAAGTTTGTTTTTAGTTGCCTTTGACGGTTTGACCTGAAACAGTGTTACGCTAAACTCCTGAAGAGAAGTTAAGTGACTGCTGCGATTATCGTAGATATGCCCCTAAGAACTGATACAATATAAAGCCTTCTGAATAGTCTAAAATGCGAGAGCCTTAGGCGGGCTTTGCTCCCCCTGGCGGGAACACTGCTATATACGGATCATGAGGCCCCGCTTATGAATATTAATTAGCCTTTGGCCTCCTCTTCGCTGATTGGCTAGGTCTTTGATTCAATTAACTCTCCGGCTGACGCGCACAGGTGTGGCTCTGTGCGGGGTCACGGAAGGTCACGTCAGGAGGCCAAAAGAAAACAAATTTCCCCTCAGAAAAGTGCCAAAATTAATCATTTTAAAGTTGTTTATGTCAAAAATTTTACTTGAATCTTGTTGCCAAGTATCTAATGCCTATCTATACCAAATTTCAGGTCATTTAATTGTAATACCAGGGTACAGGAGCCAAAAGTGTCCTTTTTTGGTCAAAAATTGGCCAAAAATCGCAAAAATAAGCATTTTGTTGCACTGTACACCAAAAGTGTTATTGAATTTATATGAAGGGATTATCAAGGCACATCTGTGTCAAATTTCAGCTCATTCTGTTGCAATACCAAGGTACAGGAGCCAAAAGTGTCCTTTTTTGGTCAAAAATTGGTCAAAAAATCGCAAAAATAAGCATTTTGTTGTACTGTACACCAAAAGTGTTCTTAAATTTATATGGGGGCATTATCAAGGCACATCTCTGTCAAATTTCAGCTCATTTGGTTGTAATACCAGGGTGCAGGGGCCAAAAGTGTCCTTTTTTGGTCAAAAATTGGTCAAAAAATCGCAAAAATAAGCATTTTGTTGTACTGTACACCAAAACTGATATTGAATCTATATGGGGGACTTATCAAGGCACATCTGTGCCAAATTTCAGCTCATTCGGTTATAATACCAGGGTACAGGGGGCCCAAATATACAGTTTTGGTCTTAAGATGACCAAAAAACCTTAATAAAATCATTTAAGAGACAGATATGGAAAAAATGAAAGAAAAGCCCGAGGGTATTGGCCCACTCTACCCTTGTGCCAAATTTCAAGTCATTCGGTTGAGGAACAACGGAGATACCGTGTTCTGAAGATTTGACAGGAGAAAGAAAGAAGAAACACTAGAAAGGCCGACATTTGCTTATGAGCAAATACAGCATATTGCAATCCATCTTCATCCTTGAAAAAATCCCCAAATTCAACAATTTGAAGTACTGTTTGCTCAAAGGGAAAATGAAGTACTGTGGGCACTTGTCCTACACACCTTCATGCCGAATTTTAGGTCATTTGGTTTCAATATAAGGGCATAGGAGCCAAAAATATACATTTTTTAGTTAAAAATGGCTAAAAACCCCAAAATAACTCATTTCATAAGTGGTCAGTGAAGAAAGTGTTGATGGGGTCCTGTTGTCATATGTCCAATTTACCTTTGTACCAAATTTCAGGTCATTTGGTTTACATACAAGGGCATAGAAGCCAAAAATATACATTTTTAGTCAAAATGACTGAAAACCCCAAATAACTCATTTTTGAAGTCATCTATGAAGAAAGTGTCAATGGGGTCCTGTGAGCATATGTCCAATGCACCTCTGTACCAAATTTCAGGTCATTTGGTTTCTATACAAGGGCATAGGAGCAAAAAATATGCATTTTTAGTCAAAAATGGCCAAAAACCCTAAATTAACTAATTTTTGGAGTAAACAATGAATATAGCGTTGATGGGGTTCTGTGGTCATATGTCAAACGCACCTCTGTACCAAATTTCAGGTCATTTGGTTTTAATACAAGGGCATAGGAGCCAAAAATATACATTTTTCGTAATAAATGGCAAAAAAACCTAAAATAACTAATTTTTGAAGTGATCTATGAATAAAGTGTTGATGGTTTTCTGTGTTCATATGTCCAATGCACCTCTGTACCAAATTTCAGGTCATTAGCTTGTAATACCAGGGCACAGGGGCCCAAAATATACATATTTTGTCTAAAAATGACCAAAAACCCTAAATATCATAAATTCTAAGGCCTCTATAAAAAAAGTGAAAAAACCACCTGGGGGTATTTGATATCCCTACCCCCATGCCAAATTTCAGCTCATTTGGCCCAAAAATGAAAAAGTTAAAGGGGTCTGAAGATTTGACAGGAGAAGAAACTCAGCAAAAACTAGAAAGGCCGACATTTGCTTGGGAGCAAATACAGCATATTGCAATCCATCTTCATACAATAATGGACTCTTCCAGAACAACCCTATCTATGCAAAATAGACCAGTCTATGTGGCCCATTTCCCATTTATAGTGCTAAAGCTACCCTTATACCAAATTCCAGATCAGTTGGCTTTCTCATGACACAGGAAGCAAAAATGTACATTTTTGGTCATTAACGGCAAAAAATCCCAAATTTGACAATTTTGAATTGATGTACACCATAGGTATGGATAGAGCCCTGTGGCTACATACTGTACGCACCTTTATACCAAATTTCAGACCATTTGGTTTTCATACATAGGCACAGGAGCCAAAACTTAACATTTTTAGTCCATAAATGGCAAAAAATCCCAAAATTCAACAATTCAAGGTACTGTATGCCCAAAGTGAAAATGAGGTACTGTGGGCACATACCAGACACACCTTCATGCCGAATTTCAGGTCATTAGGTTTTCATACAAGGGTATAGGAGCCAAAAATAAACATTTTTAGTTAAAAATGTCCGAAAAACCCAAAATAACTCATTTTTGAAATGATCGATAATGAAAGCGTTGATGTGGTCCTGTTGTCAAATGTCCAATGCACCTATGTACTAAATTGCAGGTCATTTGGTTTCCATACAAGGGCATAGGAGCCAAAACTATACATTTTTAGTAAAAAATGGCCAAAACACCCCCAAAATAACTAATTTCTAAATAATCTATGACAAAAATGTTGATGGGGTCCTGTGGTCATACGTCCAATGCACTTCTGTACCAAATTTCAGGCCATTAGGTTGTAATACCAGGGCACAGGGTCCCAAAATATACATAATTGGTCTAAAAATGACCAAAAACCCTAAATATCATAAATTCTAAGGCCTCTATGAAGAAAGTGAAAAAAACACCTGGGGCTATTTGCTATTTCTACCACCCTGCCAAATTTCAGCTCATTTGATCCAAAAATGAAAAAGTTGAATCAACTTGAAGATTTTGACAGGAGGAGAAGAAACTCAGCAAAAACAATATATTGCAATCCCATACTATGTATGGATTGCAATATAACAATATATTGCAATCCCATACTATGTATGGATTGCAATATAATTACGAATACAATATATTTCACCATACCTATGGTATGGCTGAAATATAACTACATGTGACGACTGCTAGTAAAACTAGAAAGGCCGACATTTGCTTGAGAGCAAATACAGCATATTTCAGCCATCTCCCTCCTCATGTAAAAATAGACTGTTCCAAAATCACTCATGTGCAAAAATGGAACACTTCTGCTTAAAATGACTTCTAACTACTAATCACACTTATGAGCAAAAATGAATCTTACAAAAACCCTTCAAGAATGGACTCAAAAAATAGACGACTCCAAAAACACTTCCGCTAAGAAATGGAATTTGGAATCATCAGCCGTCCAAAACCATATTTGCAAAAAATCCCCCCTCTGTGCAAGAATCGACTCTTCCTGTTATACCCCTATGTAAAGTGGAGCGATCCAAAAATATATCAGCTAAAATAGTCAGCGAAGTCCACAAAATGAATTTTAAAAAATACCCCCTTCGTCGAAGAATGGAATCTCCCAGCTCACCCTGTTTGAAATTGCACAATAGACAAGTCCAGAAATACTCACAGTACATGGCCTTTGTATAAGAAGCAACCCAGTCCAAAACTGAATTTAAAAAAAAGTCCCCCGTGCATGAATGGGCTCTTCCAGATAAAACAAGGCTTGCTGATTGGCTGCCGAATCCTCCTCATGTACAGTCTTCAGGTGGGGTAAACTTCCATTTAACAAATGGAATTCGGAATCATCACCCATGTCCAAAACTGATTTTTTTTAAATCCCCCCTATGTGCAAAAATGGACTGTCCCAGTAGTAGTCTTATGTCAAGTGGATCAGTGCGAAAACACTTCCGCTAAAAAAAACATTGGCATTATCACCAAAGTCTAAAAGTAAATTTTAAAATACACCCCCTGTCCAACAATGGACTCTTCCAGCAAAATAAGCTCGCTCATTGGCTGGCCATTAATTGGATTTACCTTGTCCAGCAACCACCTGGATGTCTATGGACTAGGTTGGTAGGTAGATAATTGGATCTACCTGGCACACCTGTGGCCCTGACACACCAGAATGACCTAGAGGTCGTTGACCTTGGCACTCCAACCTTACCTATCCTAAACTCTCCCACAAAAACCTCCTTAAGGAGCCATTTTGAAGTGATTTATACTACATATTATACATGGATCCTTTGAATAAGTATCTAGGGCACCTCTGTGCCAAATTTCAGGTCATTTGGATGTAATACCATGGTACAGGGGGCCAAAATATACAGTCTTGGTCCAAAAGTTGCAATAAAACCTCAATAAAATCATTTAAGGAGCAGATATGAAAAAATAAAAAAAACACATTTGGGTATTGGCCCACTCTACCCTTGTGCCAAATTTCAAGTCATTTGGTCCAGAAACGGCGGAGATGAATCGCTTTGAAAATTTGACAGGAGAAAGAAAGAAAGAAAGAAACATTACGAATACAATATATTTCACCATACCTATGGTATGGCTGAAATATAATAAACAAGAGTTCGGTAACTCCATGCTTCCATGCAATATTATAAGCCTTTGTAGATTTGTTGCTTTATCTTCGTTAATAAGGCCGTAATCTGAATACTCTAGGCCTAGTCTGATTTTCATATAAACGATCACCTTCTTAACAAAATCAAAATACATTGCATGTATCCGCATAACACCATGTTAACATTTAATCATAGATTACACAAATGCTTGAACATTTACATAATCTATGCATAGTGATGATGTGCTCCTATAATCAACTTATGCATGTCACCCATAACATTTACTTAAAAGAAATCATGGCACTTAATTATACTAAGCGAGTTCTATTTGCATAATTTTTATGTGCAGATATTCCAACTGCCATGGATTACATATGCCACATGCATTAATGTCCTATTAAAGAGAACATGTTGATTCAGATTTTTCTCATGAAATATGCAAAGTATGTCCTAATTTGCATTTTTGTGTACATCTCTATTACTCGCATACCAATTATCACTGAAATCCGTCGCTCCTTTGTACGGATATTCTCCTTGAACCTGCAGTTCAGAGCAAACTCCTGGTGGGCCCAAACCTTTAATTCCAGAGCAAACCTATACCACTTCTTTTAAAAGCTGCACAATCTTTTCCTCCACGTGAGGTGGCCTATCTGACCACCTGGACACAAATACCGTTGCAATTTCCAGAGCAAGCGCTAGGGTGCCCAAACCTTCATCACTTATATCAAAAGCTACCCAATCTTTTCCTCCAGGTGAGCTAGCCTACCTGACCACATGGGATGGGTGGAGCTTTTACAAGGTCAAGGCCGTCGGCAACATGACCAACACGAACGTCAAGGCCACGTGTGAGGGGGCGGGGATGCGGTACCCGTGCTTCTACACCGGGCACGGCAGGTGCACGCACTGGTGGACGTCTGACTGCATCGCCTTCGACCACGACGAGCTGGACTGCCGCACGCCGCTGGTGCTGTCAACCAAGATGTGCTTCACCATCTTCCCGCACAACTGCGAGGTTAGTGTTCTCCCCATACACACGACACACACACATACACACACACGCATGCACTCACTCACACATACACACACATGTACGTACAGATATACACCACTTGTATGTCGCACGCCGCTGGTGCTCTCCACCCAGATGTACTTCACCAATTTCCCGCACAACTGCGAGGTTAGTATTCTTGATGTTTTTCTTCAATAACCACCCCACCCCCCTCCACAAACACACATACATACATACACACACACATATACACACAGACATACACACATGTATGCCGCACGCCGCTGGTACTGTCCACCAAGATGTGCTATACCATCTTCCCGCACAACTGCGAGGTTAGCACTCTTATCATTTTTGTCAATCCCAAACCTGCCAAAACAACACCTTCTCTAGCACACACAGGCGCTGATGTGAAGGAGAGGGGAAGGCTTTCTACAAAAGCGTGCGTGACCCATGCCAGTGATGCAATGTAAAGATGCAGTAACACGATCGTGTATATCAAGTCCGTATCATGAGGTCCGTATGAACAGTTTTTCACGCGCAGTCGTACGCGCCATATGCGCATCTCAATCGTGAGTAAGCGTATTGGACCGTACTGTTTGTATGACGCCTGCGTACCTAAAGCTGGCAATACAGACCTCATAGTACCGACTTGATATACATGCTTATGGGAGTACAGCCTTATGGTACGTACTATATGTACATGTATCCCTACAGCGGCTGGACGACACGTTTGTGTACATGCCGGGCTGGCACGGAGACGACACGGCCTGGGGAGTGGACTACGACACGACAAGCTGGGCTCTGATAGGGGCTCACTACAGCGACAAGTACGCCCTGTGCGCAGGTAAGTCAGCTGGGCTCTGATAGGGGCACACTACAGCGACAAGTACGCCTTGTGTGCAGGTAAGTCATCTGGGCTCTGATAGGGGCTCACTACAGCGACAAGTACGCCTTGTGTGCAGGTAAGTCAGCTGGGCTCTGATAGGGGCACACTACAGCGACAAGTACGCCTTGTGTGCAGGTAAGTCAGCTGGGCTCTGATAGGGGCACACTACAGCGACAAGTACGCCTTGTGTGCAGGTAAACCTTCATTCGCCCCCTTTGGTTCTCCAATGTTTTTTCTTCAATCCATGCAGGAGTGCTACAAATACGAATATATATTAGCATCTCCCTTCTTTTTTCATAATGTGCCTGCAATAGTCAATGATAGTCATATTGGCACAGCAAACATTCACCATATTATCTCTCTATCTTATTTTACAAAAAAGGAACACAGCAGTTGTTTAACCTGGTCAAGACATTTTGACCATTTGCTAAGCGTACAGTTTGTTGATCTAGAGGATAGTCTTGCTCAATGATGTTTGTTTAATGACTGTATGGTGGCTAAATGCTTATAATTCAGTTATTCTTTGCTTCTGTCGACAGTGGAGTCACCCAACGTCATCACAGGCTAAGCAACGAGCAGGCTTCCTGGATTCCTGAAGTTGAAGCTGATGGTCCTGCCTTAATTTCTGGGTCAATAAAATCTATCACATATCATCGCATGGTCTTTGTCGTTATTGTTGCCCTTCTCTACAACTCATAGGTAGTATACATGTCACAGATATACAGTTGTTCAGCAGAATCAACCTCATCCTATTTTAATCATTGTTGATACCATTTTTAGATCTGCTGCTTCAAGACTGGATGAAAATAATCAATTTTGCATGACCGCTAAAAAAGGGTAAAACCACAGACTACTACTATTTGGTGTATTCAAGCAGCTAATCTGGTGTGTGGTGGTGTATGCTGGATAGGAATATGTGGAGACGATGGTGTCACCTCCCTGAGGATGAACTGAACTGAACTACTATTATTAAATTGCTGGCAATGTAGAGTTTAGCCTCCACGCTGTAAATGACGCACCTGCTAATCTGACATGTCATCCAGATGGTGCAATGCTGACCTTTCTCATGAGTTACTGGGGACGTTCCACAAACCTTGTTTGTTGACGCTGGATATAGGGAATATAATTTGTCAAGAAAGTTCAATTTGCCACCTTAGCTTTTTACCGGCCTGGCTGAGTTGGAATGTTACCCTCCTGGCGAAAAGACTCTCTTTGCCAATTATTTCCCTTTTTGTCGAATTCTACGATCCGTACCCCCGTTAAGACAATTCCAATTTACTATCATTAAAAACAGAGAATTTTTGTTATTGTACTTTCCCATACCAGACATTTAAATAGGTTTGATATAAACATAAATTGACTAAAATAGAAATACTTTCTAATGAAATTTCAAACAACAGTATACACGTATGTATGGACTTATTACAGCTGTTGATTGACTACAGAGGAATATGTTGAAATTGTTTGTATGTGTTAGACATCGCGCATCCTGTGTCCTTCCGTCGGATCTACGTCAGTATTTCGAATCGATGGTTGCTAGGCGACGAAACGCCCCATCACATGAACAGCGGTGGTTGAACTCAGGTCAGTACTGCTTCTTTTTCTTGAAGAGACGACGGTTTATAAAACTCTCCGATGATGATTTGGGCAGCAATCGTTCTTTCCGTGGTTATCACAGTGGTGTCTACCCAAGGTATGCACTTTTATTGGAGTTATCAAGAAGCTAAATGTCGTCAAAGTGCTATGACACACCTTTAAATGGCAAAAATGTTGTCTACTTTACGTGTATGGCCGGTAAAATGTGGGTGGCACGGATGCAAACCTGTAGCAGATTGACTTCCAGAGACGAAACGATGCTCTATTTTCTATAATCAGAATCTGCATATAAATATTTATGCATGACAAGTGCTGTGTTTGATCCTTTTGACTTTGACTTTATTAGATCCTTTTGTATCATGACATTTACAATATGAATAGTCACAAATACCACAAAACATATGGTAACGTCCACCACAATAGGTTAGCAAATTTGTCGTTGTTCTTATTCAACTTCTCTAGAATCGGTCAGTTATTGAATGATAAGTGAATAGACGGAAAAAAACTTTATTGCGCATTTTTTCACTCTTGATTGAGTACATGTCATAACAAAATAAGACCAATACTCAAATAAGGCCAGTGCATTGTTCTCTTTCCTTTATAATTGCCTTCTGTTACAAAATAGCTTAAGCAATGATTATGATTATGAATTCTCAACCTTGTTTTCATTCAGACTGCCCAGCTAACAGTCACTGGGTGTACTGCGGTTCCGCCTGCCCTCAGACATGTGACTCCAGCCCGTTCCAGATCTGCGCGGCCGTGTGTCTGACCGGCTGTGAGTGTGACCGCGGGTACGTGAAGCACAACGGCGTCTGTATCCGCCAGGACGACTGTCCGACGAAAGGTGGGGATAATTGTTTGTTTGTTTGTTTGTTTATTTGGTTGTTTGTTTATTCCGTGTCACCATCTGCATGGCCAATCAATCGTTTGTGTGAAGCCAGTTACGTCATTCCTGGCGGTGTCTGTATCCGTCATATCAACGGTCCGGCAAATGGTGAGGATTGCTTTCTGCTTTCTCGCTTTGATTGTCTGTTTGTTTGTCTGTCTGTTTCTTGTGTGCTCTGTCTGTCGTTCTGTGTGAACGGCTGTCCGTGTGACGTCGAGTATGTCATTCACATTTTTTTCATTTGTTTATTTTTTCTTATCACAGAATGTCCCGCTAACAGTCGCTCGTCCGACTGTTGCGCCGCCTGCCCTTAGACGTGTGAAGTAAAGCAGCTGTTTGGTTGCCTGTTGTTTATCTATTTATTTATCCGTGTAATGAGTTGTATCATTGGCAAATAAATAAATAAATAAATATTTGTTTATTTATTTATCTATTTTTGTTTACCACAGAGTGTCCTGCTAACAGCCACTGGTCCGACTGCGGCTCGGCCTGTCCCCAGACATGTGAAGTGACGAGCGGACTGTTCGCCTGTCTAGCCGTCTGTGTGCCCTCATGTGTCTGTGACCGCGGCTTCGTGTCACACTACGGAGCCTGCATCGAGCCGGACCAATGTCCCGGAGGTATTTAAAGTTTTTTGTTTGAGTTTTCGTTCCCGTTCCCTCAGTTAGCATTAAGCTATTCTCCTAGCGTCAGGAGGTCAGCCAAATAGCAGAACTTTACGCAGGCAACTGGACTTTAGAAACCATTAAATTCTATATGACCAATAAGTGAAGGCCAAAAAAAAATGCTATTTTACCATTAACAAAGCTTGCATATCTTTTATTTGCCATCAAACAAATGTAATGAGTAAGTAGTCAGTCTTCTCCGAGTAAAACAAAACGGCGTTAGGTTAACATACATACTTCGTGTACATAAATGTTGTACATATACATGTATGTACAATGCACATCAAAATTGACTTATTACATTTTGTATATGAATATAGCTTTTGCTTTGTAGCTTGAACGTCTGGATCTTATCTAGTTGCAGAGATTGGATGTCTAACCTTTATAAACGTCTAAATGTAAACTCTACTTTGTTTTGTTGCGTATCTGTTTTTAATGTTATTATCAAAGAGTCTTCAATATAGTCACAATCTGTTGTTAATACAATAGAATCACAAAACACGTTATCAAAAATAAGTTGTACCCATTTTGTTCACCTTGTCTGGAACAGGTAACCCCATGTTGGTTGGACGTTAGACTGAGTGCCTCCCTGTCCGGATGGAGACCATAGCTGGATCATGGAGTGAATAAAACCCACATGGAATGCAATGGCCTTTGTGTTCTTTATGGGATGCATGGATGTATAGTGCTCTTACAGTAAAAATGACATTATGTGAATACGTTAGAAAAAAATCATTTTAACTCAGCAGCTGTATACAGTATTGTTGACATGTCACACGCAAATAAACGTTTCTTAACTACCGAATATCTGTGATTCAAAGAACATGGATGGATAAAACTATCAAAATTAAGATCCTACTTGCTTAATCAAATAATTTAATTAGACGTAAAGGTAAAGGTGAACGTTTTGGTATAAACCATGATAATAACAAGAATTTCTAAAGACGAAATAATATATATATGAATAGTTCTGGATTGACTAAACATTTGGTACAAAAGAACTATGTAGAAACGGATTGCCATATATTGTAAGGCATCACATGTTCTGATCCTGCGCCCTTAGTAGGATATACGCCAGAAGATCGAATCGATGGTTGTTAGGAGACAAAACGCCCAGTAAAAATATGGATGGTTGGATTAATATTTTCAACGTACTTTTTTTTTTTTAATAATAAGTGCCATATTTCCAACGGATCAACGTCAGCAGCCCACATAGCATGGCCATATCGTATCTTAACACATTACTATTGTGCTTTTAATACCAGAAACTTCAATCAATTTGATATAACATTATATATATAAACTGACTGATACCCAAAAGACGCGTTTCTAAAATAAAATGGACACATGTATGAATAGCAAAACATAAATCTAGATTAACTATATATACATATTCTTGTACAGAAGAACATGTCAAAGAAGTTTGCTGGAAGTTTAAGCCTACATCCTGCGTCCTTCGACAGGACATGCGTCAGTACTGTAGTTCGAATCGATGGTTGCTAGGAGACGAAACGCCCTATCACATGAGCAGAGGTTGGCGAACTCAGTACTGGTGCGTTTTTTTTCAAGAGACGACGGTGTATAAAAACTCTTGGATGATGATTTGGGTGCCAATCGTTCTTTCCGTGGTCATCACAGCGGTCTCTTCCCAAGGTATTCACTTTTCCTAGTCTTGTAAGGAACCTTAGTGATGCCTGGGTGTCACTTATTATATACTCCGCATGTTTATTTAGCAAACATATGGAACGGGACGTACAGTAACGGGGGATATGTAATGATATAGTTGGCATGTCAGAAAAAGCCGACAAGGAGGCAACGGCGCGTGAGCGAAGTTATTTTTGACCGTCAAAACCCCGCTTGCAATTGCTGAATAAATACCCGCATCAAAGATTTTTTGGCTATACTGGAATAAGAACAAGTCACAAAAACATGTTCAAAATCAATAGATACAAGGTAAACTAACTTTTCTTCCCTTTTAGTTATATCAGAAATAGGGTTTGTCCGGCTGAATCAGAAATCTGATTATGACTACAATACGTGTGAAAAAAATGTTTTACAATCATCTCTTTACTGTATAGCCAACATTTAACTTCAAAACGACATTCGTCGTCATTAATTGTAATAGCCTTTATTGCACATTCATGCCCTATCGGGCTAAGTACAGGCATATAGATACAAATGGTAGTTATGCAGTAAACATGGTTTCTAAGACTAATCTAAAACATAAATTCTAAAACTATTCTAATACATTTGTTCGGCTTCTTCTCGTTTCTTAGTTATGTTAAATATGTAGCTTGAGATGTGTTTGTACAATGTCGTTTGATCATTCCACCCATCCTTGTTGCTTACAGACTGCCCTGCTAACAGCCACTGGAATAACTGCGGCTCTGCCTGCCCGGAGACGTGTGACTCCAGCCCGTTCCAGATCTGCGTGGCCGTCTGTATGACCGGCTGTGAGTGTGACCGCGGATACGTGAAGCACAACGGCGTCTGTATCCGCCATGACGAATGCCCGGCTAAAGGTGGGGATATTTGTTGGTTTGATTATTTGTTTGTTTGTTTGCTCTGTCATGCGCCGAGATGGTCGCCACCCTATGCGCCATCAGGCAACTTTGACTTTGACTTGCTTATCACAGAATGCCACTCTGACAGTCACTGGTCTGGCAGTGCCGGTTCGGCGTGCCCTCAGACGTGTGAAGTGATGTGGAGCTGTGCGGCTGCCTGTTGTTTATTTATTTGTTTATTTTAGTTTACCACAGTGGTGTTCGAACATGTGGCTCATCATTTCACACGTCTGAGCCACATGTTCAAGTGCCTATTGTTCATTCATTTATTTATTTATTTGTTTGGGCTGTTCGGCTAGCTGTTGTATAATTGTTTTATCTATTTATTTGTTTATCTACTTTTTACCACAGAATTCCCCGCTAACAGCCACTGGTCCGACTGCGGTTCGGCCAGTCCTCAGGCATGTGAAGTAAGCCAGCTGTTCGGGTGCTTCTTGTTTATTTATTTATCTATTTATTTATTTGTTTGTGTTTGTTTAGAATGCTCCGCTAACAGCCACTGGTCTGACTGCGGTTCGGCCTGCCCCAGACGTGTGAGATGACGAGCGGGCTGTTCGGCTGCCTGTTATTTGTTTTATTTATTTGTTTATCTACTTTTTTACCACAGAATACCCCCCTAACAGTCACTGGTCTGACTGCGGCTCGGCGTGCCCCCAGACGTGCGTGACGAGCGGGCTGTTCGGCTAGCTGTTGTTTAATTGTTTTATATATTTATTTGTTTATCTACTTTTTTACCACAGAATGCCCCTATGACAGCCACTGGTCCGACTGCGGTACGGCCAGTCCTCAGGCATGTGAAGTAAGCCAGCTGTTCGGGTGCTTCTTGTTTACTTATTTATCTATTTATTTATTTGTTTGTGTTTGTTTAGAGTGCCCAGCTAACAGCCAGTGGTCTGACTGCGGTTCGGCCTGCCACCATGACGTGTGAAGTGATGAGCGGCCGGCTGTTCGGCTGCCTGTTGTTTATTTATTTATTTGTTTATTTTTTGTTTACCACAGAATGCCCCGCTAACAGTCACTGGACCGACTGCGGTACGGCGTGTCCCCAGACGTGTGTGACGAGCGGGCTGTTCGGCTGTGGTGCCGCCTGTGTGCCCTCGTGTGTCTGTGACGACGGGTTCGTGTTAGAGTCGCCCCATCACGGGGTCTGCATCGCGCCTGACCAATGCCCCGGAGGTAACGTTATAGTCATGGAATATATGTCTTTTATAAATCCCGAGTGGATAGAGTTATATATAAGTTATATAGAATCTTATGCATATGTGAGTAACATAGTGTTAATGTTAATGCTATCTGAGAGAGCCGTCGATACTACCGGTAGAGATCCCGATCGGAGCCTCTGCTAACGGATATCGAGACTCAGATGAGAGGAATGTGGTTTCCCAATGTAAATGTTGTTTCTGAGAGAAGAGCTAAGGCTTTGGTTTGGTTTGATACAGATCTCCATTTAGTAGTAAACCAAACTCCGGGTAGGAAATGTGACGTAGACCTAACAGAACATGTTTTTCAGAATAGTGGTGGACTTGAATAAAGTAGTTCTAAACGGGAACTATGCGGCTACAGCGTCTTTTCTGAAAATGCATCTTAAGTATATTCGGCTGCCTTAAGGTTGTCCGCTACTGTTTGTCATATGCGTGTTTTAGAAAATACGTTTTAATCAGTCACTTTGTCTGTTACAGGAAACCCCATGTTGACCGGACGTTAGACTGACTCCCGCCCTCCCTGTCCGGGATGGAATCCTCAGCTCCAGGTGGCCATGTACCTGGATCATGGAGTGAATAAAGTTCACTTGGAAAGCGATGGTCTTTTGTGTTGTTTGTGCGTTGTGGAATGGGTGAATGAATAAAGGGTCTTTATTTGACATCTGGACCTACCCTGGGGGCCATCCGAGATCGGGCAGGCTAGGACAGTTATTCGGTAGCCCAAGACAATTAGGCCCGCCGAGCTCCTATTAGCGCCCCGGTGAGTTTTTAAAAGCCCGATTAGGCCCACCTGCCCTTCGGGCTTTAACTCCCCCGGAGCGCTAATGTGAGGTCGGCGGGCTGACTGCCTTGGCTCCCCGAACAAAACTCGCGAACAAATCTTGCTAGCTACCCGGTTCTGTCTGGCTCCCAGGGTAATCTGGACCATGTTGGATTACAAAGTACTTCTGATTCAAGTATAATTATCATGATTTCAATGAAATGCCTTATTGCGAATAAGGTTGTGAAAAGTCATTTTCACTCATTCAATAAGTTTTCATACATTTCCATCCAAACGCATTCTACTACGCAAAGGCGAAACAGAGTCGTCAGAGGGACTCCATCTGTCAGGAATAAATGACTGACGGTACTCTGCTGTAGGAGAATGTCCAAACGCAAAGTTTGTGATAGCTGTTTATTCGATTCTAGAGATTGATGGCAAGGTTGTCCTCCTCTGTAGATCCCCATACAAAGCTAGTAGATACTGTAATATCAATAAACGGTACGGTGTTGAAAAAAAAATGCCTGACTCACTTTTCTGTCACACATCCTATTCGAGAGCTTAATAATCAGGCTCCACATCTCACATCTGCTTGACTATCAGAAATTACAAGGCGTTAGGCCACGTTGATTTGATTATATGGATGACATCCGCGCTCGCACCAATTTTCGACCATTTCCAAAACAAGAAATCTTTTTAAAAAAGCTGTGCCTTGCCGCGTGGTAGGAATATCGTCAGGAAAAAGTGGGTCGGCACTTCAAGCCTGGCAAGGCAAAATGCTGTGCGTTGGCGTGCAGTAGGGATAATTTGCTTGTCTGCTAAATACGTATTATGGTAGCGAAAGCCTTGTATTGATCTGTTAATCTTGTTGTAAATATATGTAGGTGTCTTAAAATATGATGTTGCATTTTCTGACGTTCGACAACTAATAAATATGAAATAATTAGACCTTATTTCAAGGATATACAGTAACAATTTTAATTTATTTCATTTCTGTGAAAGGATAGCTGAGTGAGTACTGTATGGTTAGCAGGAGTTCAGGTACTTTGGTCAGCTGAGAGGGTACAGCATGCACAGCAGGCGTCCAGGTATTGTGGCCAGATGAGTGGGTACTGCATGCACAGCAGGAGTCCAGGTATTGTGGCCAGCTGAGTTAGTACCGCATACACGGCAGGAGTCCAGGTATTGTGGTCAGCTGAGTGGGTATTGCATGCACAGCAGGAGTACAGGTACTGTGGTCAGCTGAGTGGGTACTGCATGCACAGCAGGAGTCCAGGTACTGTGGTCAGCTGAGTTAGTACCGCATACACGGCAGGAGTCCAGGTATTGTGGTCAGCTGAATGGGTACCGTATGCACAGCAGGAGTCCAGGTACTGTGGTCAGCTGAGTGGGTACTGCATGCATGGCTGGAGTCCAGGTACTGTGGTCAGCTGAGTGGGTAATGTATGTATGGCAGGAGTCCAGGTACTGTGGTCAGCTGAGTGGGTATTGCATGCATGGCTGCAGTCCAGGTACTGTGGTCAGCTGAGTGGGTACTGCATGCGTGGCTGGAGTCCAGGTACTGTGGTCAGCTGAGTGGGTATTGCATGCATGGCTGGAGTCCAGGTACTGTGGTCAGCTGAGTGGGTACTGCATGCACAGCTAGAGTCCAGGTACTGCGGTCAGCTGAGTGGGTACTGCATGCACAGCAGGAGTCCAGGTACTGCAGTCAGCTGAGTGGGTACTGCATGCACAGCAGGAGTCCAGGTACTGTGGTGAGCTGAGTGGGTACTGCATGCACAGCTAAAGTCCAGGTACTGCGGTCAGCTGAGTGGGTACTGCATGCACAGCAGGAGTCCAGGTACTGTGGTGAGGTGAGTGGGTACTGCCTGCACAATTTGAGGTACTGTGGTAAGTTGAGAGGGTACTATATGAATGACTGCAGTTCAGGTATATGTACTATGGTAAGATTGAACAATTAGTTAAAAATAAATTGTCTTTTGACAAATTTGAATTGAACAACTTATGTGAAACGTGTTGTTTATCAGATGGCATAGCTTTGTATATTGCAATATTTGATGTAGTTCATCAGAGCAGTGTGCATTTGTGCTAATCACAATGAAGTAAGGAAGGTGTGTTTGTCTTTACACAAATGACATTTGTAAACAATGCAAAGAATGGTTGAAGTGAAATCGTGTCAATTCTATTCTAAAAGGTAATGCAGTGTTTGTATATTCTCTACATGCATAGTTTGCTTGGCTTCGTATGTATAGGGCTATTCAGACGTGATGTAAATTTTCTTAACAAACAAAAGGGTTTTCATATGGATGTGGGTCATAGTGACGACAATGGTCTGCCATGCTGCATTACCTATTTGTATTTCATTGCATCATAGCTGAAGGTAACACAGCCTTTTTCAGTCTTAAACTTTAATGGCAAATTTTCAGGTATTCTCCACAGTCAATAGTGGGTATTTGAACAGATCAGAAGGTATACAGTTTATTGGTATGTAAATGTTTTAAATGTGCAGTCGACAATGGTTGCAATTATGGTATTGAGTAAATAAGCTCTGTATTTGTTCAGTAGGTAATTTATGTTTACTGTCATGATAATATATATAGTAGCATTGTCATGTACTGTCTGGTTGTTGACTTGGTGTAATACTTTGAGTCAATCTTGTCATCTCTCTCAAGACAGATTGAAACGCTGTTATCCTCTTTGGTTCAAACTCTAGTATGGCCAAACCTTCAAGTGAGGTAACTCTGCTTAGAGCAACATATACCATTCCAGGGCTAAATACACTTGGTCCTATATCAAGTACAACTTTTGACAATGATAGGCCTTGTACTTTGTGGCAAGTTGATGCGTAAGAAAGTTGGAGTGGAAACTGTGTCCGGGTGAAAACAGTGCTGTAGCGTGCAAAGAATTTTGCTGTGATTGCTGAGATAAGAATAGCATTGTTCTTGGTAGGGTCTTGTAACATTTGACCAACCCTGGGATTGTCAAACTTGACGTAGACTCCTGTAACAGTTGGCACATTTGAGTTGTATTGTTGGTCATTTTCAGAGTCTTGTGATAGGAAGTCCTCCACTGTACCCTGTGCACCATTTACAAGTCCATCCTCGCTCAGAATGTTTCTTAGTAGCATGACTCGACAACCTTTAGCAAGGCGAAGTTCTTTCTCAAGTCCTGCTGTTTCACTGGTGTCTTCTGATATTAGATCTTGTTCAGGTATGTTGTTTGCATTGACAGGACCATCCGTCATTTCATCTCTTGCTGTCAGTACATGTATCTGAGTATCTGTTTGAGCATATAGTCTTTGCAGTTCTTGCATGTTATGCTCTATGGCCTTTTTCCTTGTTGGGAAAATGTGAAGAGCCATGGAAAAGGCAGATTGTTCAATCTCTGCTCTTCTTTTGATGCAAGTTGAAAGGAGGGCAATATCTGCATTGGTTGGCAGTCCAACTCGTACTCTGTTAAGGAGTTCTGTAAACTCTTTGTCAGTTTTTTGTCTGTGATTGACAGTTAAGAATAATGGCTTGAATAGTGATCTCCACAAGTGAGTGAAAGGTTCTTGTTGGTTTAGTGAATCTTCGAATATGAATTTTCCGAAGACCGGTTTGAGCTGGTAGAAATCACCAAAAGCTATGATGTTGAGGTTCCCAAAGTAGCTGTGTTGGTCAGCTGTAGTGTCTTTGATCTCTGATAGGCGGAGGTGAATGTGTTCCAGTCTGACATTGCTGATCATGCTTATTTCATCAATGAAAACTGTGTGTACATTGCTGAATTTGCGTCGAAGTTGTGACAGTTTCTCAGCACTGAGTGGTAGGTACTGGGTTTTACCTCTTCGGCTATGGTCAACAGGCAGTGATAGAGCTGAATGTACTGTGAAGCCACCAATGTTGTAGGCAGCGACACCTGTTGGTGCAGTGAGCATTACAGGAGATGTTGGGCAGTTTGATGTACGGATCAAGTACTCATTCAAAACTTTTATTAGAAAGCTTTTGCCACAGCCTGCTCCTCCCGTCACGAAGAGTCTCAACGGTTGTGGTTTTGGAGAGGCTCGGTCTGCTTGGTGTCTGTTCATCAGTAAAAAGTGTTCTTTCACTGTGTTAAACACGTGCTGTTGGTCATGTGACATGTTATTGAGTGCGTCAAAGAATGCATCATCAGCCATTGTGTAGCGAGATACAGTATTCCATGCAAGTGAATCATCATGTAACATTGTGAGGTTTTCTGAAGATATCATGTCAATACTATTAGTTTGAGCAACAGATGCTGCTGCTTGTTCTGCATTTTGTGCTGTCCATTGTGCATCAAGATGAAGTCCTTCAGTGTTAAAGTCATGTTCAGTTTGCAACTGTTGGTGAGTCACATTGGGGGCAAGTGTGGTAGCAATAGATGTTAGATCATCTGACAGCAGGCGTACTTGCATGATAGCTTGTTCTATATCTGATGTGAAATGAAAATGCTGTGCAAGACTATTGTCAAATTGATCCTTCTTAGCAGAGAAAGCATCTTGAGCACAAGCATATTCAGCAAGGATGTCGTTTTCATTTCTCCATGGGTAGTACATGTACAAGAGACCGTAGAAATAGTCATCTCCATTTCCAGAGGATAGTTTTGAACTTCTAACACATGCAAGCTTTTGACGTTTCTTTATCCATCTGTCACATTGTTGTAACTTGATAGTTTGAGAAGCTTCTGATGGCTCAATGGATGTAATGGAGTATGTTGCGGCAAAGGTGAATAATGACATTGTATCCCAGGGATCACCATGTGGTCTCATTGCATAGTATTGAGCTGTTCCCTTTGTGAAAATGTCAGATGATGAATCATCAAGTTTGTCGAGGTCATCTTTGGTTTGAGCAGACGCATTCTTTTGTGTGGTGGTTTGGCATTGATTGACACTGTTTGTCTCGATGATTGTATGAGTTGCAGGTTTGCAAGTCTGTAGCCAACTTCTTGTCCTCCAACTAGGCGGTGGCTGAGTACAGTGTTACCAATCTGGGCTAAACGTGCTCTTTTTGTACTGTTAGGTGGTAGATGTGACAGACCAGCATAGATAGCTGTTTGAAGATTATCAGGCTCAGCTTTTGAGATGTACATACATGCATAGTAAGCAGCACCATACTTTGACCCAACCATTTGTATGTCCATGTTAGACTGCATATGTAAGAGCAATGTAGGGCTATATGCATTGATCCAGATGTCCTGTTGTGTTCGTTTTGTAACATAAAATTGTGCGCTGCGATTAGCATCAACATCTAGCCTGAGTCGTGTGGTCTGTGACACTTCTCGAGGGAAGTGAAATCGACACTTTGTTCGTCCCTTCTCACATGTTCTTGTGTGATGATGCCGTTGGTATTTGGACACTAGTTCATGTAAGAGAGAGTTTTCATCATCAGGTAGCTGTGTGGACACATATTTGTCAATGAATTCAGGTGCTCTTTGCCTTCCTTCTATGGTATCAAGGTTGGGGGCATTCTCAACCAGAACATACAGTGCAAGTGAGGAGAACCTCTTAACTGAAATTCGACACGAATCCAGTGGTCCGTAATCACACCAATAGGATGTTGCGGACTGTTCAATATGAAGCGTAGCAGTGCATCAGTGCGCCGGTTAAAGTGTATGGCACACATGACAGGGTCTGATCTCATCAGGTTCCATTTGTCTTGCTGAGGTAATGCTTTAGCTTCCTCATATGTCAGATCAGGATTGAGAGACATAAACAGCTCTGGCCAGTTCAAGTCATTTGCTGACACAGTGAGAAACCAAGTTGGTGGGCCAATTGTGTTGATTTTTGCTAGTAGGTTAAGCAGTTGGTCCTTAAAGTATGCTGCTGTTCCACGGATGTTCTTCATGAAAGTGTATGATGTGCTTTCAACATCTTCATGAATATTCTGACGCAGATCACCTGCTGTCAGAGGTTGTGGTGAAGATTGTGAGGTATCATTACCTTGCTTTTGCATTCTACACACAATTGATATCTGACTGTACAGTTTCTTGATTTCATATGAGTTCAAAGCAAAGAAGAGCCAAGGGATATTTTTCCTCCAGATATCATTGATATTAAGTAGTCGTGACTGGAAGTACTGTAAGTCTGTCATAGGTATTTCTCTCATCTGTTGGAAACCATTACAACCATATGGATACAGCTGAGGGAAGCAGTGTTCCTCGAGGTCTTTCTCCTTAAAAATACTTTGTGGTGCTGATGTTTCACGAGGGAGAGATACTGATGGTACAGTGTCTGTTGCACTCTGCAACAGAGATTGTAAGGGAATATTTGGATTGATGTAGTTGCATGGAAAAGCAGACAGCTCTGTGACATTAGAAGATCCATTTGATTGATGGATTTCATCATAGTTGGCAAGATTTGAATGGAATTCGCATGATGTTTCCTTCCAATCTTCAAAGGAAGCTATGTTTACATCTGAGTAAAGACTATTGTTAGTGATCAGCCATGTTAGAGCTTCATGCATGTGAGTATATCGCACAATGTATTGTGGATCATTTCTTTGTGTTCTATCGTTAGTTTCGGAGGGATGTACTATTACGATTCCTGATGTGTTTTGACAGCGTGGTAAGAGATTGCAAGATGTTTCAATGTTGGTAGAGAAACTTATGGCTTGGCCTTGTTCACCATATTGTCCACCTGGTAGGATAACAAGCTTTACAAATGTGTACTTCAGGCTGACAAGTCTTGTCTCCATTCTAGTAAGCTGTTTTATACATGATGGGATATCACCTGGGTCCATATTGTTAGTCCAAGCATGGGTATTGGGTTTTGTCTTTCAATAGCAGTTGAACACTTTGAACACAGATGGCATTGATCAGAGTTATTTTGATGTGCGTACTTCATAGTATCTGTTACAGAAATGTTGCAGGCTCTTACTTGCTCATGAAATAAGAATTTTCTACACAGAATGCAATAGTATTTTGGTTGCTGCTGTATGTAGCAATGGAATGCTGGGAACTCTGATTTGTACCCTTCGTTAGTATGCTCAGTGTGACCTGTGCTATGTTCTTTCACATACTTGTTAGCAGTTGTATTCCTTTGGTAGTCACGGCACTTCTTTAGACGTTCAGCTCTATGCTGAGAAGTTTCATTAGCTGCTTTGTTTCTGTAGTTTAATCTTTGTTTTGCAAGTCTTTTTAACCTTTCGTCAGATGTTTCATTTTGTTTCCTGGCTTTGTTACATTCTCTTCGCTTAGCAAGTCTGTCTGCTTTTTTATCAGCTGTCTCTCTTTGTTTCTCGGCTTTGTAGCATTCTCTTTGCTTAGCAAGTATGTCTGCTTTTGTATCAGCTGTCTCTCTTTGTTTCCTGGCTTTGTAGCATTCTCTTCGCTTAGCAAGTCTGTCTGCTTTTTTATCAGCTGTCTCTCTTTCTTTCCTGGCTTTGTAGCATTCTCTCCGCTTAGCAAGTCTGTCTGCTTTTTATCAGTTGTTTGTGGTTTCTTAGTTTTAAAATGTGTGCATTGCTTTGCAATTCCGTCAGCATTTTGTTCAGCTGTTTCTGTTGCTATGTTGGGTGTGTACTGTGTTCTTTGGTTTGCATAGCTGTCTGCATTTTGGTTAGTTGTTTGCTTTGTGTCACTTACTTGTTGATACATGAACATGTCTTGTTTCTTTGCACTCAATTTGTGTTTCGCAGAATTATGTTGACCCTTTGAAGTCCTTGTATAAAAGAAGATAGGTTTAGAGGTTGTAAGGTGCCTTCAATCAGTACCGATTTAGATGGTGGTACTAATGAGTTAACTTTCTGAGCCTGTAGAAAGCTGTGTGATCCCATTGGCTCATTGTTGTCAGTCAGTGTCAAATAGCATACATCCAGTTCCGTAACATCACTTGTCAATTCAATGTTTTCTGATTGCACTGCTACAAGCTCAAAGTTGCATGTTAGACTTGGTTTCCAATTAAGTGTTTGTAAGAATTGACAAAGGTTAGTAATCGTCATGTGCCTACTTAAAGCAGATGAGCCATTATCATCAGGCAGTGCTGTTGTTTGACTTCTGGCATGTGAATCATAAACAAAATAATTGTTACCAGTATGCAGTAAGGCTACTGTGGAACCACTTGATCCAGATGCTGTTATGAGCAAACATGTGTCAGATATAGCAAATGCTTCTTCTAGGGCTGTCTGCAATGTGTAGTAGGGATAATATGCTTGTCTGCTAAACACGTCTCCAGTATATCGCTCTTTGATTGTTATGTGCAAAGTGTTGTTTCCAATCTGCCAATAATTGGGCAGATCATCAACTGATAGGTAAGATACAGTAGGCGGTAGAGATGGTTTTATGCGGTTGTAAAGTGCATCACCTTCAAACAGTACAGTATCAAGATCTGTGGATGTCCAGGAAGTTGCTTGTTTGTTAGCAGAGTGATAAAGGATAGCTATCAAAGAATTTGCAGTACATTGTTTACCTCTACTAGTTTCATTGAAAATGTTGTTGCCTTGGTGGTAGTTTCCTGACAGTGTAGCTTCACACATTATGGATAAGTTGAATCAGTAACTTATACTTTAGAAATGTACAATGTATGTAGATTTCGAGTGTGCGTATTCAAGTTATTTATGTTTGATGTCTGTTCAATGACAGAAGCTTATTTAGTTATGTGTGTAAGTGCAGTTTGCACGGTGAGTGCGAGAGCACAGAGGCAGGGTTGGACTTGTAATTGGATTGAGTGCGAATGCACAGTCTGCACGGTGGCAGGGTTGAACTTGTTGTTGTATTGAGTGCGAATGCACAGTCTGCACGGTGGCAGGGTTGAACTTGTTGTTGTATTGAGTGCGAATGCACAGTCTGCACGGTGGCAGGGGTTGAACTTGTTGTTGTATTGAGTGCGAATGCACAGTCTGCACGGTGGCAGGGGTTGAACTTATTGTTGTATTGAGTGCGAATGCACAGTCTGCACGGTGGCAGAGGTTGAACTTGTTGTATTGAGTGCGAATGCACAGTCTGCACGGTGGCAGGGGTTGGAAGATTGAGTGCAAAAGCACAGTCTGCACGATGGCAAGGATTGGTAATAAGTGGCAGTGATTAGACTTTGTCTACTTGATGGCGTATTTCATTCAATATACACTTTGGCTTCAACACGGTCTGGTCTGTGCTGTGAAGAAATCTGCAATCGAAGACTGAAAGAGAAGGAAAACAATTTCTTGTGTCAACATTAAAACCAACTGAAAGAGCATATGCATATTTATTGATAGAATACTAGTGGTTTCTAAACATATGACAATGGAGGTTTAAATAGACCTTGACATGAATAAGGGTAGCCAATTTCATGGCATTCTTCAATATTTGTTGTAGAGAGGATCTGCTCTCCACCGACAGCATAAATCTTTTTTAAAAATGGGACCAAAATGAAGGCAATACGATAGAACAGTCATGAGAAGACACTTAAAGATGGCAAACGTTAGTTGGTAAGCAAGAAAGTAAGACACGAATGTGCTCAATCATGTGAAAATAGAATTATCCGAAAAGAGGGAGGGGGCTGTTTTGTTTCACTTCGTCTTTTCGTGTTTATGAAATTATGTTCACGGCCGGACAAACCAGCGTCTTTTATTACACTTGTTAATAATTTGTTAACCTACAATGTCAGGGAAATACCACCCAGGTAACAAAATTGTCCGACAAATTATGCACAAAGAAAACTGATCTAACGGCAAGGAACCTTAATCCGACGGATTTGAGTATATTCAACACTGAACCATGAATAAACAAGCGGGCTTTTGCGCATTCCGGAAACTGTTTAGTGCACTGTTTACTATGTTTCCCCGCCCTTAGTACACGTGCATTGGTCTCCCACTTTGCGTGGTTTGTAGAAAATAACACTTCAAAGAGAGTGTAACGATAGCAAGTCCTTGGGATTCTATTCCCAGTGGAACTTTAATCCGTGACAATAATATAACAAGGCTGTTTATCAATGGATTTCATATTTACAACGACATTAATTTGTATCAATCGGCAGCCACTTACTCGAGGTTTAAATGGCAAATCGGCATGTCGGTAAACTGCCGGTATCGCGATCAAAACTTGGCCCGAAAACACATCAACCAGCGGCAAATCAATTCTGCTGTTGCACTACACGGTTATGATGTTCTATGAAATTTTTCATCCATTGTTTGGTAAGCAAATGGCGGTAAATACGTCGTTTTGCGAATGGCTCCCCAAAAATATACCTGCAAAACACACTACAAACTCCCTACGATACGTCCCCATGTCGGGGCCAGTTGGTTTCGCCGGTAAGATTCGTCTTGCTGACTTTGGATGTGAGCACTTTGACAATAGGGGTGAAGGGACGTACTTTCAAAATGGCGCATGTTCGGAAGGCCGCAGAATTGACGTAACAAAGCCTGCACTGTATTTGAAACAGGGACTCTTCAAGGCATGTTGGTTGTCTTGAATGGACAGTTTATTAACTTTTCGCTATATTTACTGTGATGATGAAGGAGTAATGTGAGGATGAAAAGTAGAAATCCTTGAAATTACGATACCTGCCCCCCTCCCACGGCTTGAATTACGAGATGTAAACATACCGAAGATGGATTAACTTGTCGCTGCAGCGTGCGATCTTTGTGAGCTCAATCTTACAAGGTTTTAAGTCGTATACCTAACTGGTTTTGTAAAGCACTCAAAAGAATTTGCATACCGGAGCTAGTTTTTGACTGACAGATGGGTTCTGAAAATCACGGTTTAACCTCCCGTCACGGATAATAACGTTCCTTGCCGTTAGCTACGGCCTCACAAAGTCTGATAAAACAATGATTATTTTAGGAATCACTACGATAAAACTACAAGTTTGACATCTATATTAGCCAGAATATTATCTTACATATTCCAAGGCGTTACATTTTATTTCTGAATTAGCGATAACTTTGAAAGAAATGATGTTATAAAGACTAGGAAATTTATCTACGTACAAACCTGCTGATGCAAAATTGGACTCACACCGGAGTTTCTTAGGCATGCGTTCTGAAATGCGGCGCATATAGAATATGCATTGCAAACAAACACTTATTGCTTGCCGCAGGGCTAGGGTTGATGTTTGAAATATAAAAAAATGATCCTAAATATTATCTATTGCGACTTCTCGTGTGACGTTTTGTGCTGGCGCTCTCCTAAACTCACGTTAGCGTTTTGCTGCGGTCTCGGAAGGTCTCCCATGCGATCTGCAACGTTTTGATGACGTCATGGCTACTTATATATTCACATACAATTTATTAGCCTGATTCGAGAATAATTTCATCTTTATGAATAGCTAATGCATTTTTTTTGCGAGATAATACACTTGATTTCATGCCACTCAAAATGAATTTAGAATTTTACCATACAAACGCTTCATTCATTAAATGTAACCAAATATTAAATGCTTTTAGAACCGACCGCAAACAGAAACAAATACGTAAAACGGACGGTTTAAAATTCAACGAGGATGTACCATTGTCTGCCTAAGCCGTCAAACTTGTCCATGAGAAAGGCGATTTGGAAGGGCCTTTGAAAGGGTCTTTGGAAGAGCAAGGTTAACAGGTCCGTCCATTGATCCATGGAAAAGACCTGGCGTAAAGCCTTGCCTGGCGGCAAGGCAAAAAAAGTTTTCGACCACACAATAAATTGTGCAAAGCAGCTGTAGAATGAGCACAAATATTCCGTAGATTGAAAAAAAAAGGATCAGAAAACAGCTAACTAATGCCATATATAGAATGCCAAAATGAATCTAAAGTCAAAGAATAAGATCTGAAAGGACGGAAAGAAAAAAAAAAATCTATTGTTGGTTGGGGGAGGTACCAGCACAGAAAATTCAGGTCCAGAGGATCATGGTATACCATACTATGTGTGTTTAGTCCTATGTTCAACCTTCCTGGCCACTTTGATTTCATACTGAAGGCAACTTTTTTTTTTGGCCAAACTTTTTTTTTTATTCGCTCGCTCGCATCAGTTTTGGAGTTCCCGGAGGATGTCATGATCATCCATATAATCAAATCAACATGGCCTTACATGTACAGTGTACATGTAACGTTATATCCAATACAATCATCATCATCGTATCCAATAGAAGATATAACGTTACCAATATATATTAAAACATAGCTTTGAGCATAGTAGAAAGATATACAGAATTTGATTTAGTTTGGCTGTAAGAAATGTTACAAAAGTCGGTTCAGTAGCGTATTATTAAACCACAATTGTCTGGTTTTATGAAAACTTTGCGACGGCACACAAATTCTCATTCACACATGCGGTCCCCAGTGCACACACACACACACTGTAGCCCCACGGAAATAGCTAAGGCTGACAGTTCATCGTCTCCCATAAAATTCACAGATTTAAAGCGCCCGCTTCACTCTCACCTGCTCAAAGTCCGCATTTTTGGCAAACACAATCCCGCCTTCTGATTGGTCCGGAAAATCGCATCATTTCTGGCCTTCCTCCGGCGCCTGCGCAGTGCGTTACTTCCGGTTCGGGAAAATCCTGTATTTGCTGCCAACTTGTCATCCAAAACGTCAGAGGCCTGACCAGGTTTCAGCGGATTTTAGCGGCGATTTTTAGCCAAATCTCGCTCAGGATGAGTCGGTACTTTCTGGAGATGGCGCCCACGATGTCCGAGGCGCAGCTGAAAGGGCTGGACGAGCACAAGTACTCGGCTTCGGGCACATCGGCGGTGGAACCCGTCATGCAGGTAAGGGCGCTTCGGGAGGAAAGGGGAGGGGGGCGGTCTGGCGATCTGACATGACGCCGGTTTGTTTTTGTGTTGCGTGTGTTTTGATCGCTATTTATATCGCATAATTACATACGTTAAGCTTTAGCAAAACATACAATAACTCTACCACGCGGTTGTGTTATCATTTTCCCCTGTTGATGAATTTTAGGATAACCTCTTCTATTTCGAAACGTTTGTAGAAAAAAAAAAGAAAAAAAAGATCGGTTTATTTTCACGATGGTACCATATCAATATCTTCATAATATATTTTCCAGTGTCCAAACTGTATGTGATCTTGAATCAGTCAATCCTTCATTACGAAACAGATTTTTTACGGTGATTTTGTTCCTGAAGGTCGTTAGATACCAGCAAAGCCTGTCTCTGGCCGGCCTCGGAGTCGAACTTTGAACCCTTGCCCCCTGTTTAGGGACTTGTCGATTAGGCCTGACCTTGCTGAGGTAATGGTTCTCCAGTTATTCACAGTACAGGGCTGCTGTAGGGCTTCTGCTGCTTTCAAAACACTGTTACATAAGAGCATTAGACAAGAAGCACATCTGCTTATATAATAATAGTACGTCTTCTGCTCAAGGTAACAAATGACAGTCAGAATCAACAAAGGGAAATAATGAATGCAATCCTAACATATAACATAGGTTGACATCAAAATAAACTAAGTCGATATCATAACATAAAAATGGCGATAATATCAACGAAGGAAACTACAGGTTACATAACAACTGGTCTAATTACAGCAGTGCATCCATTACATAAGTTAGCCCATGCAACAGCCTTGGTGTGCTGCATAGGGAATAATCTCCAAGCAAATCCAACGGTAGCATAAGATAGTATCAAAAGCTGGCCGGGCTACAAATGTAGGAGTGTTTGTTGTCAACATTCAACTTCTGTCAACATACTTTTGATATTTTCAAACAATGTATGTTCCCATAGGATCTGGTTGGAGATTGCATAGAGACCATAATTGGCCAGGACTGGTCTATTAATATGTAAATGTCTAAATGCCAATCTCCAAGCAGAGATAAGTAATTATAAGGAGTTATTGCCTTTTTTTACTAAATTTTAGATTTTAAAAGTAAAGTGAAGCTCATTAGTGCTCTTCTCTAGTACATGAAGTTTTTTTGTAATATTTATTTAAGTGCTTAAACAATGTTTAACTTATTATTATTGACAAAGATATAGAGACAGGGCTGCCAAACTTGCCCAGTGCCTATTTTGATATAAAACAGACGAGACAGGTTTGACAGGGACAGAAAATAAGGCCCAATCTACACACAGTTTTTACCGATATCTGTGGAGATGTCGGGAGGGATCTGGAACGTAGGGGGCCGGACACCCGTGGTGCTTGCAGTTATAAACATATAGCGCGATTTTCCAAATTGCGCTATACGCTAATGAGCCCTCCCAAAGTTGGGACGCATCTACACATGCGCGAAATTGTCGGGGACCCCTGCTAAGCTATTGGTAAGCTATCGGGCGATGGTCCGGACCTTTCGGGAGGAATTTTCCCGATATCTTGACGCTTGACGGCGATATTGCAGTTCCATCTAGACGCTGAAAAAAAGCTGTCGGCGAGAGGTTGTAGACTCACCGATATTGGGAAAAACTGTGTCTAGATTGTGCCTAAGTCAGAAACTTTATTACCTTTTCGCTACAACATGCATTCATCGTGAGCTTACTGCTACAGTGATGTTGTTTACCTAGTAATTATGTTTAACTTAGAAAATCGAGACAGACAATAAAAAAACAAACAATAACCTTTGATTGTTTATCTGTTAACATTGTATGTGTCCACAGGTTTTCCATTGCTGACTGGAAGAAGAGTCTTTTCTAAATATGAGGAGCAATAGACTTGCCAGCAATGTACGTTCTGTGCTTTGTTAGCCATGTTATGTCTCTGATGGCTCTTTTCCCATCCCTTCCCCATCGTGTGTCCGCAGGTGTTCTGGCGCTGGCTGGTGGAGAAAGTTCCGCTGTGGGTCGCTCCGAACCTCATCACGCTGGTGGGACTGATCATCAACGTGGTGACATCACTGCTGCTCATGTACTACTCTCCTACGGCTAAGGAAGAGGTGGGACTCACACTACACATACACATGCACACACACACATGCACACACACACGCACACACACTCTCTCTCACACACACACTCGTGATCATCAACGTGGTGACGTCGCTACTGCTCATGTACTACTCACCTACGGCTAAGGAAGAGGTAGGACTTACAGTACACTACACATACACACACACATGCACACACACGCACACAATCACCCACACACACATGTACACACACACTCGTGATCATCAACGTGGTGACATCACTACTGCTCATGTACTACTCACCTACGGCTAAGGAAGAGGTGGGACTTACATTTGTACACTGCATACACTCACACACACTCTCTCACACACACACGCACACACACACATGAGCATACACACACTCTCTCTCACACACACACTCGTGATCATCAATGTGGTGACATCACTGCTGCTCATGTACTACTCTCCTACGGCTAAGGAAGAGGTCGGTGGGACCTACACTGCACACACACTCTCTCACACACACATACACACAAACACATTCGCACACACATGCACACACACCCGTACACACACACACACACATACACACAAACACCTGATCATCAACGTGGTGACGTCACTGCTGCTCTTTTACTACTCACCAACGGCTAAAGAAGAGGTGGGACTTACACTGCATACACACACACGCACACACCATGGCATGTATACACATGTGCGCAGACACACACACATGATCATCAACGTGGTGACGTCACTGCTGCTCATGTACTTCTCTCCTACGGCTAAGGAAGAGGTGGGACTTACACTGCATACACACACACGCACACACCATGGCATGTATACACATGTGCGCAGACACACACACATGATCATCAACGTGGTGACATCACTACTGCTCATGTACTACTCTCCTACGGCTAAGGAAGAGGTGGACTTACACTGCATACACACACAGAAACACACACTATCTCTCTCTCTCTCTCTCTCTCTCTCTCTCTCTCACACACACACTTACACACATGCATGCTCACACACTGACTGGCACACATACACACACACTAGAGTAGGTGATAGATACAAAACAAGGTTGTTTTATGTTTGTGTACCAAATTTTGGGCTATACTGATTGATACTTACATCCAGGATGTCCTAAGGCGTAAAGGGATATTTACCTAGCATGAAATCCACCGATTGGTTGCACAGACTACTGCGATTGGTTGCACAGACTACTACTGAGTACAAGTAATGTGCAGCTGAGCTAATATGGTGGCATACCACACATTACCAGGGTAAAATGTAGTAGAAAGTTAAAAGCAAGGGGAGGGGATGGCCCAGCCTTTTGAATTAAATTGAAGGAGTAGACATTGTCTTTACAGTCTAGAAATACTTGAGAGAAAAAAAATTCCAGATTCAGTGCAATTATGAGTTTAATTTTAAAAGTTTTTGAGTGAAAATCGGTTGAATGAAAGGTTTGAAAAGACCCTAGCCGTGACCTTGAATAAGTCAAGCTGAGTGTGAGTCATTTTCACATGACCCTCTGGTATGTGTGAAACAACCTGTAGGTCGTTGACCTTTGAACCTTTCACAAGTTGAACATTGTCCAAAGGCATTATTCCCTTGATTCAATGTTGGCTTTGTTAACTACATATTGAAATAATTGTGTTGTGTAAGTCAAAATCGATAAAACATTATGTCCTGCGCCTTTTATTGGAAACTGCAACATCTTGTGTTCGAAACATAACATGAAGCTGACATTTATTCATCAGGCATTATGTAGCGTTACATGAAGCCTCTAGACTAGTAGTAGAGGTTCTTGACAAAGCTGTCCTTTGTGTTCATGTCCCGCAGCAGGTCTATTAAAGAGCTAATAATGAGATAACTGTAAAATCAATTGATACATAATTATATACACTCACTAAACAGTGTAACATAAGTTCATCATTATCAGTGGGATAACCTATATCTATTGTTTTTAAAAATGGTAAAGCAACGGATTAAGGTGAACTAGCATTGAATGTTGAATTCATTGAAGCTACATTAGCCCATTGTTTGCATGTGCCTATGGGGTCATGTCAGTGACTGAGGCAATATTTTAACACATAATGGCTCCTCCCCGTGGCCTTCTCTTGCCAGGGACATCCACAGAATGTTTGCATGCATACTCATACCCCGAAGCTTTGCAACATGTACAACAGCAGGCTATAGTATTCATAAGTAACCTATGGGGGCCTGACTGAGCCAATATTTCAGCACACTGACTCCTCCCCTGTGGCCTTGGCTTGCCAAGGACATCGGCAGAGCTTTTTGCATGCACACTCATACCCTGAAGCTTTGCAACATGTAGTACATGTAACGGGAGGGGGCCATACTTCGACAGGGGTCCAAATTTTGACAGGTTTTAAAAATCATTGTTGCGGAGAAATGCATAGATGCCTGCACATGAGAAGTACACTAGCTGTAGACTAAACCTTGTTGTAAATAACTACAAAGACGGGGTATGTGTCGAAGTTAGCAAGTCCCACAGATAACGATTGAAAAACTTGCACAAGTTTGACGCGGTACGCCTTCCGTGCAAGTTGACGAGCGAACGTATCGAGACCATGGCCCGGGAAACTCTTGAATTATTCTTCGCAAAATACGACATGTGAAAAAATACCACCACACATAGAAATGATGTTTATTAGCCTTCCGAAAAATAATACCTGTGTTCTGTTTTGCCTTTAACTGGGTTGGATAAACGGAGCTAAAATGATGCCGCCATTTTACTATCACGCACGCCGGCGGCCGAGCGATGCTCAACACGTTGAACTCAGTCAACCCGTCCGTAGAGCGACAAACATTCAAGAAAAATCTATCCCTACCGACTAAAAAAATCCTGTAGCCATTGCTGCTACCATAAGACAGGATGAAAAGGCAATCAAGGAAGCCGAAAAGCAAAAATGCCATCACAATCTATGTAAACAGTGTGCCGCCGTTTTGCGGCAAGTTGGTCTCACCGTGAGAGGTAAACAATTGAACACACCGTATTTGAATAAGTCGCGTAATACAAAATATGACCCATATTTGGTACAAAAAGATTATAATGAAGACTTTAAGTGCTATTCTATTTGCATAAGTTGTTTAAAAATGCATGGCGATGGTCTGGTTGTTACTATGTCGGAGTTTGGACCCCTTTTTTGTGTTGGAACGTTCTGCTAGGACACAAGCCGAAAACATGCCGTAAGTTTCGTGCGCTGTCAAAGTACAGTGCGGAACGCTACTGTTAAATGAAATATATATCTGTATAGCTTCAATAACAGTTATATGTATGCATACAAGATCTTAACTTGTTTTTGATGAGTTCACTGTAAAATGTACATTGACAAAAGCCATGCGCATCCACTTAGAACGGGTGTCAAAGTATGGCCCCCTCCCGTTAGTGATGTAAACAGCAGGCTATATTCATCAGTAACCTATGGGGGCCTGACTGAGCCAATATTTCAGCACACTGACATTTCCCCCGTGGCCTTGGCTAATGTGAAGGACACCTGCAGAATGTTTGCATGCACAGCTCATACTCTGAGGCTTTGCTACATGTAATACAACAAGCTATTGTGCTACTGACACATGTGGGTTTACATTTATTTGTATTTGTGTGTTACAGGCCCCAGCATGGGTGTACATGTCATGTGCCGTGGGGTTGTTCCTGTACCAGTCGTTAGACGCGATCGACGGGAAGCAGGCCCGCCGGACTGGCAGCAGCACGCCGCTCGGGGAGCTGTTCGACCACGGCTGCGACTCCATATCAACAGGTCAGAGGAAAACAAACAAACAAACAAACAAATAAACAATCATAACAGACCTACAGTACAACGTATTAGCACATGTATGCAGTTTCCTTTTCTATGCTCCTATTTCAATGACATTGATCCTATTATAAGAAAAAAAAGTAATATATTACTACATAGGCTGAAAATACAGCTGGACTTTTAAGAAGTGCCACCTAGCCTGAGCACAGAGTAATGCAGTTTGTCTGGATGCTCGGTCCAGGCCAACCTTTACTCATACTGGTGATCACATGGAAAAAGGAAAGGAAAGTGATCTCGATCCAGTTTTTGCTAATACTGAAGAGCTACATTGTCACATTGTAGTCTTTCACTGATGATGACAGGTACAGGGATCGAAATACCACCTACATATGCCGGTTATTGCAGGTAAAATTGGAACTGTGTGGGTATTTCTGGTGTCCACCTGCACCTAACCTGCACTAGTCCTTGTTCTGGGTTTTCTACATAAATGCCCCATAATGTAGGTGTATATGGATTGTTATTTGCTGCATTGACTGTTACCACCTATAAAGTACAGAAGAAAAACTAGCAATGGTTCCTGAACAATTAAGTAGGATCCATACATCTTAAATTCAGAATGGTGTAGGTAAAATTTGTCAGGTGCAGGTAATTTTCAGTGCTCCCTGCGCCAGTGCAGGTATGCAGAAAAAAGTATTTCGTGCCCTGCAGATAGGACAGACGCTATGTACAGTATTTACAGATTCATTGTACTGGGAAAATTCCCCTACACTAGCTCTTTTTGACAAGCACATTTATCAGCAGACCACGGCTTGTGTGTACATGTACATGTACATCAATGAAAGTCATGCATGATGGGAACAATTGTCTTCCCATGCAGTGTTTGTTGGAGTAGCGACCTGCTGTGCCATGACGATGGGAGACAACCCAGACCTCATGTTCATCACGTTTTTCAATGCCGTCTTTGTCTTCTACTGCGCGCACTGGCAGACATATGTGTCGGGCACACTCAAATTTGGCTAGTAAGTATACAATACTGTAATTCCTGATTTTTTCAATGTACTGTTATTTTTACGGTTTTCACGGTGACGACTAACGTGAACTTATTATTACTGATAACAAATAATTCACAGACTTTTTTAATGTGCACTTGCCGCGACAGTGAACATTTAGTTCCAAGAACAAGTTGAATTTTCTCAGGCCGCGAAAATATGGTACCAAGAAGACAAAGTGAATTACGTAAAAAAAAAATACAGTATACTGATTTTCCTCTTACTGTACATTTCTAATATATTGTGAGATTTCTCTTTGATGTTACATGTTGATAATGTATTTGCATTCAGGAATTGAAAGAACATAATTATTTAGCATAAGAGATGGTTTTTCATTTAAGATTTGTATAATTTTCACACATGAAAGCACACAGTAATATAGAATTAAGTACTAGTTAGTTTGCACATCCTTTAAATATAACGCTAGTTCACCTTTATCCACTGGGTAACCTATACCCGTTGCTTTTAAACATTGTATTTGATAATGTTGCAATTTGAAACTACATTCCATCAACTTGATATTTCTGAATACCCTGTAAAAAAGACAACTGATATAGGTTGACCCGGAAAAGTTGAACTAGCGTTAAGTGTATAAGATCATGTTTACCTCTATAATAACCCTCTTGTACATTGTGCTTAAAAATTTTAAGGAGCAGGGTTGTAGCCAGCCTGAAATCATTTTCAGTCCCCTTGATTTTGAATGGGAATCCTATCGAGCACCGAAGGCATGGCATGACGTTGCACGTCATTTCTTGGGGGTTTCATTTCTAGACCCTCTGAAACACTTTTTCCTGCATTTTGAGGTGCAAATTTTGCTTGTAGACTAAGCTGTTCAATAGCATCTGTTTTGGTGAAGAAGAACACATGGGTTTCAGTTTTTTTTATATCTTTACATATCAATTTTTGTCTGTCACGGGACGGAATGGGGAAAATTTTTTTTCAGTCCCCAGCTGCAAAATTCCTTCAAAGGACTGAAGGACAGGTGCTAGCTACAACCCTCTTAAGGAACCATTGCATTTTAGGTACCGAACAAGATGAGGAAATTTCCTGTGTTACTGCGTAACTGGCTTGCCCTGTTGTCCACAGTTTTGATGTAACAGAAACTCAGTTTGGAGTGATAATGCTGTTCTTAATGAGCATGGTCCTGGGCCATGAGTTCTGGGGGATGCAGGTAGGAGAACAGACTGAGGAGGCTGGCATCCATGGGAGAACCCTTTGGTCAGGCACAGTTTGGGGTATAAAGAGGATCACATTCTTTAAAAAGACTCAAATTTGCCCAAATTTTTGCATGCAAGAATACCACTTCTGAGTCAACCTGTTGAGGTTAAGAATTTCAATAAGATGAAGACAGAGCAAATTTCAGATTGTTAGAAACTTGTTGTTATTCTTCATTTATTTATTTATTTATTTATTGATCTTTAGGGTAGTCCCTTCATTAGCTAAGTACTTTTTTTATTAGCTATTAGTGCGGGCATTTTTAAAGTAAGATTTTATTGACCTTTTAAGGATAGGACCTCCCAAAACTGTAGGTGAACGAAGGGTACTCCATATGTATGCCACACAGTTTTAAGAATGTAACATGAACATGTATGCACATGTAGAAGGATGGGAGACAGAAGTCACATCAAATCAACACATATTAAACCTTAACTCAAAATTATTTCATGATAACTACAGGTCAAAAATGGAATGGCAACAATCTTCAATCTTATTTTAATTTGACAACCAATCAACCAATTTGGACAGAGATTTGTGGAAATCGTGATCTCACCTCACAAAGGATGAACTGAAATAATCAACCAATACCTATCATTGTCTCCCGTCTTCCTACGACCTGAGAATGATGATTTCTGCCTGCTCTCTTCTCACCTCTGACCTTTACCCCCCTCCCCACCCCTGTTCCCCAGCATCAATGTAACTGAAGCCCAGATTCTCATCATGGCCATACATATAGTTTCTGCCGTTTTCGGTACTTCAATCTGGTTCAACAAGGTACTCTGGGTCTTCTTTTTTTTATGGATTTTTTTTTTTAATCCGTGGTTGTTGTCGTTGCATGGCTGCATGATTTTTGTGTGATGCATGTGTAGTGTAGCTTGAATACCATTTGGATAGTAGTTCGCTCCTATGTTCACTTCTGCTACTAGTCTGGAGACCTGCACATTCAAACTGTTTGGTGATTAAGTCAATAAGCAAATTTAAGGAATGGGTTCTAGAGCGACCGTTTGGTGACGATAGGCCATCCTGCAAGCGGACAGAGGGCTTGTCCGGTGTTGCAATGCCTGTTCGAACGGTCGCTTGAACCTATTCCTTAATTAGCTCATGTGTAGGGACCAATCAGTGCCCTCGTCCAAATTTTGGGTGATTCCAGGCGTTTAAGTGTTTGGGGATCCCAGACAGAACAGCAGAGAAGTGACAGTATATAGTGTATAATGAATGTCAGAGCTTAGAAGCTACTGTATATAGTATAAAATGAACGACGGAGGGAAATACTTTTCGGATGGTACCCAGGCTATGTGTAGTAAGAGTTGTTGTGTTACAGTTACTGTAGTCTATTTGGAAAGCCCCACTACATCGCTTAATGAAGACGGAATTAATGTCACACTGGAAGATTCATGAGCATTGAGAAACATACGTCTATGCCAACACCTTGCATTGGGGCTTTCCTAGTAGTAGTAGTCATGTGGTTTTTGTGTCCTCATGTTAAGATTTTTATCTTAGACTTTAAAACTCGAACATAATGACGGTTGTAGTTATATCGCATCCCTTTGTTGTTAACACCAGCTCCATGAACTTGATTAAGTTTGCAGATGGCCATGGTCGTGTTTTTGCAACATGTGTTAACAACTAACTTTGTTGATGACAGAACTAGAATACCTTCATGAAACATTACCAAATGTATTAACTCAATTCAAGTTGACTGCTTGTAGTCTTTAGTCTGTCACCTGCACAAAAGTATGTTGAAAAGGATTCACTCATACCTTTCTTAATTACAAAGTTAACATTTTGCAGTTTGTATGTTAGCATTCGGCTGTGTACATGTACAGTATGTCCGTATTATTATGTAACTGCCACATTTAATCATAAACAGTTCAAACACATGGGTTTAAAGTTTACTTAACAATTAGCATTGTTAGCTCATTTACCTTCAGTTTGGCATTCTACCAAGATTTTTCTGCATGCACATGCCTGAGTTTGATTGCAAATTTTGGACAGCATTCATTTAAATATTTTTTTGACATTGAGACCTCTTGTTCCTTGTTGGACTGCCCCAAAAATTTAAAAGAAAAAAAAAAAGAAATTTGTCCTATATGAAACTGTGCTGGTTTCTCCTTTCCTACCACATTTATGACAATTAATGATAGAAATTCACCCCTTATCCCTCTTGCCCAACATATAGTATCCTGCAAGTAAGAATTTACTACTTAAACTTTTCTGCCTATTCTTGAATAAAACCAAATTACCCTCCCTAATGTACAAAGTTAAAACCCTGCAAGTCATTACTAACTTATAACTGATTCCTATTCTAATCTGTGAATTCAAACTAACAAGCTTTTTAATTAGTAATGGTGTATGTATGCTATAGGTTTCTGATTCTTGTCTTGCTTGAAACTTCTCAGTGTAGAATATGACTCAAACTTACTGCAAATAAACAATCACGTTTCATGCAGACACAAATGAACAATGGATAACAAATTAAAATTCTTTTTACTACAAGTAAAGTAAAGTACTCATTACCAATCACCTGACGACTTTTCAGTGGCCGTCTGTCACCTTAGGTCAGTACGTGTATTCATCATCGGTCGACATGATCACACATGTTCGCACATAGGACTTTTACACGACCAGTTTTTCTCACCTGCTGACATTTCAATGTCTGTCAGACATCTTCCTCAGAGCTTCTAACTGGATTTCTGCTTCTTGACACTATATGTAGCCAAATTGAATGTAGGTGGCGCTTTTGCAGCTACATATAGCGGCAAGAAGCAGAACTCCAGTTAGAAGCTCTGAGGAAGATGTCTGACAGACATCGAAACGTCAGCAGGTGAGAAAAACTGGTTGTGTAAATAAAGAAAATAAAGAAAATTCCTATGTCCTATGATCTACCAACCTGATGAAATTATTTTCGGATGTTCCCACATGTTTACACATGACGGGATTATACCGCCCGTTATGGGGTGACATACCCTTTTGCTGGCTAATAACAAGATGCGTCAGTACGTGTATTGGCTGGTTCTACTTCGCCCTGTTGCAAGAAGTCACAGCAGCAATGCAGGGTTGTAGCCAGCACCCGTCCTTCAGTCCTTTGAAGGAATTTTGTAACTGGGGACTGAAAAAAGATTTGCCCATTCAGTCCTCTGTGAGCAAAATTCAAACCTCAAAATGCAGGAAGTAGCATTTCAGAGGGTCTAGATTTCTAAATTTTCCTTGGGAGCATGCCCCCGGACCCTGTGCCAAATTGAGTAGATGGAAAATGATTTCTGGCTGGCTACAACCCTGCTGCAATGTAAAGATATGTTCCCAAATGCGACAGAGTTTGTCCCAGTTAACTTAAAGGTAGAATCAGTCTGATAGTATATTGCCCTGAGAAAGTTAGCTGACGGTCACTGAAATGTTGGAAGGTGATTATAATGTAAGTTGGCGGATGTAAATCAGTTTGTTTAGGCTTAGGTCACGTTCCCCAACCGGAGCCCGGTCAGGATGTTTAAAGAAACGAAAAATTAGAAATTTACGTGTACAAAATGTACCTAGAAATGTAACGCTAGTTCACCTTTATCCGCGGGGTAACCTATATCCGTTGCTGTCAGAAATGGGTAGTTAGGGATATCAAGTCGACGCACGAGAGTTTCAAACTACAATATTTTGAAATCATTACAGCTTGAAACCACCGTCCGTTCCTTAATACCATGTTAGTAAACACAACGAATATAGGTTACCCTGCGGATAATGGTGAACTAGCGTTACACAATTTATGCCCATGAATCTTATGTTTACATTTTGATGTCTTTTATATAATTATTTTCCCTCCTGAAAGCTGCTCGGCCGGGCCCCGGTTTGGAAATGTGACCTTAGCTTAACCAGTGATTTTACCCTGACTGGAAGAAACTATTCAAGGAGACCAATAAGGATTTCAGCATGCTGCTGTCTGCCCCCCTCCCGCAGGTACCCCTGGTGGGTTTGTCTGTCCGAGTGATTGCAGTGATCTGTTCCACCTCCCTCTCCACGTGGACAGTCTGGGGAAACTTCCAGACTATCCTGAAGGGTGGAGCAGGGAAAAACGGCTCAACAGTGGCAGTGAGTATATCAGAGCTTTCTGTTACACTACCAGTAAAGAACCCCCACATGTGCGATGGTGCGGCAGGGTTGTAGCCAGCACCCGTCCTTCAGTCCTTTGAAGGAATTTTGTAACTGGGGACTGAAAAAAATTTGCCCATTCAGTCCTCTGTGAGCAAAATTCAAACCTCAAAATGGAGGAAATAGCATTTCAGAGGGTCTAGATTTCTAAATTTTCCTTGGGAGCATGCCCCCGGACCCTGTGCCAAATTGAGGGGACGGAAAATGATTTCTGGCTGGCTACAACCCTGTGGTGCGGTGTGCGTTGGAACAAACCATTCTGTCTGGAGTTGGTGATGCGCTACAAATAACCCGGACAGAGGCCTGGTGAACCTCCGTTTCGTATTAGCCAAAAGCATGTCAATAATTGCCAACTCTTCGGCAAATGGACATTATCGGAAGAACCAGAACCAGTAAAGTCATTAGTGCTTATCATGTTGTTTTGATGCCTATCAGAGATATTCCTAGGAGTAGGAGCTTCTAACTGTACATAGTGCTGCTTCTCGCCACTCTATATGGCCAATGCAGGTGGCACTTCTTTGTGGTGAGAACACAATCCCAAACGTGAAGAAGTTTGTATCCCCCCTCATCTCTGTTCATAACGGGTTGATTTACATCAACTACATAGCACTCTAGTCAGATTCTGAATCGCTTTATTCCAAAACCTATTTCAAAGTCAATAAGAAACAAGTCTGCAGTTCCAGTTAGAAAGCAACCATGCTCTATAGAGCATCCAAGCCTACCCCTTGTTTTCAATCATTTTCTTAATAAACTTTTACGATTTCTCCCTGTACAGGGTACGAGCGTCCTCTCGCCGGGGTTCCCGATCCTGTTCCCCATCGTCCTGGCACTGATGATCTACAAGAAATCCTCCATGGGCCTGTTCCAGAACCACCCCTGCCTCTATCTGCTCATGTTTGGCATGAGCATAGGCAAAATCACCAACAAACTGGTAGTAAGTACTGCCTGTCTCAGGCAAAATCACCAACAAACTGGTAGTAAGTACTCCCTGTCTCAGGCAAAATCACCAACAAACTGGTAGTAAGTACTGCCTTTCTCAAGCAAAATCACCAACAAACTGGTAGTAAGTACTGCCTGTCTCAGGCAAAATCACCAACAAACTGGTAGTAAGTACTGCCTTTCTCAGGGAAAATCACCAACAAACTGGTAGTAAGTACTGCCTGTCTCAGGCAAAATCACCAACAAACTGGTAGTAAGTACTGCCTGTCTCAGGCAAAATCACCAACAAACTGGTAGTAAGTACTGCCTGTCTCAGGCAAAATCACCAACAAACTGGTAGTAAGTACTCCCTGTCTCAGGCAAAATCACCAACAAACTGGTAGTAAGTACTGCCTGTCTCAGGCAAAATCACCAACAAACTGGTAGTAAGTACTCCCTGTCTCAGGCAAAATCACCAACAAACTGGTAGTAAGTACTGCCTTTCTCAGGCAAAATCACCTACAAACTGGTAGTAAGTACTGCCTGTCTCAGGCAAAATCACCAACAAACTGGTAGTAAGTACTGCCTGTCTCAGGCAAAATCACCAACAAACTGGTAGTAAGTACTGCCTTTCTCAGGCAAAATCACCAACAAACTGGTAGTAAGTACTCCCTGTCTCAGGCAAAATCACCAACAAACTGGTAGTAAGTACTGCCTTTCTCAGGCAAAATCACCTACAAACTGGTAGTAAGTACTCCCTGTCTCAGGCAAAATCACCAACAAACTGGTAGTAAGTACTCCCTGTCTCAGGCAAAATCACCAACAAACTGGTAGTAAGTACTCCCTGTCTCAGGCAAAATCACCAACAAACTGGTAGTAAGTACTCCCTGTCTCAGGCAAAATCACCAACAAACTGGTAGTAAGTACTGCCTGTCTCAGGCAAAATCACCAACAAACTGGTAGTAAGTACTCCCTGTCTCAGGCAAAATCACCAACAAACTGGTAGTAAGTACTGCCTTTCTCAGGCAAAATCACCTACAAACTGGTAGTAAGTACTGCCTGTCTCAGGCAAAATCACCAACAAACTGGTAGTAAGTACTGCCTGTCTCAGGCAAAATCACCAACAAACTGGTAGTAAGTACTGCCTTTCTCAGGCAAAATCACCAACAAACTGGTAGTAAGTACTCCCTGTCTCAGGCAAAATCACCAACAAACTGGTAGTAAGTACTGCCTTTCTCAGGCAAAATCACCTACAAACTGGTAGTAAGTACTCCCTGTCTCAGGCAAAATCACCAACAAACTGGTAGTAAGTACTCCCTGTCTCAGGCAAAATCACCAACAAACTGGTAGTAAGTACTCCCTGTCTCAGGAAAAATCACCAACAAACTGGTAGTAAGTACTCCCTGTCTCAGGCAAAATCACCAACAAACTGGTAGTAAGTACTCCCTGTCTCAGGCAAAATCACCAACAAACTGGTAGTAAGTACTGCCTTTCACAGGCAAAATCACCAACAAACTGGTAGTAAGTACTGCCTTTCTCAAGCAAAATCACCAACAAACTGGTAGTAAGTACTCCCTGTCTCAGGCAAACAAACTGGTAGTCTCTAAGTACTCCCTTTCTCAAGCAAAATCACCAACAAACTGGTAGTAAGTACTGCCTGTCTCAGGCAAAATCACCAACAAACTGGTAGTAAGTACTGCCTGTCTCAGGCAAAATCACCAACAAACTGGTAGTAAGTACTCCCTTTCTCAGGCAAAATCACCAACAAACTGGTAGTAAGTACTCCCTGTCTCAGGCAAAATCACCAACAAACTGGTAGTAAGTACTCCCTTTCTCAGGCAAAATCACCAACAAACTGGTAGTAAGTACTCCCTGTCTCAAGCAAAATCACCAACAAACTGGCAGTAAGTACTGCCTCTCTCTATCTGCTCATGTTCTGCATAAATATACGCAAAATCACCAACAAACTGGTAGTAAGTTACTATTAAGTATTACGGGTAGAAGCGCTCAAAATCATGCCTTCTCCCAACGCCGTTTTGCATAAGGTTCTTGCGAATCTCATAAAGGCTCCTGCCTATCGCATAAAATTTGTGCGTTTTGCATAGTGATTTGTACAATCTTCATAAGATTTTTGCGTTTTGCATAGTGATTTGTACGATTTTCGTTAGATTTCTGCTTTTTCACATAGCGATTTGTGTGTATCAAATTCCATTTTGTACAAATTTCATACTATAGGGTTCGTGCAAATGCTTAGGTACCCCCGGCCGGTGGATGTCTAACCTACATTTAACACTATACAGAGCTTTGTTATCACAGTCAGAAATTAAATTTTTTTCTTGTTCTGTTTGCAGATTGCACATATGACAAAAAGCGAGATGACGATGTTTGACTCGTCGATGATCGGCCCGGGACTGCTGTTCCTGGACCAGTACTTCAACAGTTTCATTAACGAGTACATTGTGCTCTGGATAAGTTTGGTAAGTAAACAAATAAAAATAATCACTTATTTGTGTTCCAGGTATGTTTGGTCAGTAAATAATCAGGAGTGCATCGTGTCCTAGATATGTATTGATGTTTGTATAATATTTGATGTGACAGACATACCAAAACTAGGTCGCCTTTATGCTGACGCACTATGTATCTGTTTTTATTGGAACACTTTGGCAAAAATCTAAAAAAAAGAAAAGAAAAGAATCACTGCCTACATTTTTCCACATCAGTATTCTAAAGCATCTATTAGGCTATGCCACATTTTCTGACCACCATTTCCTGCAGCTTTTCACCCCTGACCTCTGACCTCTCTGCAGATATTTGTGACCTTTGACCTGGTGCAGTACTGCTGCCTGGTGTGCCTGCAGATCTGTGACCACCTGGACATCTACTGTTTCAACATCACCAGCAAACCCTCAAAAAAGGGGCTCAACAGTGGGAACGTGAGCAAGGTAGGTGTGTGGGGAGGTCTTACGCTGGAGCAGGGCTGTAAGAAACCTAGAAGAAACTTGAAATGCATCACTGAAAATGCCACCAAGTCGCACATATCTGTCACCCTGAAAATTGTGTCTGAAGCAGAACTGTCTCCAGCGCCCATCCTTCCGTCCCTCACAGGATGAAAATTTGCTTGAACAAAAAACAATTCATTCAAAAAATCAAAACTTTATTAATGAAAGTTAGATAGCAATGTACTGATAAAAATATGTTTGTATTTTCCTAGGCTCACAATGACAGATTTAACATAACAAATTAACAAGATGAGACAGTCCTGTTCTGAAGAGATCTCTGAAAATTGTCCCCCAGTATAGTCATAAATGCACTGTCTCCTGTATATCTAAAACTGTGCATACCTGGAGATTCTGTACAAGAGATATCACAAAATGATCTCACCTTTTTTTCAATGTGACAGATATAACCTGGTGGGTGTTGCAATATGCCAGTGGAAGTTACGGAAAAAATTGCAACAAACCATCTGAAAGTTAACATGGGAAGATAACATAGTGGTTCTTCCATCTGTAGCAGTAGTTTTGGGGTAAAGTGTAGCTTGCCCCATAGACACTGCATGCACACGAACTTTTTACTTGTTTTCATTTCAATTGATTACATTTCGTTTCTAAATTCTAGCTCGGGCTGCAGTTTTTGTTCCATTTCACCTTAGTTCATAGAGCCTCAGTTTCTTTCTGTAATTTTTCATCCTTTGTCATCTCTACAGTTAATATATTTATGCATCCTATCATGACTAAAGGAGGTCATCTGGATACAACAATGTAGTTCAAGTATTTCCCTCCATGTAAGTTGGTGTAAATGATGCTTTCTAAGTTCATCATGTATGACATGTTGACAGTCCGTACATGCTAAATTATAAATTTTTCTGAAAAATACAGGCAAAGGCGTAATTTCTGTGATTCTTCCATGGTTTCTAGTCAATGTTCAGGGCTCGAAATACTTTTTTCTGCATACCTGCACTGGTGCAGGTAACATTGAAAATTACCTGCACCAGACAAATTTTACTTGCACCACCCTGAACTTAAGAATTATGAATCGTACTAAAATTGAATTGATCAGGAACCATGCATTTCTATTTTTTTCTTTCATACTTTATCAATGCAGCTAATAACAATCCACATACACCTACATCGTAGAACATTTATGTTTAAAACCCTTTACATGACCAGTGCAGGTTAGGTGCGGGTAGACACCAGAAATACCTGCACAGCTCCAATTGTACATGCACTAACCTGCATATACAGGTGGTATTTCGAGCCCTGTAGTCAATGTTGAAGAGCCAAATGGTAAGCTGCCATATCAAAAACTGTACGCGTCTTTTGAGCGTGATGAACGTACACAGACTATGGGTGTCCTTACATAGAAACTCACACAGTGATGCATAAAGGGTTTACAAACTATACATCAAAGATAACTTTCGTTTATGAAGGTTACACAGTAGACATCCAGGTAAAGAAATATTGAAATACAATTCAATCTCCGAGTCTACAATTGGATAAAAAACAGATATTTACTTACGAACATTTCGAGTGACATCCATCACTCTTCTTCAGCGTCACTACAATTATGATGATTCATTTCAATTTTGTTGTTATTCTTTTACTTCTTGGAACAAATTGAAACTGCATTTCCAAACTAGCAGTGTAAATGAAACTAGTAACAAACGGACTAAACTGAAGGTTCATGAATTAATGAATTTCAAACATTCCTTCGGCGACCAATCATCCTGGGGGTTTTTCAGACAGAGAAGTTTCTCGCATGGCCCACTTCGATCCCAGCATTCCATAAGTCATACAGTAAGAGGTCAGTGTCCAGGCTCCCCTCGGTGGTAAAGGGTTAATAAGGGGAAGGGTAACACCAACTTGATTGGAGTTGTTTGTTGGATGCTGAAGGAAATTCTGGAATAGCAGGTTGAATAGGAAATGTAGACTTTGATGCCAAAGAAGACTCACGATCCAAATTGACATCATGTAAGCTTCCCTTTATTGCTAGGGGTTTATGTTATGATGGATATCTCTACTGATCTCTACTGATTGAACATTATGTAACAAATAAATGTATTACTTCTCAAAATAATTTTTTCGCAAAGTTCAGCTTTTTGACGGAACCTTGTCAAAGAAACATTTACTAATCAAGTTGGTGTAGCCTCAGTTACAAACTCCCTAACGGCTCTATAACGACATGTGTTCTAATTAATGAATTAATTAATCACCACCACCATCATCATCACGGTGTTCTGTAGAACGGGGCCAGCGTGCAAAACTCCCAAAACTCAGCGACTCACGGCGACAAAAAGGCCCAATGACTACAGCATGTACCGTAGCCATGGTAACCCTGGGTATGTCACCGTTTCATGTAGCCGTCGTCATGGTAACCATTAACGCGGTAACCGTTGTCATGGTAACCGTTGTCATGGTAACTGTTGCCGGGCGCTGTTGCTGATTGACATGTGCTGCATGCCAACTTCGCTAGCCTGCACTGCATGATTATTAATAATAATCATTAATTTCAGTATCTTCTTGCACTCAAGCATACATGTAGCTGATATGTAGTGTATGTATTATCTATGCACATTTATGATATGCACTTTTGAAAATTCATGCTTAAGATATTAGATAGTGTTGTCAGCATAATCATCTTTAAAATGTAGGACAGTTAGAAAACGGCTATTATATCGGCTATATTTGATCACTCTTGAAAGAAATCGGCTATTGCTTGCTTTGCATGTTCAACTTGTTACATTGTGTTGCAAACAGCTGCAAATATGATGCAAAATGTACCTTGGAAAAACTAACTTGGCAAGTTGGTACAGAATTACTTTTATAACACTCAGGTAACATTGTATTTGTATCAAATCCGTTTCATGCCTTTTTCTTAAACCTTAGAATACCTCAAATTTGCATTAACTGATGAAGATTCAGTAATAAGATTGACTATAAGGTGCCTTTTCTTTTCTCTTTTTAAATTTAGAACTGAACCTTCTTAAGAATGTTTATCATTTTTCTGTAATGAAATTACAAAAAAAAAAGTGGAGGGACAGTAATTAAGTATAGTTGAAATGAGGAGAGTCAAGTTTAGAAAACATTAGATGAAGACAATATCATATATAATAGCCAACCATGATTCCAAACATCTCCCAAAGACCACAAAAATTTCCTGAGATATGTGTCTGACCGCATCCAGACTGTGTTTATTTTGAATAAACAATAATTTGTTGTTGTTGTTGTGTTTGTTGTCTAGGCAACCAGAGGTGCAGAAAATCTGACAGTCTACAGCAGACCTCGTACCCGGTCCCTGACACGGGCCAACAGGGAACAGGACCGCTGATTGGTCCAACGGTTTGAATCCACCAATAAGAGACATGAAAACATTTCGTTCGCCCAATCAAGACTGCAAGCTGCCCAGGACTTACTGTAATGAGATTATAAGAGTTGATCAGGGAAGTTGAAGGTAGATTTCATAGAGAATTTTAACAGTTTTATACATGTATGTCTGGCCAACGAAATACCACAGGTTTCTGAGATTGTGATGTGTGAGATATATATATTATACATATATATATATATATATTCTGTACTCGTATGTGAAAGTGAAAAGCTAAATCTAATTGATGTGAACTTTTGCAATATTTCAACGGTTGCTGCTTTTTTTGGTCAATTTGCAATACACCAGTAAGCAGATATCTCTTGTAGCTAGTACATGTATTTCAGGCAGGAATGGGCTGGAATGCTTTTTTTCCTGCTGTGCAGTGGTTTTAATTATGTGTACATTGAGTTGAGTCTGTTAAATTGTTATGAGAGTACTTTAAATGCATCACTCTACACTAGATGGGGGGAGGGGGGCGCTAAAGTAGACTTTTAAGTTGCCCAGTTGGTCCAATCTCCAGACATATGTAAAAAAAATATTCAAGGCACATTGTTGTATAAATGAAGCATCAGAAAAGAATATCAATGCTGCAAAACAGACGTTAAGCACAGAGAATAGGCCTTCTGCTTGCTTGGACATTACAGTGGGACACCCTGATCAAAAATCAAAATTTAATCACATTTGTAAGGCAGGTTTTTCTTATCACATAGCACAAGTGATAACTGACACATCCCACCAAAGTCGTCTTCAGACAGGTTTTATCATAAGACATATAGTTATTATGTCCTATTTCTGATGTGTTTTGTAACTGTTAAAGGATGAGCTTTGCAGGATCTGCTGAGTTTCTGAAACTATGAACAACTCTACTGTCTATATTGTCCTGATCTTACATACGGTACCTTTACAACTGTTGTTGCTTGATGTTAACATTTACAGTACCTTCAGGCACAGAACTGCGTATTAAATAATAAGATTACAGATGCTAAGGATTTTTTTATCTATTCCTGTTATCAGTTTTCCTGCCAAAGAATTGTACAAATTCAGAAGATTTCGTTTGAAGAGGTGTGGCTTTGGTGAGAGGTTCTGGTGAAGGGTTGATAGTAGGGCTGGGTACTGGTACAGTGTACCCTTACAAACCAGTTTTTCTTATTGGACCGGTCCAGAAAAACCGGACCTGAAAAAATTAGGTGGACCGGATGTTGGACCGATCAGAAAATTAACATATTATTTGATCAGGCATTCACACGTTTTGGCGCTTGCAGGTGGAAGAAAATAACAGAGTGAAGTAGAGTAGAGTTTACAGTCATTTCTACCAAACTTTACAGTCAACCGTACAGGTGCAGTTAGCGTTGTAGGATTTTAAGAAGCCAGTGTAAGTCTAATACTCCACCAAACAGATTTCTTTGTAGTGAAATGGACCATTGGTATGGGTCATACTGAATCAGGTCCAGGTTCAGGTCCGGACCTGGACCTGAACCGGACCTGGACCTGAATTTTCTGTACCGGTACCCAGCCCTAGTTGATAGAGATACTGTGTACTCCACTCCGTATGAAGAAACAAAAACACTGGAAAACTGAAGATTTTTACACACTCTTTCTGTAAAACAAAAAGCTCATTCCATCATGCTTTTGGTACGTTCTTCGAGTCTGATCCTACTCATGTTGAAATAAACCTGGAGCCTACGTCATGTGACCTGACCAACAATGTGACGTCAGGAATGAGTCAAAGGTTCCCGGCAGTTTGTTGGTAAGATGTTTTCTTCCTGTACGGAATAAAACTTGTAAAATCTTCACTGTGTTTTGAACATCAAAAATAGACAAAATGTAGGAATACAATGGAAAAAGGTTGTTTAGTTCAAAAAGCTGTATCTTAAAATTCAGTGTTGCAGGTGATAAATTATTTTGTATTGTTGGGCTTTGTTAATTATTCACAGCTTTGTAGCGAAAATTAGGATAGCTCCATGTTGTTGTCTGTACCAACCAATCATGAAAAAAATACCCATTTCTACGGTACGATAATAAAAGTAACTTTTATGTTTCAAAGATCACACTTTGTGTCGTGGTTTAGAATGATCCATTTGTTACTATGTTCAATAGGCAGTTAAGGCCACACCTATTTGATTTGTTGTTCCTCGGATATTTTCAGAAAAAATAATGGATCGTTCGGTCGAAAAAAAAAAACTTTTTCAAAAAGTCGGGGGTAGGGGAGATCGAGGGGCTTACTCATGTTACACAACAGAAATACAGTCAAACCTGTATTAGCGGCCACCTTTGCATACCGGCCACCTGCCAATAGTGGCCACTTTTTGTCGGTCCCTTGGATTCGTAATGATTAAGAAATAGGCTTAGCGACCACCCGTCCAACGCGGCCACGGCCACACGATTTCCGGTCCCGCAGGTACAAAGGTAATTTACATCACAAAAACTTTCTAAATAAATTTTTACGAAGATAAAATGATATGAACTTCAGACTATGGTGGATTTTATTCTAACATTTATTAAGAGATAAGTCTAAAATGACGAGACTTTTCTTGCGAGTTAGCATAATGGGCGAATCTGACGTGTGAACGCGAGCGGGAACACACGGACGGCGAAGTATCAAAGGATACAAGACGAAAGATCAAAGAAATATGACGATACCGGTCTCTTCAGACAATATCAACTGTAGAACATTTAATGAATACTTTTTTTAGCTTTTGTTTTCTTAATACATATAGTGTAAAAATCATTGCAGTGCATGCACAGTACTGTATCATGTGAATAAAGATCAGTGGGTACTAAAACGATGTGTAACTTATTGCTTGTGGTCAATTAAGTGGCATATTCTCTATAGTGGCCACCTCTCTATAGTGGCCAATTTTGACCAGTCCCTTGAGTGGCCGCTATAGACAGATTTGACTGTAACAACATTTCAACATTTGAAGCAAAGTTTGAAGAAAAATGATAAGTGTCCCGTCCAAGATAGGTACGTACGGCTACTGGAATTGAGGCCCATAGTTAATTTGAGAAAGGGAGACACAACAATTAGCGCCTAGAGCCCCCGGTGAGAGGGCCTAAAACAGCGCCATAAGAATTTGATATTGCCAAATTCTGAGTAAAAAAAAACACGTTTCATAGGCGGCTTCTACCGCCCTCGGTACCATTTCCTTATATTCTCATTGATTTTATTCAACAGAAATGAAAAAAAAAAAAAAAAACAGTAAAGATTTTCATAAATTTTACGACCCTTGCCAGCACTTGGGTCGTCAGGTTTTGCTAGGTCAGCGAGGTGCACCTTTTCCTTAGTCCTGTGTTTGTTTTACCTAGGTCCCGTTTGAATAGAGCCTGAGATCCTTGGGTAAACCCTGACCAACCAAAAGGCGATGTCATGTCGACCATATGAACGACTTTTGGGCAGTCTTTTATTAGGAAGACCTAGACGATAATCGGATTCATGTTTTTGTTTGTTTGCTTAATGGTTTATTTATTTGCACGGCAAAAAACTGCATAATACGGTAACAATAGATAAATCAGGTGCAGGTGAAGGGAGAGAGAGTGTAAAGCTTAATATATCCTAGGCCCTCCTCCTCTGAACTAAACAAAACCCATTATAATACATAATCAATAAAGTATATTATCATATAGCAAGGCGTCGTGAAGTCGACTTGTAATGTGTCTTGCCAAATTTTGACTAATACTGAGAGAGGTACTCTCCAAGCAGAGGTTAGGCTCCCGCTGTTTTTTATTGTATCTTGCTGTATCAAACACACAGCAAGGTACAATACAAAATAGAAAGCCCGATAAAAACGTCTAAACGAAAAACGTTTTTAAAAGCCCTGGCTTAACCTCTGCTCGGAGAGTATGAGAGGGGCACCGCAAAGCACATTGGGAGGAGTCGATGACTTAATCTCCCGGGTGCAAATGTTCCACATTCCGCCAGGTGTCGCAATCCCACACGGCACACAAACACACACACGACAGGTGGCCAGTTTACCCACGTCTTCACCTGATCACCCTGAACAGTTGGTACAACTTTAAACCCTCAGTAGCCTGATAGCACCCGAAACATCCCAAGATGACGCCTGTCCTGAGCGAGACGCAGCTGAGGCGGCTCGAGGAGCACAAGTACTCGATGTCTGGCATTTCCGTCACCGAAAGAGTTCTAGAGGTACGTGCCCTGGGCTTAAGTAAGTACCGTGCATAGGCTAGTAGTCAGTGGAATTTCTGCTTTTAAACGTGTTACATAACAAAGTGCCTCACGGCACATCGCGTCTGGGGAAACAAGGTGCAGATAGTGTTGCAGGTGGTGGTGCACGAAATAATAACCGTGCTCATTTGTGCGCCCCCTCCCCCCGAATCTTCTGGATCAAAAATGAGCCGTGAGTTTGGGCCCTGGCCCTGCCTGTTGTAGCTCATCGAATATGCTACAGGGAAGGGTTTCAGCCCTTAGGGTGGGACGTTAAGCTGTGAGCCACTGTTCACCCTTTTTGTTGAAAAGAGCCAGGAGATCCGGTTGATACTGTACACAGTGTTTGGCTTTTTCTAACACAAACCGTGGAAGAATCTGAGCACTTGTAGTGAGTTAAACTGATTCACTCAATCACACAGGTGTTATTTCTTTCTTCAGATTGCAATCAATACAATACACGTGGGAAGTACTTGTGGTGTTGTGATAGACAAACAAACAGAACATAAGATTACTACACCAAATGAGTTAGCCTTTAAAGCTGAGGCATAAAATACATTCAAATCATTCCTACGAGTGTTTTGACATCCTATATCCACGCTTGTGGCAAGGGTGTAGCTCAATACACACAGGCATGGGCAGTGCTTGTACATGTAGTGCTTGTGGCGCACACATAAACACAACATAACATTACTACACCAAATACGTTAGCTTTAAAGCTGAGACATAAAATGCAATCATTCATACGAGTGTTTTGACCTGCTATGGTGACGTTGTGGCACGGTTTTAGCTCACAGGAGCCCCGAGGGCTTTATGTTGTTTATCTCTTGTTTGACGATATCCGCACCAGCACCAGGTGAAAGCTACATCTACACCTTTCCCACGTGTGCAGGAAAATAAACCTCTTAGTCCTAAAGTAAGCAGCTTCAGTTTAGAAGTTACATGCACAATCAACACAACAACCTGTTTAATGAGAAATCGTAATATGATTATTATTTAGAACTGCAATCAGCTTGGCATGTTATCCTTCTTGTGGACTGTACATTTAGCACACACACACTTAAATGGACAGTCCCTTTGACGTAATCCACAGTGCACTGGAAAAAAATGAAGAAACTATTCCAAAACGTAAACAAAGCAAAGACGTTAACACCGGTAACCTCGTTTGACGGCCCATTCCCACGGGGCGGACTGATTCAATGCTTTGTGCATTAATGCTGCTATAATCTCCTTGGTTGTTGATCTGTCAGAAAAAAAAAGGTTATAAATTTATTTCTAGTCCGTTTCATGTAGAATATCTGCACCTCGTTTAACAGATTACATAAGTGTTTCAAAGTGCCCCCCCCCCCCTCCCTTAACCCGGGAAAGCTGTCGGACTGGTCCCGTAGCCTGGTAGCCATACCACCGTGAGCTCGCCGATATCTCTACGGTGAAAAAGCTTTACCCGTCCGCCCAGTTCATTACCACACACTTAACGGAGTTGGTTTCTGAGCTACAAGGCTTTTGTGGTGACTGAAGACGTGTACAGGATTCCAGAAACAGGCTTATGTTTAATCTCAAATCAGACCCCTATAGTAGATAATATCGAAATATGACCAAGAAGAGTTTCGGCCTAGGAGTATGTATTGACAACCTACAGAGAGTTGATTGGCAACCGTAGGTCGCCTTCACCCCGTTGCCATCTTTTAATATTATCTAATGACACAGTAGGGTCTGCCTCGACATTATGCATATTTAGCAGACGGTAAAACACCCCTAGGCGACGCGGAATGGTGACCAGGTGAATAACCCCAGCTCAGGTGGCCATTGTTTGTGCCGCACAATCACTTGGGGACTGTAGAGAAGAGTGGTTCGACGGGTCTATTTTAGCCACGTGCCCCATATTTGACCAATATATAACTCGCAGTTACCTCCGTGAAACTTTGATATTTGAAGGTATTGAAGTGGCTGCTGTGCTCTGTGACTGAGATATACATGTATCTGTCATGGAAAAAAAAGCAACAACACTAGAATGGATCGTTCTGATATTTGGTATATGGGTAACCGGTAGGTCTTTATAAGACCTCGAAATGCTTGGATTATAGCCTCCTAGCGGTGTGCTATGATATTTCTGCTGAGCTACCGGTTCTATTTACATGTACACTGTATTGAGTGGTTGTTAGCTCTTTGGAGGAGAGTAAGACGCATAGCTGTTGGGACCCCCTTGCGACCATGGCCAGGTGACTTGACAGGTTTTATCCAGCAAATCTTTTTCCATCCTTCTACGCAGGGGCATCCACAGCGAAACTGCCTGTGTGGATGTACCCTGTTTTCTCAACCGCACTGCTTTCAAATATTAATGAGCTTACCCTTATATATGCGAGATACCTTTTGAAAACTGAAAGGCCTATTCTCTGATTGGCTGACAGCTGGCTTTGGGGGGGACGTCCACAGGAACTAAGAGTGACGGTTGAGAAAGCAGGGTTCATCCAGACAGGCGTTTTCGCCGTTGGATGTCCCTGCGTAGGAGGATGGTCTTTTTACGCCAATTATGTCTTGCCATCATTTCACTCAAACTCGTTTAGTTTGCATGTTATTATGATTGGCTCGGCGATCGCCGTATACATCAATGGAAAGCGGGCATTACCAACATCTCACCGTGTCCTTCCCCAGGTGCTGTGGTCCTGGCTGGTGCAGAAGCTGCCGATGTGGGTCGCCCCGAACCTCCTTACTATGGCCGGCTTCCTCATCAACGTCGTGACGTCACTGCTGTTGATCATTTTCTACTCACCAACTGCCAAAGAGGAGGTGAGGGGAAGTCAGCGATGATGAAACGGAGGGAACGGGATGAGGCTTTAGTAAAGTTGACGGCCGGACGAGTGCTTTTTTAAGATCGATAACACGGCTGTATAATAGAGGGTGCCGATGTCTATGTCGTGTTTTCGTTCGGATTTCGGCCGCGATTTGGCGGTTCGAAAACACGATTGCGTTAACGCCGAGAAACAGCATACTTACCTGACATCGCAGGCGATCGCTAAATCGCAATCGTTATAACATCGCAGTCGAATTGAGTCCCTACATCGCAACCGAGTCCTGCACATCGCAGCCGAGGTTTTAAACAGCAACCGAGTTCTTGAAACAGCAATCGAAGTTTTTAACAGCAATCGATTTCTTAAAACAGCAACCGAATTTTTAAACAGCAACCGAATTCTTTAAACAGCAACCGAGTTTTTAAACAACAATCGAACCGTAAAACGATTAACTACACGGGGGGTCTGATTAGCACCTAGTTATCACTTGTTCATTTCACACCCTTATAACACCTAAAGATATTGGATGTGTATTGGCAACAAATGATCGACTAGTTAAGCAAATGCTAGTGACCTCCATTGATTAGACGACGCATGAGCATGATGTTGTGTGTTTCTCAGCTCTAATGTTATGAACGCAAAATATTGAAAATTTTGTATAATTTCTTCACAGTTTAAGGTTTCTTTCCTGCCTAACTTGGCTTTATGACTCTCCAATGTTTTCTCATTAATTAGCTAAGGAAGCAGTGGGCTGAAAGAAATGTAGTTTCGCTGGATGTTGACAGCTGGGAAAGAAAGAATTCTAGGTTTGATTTGTTTGCAAAATATGGATGACGTTATTAAGATATATTGGCTAAGAGTACGTCTGTAGCTTTGATGAAATAGTATGCTTCATAGAACTGTTATAGAGCAATAAAACTTGATGACGTAATCCAAATGGTGCAAAAAACTTAATTAAGAATTTCAAGTCCAAACGTCAATATAGACAGAAGTATCTCTATCTACAGTGTCCCATTGCAGACCAATATGCGATGCAAGATTCTAATTATTCATTAGAAATAACACCCATTAACACCTGCATATTCTCAAGGAGGAATCTCAAAATCTTCATGGCACACCTGTGGTAATATTAGTCAGACTATGAAGCTTGTGTACGATACACACATTTGACTACAAATAAAGCCGAATTGGTTATACTGTTAGCTTTAATACCTTGGCAATAAAAGGCAGAATACAATAATACACAGTGATATTTAGTTGTGCAAAATAGAATTATGTTTCTTTACTTGAAACAACAAAAACATGATGCAAAAACAAACTGCATTGCTACACTACTACAATTTTCCTCTCTTTCTTCTTTCATGTCTCTGAGATGTACATCAACTTTGGCAGCATGTCCAATGTACATTATAAAAGTGTAACACCATGTAATGCATAAAAACTACATGTCACCTAAAAGCATTGTTTTTTGTGCTATACCAGTATGACACAATCTCTTCTTTTACAAAATGTCTCCACTTCTACATTTAATCTTGTACAATTACTTGGCATCTCACATTATCACAAAAAATGCATTTGCTAACAAGACATTCTTGAAGACCCAGTTTGCATGAGAAACTTGAGTGAATTTTTGAAAAGAAACTATAACAAAACAAAGTTCTGATAAGCTAACAGGATCTTGATAATTTGTCAATACACAGCTGATTTCAGTCTTGATATGTCAACAGTAATACATACACAATAAATTGTTACAAGTACAGATTTTGGAAACAGTCAGACATTTCAGGTAGCACTCACGTACCTTTTCATCTCTGTCACAAGGACCTACATGTCCCTTTCTTTTCCCCTCTCTTTTTTTACATCTGCTGATATCTTAAGTCTACTGATATCTTAATATGTATTTATTGTATCCATGCCTACCAAGTACTGATAACCACGGTAAATACTTCTTACACTACCAGGGTTTCTTTGCTAGATATGTACATCATAATCAACAGCAGTGAGTCACTACCCCCACTTGACAACACATGTGCTCCCTCTGAATACCATCTATATAGTGTTATATATGCTATTTAATGTATACCACAAGGATCAGGTCCTCCGGGTATAACTGTATGACTTGTACATATCTTGTCTGGGAGCTGCACTGGCATTTATCAGTAACTGAAAAACAAGAAGAGAATATATATTAAGACTATCATTAATACCGATAGCGAATTATGTGTTTCTGACTCCAATGACATCAAAGTGCAATATACATGTATTATCAGTTTAAGTTATCACAATGAATTAGAACTGTTTGCCACTCATCAGAATTTTTAGCAATCCTTGTTGTGCGGGTCTGAACCAGCTGTCCTATTCACTGTGACATCATCTAATCAATGTTTAATTACCTTGTGGCAGTAATCAAGAGCTGGAAGTATTATCTTGGATAGTCTGATGTTCAATAACATCAGATTATGTCATACCTGTGATGCGAAAACGTTCGATACGGCTGTTCCAGAACGTATGATAACTTTCCGTATAACACGGGTTCTAAGTTGTATCACACAGGCTTCATTAGAGTAAAATCTATATATAGTGTATACTTAGTGAAAATGTCTGCGTTCATTGAATGATACTAATAGAGTCCATTCCAAGACACCATGAGGGTTTTTTAGGCCATATTTATAATAAGTCTGAATTATTTGAATAAAAGAATATCTGACCCACAATGATTAAATTATTTTCAAATATTGACCAAGAAAATACTAATTTATTTGAATTTCTTTGAATATTTCAGAGACATTTTGAAAGTAACTGTACAAAAATATCTTTATTTAGAATAATTGTGAAACCTCTCTGTGATTATTTCAAATTTACAAATATTTACAAAAAATGGTAAACCTGGCCAAATGGTAAAATTACTTTATTGCCCCCATAAAAGTAAGCCCTATTGTTGCATCTGTATATTTTTAGATTTCACTGCTGGGTACTGGTGGATCCTTTGTTGTGGGCCATTGTTGCATGGCACCCAACCATACTTTGCAAGGATGTGTGAATTGCTATCTTCCCAGCCCACCGAACCATTTACAAAAAATGGTAGAAAATGGTAGAAAATGGTAAATAATGGTAGAATGCTGTTATCATTATTTAGAAACCATTAGAAGTATCCAATTCCATGCCATGAAAATTTCCAAAGTTTTACAGGACCAGGGAAATATTTAAAAAGTTGAAACAGTGTTAAAAATATTTCTGAAGTATCAAATGTCCTAGACATATAATTACAAAACTTTAAAATCAATTCTAAACAATGGCAACAAACATCCGCATGGTGTCTTGGAATGGACTCTATCATTGACATTAATAAAAAAATGTTGCATTCTGGTATCATAAACACTTAAATGCCACACAAAGGTTCTCAGGGCAACTCATATAATGACTTTGTTCTATTAAAAATAAAACTACATGTATTGTTAACTTATTCATTTTGGCGCTAACAGAAGGTACACATGCCTTGAATTAGAGCTGCGAGTCTTTGTCAGCGAATTTGCCAGCATTGCGCAAGGCAATATAAATCATTTTTGGTACATTTTATTTTGGCAGGGTCAGTTGAATTTTGAGACAATCGAGACAATATTACTTGGTTAGAAAGATTGGGTACTGAAATCATGTGCAACTTATTGCTGAGTGGTCAATTGATCATCATTCTCTCTATAGTGGCCACATTTCTCCAGTCCCAAGTGGAGTTTATAAACAGGTTTGACTGTATATGTAAACAGGCAAGGTTATGTCAGAAATCTTTCATAAATCTTTTGCTTCAATGGAATGGTCATCCAGGTATTTTCCATAGGATAAACAAAGTTGAACAAAAAAAACGCTCACCATATAGTATCCACCTATCCTGGTGGTCCTGGAACAAGCTGTTGCCTCATGAATCCATTATCCCCTCCTGTCTTGTCTGTGGCTCCATTTGTCCTTCCTGTCGGTCCCCGCTGCTCCGTTGGCCCCTCCTGTTGGTCTCAATGCTCTAACTGCCCCTCTTGTCCATCTCGAGGCCTGGACCACCCTTCCTGTCGCCCCGTGGCTCTAGGTACCTCTCCTGGCTGCCCCCGCTGGGAGCGACAGCAGAAGGGACCATTGGACAGCCACGGGACCATTGGAAAGCAGAGAAAAGGGGGCTTAAATTTCTGGTGCTTTTACTCTCTTAAGATTTAATGGTATCTTAACAGAATACATTCATTTTACAAAGGTTCATTTACTCTATTTACTGTCTTAAGGTGCAAGAGTGCGTGTACAAGGGTACATGCAAGAGTGCGTGTACAAGGGTCCATTTACCCTCTTAAGGTGCAAGAGTGCATTTCACAAGGGCAAATTTACCCTCTTAAGTTGGAAGGGTGCATTTACATGGGCACAATTACTGTCTTAAGGTACAAGAGTGCTTTTACGAGGGTACATTTACCCTCTTAAGGTGCAAGAGTGCATTTACCCTCTTAAGGTGCAAGAGTGCATTTACCCTCTTAAGTTGCAAGGGTGCATTTACCCTCTTAAGGTGCAAGGGTGCATTTACATGGGCACAATTACTGTCTTAAGGTGCAAGAGTGCATTAACAAGGGTACATTTACCCTCTTAAGGTGCAAAAGTGCATTTTACAAGGGCAAATTTACCCTCTTAAGGTGCAAGAGTGCATTTACCCTCTTAAGGTGCAAGAGTGCATTTACCCTCTTAAGTTGCAAGGGTGCATTTACCCTCTTAAGGTGCAAGGGTGCATTTACATGGGCACAATTACTGTCTTAAGGTGCAAGGGTGCATTACTAGTAACAAGGGTACATTTACCCTCTTAAGGTGCAAGAGTGCATTTACCCTCTTAAGGTGCAAGGGTGCATTAACAAGGGTACATTTACCCTCTTAAGGTGCAAGAGTGCATTTACCCTCTTAAGGTGCAAGGGTGCATTTACATGGGCACAATTACTGTCTTAAGGTGCAAGGGTGCATTAACAAGGGTACATTTACCCTCTTAAGGTGCAAGAGTGCATTTACCCTCTTAAGGTGCAAGAGTGCATTTTACAAGGGCAAATTTACCCTCTTAAGGTGCAAGGGTGCATTTACCCTCTTAAGTTGCAAGGGTGCATTTACCCTCTTAAGGTGCAAGGGTGCATTTACCCTCTTAAGGTGCAAGGGTGCATTTACATGGGCACAATTACTGTCTTAAGGTGCAAGGGTGCATTAACAAGGGTACATTTACCCTCTAAGGTGCAAGAGTGCATTTACCCTCTTAAGGTGCAAGGGTGCATTTACTATCGCACTATCGCACACCTGTGTCCGTCAGATGGAAGAAGTTTTTATTAGTAACAAGCTCGACTATCGCACACCTGTGTCTGTCAGATGGAAGACGTTTTTATTAGTAACAAGCTGGACTACCGCACACCTGTGTCCGTCAGATGGAAGACGTTTTATTAGTACAAGCTGGACTATCGCACACCTGTGTCCGTCAGATGGAAGACGTTTTTATTAGTACAAGCTGGACTATCGCACACCTGTGTCCATCAGATGGAAGACGTTTTTATTAGTACAAGCTGGACTATCGCACACCTGTGTCCGTCAGATGGAAGACGTTTTATTAGTACAAGCTGGACTATCGCACACCTGTGTCCGTCAGATGGAAGACGTTTTTTATTAGTACAAGCTGGACTATCGCACACCTGTGTCCGTCAGATGGAAGACGTTTTTATTAGTACAAGCTGGACTATCGCACACCTGTGTCTGTCAGATGGAAGATGTTTTTATTAGTACAAGCTGGACTATCGCACACCTGTGTCTGTCAGATGGAAGATGTTTTTATTAGTACAAGCTGGACTATCGCACACCTGTGTCTGTCAGATGGAAGACGTTTTTATTAGTACAAGCTGGACTATCGCACACCTGTGTCCGTCAGATGGAAGACGTTTTTATTAGTACAAGCTGGACTATCGCACATCTGTGTCTGTCAGATGGAAGACGTTTTTATTAGTAACAAGCTGGACTATCGCACACCTGTGTCCGTCAGATGGAAGACGTGTTTATTAGTACAAGCTGGACTATCGCACACCTGTGTCTGTCAGATGGAAGACGTTTTTATTAGTACAAGCTGGACTATCGCACACCTGTGTCTGTCAGATGGAAGAATTATTAATAGTACTGTACTACAAGCTGGGCTATCGCAGACCTGTGTCTGTCAGATGGAAGACGTTTTTATTAGTACAAGCTGGACTATCGCACACCTGTGTCTGTCAGATGGAAGACGTTTTTATTAGTACAAGCTGGACTATCGCACACCTGTGTCTGTCAGATGGAAGAAATTATTAATAGTACTGTACTACAAGCTGGGCTATCGCAGACCTGTGTCTGTCAGAGAAAAGGAATTATTAGTTCAAGCTAGCCAAGGTGCACCTACATGTCTTTTAGGGACAAGAAGTAATTATTATAACAATTTAGGCTATCGCATACCTGTATCTAAAGAGAAGAGGTAATAATTAGAGCAAGATAGGTTAAACACACACCTGTGTCTGTCTTAGAGAACAGGTAATTATTAGTACAAGCTAGGCTAAATGCACACCTGAGTCTGCCTGTAGGAGCTCATTATTAGTACATGGCTTCAAGTTCAAAAAAGTTAGGTGGTATGCCTGTGAACCTTATCTACAAAAAGCAGAGCAACTCTGGATGGCTGCCATCTTTTTAAAGCACCTAGTCTTATTATTAATGTAGGCTTATATTTTGAAATATCTTTTACATACCAGTATTTGATCAGGAATATGTGTCTGAGAACCACAGTGGGTAGACGTCTGAAGACTGAACGGGCAGTCAGAAAATCTTCCACCTGGCATCTGCTTGGAGACATTGTAAAGGCCAGTTGATCTGCACAAGAGAGAGAACATGCAAACATGACCAGTTTTATAAACATTTGTTATTATCTTAGAATCATAATTATAACTTTCATAGCCTGATTTGATCATTGCTACATACAAAATACACCACAAAAGAAATTGTCACCTCAAACTGTGTGCCAATGATCCAAACATTATTCGGACAACCACATATTTGTTTAGGACTCAAAAGCCTACATATGGAACATGATATTTGTCTCTGGAACTCCTGATATTTTTGTGTCTGACTAGCCTGCGCTATATGCATATTAACCAGAAGTCCAGAACCCTGACACCCATTGAGTTATTGGGCAGGTGAAATTTTCTGGACGAAAACAATAGAATTTATGTTCAGAAGCCAAAAAAAAAACTGTCACAACCAGATTTCAGTAGTGCAGATATGTATGTACATGTATGTAGAAAAACCTGGGCATTATAAGGAAGTACAGTCAAACCTGCCCGAGCGACCACCTCTTCTCAGCGACCACCTGGCCATTTCGACCGCTTTTTCTCGGTCCCGATTTATTTTCCCATTGACGTAAGCATTAAGCGACCTTTTCTCACGACCACCTGGCCAACACGACCGCGACCGGCCCAAATTGGGACCAATAACGACCGCATCATTTTCAAAATTGAGGTTTTCATCGGTTTTTGATGATAACTAGCGCGATTTTGTGCCGAAATCGGCCAGTTTGCGTCGGATTTGGGGGTTAAATTTACAGTTTACAGTATGCGTGTCGCTTCTTTGCGTGCGTGCAGTGTGCTTGCTACTTGCCATTAAACACAACGGAAACCATTTATACTTTGCATCGGGCATGTTTTGAGTCGATACTCTTCTCAGCGACCACCTGTCCAAATCGACCGTTTCTTCCCGGTCCCCCGGGTGGTCGTCTTGGACAGGTTTGACTGTACTCCCATGGTAACTTGTGCAGCAGTTGTATGGTGGATTGACCCCATAACCACATAAACATCCCAGACTGTTGTCTTCCAGCCAGGAACAATATTGAGGGACAGATTAGCATAATAACTGTCACAAGATTCAAAACTTCTGCACTGGTTGTATAGGAACATGCATACTGACCCAAATAACCATTAGTACATAATCCAAGTACATTTCCACAAGATAAAATTCCTGCATTGATAATCAATTCAATACTTCATCTACATCTTTTACTGTAGTTTTTGGAAAATCAACTTTGTTCAAATTTCAAATCAGCCCCGTCAAAATTTTATGAATTTATTAAAGTATCTAAATGTATCTAAACTATCCAACTTGAAAATGATGTCCTGACACAGATGAATTTAGCTTTTAGTTGGTGTCTACAAGCGAGGACTTGGTGTCTACCAACCAGTATAGTTTGGCTAGGCTGGGGGCTCTGTACATAAAACTTTCATTCATACAATGTCAATAGTATATCCTGGGCTTGGTTCATGTTCCAGCTAACTTCTTTATGTGTATTATCTGTTGTCTACAGATTTCAAAATGTTCAAACAAGGCTTGAAGAGTAACTTGCACTTTGTAATACTCTCCAAGCAGATGTTGATGGGAAAAAAAGTGACCTTTTCCTTATGGTGGTGATAGCTGACTCTGCTTGTAGTACCAGACTCCCGCCTGGCTGAACAGAAATAGGAAACTTTGGCAAAGTTAAAAGCCTAGCAGGAGTTAATCGGCCTAGCCGTGAACTGACAGGCAGTGAGGAAATAGCCTCTGGCGGCTGCCTCCCCCAAGTGCACTTTTAACTCTGTCTAATTTCTACTATAAGACCACCAATCAGCTGTGGCTGGTAATAGTGGCAGAGGCACAACTCTCCTTTGAATTTGATATCTGCCCTTAGTAAATACTGTATACATAAAGGCACATCAAAAACTTCTGGAGCCATACATCTGCTTGGAGAGTAGCCAATGGTGTAATTTATGGCTTTTGTACCAAGCAGTGGCAGTGCTGGATGTGGGTTACCTAGAGCTAGCATACTTACATAGAAAATAATGTGATCATGTTTGCCAAAGAGGAATTAATGGATTGCTCCCGCAGCTTTTTCATGTCAATAGACTTGTACAACTTTATCAGTAATCAGAAATGATATCTCATTTCTGACTGCTGTAACAGTGAAACAGTGAATATCCCCCTTTGGAGAAGTGAATCTCCCCTTTATGTCTATGGGTGGTCTTGTGTTTGAAAATGGAGCTCGATCAGTCCACTACAGGAAGGCGTCCCTTTGTTTGGGTAGTTTTATGGCTCTGACCGTTGGAACACGTGTGGACTTGTTTTGCTGAAGAATTCAACCTCATTCCATTCCCACAAATAACCCTCAAGAACTGTACGACGAAAAGTATACAAATGCTAAAAGTTGAACGCTAAGTCAGTGATTCCCCACCAACATCTTTTAGAGCTTTTTTCCCCCTATAACCCATCACTGATCAGTTCTTGTCCTGCGAACATTCCCGGGTCTGCTGCAAAACTATTTTCTGGCTAGGGGTCTGTACCAGTATTACGTAGCGTTAGTCTGGCTGTATCTCTTACTTGCTGTCTCTGTGCGATCAAACCTCCTTGGTCTGATGTACGACTAATAGCCGATACCAGGTTGCGCTGATCGCAAACAAATAGTGGAAGAAATTGGACAAATAAGTCATATAATTTATGCGCCACCCATGTGGCCCAAGAATTTATCGAACGTTTGAGGTTCGACATGATTTATAGGTTTGTAACGATAACGGTAATCCACTAACAATTCTAAGATCAGGTGTAACGTTAACGTTACTTGAATTTGAAATGCTTGGAAGGAGTCCCAATATTCATTTTCAGATTATGACAGCCATATACACACATGTATGCTAAACTCCTGACAGTGACAGTAAGCTCCTGTCAAAAGTTTCCAAACCTGAGATTTAGAATAAGTTATCGGAATCAAACACTTACCTTGGGTAGTAACTGTAACACCGATTAATACCGCTACAAAGCTCGAGTGAAGATCTGTGCAGAATTCTTGTTGTTTTCGCCGTCGTCATTGTAACGTTAGCTGTACTGGGATGCGTCGAGTGCCTGCGTGCGTGTGCTCTTGCGTGTCTTCTGGGATCTTCTGGGTGGCCTTGCTTGCGGAATTTCACAAGTCCGCGCCATAAACATGAAAGGTCGGGGGTCACTCTCGTACCTTGCTCGTACTCATGATCGCACGGCCGTTCGTAGGATAAGAACTTCCCTTCAACAAGACAACCTAGAGAGTCTACATAACGAAATCTTGACAACGCTTATCGGTAATTCACGATGGTCGGCAATACGTTGTATGTTGTATTGACTTGTTTTCTGCGGACGGTGGGAACGAGTTCGTTGGATTGTTCCATTGTATTCATGGGGAGTCTTAAGCGAAGACCTTCACAGCTACACAATCTGACTTTCGAAATTCGAGATTTTGGAACAAAGCAATAAGTTGTCAATCAATAGCTTGGTAGAATCAAGCTAACAAGTTCGCTTCATGATCGATGTGCCGGTATTAAACGAGCCGAGAACAGCAGACCACAGTACAATATCTCACATCCCACTGTATGGGGATGTCCCGTCGCCGTACAACAACAATACATGTCATAACGTTATCACCTCTTTGCTTTATTTGGTCTCCAAGTAACGTTAGAAGTCGGTGGAGAAGATTGTCGGCGTTTTGTCATATCTCCCGTTTTGTCTCCTCACACCAGGAGACAGAAACGGGAGGTTATATGATCTATAACGTTATAGCCGGTATAACGCCCTTCGGCGTTTATCGAACCTGTATATTACACTATGTCAATACCACAGGGGCTTTCCCCGCAAAGACGTTTCCCCGTCAGATTTTTTTGGAGCATTCCCCGTTGTCATAGAGGATTCCCCGCCGTCGTTGGGATTCCCCGTCTGGACTATTCCCCGTCATCATGGGGCGTTCCCTGTTAGAGAATTCCCCGTCGTTGTTAGAGCATTCCCCATCGGCATGCTTGTGGAAACACCGATAAACACTGTTACATAGAAGCCTGTTATCCACACCGGGTAACCCCCCATCACAATAACTTCACTCTCTATAAAGGACTGAAGATTGGTCCTGTTCATCACATTACCGCTCTATGACAATACGATGATACTGATGAGTGTGATCATGGACAGTTTTATGACACATTGTCAAAGAATGAATAAGCGACGGTCAGACAGTTTTTCCCACCTAAGTTCAGAAGTTCAGAGAGAAGCGACAAATATGAGGACCCTCTCAGCACCTGATACTGTAAGTGGCAAAAAAAAATCCCCAAATTTAACAATGTAAAGTGATGTATGCTCAAAGGGAAAATGAAGTATTGTGGGCACTTGTCCTACACACCTTCATACCGTTCATTTGGTTTCTATATATATATATACAAGGGCATATATAGGAGCAAAAAATATACATTTTAGTCAAAAATGGACAAACCCCCCAAATTAACTAATTTTAAAGTAAAAACTACGAATAATGTGCACAAGAAGTAAAACTACTAGTATGTCACTCTTCACCATCAGCGCGCGATGATCAAGGAATTCAATTGCCTGCATGAAATTGAAATTGCACATAGGTAATAGGTATAAAACTTACATTTGGAAAAATTTGGGGCGGAGTCGGGACCGATTCCCACGGCGGACCAAATATTATACAAAGGGCCGTGATATTCTGTCCGCCTTTGATAAAACGCAGTAACTTTCCGCAACCACTTCTGAAACTGCTTGAATGGCAATGTGATGACGTCCGAGTTGATAAACATACGCGGATCCAGAGGCAGAAATTGTTAGTTCGGGGTGCGGCACAGATATGACAGGCATGCCATCGCTCTCTGCGATGTACATGGCGGAATAGTGAAGTTGCTTAGTTGTAGTCTTCCGTCGCCTCCTCCATAATTGTACGGCTGGTAGGGAATTCGATTCGCATTTAAGAGTGACTGTCCTTTGGTAAGTGCAAATTATGTCATAAATTTCCAGTCTCATAACTAGCTTCGTATTTTGTTACTGACATATCATGACATGAAATAGTTTAAAGCCTCCAACAAGCCTGCCATCTCGGTTGTGAGGAACTTTATATCTGGCAACTTGTTCATATAGGCCAGTGGTCAACAGGCATTCATATAGAGTTTAAGATACGAAGCAAAAAACAGCTGAGTGGTATATGATTGATGACCCTGTAGAATAATGGACCTGAAAAATTCATCGGTATTCATTGTACCACAAATGTCATACACAGAAACACTCTCTTGGTAACGTGGAATTGACTCTATGCAGTTCCGGCACAGCATATAACGCCTGAGTTTAACATGCGGTGTGCCATGAATGTTCCGAGTTTTGCCGAACCATAAAGGGTTCTTTCTATTTTCTATGTCTGTATTAAAAATATATATATATAATATATATATATATAAGAGTACTTGTTGTAACTGTCAGACTAACAGCTGGCTACAAAGTCAATGACTTTCAATTCCTTACTAGAATATGCAGAAAATTGTATTTTAGTCCAATTGTATAATGGTGATGCATTTTATCACTTTTCAGAAATGCATTATACAAAACAACTCCAGTGCCTATACAAGTGGTACTTTGAGCCCCTATATGTGGATGTCCCTCAGTCTCCCTCCAAAAGGAAATTGATTGATTAGCCACATCAATTGGATTTGTTGTGAACTTGGAAATGTTTGATTACCTTCGCCAGAATGGCTACGGTTATTATTTGGGCTTGTGCGTCCGTCCGTCCGTCCTCCTGCTAACAATATAACTCGAGAAGCCTTGGATGGATCCTGATGATATTTGGTAGGGGTCGGGAAAACGAGGGTCAAGTTCGCTAATGGGACCCTAGCGGCTTGCTAATGTACTGCAGTGGAACTTCCATTTTTGATATCTCATGTTCTTGACATGCTGTGGTCGTGATTTTTGAGTGGTAGATAGCCAGAGAGTAATATTTAGAGAGTAATTGCTGTGAGTTTGAGCCCCCTAGCGGCTTTTATGGAACTACAGGCACCGGTTTCCTTTCAAACTTTAGACGAGAATGACTCGAGAACGTGTTTACGGATCGACAAGATTTTTGGTATGTAGATAGAATGAGTGATGACTTACATAACCTGATACAAATTATGCAAATCAACAACGAATTTGCATAATTAATGCAGAAAGTTTATAAATCCACTGCATTCAATGATAGGACTTTCAAAATTGTCACATATGTAGCTGGGAAGGAGAGAAATGTTAACCCGGTTAGCATAGGCGGGGATGGAGTCACTTTCCTAACGATTGAAAGGAAACATACTGGTTAATGTGTACAAGGCAGTTCGCAACAAGGCCCCGCCCTGCTTGCAGAATATGTTTAAATGAATTTCACCACCTGTACTACACAGACGGACACGGTATGCTACAAAGCAGCTGTCGGAATGGGACCCGTACATGTTGACAGTATCAAACTCAAAGGTTCAGGTTCAGTCCTTCAGAGGTAGTCTGCAGTTCCAGGGCCCTGCGGTGTGAAATGAACTATCTCCCGAACAGAGAAAACCGACAAACACTGACAGCAAGAACGGACTGATGCAACAGTACTGTTAGTATTGGTACCTTTTCCCTTAAGTTATGTGCGTAGTTGCCAATTACTGTATGTTACCTGTGACAGCAGGGATGTATGCAAAATAACCTGGGGAAAATAGCATAAATTTGAATTTATGCAGTTCAAGGTCTGTTCGAAATTGGTGGAGAAGGGGTGCAGACTTTATTTCAGTTTTTTCCATTTTACCTTTCAGTCCCACAGATCTGTCTGATACTCAAGCCCCCTTCACACGAGAGCACGTTATTCCTGTCAATTCCTGTCAATTCGTACTGTATTCTAAACATTCTTACTGCATTCCAGATATTCGTCCCCGTTCTTTTGGCTAGCTCGAAAGTTGTCAAATGTCAAAAACTGTCGAGGTGCATTCGAAGTGGAGAAATATCGAATGGCATTCCAAATGGATTCTAAGTGTTTTCTAACTATTCTAACTGCAGTTCGACCGCATCCTAACTGTAGTTCGACCGCATCCTACAGCATTCCAACATTATTTGAAACATTCTTATCTTATTCGATGGAGAACCGAAACGGCAAGCCACTTCGAATCCTGCCCGAATGTGGCCAAAAGAGTATCTGGAATGCAGTACGAATTTCTAGAATGCACTACGAATTCCCAGGAATAGAAAAGAATTTTAATTCTGACGGCATTCTGGCTCATTCCTTCTCGTGTGACGGGGATATAAAAACCACTCGGAATGGCCCCGAATGTGGCACGAATTTTGCAAATACTTCATTCCGGCTGGTTCTGCTTGATTCCTGCTAATTCGGTTTCAGTGTGAAGGCCCTATCACCCAAAACGGATGCGTACTTTAATAGAAAATACGATAGATGAGAAAATATGAGCGTGTTGACGGATCGTCATGAAGCGAAGACCTACATGAGATACTAATTATGCGAATCAACAGCTGATTTGCATAATTAATGAGAAAGTTCGATGTTCGGATTTGTTACGAATCCTGTGTCAGATCCGCCTTTATTAATATTGCCATAAATACGCATTTGCCAGGATTCGTGCAATGTTCAATGAAAGGCGGACCGATTCTCACGACCCTTCTATAATATTTGGTCCGCCGTGAGAATCGGTCCGCCCTTAAAGTCTTCCAATATGAAGTGATCTATGTGATGAAGATGACTTTGTAACAGTGGTATATTTGGCTATCTTAGGATAGTATTGTTGATACTATCTGTTAGATGTAATAGTGGTATATTTGGCTATCTTAGGATAATATTGTTGATACTTATTTCTTTACTTCTGTGTATGTTTAGTACAGCCCATAGCAACAGTGATGTTTGTCTTTGCGTTCACACCTTGTATATTATGTATGCATGTAGCAGTCTTTGATCTTGTAGGTTGTTATCCTTGTGTTAATTCTGTCTGCCAGTTCTGTTCTGCAAGACAATAGGATTGTCTGGCCAACACAACCTTGTACTTGTTTGTTAAAAGTAACAGGACTAGTTCATCCATATCAATAGAATAATGCCGACTAATTAGGATAGAATAAATAGAACAGCAAACTAGAGTTAAGGGTTCAGTCCATGTAAGAGAACAGTCCGTACAGAGGAGCAAGTGCACTGTCGTAACTGGAATACCCGCCGAGCCGCGTTGAAGCCTGATCCGTGTCTGTAACTGTGAGTATAGTATTGTATAGTATAGTCAAACACAACGCAATGTCCTACCTTATGTAATATTGTCAAACGGCTCGTGTCATGGTTAGGGATTCCTTAGTGCATTGATTGTCATTGTTTGTTACCTGATTGTATTGTTGTGCTCCAATAAATGCACTTCACTGGGACCAGAATCTAGTCGAACCGTCTTTGCCTTTCTTTAGTATTAGAGTAAAGTTACGGTAAAGTAAGTGGTTACAAATTGGTGCCGTGACCAGGATTCTGTCCCTCCCGGTGGAGTAATATTTGTTGGAGTGGTAAAGTCTTGTGGTAGTCTAGCTGGTAGCTATGCACATGTTTGTTCTGAGCACCATTGGAAGTATTGTAGTCGTCCTGACTTGTTTGGATGTGTTTATGATGGAACATGGCTGTTTTTAGTCCTAATGATTGTTTTGCTTAAAGTTGTTGTTGGAGATGTCCGAAATGTACTGGTCTTGTCTGGTGTTTAGGTTCACTTTGGTTGTTATCGAATGAATTTTACTCTCAGAAATTCCCAGGGAGGTGGAATGGTGTGTTGTTATTAAAATAGCTGATGTGATTTTGTCTTGAGTTAGTCATTGGGTGAGGTAGGTTGTAAGTCCTGCGTCAGGTTCAGACATTCTGAAGTGCCAAGGTGGATTGGTGTTCTTTCCTTCACGGTCGAAACTTACATAATCTAGTGCGTCTGTCTAACGCTTAGTTTGGTTTTGACAAGAATGTCCTTTAGTTTTACATGGTCAGTATTGTTTGTACATTGCAAAGCTTTCGTGGTTGTCTGATTATGCAAAATCGTCATTAGTCCTTGCAGAGGCTGAGTTTTGCTGTTGTTTTGTTAACCTAAATCGGAATAAGTTGTTTTCCACCTTTTGATTGTTCTACCCAGTGTATGTATAAGGACCTGTTTGTTTGTATAAGCCTGTGCGCATGGTAATCGTGGAAGTTATTACAAGTCTTTTTGCAGTTGTACAAGTAAACTAGGTAATATGTTTTTCTGTGCAGTGTAGGTCTCTGAGTTTAACTGTTGGCAAGAACATTCCTCGGGCGCCTTGGTTCTTGTCGTCGAGTCAGGCTTTGCGTAGAGTTTGTGCAATGGAAACGGGAGGACGGGGTGTTTTGGGTGGCCATGCCTGCCTGGGTCAGGGCGGACGGTCCGCGCCTGATGCCGGTGTAGGGGCACCGACACCGAGGTCTGTCCCAAGACTGTGCCAAATCTCGGGAGTTGATGAGAGGCAGTACAAGGGTTTGGTGGTTTTGTTGTGGCAAACAGTACTACAGATGGAGCGTGCACATAAAGAACATATTGTCAAGCTGTGTCAACGGTTTAATGAGTCCATTGTCATTCTTCAGGAACGTTTTGTTAGACGTTTTACCTTTCGAGTTGGTGGTAGGACGGTCAGGTCCCCACAGACACACCCGTGTGTTCTGTGCCACAAACTTGGACATTGGAAGGGAACTTGTTATCTAAATGTTGGCAATGTAAACAAGAGTAGACCCAGTCATTTTAGTCGTAGTAGACCGTCTCCAAAGACGCATCCTTGTTTTGTATGTCGCCGGTTTGGTCATTGGAAGGCACATTGTACTTTAAGGAAAAGGCATGGCAACAGGAGCAATGTTGTGGATGACCAGGTTAATTGTCCAGGCAATATGAAAGAAATACACAAGTCAGTGTCTGGGGTGTCTGAAGTTGATACATGTAATGCTGAGTCCAAACCTGTCCATTGTGAAGACAAGAAAAAGGCTCGAGACAGTGTTCCTTCACGTAGGAGTGGGCTCCATGTATTAACCCCGGGGACTCGAGTCAAACGGCAGACAGTCCGCCGGCAAGGGGGTCTTGTACCCCCTTGTGTTGTTGTTCCAGGCGATGACAGTACAACAGACAGCGACGACGATGAAGTTGAAACTGTGGAGTATGCAGGGCAGCCGACCGATGCCAAGACCGTGGGTGGTGGAGAGGACCCACAAGCTTTGGAGCAGGCTGGTGGTGCGGTCCAGCCAGACGCGGTCGGGGGAGACGATGTCGCCCAGCAGGTAGACCTAGCCCAAGCGGAAGGTGATCCGGAAGACGAGGCAACAGGTGTCCCGGCTCAGTCAGAGAGCGAGGCACCCGTCCGGACGGAAGACGGGACAGCAGGTGACCAGGTGAAGTCAGGGAGTGAGGAGCCCGATGGGGAGACAGTGCAGCCAGCTGAACACGCCAGTCCTGAAGACGCATCGGACAGCGATGATGACGAGGATGGCGCTCCAGCCCTACGACGGTCGACCCGCACCCGTCATCCCCCAGACCGTTATGGTTTCTATGTGAACACTGGGAACTCTTGTCCTTCTCCAAACAACATGCCTGTACACCCAGCGAAGGCGTTGAGTATTGTAGACCAGTCTAGTAGTGCTAAAGCAACACAGAGGTCAGGCAACCTAGAGAAGTGTCCCGATATGGCAGAACAGGTGACTTTGCAATCTACTCAGGGTCAGCGGGGCATATGTCAGGAGAAAAAGGCATCAGACACGTCCGTGAGGTTACCACTGGGCAGCATTATTCGTTCCTTCTGGAACTTGTTTAAGTAAGGAAATGGCGGTTCGGGGTCACGACATTCTTGTCACGTCTGTCTTGTATGTCATGTGTACTTGGTTCATGAGAGAACCGATCAAACTGCAATGTATAGAGTGTGCGTTCGAGTATCTGTAAGCCCTTCCATAGAAAGCAATGACGTGTGTTCCTTGTGCCGGCACGGTCAATCGGCCGTGTCGGGGCGGAGTAAGGCCGATCCTAGTAGCGACAAACTAACTAGGGAGAGGTAAATGGGCTCGGAGCGCGGTGACGTTAGACCCCCCCTCTCCGAGAGGTCTCCGCTTTAAAAAGTTGGGCTGAGGCCGTGAAATACGGTACTCAACAGGCTGTCGCCACTCAGAGGTTACCATACTTACTGTATCCGCCATTCCCCGGGGAGAAATAAAGTGATATATACTTATGGTGGGTTGCCATGGTGATCTGCTGACCCACACCTCATAACGTGCTCTGTGCTGGAAACTCCGGCGTGTGTCACACTGCCCTCAGTCCTTCGTAGAGTCGCAATGCAACTATGGTTCCTGTTTACACGAAATTTTGGTGCCATGGTGACACTTCACTCCATGCCTGAGCCAGTTGTGTATTGTACCTTGTTTTCATTGTATGGTTTCTTTGAAGATAATGAGTCTATTGTCTCAGTGTGTCAAGATGAGGTGAAGAACAATCGAGTGTTGATTATGTCAATCAGGCGCGAATCTATGATCATATGTGCTATTGACTATGGAAAGAAAAGAAGAAAAAAAAACTTTGTTGATTCTGGAATATCTGTGTAAAAATGTTCATTTTCTTTACCACTGTATTGCCCAAGTGAAAAAAAAATTGATCATGCATTTTATGCTCTATTGTTGCTGAAAAAAATTGATCATGTATTTTATGCTCTGTTGTTGAGAATGTGACAAGGTGCGGGAGCACCTTTTCTTTCGAAGGAGGGGGGTAGATGTAACAGTGGTATATTTGGCTATCTTAGGATAGTATTGTTGATACTATCTGTTAGATGTAATAGTGGTATATTTGGCTATCTTAGGATAATATTGTTGATACTTATAATTCTTTACTTCTGTGTATGTTTAGTACAGCCCATAGCAACAGTGATGTTTGTCTTTGCGTTCACACCTTGTATATTATGTATGCATGTAGCAGTCTTTGATCTTGTAGGTTGTTATCCTTGTGTTAATTCTGTCTGCCAGTTCTGTTCTGCAAGACAATAGGATTGTCTGGCCAACACAACCTTGTACTTGTTTGTTAAAAGTAACAGGACTAGTTCATCCATATCAATAGAATAATGCCGACTAATTAGGATAGAATAAATAGAACAGCAAACTAGAGTTAAGGGTTCAGTCCATGTAAGAGAACAGTCCGTACAGAGGAGCACGTGCACTGTCGTAACTGGAATACCCGCCGAGCCGCGTTGAAGCCTGATCCGTGTCTGTAACTGTGAGTATAGTATTGTATAGTATAGTCAAACACAACGCAATGTCCTACCTTATGTAATATTGTCAACGGCTCGTGTCATGGTTAGGGATTCCTTAGTGCATTGATTGTCATTGTTTGTTACCTGATTGTATTGTTGTGCTCCAATAAATGCACTTCACTGGGACCAGAATCTAGTCGAACCGTCTTTGCCTTTCTTTAGTATTAGAGTAAAGTTACGGTAAAGTAAGTGGTTACAACTTTTATTAACATGGACATCTCTATGTGAGTCTTGACATTGCGATTCAAATTGTTTCAGAAGTGGTTGCGGGACGTTATTGCGCTTTTCTGAAAGGCGGACCAATTCTCACGACCCTTCTATAATATTTGGTCCGCCGTGAGAATTGGTTCACTCTCAAAGTCTTCAGAATGGAGTGATCTATGTGATGATAATGACTTGTATTAAGTCGGGCATCTCTACGTGAGTCTTGACATTGCGATTAAAGTAGTTCCAGATTTGGATGCGGAATGTTACTGCGCTTTTCTGAAAGTCGGACCAATTCTCACGATCCTTCTACGAGGGGTTCAAAAAGTAATGCAACAGGTCTTACAACAGGCTCATTTTTTCATGGAATGAGTTGAAATTTGGCACAAAGGTAAAGGCGTATATCATCTTGAGATTGAAATATCTCAATTTGTTTTTCAGATTTTTAGGAGCAACTTAGTTGATTTCAAGATGACCACACCCTTGAAAGCTTGTCAGAACATCAGTTCCTCTAGATCTGACCATCTTATAACTACTATAGGAAACTAAAATTGTATCTGTATAATAGTGAGTGTCTCTTAAGGTTACATGCCGATTTTCATTTCTGAACGCCCAATGGTTCGTCTTGTACAGCTGCTAGAATGGATTGAGTTGCTACATTGCAGGCAATTTGAATAATAGCCAAATACGTGGTTTGTTGATTAAAGGGCTGTGTACAATGCTTTTTCATTAACTAAAAGATACTAAATTGGCACAAATATTAACTTTTTAAAGACCAAGAAGTGTGCGAATTCTGAGTCCTCTCAGTTGATGAATAGGTCGACTACGGAAATTTTAATCAGCTCACCCCTGATCAACGACCCTGACAACCGCCATCATATATTACTTCACCCCAGGAACGAAAAAAAATAGACATGTGGCATGACGAGAAATGCAGCTTTACACATATGCAGTTTCACTTTCTTACAATAGACACAAGTGAGTCAATGACATTATCAATTACACGTTAACTACCAAGGGTGTGGTCGTCTTGAACTCGACTCAGTCACTTAAAAAATCCTGACAAACAAATTGAGATATTTCAATCTTAAGATGATAATATTATATGCCTATATCATCGTGCCAAATTTCAACTCATTCGATGAAAAAAATGAGCCTGTTGTAAGACCTGTTGCATTACTTTTTGAACCACCCTCGTATAACATTTGGCCCGCCGTGAAAGTTGGTGCCCCTCCCACTATCTTGCAAATGGAGGGAACTATGTGATGACCAGGGTCTTGTTAACTCGGCCATTTCTACGTGAGTCTTGTCATTAAGTTGGAACATGTTTCAGAAGTGTTGGCGGAACTATCGGGCAAAGTTGTCGAGCAAGTTGTCGAGCAATCGTGATTCGTGATTGGAAGATTCCCATTGAATGCAGGTATATCCATTAGGGTAATTCATTATTGGTTGCGCATTGTACGGTGCAATGGCCCAGTGGGAAGAGTGTTCGCCTTGCATTCGGAAGGTCGTGAGTTCGATCCCGGCCGAGTCATACCAAAGACTATAAAAATGGTACATGCTGCTTTCTCTGCTTAGCACTCAGCATTCGGGAAAAAGTATGGAAGTTGAACACACACCATTACCAGTGGACTAGCCCCCTGCTGTAGTGATTGCGTTGTGTGTGGCCCAGGGCTAACGAAACAGAGATGGGCACCGCCCTATGCGCCAGAAATGGGCACCGCCCTTGGCGCGGGAAGGGTTTAACTTTAACTAATTGTATGGATGGTGGGGAGTGCAGACAGAAAAGGGGAGGTATGGTAGAAAGGTAACAACTTAATATTACCCAACAGCCTCTGCATGTATCCTGTTGTACACCCTTTGAAAGCTGAATCTCAAAATAGCCATTTACAAATAGTGCCCACCCCACGGGCGAAAGAACTTCTAAATACTGCACGTTAGATATGTCAGACAGAACACATTTTATTTTATAATTGTCCCCTCTACGATCAAGGAAGAAAAAGCCAACTTGTATACTAATCTATCCAACTTTACATAAAACTACAGCTCTCCTCCGATCACAGAACCCACACATTACAGGAAAAGTGGGATCCTTCGTCTTCCACTGTCTCAGAAAAAGAAGTCAATAAGTTATATGTTAGAGTTATCGTCTAGAACAAAAAAGCTGCTTACTATATTGTTTGCGCTCATACCTTCCGCCCCCTTCAAAGCCCCCTGAAATTTGTCCTTGGGAGTTATACGAAAGACGCCTTTTCCCATAAATCGAACGGTCCCAACAAGGTATCACTCAAAATTGTTAAAATGTTCGCAGCTGAGTTTAGCGAAGTGTTAGCCCACATCTTTAATTCATCTTTAGAAGAAGGATGCGTTCCCACTCAATGGAAGCAAGCGTCTATAACACCTGTTTCTAACAAGACACCAGCCACTTTTGAAACTTTGAGACCAATATCCTTAACTTCAATTTTCATTAAAACCCTTGAGTCCTATATCACTCAGTGGGTACTCCAGAATGTTGCCAGAGTGGTGGATACAAACCAGTTTGGTAACAGGAAAGGGATGTCTCATTATCTCACTAGCTTAAATAACTATACATTTCTTGGTGCTGAAATCCCTAGAGGTGTTCAAACAATCTTACTAACTGAATCTAGTAAGGCTTTCGATAGGATAAATCATACCAAGTTGATAGATAAAATGATTACCTGTGGTGTACGGACGTCCATTATGCCATGGATCTTTAGTTTTCTTACCAAACGAAGTCAGTGTGTCCGATACCACAACAAATGCTCAGATTTAAAAGAAATTTCTTCTGGAGTGCCACAGGGCACTAAACTTGGTCCGGTTCTATTTTTGATATATATTAATGACGCTCTGAAAGACGATATCTTAAACCGATACAAAAAATCCATGATAGCACTTGTCCCTTTCGGTGGTACCAAAAAACCCTCTGGCCCATGGACTAGTTGATGTCTGTGTGCGAGAGTCGACTTTATAATGAAGCGTGCCTAATCCAATCCTCACTTGACCAACTCAATACCTGGGCGACTAGAAATAACATGATTTTAAACAGCGAGAAATGTATTCTCATGACCTTTTCATTCATGAGGAACTGCCCTCCACCCCACAATATCTTACTAGCCGGAAAGTCCCTTAAGTATACAGAACCTGCTTGTATTCTAGGCCTTTGGTTATCTAGTAATCTAAGATGGGAAAAACATGTAGATGTTATAACCAAAAAGGCCAGCTCACGACTTTTCTGGCTAAAGAAACTAAAAAAACTCCGGACTCCCTGTTCAAGACCTCTGTGATTTTTACCAAGGTTATATTCGCCCGACCCTTGAATATGCAGCTCCGGTCTGGCACTCAAATATCACAACGCAACAAGTATTGAAGATAGAACGTATACAGAAGCGAGCACTCAGAATAATCATTGGATCCCAGTATGTATGTGACAACAGCGCCCTTGACAAATTAGATATGCCGTCCTCGAGGAAAGAAGAGAAACCCTTAGCCTAAAATTCGCGAAGTCGCTACTCAACGACCCAACTTTCCGGCATTGGTTGCCTCCTACCCTCTTGCCAAAACAAATCGTTATAAAATGAGTCTAATTCCATATTTTGCAGCCCTAGTTAACAAACATTCGAGTTGACCACAAGTTGAAATCTTCCATCACCATTGTCAACTACTACTCTGCAGTAATAGCTATTTCAGTTATTACTGTGCAGTAATAGCTCATCTGTATTGTCTTACGGTGTTGATGTTAGTCTTATTGCTATGCTTTTTATTTCTATTTTAAGTTTTAATGTACCTGTGTGTATATTCTAATTTCCTGAATATGTATTCAGCGCGCTATGTATTGCGCTGCCATGTATTCAGCGATTGGTTGCAATCAATAAACTATCATTATTGTATGTCCGTCAATTTATCACTTGCAATAGCTTTTGGGCAGAGATTTGCAATGGATGTTGTCTGTCAACAAAATAACTCAAGGACGCCGGCTGGATGGATTGGTTCCATACTTAGTAGTGTGTTGGTGGGGTGTGACAAAAGCTGGAAATGATTAGATTTTGGGCCGCATAGCGGCTTCCCTTGGTACTGCAGCGGAACTTCCGGTTTTACAATTCGTGTTCTTAAAAAGCCAATAGATAGCTCTTGTGCTCAAAAAGAAGTGACGTACGGTTTGTTCCCCTAGCGGCTAGGTTTGGAATTGCAGGGGCATTATTGTAAAAACGTTCTGAAGAGAATAACTCAAGATAGGAATAACGGATTTTCATGAATTATGGTATATAACGTTAGGTAGCTTAAACCAAACTGTGCAAAATGAAATACAAATCATGGAAATTGTGTGTACATTTGCATAATTAATGAGGATACTCTATTTTAGCCGTTTTTCAATGTATCTGAAGAAACGAACGATGGACTGCAATCATCTCAGGTATGCAGGTAGCTTAGGCAAAGATATTCATAATGATATACATATTATACAAGTGAAGAATGAATTTGCATAATTGATGAGAACACTGTACAATTTCAATATTTTCCATAACTGGACTTCAATAAATGTAATTTATGATAGATGGAACATTAACAGATACCAAACATGCAAACAATAAACAGATTTGCATAATGTCTGCAAAATTGCAAAATTGCTTGATTATGAATGGGAATTTTATACTTTGACATATGTAAGTTAATCAATGATGAACATCACCATGCATAAATTATGTAAATGTCTATTTCATAAATCTACAAAAGCTCTAGATATTTCATGGAGGAACTTAAGTTCGCGGGGATTTAAATTCGAAGTAGCTGGAAAAAGGACTTTTCGTGGTGGTTTTAAGTTCGCGGTAGCACCATGCACTGTAGTCTCTTAATGCCATGGAAAATGTTCGCGGTGATTTTAAGTTCGCGGTGAAGCGGCCACCGCGAAAACCGCGAACATTAAACCACCGCGAAAGTTTCTGTATTTACAGAATGAGGTCGCCGAACTCTAGTTATAGACATATTTTATGTAAATATATTCCAGACAATAGTGGGTACAGGTGTGACAGCGATCTCGCCCCCCCCCCGGGCGAAATCACTAGGGATCTCTCGCCCCCCCCCCCGGGCGAAATCACTAGCGATCTCGCCCTCCCCGGCTAGTGATCTCGCCCCCTACCTCGCCCCCCTTTAGCGATTTCGCCCCCCCCCCCAAAATAAACGGGTTTACATGACATTTTAGAAGCTGATTGGTATAAATCACAAAATGCAGTTTCAGAATGATAAGTACACGAGTTTGATACATAACTCCATTCATAGTATCAATATTAACGTAATTTCATGGTAATAAGATAGTTGAACTTGTTTCAGACAAGGAGGGTTGGGTCCCTTGTATTCCCATTATTGCATATACCTGAGTCTTGACATAAGATGTATTTCATTGTATTCACCTGTCCTCAAGCAACCTATATATCTCCAATATGAAGTCTCTACCATGAAGTGACCACAAAAGAATTATGTAATGTCTTTATTAATTATGCAAATATTAGGTATTAATTAGTATAACGCACATTTTGGTATATGCACCTGGCCAAGGGATATCTTCACCTCCAACATGACTGTTTTTTCTAGTATTTAGGAACTGATGCATTTACTCGTGTTTCGTAAGACTGGTACTTTACCAGTGTTTGTGTGGCATTTAGCAACAGCTATATCAACTTGCGCGTAGATAGTGTTTATAATGAGAAACTATTATTCACGTGTGTTTTTGTTAGTGCTTTGGTATTGTTTCCAGCACAAGAAAGAAAACACTGTGACAAATTGAAACATATAGCTGACGTATTCCGTACCATAGACGGTGTTGATTTATACGTTCGCAGTAGCACTGTTTTTATGCCACCTCAGCTGCAAAAATTGTCTTTTTCATTTCAATGTCATGTTTGCACCGACCAATATAGTATCGACTTTCGAGGTATGACATCTTACGGTACGGTAATAAGGTGCCATATAGGTACCAGGTAACACATCATATACGTTACTTCCCAGGTGCAGTATAGTACCAGGTAGCGCACCTGTAATATGTAGTAACCAGCTGCTCTTGGGGGGGGGGGGGGGGGGCGAAAACGCTAAAGGGGCGAGATCACTAGCGTATTCTTTTAAAAGAATTTCACCACCCTAGCTGTCGCTTCATTTCTTTTCTGAAAAATCCCAGGACCAACACGTTAACTTGATTTGGCTTTATCTATATATTTCATTTTCCTTCGAATTCTTTGTTAAGTATATACCTCTGCATACCACTGTTAAATTGTTTTGCTTTGTATGCAATCAGCCATCGGACGTAATCTTGTCTTAGTGTTATAATTTCCTGCTCGTAGCGTGCGAGACCCGGAGGATAGGAGTTTCTACCTAGTTCGAGGGTTTCTTTTCGGAGGTCAGTGGTGGTACTCTGGTACTGAGAGTGTTTTATTGGGCTCAAACTCTGGCAGTTTAAAGTTACTTACAATTTGAATGTACAAAGTTTACGTCAAAAAACAACAACAACAACACTAGAAGTACCTACATTTGCTCGGGGATAAATACATGCATTCTCGCCACTGTCAAACTTTAATTACGTATCAAAACTAAACGCAAACTGTCCAATTTTCCCGCGTTTTCCGCCAAGTAAAATTTTGTCGATTGTCTCAACTAACCCTACCAAAGTCAAATCTGCCGAAAATGATTGATAGTGCCATGCGGAATGTTGATGAATTCATCGACAAAGACTTATATTCTAACGTTCAATGCACGTGCACCGCCCGCTACCGCTCAAATGACCCTGTCTGAACTCCAAATCCTCGCAAACTACAATTTTAAATCGGGCAAAGGGTGACACGTGGTCTCTGTAAGGCTGTAATATGCATCTGTTTGTGTATATACGGGATTGCAAGGAACCGCTTATAAATATTAACTAGCATTCGCCTTCCTCGTCGCTGATTGGCTGGCTTCATAAAGCAATTACCTCTCGCTATCCCCAGACCGCTGGCACCTGGCACGTGTGGGCTCTGGGGTCACTGGGGTTCACGGGAGAAGACCGAAGGAAAAACAATTTCCCCTCAGAAAAGTGCAGAAATTAATAATTTGAAATTGGTTTATGCCAAAAACTTTACTTGGATCATTTTACCAACTATCTAATGCCAATCTACACCATATTAAAGGTCATTCCATTGTAATTTAAGGGTACAGGGGGCCAACATACACCGTTTTGGTCAAAACATGACCTTTAAACCTCATAAAATCATTTTAGAGGCAGATATGAAAAAAATGAGAAAACAACACCTGTGTATTGACCCACTCTACCCTTCTGCCACATTTCAGATCATTAGGTGCAGGCACGACGGAGATGATTCGATTTGAAGATTTGACAGGAGAAAGAAACATTACGAATACAATATATTTCACCATACCATATATGGTATGGCTGAAATATGAATATGCTTGATTTTTATTTTTTTATTTTATTGAAATTGCAAACAATACAATACACGTGGGACACAGGCAGCGATATGCTGGTGTCGTGGCCCACACATGAATACATAAATACATATGTCATATCAATAAGTACAATTATTAGAATACAATCATTGCATACAATTTAAAATTACAATACATCTATAACTCTGGGTATCAATCAGTCAGTCCAGTTTGCCAGTCTTCATTCAAACACACTGAGACTACCAGCTTGCTTTATTGCCTGGGGCAGATCGTTCCAGACGCAGGAAGCGTGCGGAATGAAGCTTGACTGGTATGTCTGGGTCCTGCAGCGTGGTATGTGGAGATGGGTAGAGTTGCGAAGCCGTAGGCGTGTCATTAAGTACTGGCACCGTTTAGTAAACTTTCATGAGGACTCCCTGCTTCGCTACGCATACAACACTGTATTTACTGGTGACTAGGGGTGGGTACCGGTACAGTATACCGGTACAAAACCGTTTTTTTCTTCTTATTGGACCGGAAAAAATCGGTGGACCGAATGTTTGACCTATTAGAAAACAAATAGGTTATTTGATCAGGCATTCAAACGTCTCAGTCGAAGAAAATAACAGGAGGGAAGTAGAGTAAAGTTTATGTCATTTCTACCAAGGTTTACCGTCAATCGCACAGGGGCTGTTAGCCTTGTAGGATTTTAGAACGCTAGTGTGAATTGCATACTCCCCCAAACATTTTTCTTTGTAGTGAATTGGACCATTGTTGTGAGTACATTCAAGTCACAAGTTTTCAAATACTGAATCAGGTCCGGGTTTAGGTCCGGACCTGGACCTGATCCTCTGGACCTGAACCGGACATGGACATGAATGTTCTGTATAATTAGTATTCCATTGTGCAAGTCATCACTGAGGCTATCTACATACCAAAAATCATGACGATACGTCAACACGTTCTCAAGTTATTCTCCTCCAAAGTTTAAAAGGAAACCGACGCCTGCAGTTCAAAGAAAGCCGCTAGGGGGCCCAAACTCACAATAATCACTCTGTTTCCAAGGGCTATATACCACTCAAAATCACGGCCACAGCATGTCCAGAACATGAGATATCAAAAATGGAAGTTCCACTGCAGTACATTAGCAAGCCGCTAGGGTCCCATTAGCGAACTTGACCCTCGTTTTCCCGACCCCTACCAAATATCACCAGGATCCATCCAAGGCTTCTCGAGTTATATTGTTAGCAGGCGGACGGACGGAAGGACGCACAAGCCTAAAGATAACCGTAGCCATTCTGGCGAAGGTAATTGAATTAACATGAACAATTCTTCATTTGATTTTTGCACCAGGTAGATGACGTCATCAAATCTTTATTGCCCTATAATATTTCTATGAAACTATATTTTTGATGTGCATAAAGCTACCAATGTACTCTTAGAATTAAAAAAGATTGGGCCAATATAACGTCGTCCATATTTTGCAAACAAATTAAACCTATGATTCTTTCATGCCCTGCTGTCAATACCCATCGCAACTACACTGCTTTCCTAACTTATTAATGAGAAAACATTGGAAAGTCATAAAGCCAAGTTAGGCAGGAAGAGACCTTAAGCTGTGAAGAATTATACAAAATTTTCAGTATTTTGCGTTCATAACATTAGAGCTGACGAGAAACACACAACGTCATGCTCATGTGTTCAATCGAGGGAGATCAATAGCCTATGCTTAGGCTAATTAGTCGATCATTTGTTGCCAATACACATCCAATATCATTAGATGTTATAAAGGTGTGAAGTGAACGAGGTGCTAATCAGACCCCCCATGTAGTTAATCGTTTTATGGTTCGGTGCTGTTTTAAGAACTCGGTTGTTGTTTAAAATTCGATTGCTGTTTAAAGAACTCGGTTGTTGTCTAAAGAACTCGATTGCTATTTAAAACTTCGATTGCTGTTTCAAGAACTCGATTGCTGTTTAAAACCTCGGCTGCGATGTGCAGGACTCGGTTGCGATGTAGCGACTCAATTCGACTGTGATGTTGCAACGGTTGCGACTTAGCGATCGCCTGCGATGTCAGGTAAGTATGCTGTTTCTCGGCGTTAACGACAATCGTGTTTTCGAACCGCCAAATCGCGACCGAAATCCGAACGAAAACACGACATAGACATCGGCACCCTCTATTATACAACCGAGTTCTCGATCTTAAAAAAGCAGTCGTCCGGCCGTCAACTTTACTAAAGCCCGGGATGATTGCCGTCTGTGTTGCTTTCAACTTTCTTCTGCGTGTCTCTCTGTCTCTGTTCACGTCTGTCTTTCTCTGTCGCTCTGCCTCCTTCTGTGCCTGTCTGTCTGTCTCTCTCTGTTTATATATATATGCCCCTCTCTATCTTTCTCTGTCGCTCTGCCTCCTTCTGTGTCTGTCTGTCTGTCTCTCTCTGTCTCTCTCTCTGTTCATATCTATGCCCCTCTCTATCTTTCTCTGTTTTCTCTGTCTCTCTGTCTTTCTCTATGTCTGTCTGTCTGTCTGTCTGTCTGTCTCTCTCTCCCTGATCTTTTCTCTGTCTCATTCTGTCTGCCTCTATCTTTTCTGTCTCTTCATCTCTCCACCCCATCATCTTTGTCAATATGCAATCACAAGGAAGTAAGGCAATGAATGATGAACTCTATTTGACTGGAAGTATTGTGTGCAGTTACCGGTGGGTTGTATTGCAGGCGCCGACCTGGGTTTACACGTCGTGCGCTGCGGGGTGGTTCCTGTACCAGTGTCTGGACGGGATGGACGGGAAGCAGGCCCGCCGGACTGGCAGCAGCACGCCGCTCGGGGAGCTGTTCGACCACGGCTCGGACGCCGTTTCAACAGGTTAGTTCCTAAAGATACAAATTCAAGAGCTGAAATCGTTCAATTATGAATGGGGGTCGTTTGCTAGTTTTAACGTGGACAAAATTTTCTTCCTACCTTTCTAAGCAAAGTCTCTTCATCGACAACCTCATTTTTACGTCATACGATAACCTTACCCAACATTGAAACTAGCGAACCAGCGTCCCTCCCCCATGGAATAAAGGCTGCTTGAAGTTCCGCTCCAAGCCTACGCAGGAAGCTAAACTACCCCTACCTTCTTGTTTCCAGTTCTGCTCTCTATCGCTACGGCCTGCGCCATGAAGCTGGGACAGACACCGGATCTGATGTTCTTCATGATCCTCCTCACCATGTTCGTGTTCTACTGCACGCACTGGGAATCTCACGTGTCAGGGACGGTCAAGTGTGAATTGTACGTATTCTAGCAACCCCCAACTGCAATGGTTTATTTTTCTTTAGTATTAGTCCACTGTACATGTGTTCTGCTGCTGCAGTGGTCTGGACACTCTGCAGCTGCAATCAGTCTTTTTTCAACTCTTTCCACGTTGTCCACTTCATCGCGAGCTTCTTTAGCTATCGCAGTAATTTCTGACCGCAATGGATCTAATCCGCTATCCTCTATTTTGGTAACTTGTACGGATATAATGTTTTGGAGAAATATCTAAAAGGAAAACAATGCCCAGGAAGGAAAAAAAGTCCAAGGCTTACGGTAAGCTCTCCTCCTTCAAACTTAGCAAAATCATCATAATAAGATGATTGTAGAATTGATAAACAGAAACATATCAGAGTATACATGTTATACGGTTTGACACATATACGATTTTCCCGTACGCAGCAATGGTGCCTTGGCTACTATGAATTGTGCCAAATAAGAAGAAATAAGGTGCATTGTTGACGACTTGGCAATGGTTGCGCCTTTCGTGCAAATCTGTAAAGTAAAATTTGTAGTTATGATGTGCCGGTAAGTATATCCCGCAATGTTTACTACAAAGACAAGTTATTTGTTGATATAAATGGAGTTATTGAATTTGATATTTTCTACACCTGTCCAACGCTGTGCTTATTATCACTCCGTTCCCTTGTCCCTTTCTTTTTACCTCCATGAAATTTCATGGAGGTTATATTTTACCCCGCGTTTGACTGTGTGTCTGTGTGTAAACAAGATAACTCAAGAACGGCTGGGTGGATTGGTTTGATACTTAGTGTGTTGGTAGGGTGTGATGAAAGCTGGAAATGATTAGATTTTGGGCCCCCTAGCGGCTTCCCTTGGTACTGCAGCGCAACTTCCGGTTTTGCTATCTTGGTGTTCTGAACATGCTATGGTCACGATTTTTGAGTATTAGATAGCTCTTGTGCTCAGGAAGAAGTGACATAAGTTTGGGCCCCCTAGCGTCTAGTTTTGGGATAGCAGGGGCATTTTTGTCAAAAACTTCTGACGAGGATAACTCAAGAAGGGAACAACGGATTTTCATGATTTTTGGTATGTAGGTACCTTGGGCAATGTTGTACAAGATGAAATACTAATTATGCAAAATAGGAGCAAATTTGCATAATTAATGACAACATTCAATCATAGCAGTTTTTTCTATGTATCTCTTGTCTTGGACGTTATATGGTCTTGAAATTTGAGTGGTAGATAGCTTACAGTGTCATGACAAAGTGGAGCAAGTTTCAGCCCCCTAACATTCAATGTAGGAACTGCAGGGGCATTTTTGTCAAGACATTCCAAAGAGGATAACTGCAGAAAGGATTGACGGATTGTCATCATATTAGGCATGCGGGTACCTTAGGCAAAGATGTTCATAATGATATACATGTTATGCAAATGAGGACTTAATTTGCATAATTAATGAGGAAATTGTATAATTCCATTGTTTTCAATAACTGGACTTCAATAAATGTAACACATGTTAATTATGATAGGTGGAATATAAGCAGATACTAAATATTGTAATGAGGAACTTATTTGCATAATTTATGTAAAAATTGCAAAACCGCTTTATGATTAAGAATGGGAATTTTATAATTGTGACATGTGTACGTTTGTCAATGATGAACAACACCATGCATAAATTATGTTAATGTCTTAGTCATTTGCATGAAATTTACAAAAGCCATAAATTTTCATGGAGGTATGAGGTCGCCGAACTCTAGTTTGAATTATTTGTTCTATTTTTCAGCATCGATGTCGTCGAAGCACAAAGCTTCTCCATCATAGTCCAAGCCCTTTCGGCACTGCTCGGCCCTTCATTTTGGTACAAGGTAGACTTTTACTACACATAAATGTCTTATACTTGTGATGTTAGAGTTGACCTATCGCCATGATATCTGTTTGACTGGGAAATGCAAACCTATACGTGTATATAATGTAATTACTATTCCACTGTACTCTACAAGTGTGAGTCAGGGAGCAATTTTTCCTCGATTGAATGTTATGAAATTGGGGACAAAGGTACAGGCATATGTCTTCATTAGCACACTAAGCACGCGCAAGGTATCTAAACAGCCTCATTCGCAGACTCCTAGTAACAGTAATGGGTTACTGGTAATATGTCTGATATGCTTCGACTGTCCAGTGCAGGAGACTAGACAAAGTTTTGCATTGATGCTCACATGGGAATGTTTTCTTTCTTTCTTATCTCTAGTTCCCTCAGCCAATTGTAGTCGCCGCCTTTTTCAGCATTGTGGGTGCGTCGCTATGGAAACTGCACGGCAACTTCCGGACGATCCTGTCAGAAAAGGTTGGCACCGACAGCGGCGCGGCTGCGCTCCCTAGTGCCGAATGCCCTGCGATGCAGGACGGTCACCTGAAAAGTTCTGAAAAGGTGGCGGGTTTGGAGACTAAAATGTTTTCGGAGGTGCTTTGATCTTGTGGTGCATGAAGTAATTTGATTTCGAAAATCATTAAAATACACTTATACATCAGACCTTGTTAACCGAGTTCCAGAAAAACATTTTACGGCTTAAGGAGAAGTCGATATAGACAAACTATCATTTCTAAGTTAGCGAACTTTGTACAAGCAAAATATCAACAACATACCTTCCTACGATCTATACGATTATCTTGAAATTGATTTACAAAAACCTTTTCACTAGACGGCGATCACCGTATAGTGACTGAAGGCAGATTCAAGATTTCTTTGACGTGTTATTTCAGAAAATTGAAAAATTTTGCAAGATGCAATAGGAATTAAAAGACATCAAAACCACAAATCGTTTTTAAAAATTCTTTAATAAAATATCTCGTCAAGCAATATTTTTGGGCTCTGCCTTTGAATACTATACCATAGACACATGTACAGTAGATAAAAACTCACTACGCATTAGACCTCAAAAAAGGCTTTGTCAGAACTACTTTTACCTTAACTATTAGAATATGTTTTCTACTTACAGAACTTTAGTATCCTGTCTCCCGGCTTTGCGGGCTTGTTCCCTATCGTCCTGGCCTGCATCACCTACGGAACCTCCCCCGAACTGTTTCTGAACCATCCCTGCCTCTACCTGCTCATGTTCGGACTCGCCATCGCGAAGGTCAACAACAAACTCATCGTGAGTTACACATGTAAAAAAAAAACAACTGTCCGCAGCTTTTAGCTTCCTATATCGTTGCCAGGAAATAAAATCGTGTTTTTTTGTGCTGATTGTGGTAAACCATGCACATGCATGTACTTCTTGCCTCCTAGATATTTAAAGATGAGAAAGGTAATAGATCCGAACATGGATAACTTACAACTACAAATTTTGCGCGCTTCGCTTGAATATGACAATTCATGTAGATAAAGTATTCATCAAAAGAAAACAAAGACTTTATTATCACAACAAATAGATTTTACACTGACTTAATAGCACATATCATGTAACAAAACATTTGCTGCACAAAAGCAATGCTCTGTCAATAACTATGGGTTCTCCCATTCGAGCAGGTCGCACACATCACAAAAAGTGAAATGACGGCATTGGACTCGTCCATGGTCGGTCCGGGGGTGTTGTTTCTCAGCCAGTGCTGTGGCAGCTTCGTCAGCGGATATGCCGTGCACTGGATATGTTTGGTGAGGTTATGTCAATGAAACACACACACACACACACACACACACACACACACACACACACCACACACACACAACCACACGCACACGCCACGCACACGCACACGCACACACAACACACATACACACACCACACACACACACCACACACACACACACACCATACACACACACACACACAAACACGCACCACACACACACACACACACACCACACACAAACACACAACACACACACACACTTTGAGACAGACATATAAATACGCACGTAGATGCACACACAGACACACACATGCACACACAGACATGCGCATACCTACACACACATAGACAGATAGACAGACAGACACACGTACACGCAGACTTACGTGCACATTTTCAGACAGGCAGTAAATACAATAGTTCTAGAAAACATCGTCTCTAGTGTCAGAAGAAAACACTTTCTTTTTCTTGTGAAAAAAAATAAGAATGTCACACAAAGATAACTACTAGTAGAGTCCATTCCAAGGCACTGTGCGGATGTTTGTTGCCATTGTTTAGAATTGATTTTAAAGTTTTGTAATTATATGTCTAGGACGTTTGATACTTCAGAAATATTTCTAACACTGTTTCAACTTTATAAATATTTCCCTGGTCATGTAAAACTTTGGAAATATTCATGGTGTGGAATTGGATACTTTTAATGTTTTCTAAATAATGATAACAGCATTCTACCATTATTTACCATTTTCTACCATTTTTTGTAAATGGTTCAATGGGCTGGGAAGATAGCAATTCACACATCCTTGCAAAGTATGGTTGGGTGCCATGCAACAATGGCCCACCACAAAGGATCCACCACTGCCCAGCAGTGAAATCTAAAAATATACAGATGCAACAATAGGGCTTACTTTTATGGGGGCAATAAACTAATTTTACCATTTGGCAAAGTTCACAAATATTTGTAAATATTTGTAAATGTGAAATAATCACACAGTGGTTTCACAATTATTCTAAATAAAGATATTATTGAACAGTTACTTTCAAAATGTTTCTAAAATATTCAAAGGAATTCAAATAGATGAGTATTTTCTTAGTCAATTTTTTGAAAAGAATTTAATTATTGTGGCTCAGATATTCTTTTATTCAAAATAATTCAGACTAATTATAAATGTCGCCTAAAAACCCTCATGGTGTCTTGGAATGGACTCTACTCTAAGAGTTTCCTCACCAATATATTGATTTTGCTTTTATAATTTTTTGCAGATATTCGTGACCTGTGACTTGGTCATATACTGTTTTCTGGTGTGTACGGAAATCTGCAGCCATCTGGACATCTACCCGTTCAGCATCACCAGCAAACCGTCACAAAGAAAACGGGAGTCTGGAACTTTCTGAGCTCAGCCGGGGATGTTGGAATGCTGGAATCTTACGGAAGCTTCGAGTAGTCAACTCAGGGATACACTATTGACGTTCCAGACGACTGTTCCGTGCACTGTATTCGATTGTTGAACATTGTTTCTGAGCTTCTTGTATGTTTACAACATGTGCAGTTGTATTCCGACCCATTCCAGTATTTATGCGGACCCGTTTGAGTGACACTGTGGCATATGCAAAAGTAACTTTAGCGAAACGCCTACAGACGTGTCGGACTAGTTTGAATCCACCAATTTTGAATCAGCGAAATGCAGTAACTGTTGGAAAAGTATTAGACGGTCGTGTATTCAATGAAAACGGGTCTGCCTGTACATTTTTTTCTCTATCATTCAGGGAATAAAGTGTTGTTTCTACCTTGTCTGATCCCCGTCTCTTTATCTTATATGGTATTTGATTGTTTCATAAGGCAGTATATACGATTCTATATGTTTATTAAGTAGTGCACATGTATGAATACAGCATATTTCAGGAATCTTGATACCAGAAGTAGATTTATCTGACAGGTCACCTAATGGTAATATCGCGGTATGTATGAAAAATTGCTATGTTATCAGAAAAGATGGTAACACCGTATCTGTATCTATATAGCCGGTTTAACCGCCCTTCGGCGCAACACACCAGCTTCGCAGGCACCCGGCGCGGCAGCAGCTGGTTATATTACACCGAACGACCTGTCACACTTTAACTGACACTGACGTTTAGTTCCACCATATAGTGCATGTAGATTAGCTATTCAAGATTCTTTATTGTTTAGGCAGTAGAAATTCAAAATTTATTTTGTATCTCTATGTTGCAGTTTTTGGTAGACAATACGAAAGTCCCTTTTTTTTGTAGTGTCAAGAGTGCTTCTTGAAAGAACTAAATGTTAGATCTTGGGCCTCATGTTTTCGTTGGAAAAGCTCGCATCCTACTGTCCAAAACATACGTTTATTTAACAAATAAACGTATGTTTTGGACAGTAGGATGCGAGCTTTTAACTGACGCCCTACTTTGCACAATCTGAATCAACCTTAAAGCTAAGGGCACAACCCGCCGTACTATTTCTGAAAACGTTCGGGTTGTACAGGGCAGGCGCGTCGCCCGTACTGGCACGTACGGGGTGCAAATCCGCAGCCCGATGGCACACAAATTAAAGTTTGCCTGCAAAAGTTCTAACTTCTACGGCGTGTCTGCGTCCTCCAAAATCCGTCGGATTCCCTACGAGTTCGTACGGAGGCGGCACTTGCCACTTACGGATCCCCAAAGATTGCCCACGTTTTGGCACGTAGACAGCACGTATTTGCACGTGCGGTGGGTTGTGCCCTCAGCTTAAAACAGGTAACTGGGTGAGGACGTTCAAAGTTTAGTTGACATAGTTCCCCGGCCGCGGTGCATGAGGGGTAAATTACCGGCAGTCATGTGACGTCAGCGTGATTCCAAGATGGCGGATCTCGGTGAAACGTAAACGCGGAAGTGGGCGATTTGGGCGAGTTTTTCTCCAACCAAGGCTTTTTCATGACGCAAAAGGGAGTGTACACAATCGTAAAGATCATAGAAAGGTATGGTGCCGACATTTAGATTGTTTGCAGTTCGCTAGCTTAGATTTGAGAGTTCGTCTGTATCGATTTTTCTCCCCCCCTCCCACTTGATGTCTTGATCTGAAGACGTCGGCGAAGCGACCCCTCATTAGCGACAAGTCTATGAACAGGTAGGAGTTGTAATCAGGAAGGTGTGTGTTTCACTTCTGCTGACTTACGAGCTCAGAAAAGTTGTCCGTTCGGCGTGGGGGGCTGGGGTGGTGGTGATGGGGGTGGTGGTGAGGGTGGAGGGGATGAACGTTGATTGAACACGACATTGATAGTAAAAATGTAAGTTAGTATTAATAGTAAAACAAATTATGTAACGTTACAGTACTCCCTTTATACTTTCTTCTTCTCTAAGGTTAACGACTTAAGAACCAAGGACCTCTTAGTTCTAACATCATATGTCCCACATAACCTAGTCTAGCACTCATTACTGAACACTGCAGCGCATGGGATGGGGAACAACAGACGTTAAACCGGATAGTGAGTGAGTAAGTGAGTTTCATAGCTTGTGGTAATGTAAATGTGTAGTCAAATGTGACCTGTCAGTTATTCGAGATCTCTTTAACAAGAGATTTGCAAGCCTGTTATCAAAAGTGTGTACAATTCCAAATTACAAACTTAGCAAGAGTAATATAAAAGACCCATTTTTCACATTATTATTAAGTAAATAAGGTAACTTACATTTTCATATTTTAGATAATGACCATGCTATGCTTTTACTCGGCAATTGTTCCAACAGTTCATGATGGAACCGGAGTCCAGCTCAGCCCCGACCCCGACTGTGACCCTTGACCCTGTGTCCAGCACGGCCCTGACCCCAGCCATGACCTATGACCCAGGAGGTCATGTCCTGACTGACCTGAGCTCCATGGAGGACCTGCTGGCTCCCATAAAGACGTCAACCAGAATTAAGGTGAGAATTCAACCAGAAATAATGTGGAAGATACAGGTCTGGTGGTTAAGGATTTTTACTTTGCAGGAAGAAAGGACAGTGCAATGGTACCTTGCAGTATACATGTATGATGGCTGCTATTTGGATTCCCAAATGAGTGAATGAATCTTTTAAAATGGCACGTACAATATACGTCTTATTCTCAGATTTAGTACATAGTAAGAAAAAGATATAATTATAAAAGCTTGCCAATGCATGCCAAACAATTGCAAGCTACCAGTACTTTTCTTGCCACTGTTGTGACTTACATGAGCATGACAACCTCTTACCTTTAGATTTGTTACCTGTGTTGGTTTATTTTTGTTTGTTTGTCCCCAGTACACGTGCCTGAGCGTGTCTCGTCGGTTCATCAGCCTGGGTGCCACCACGGGGGTCTGTACCTTTTCCACAGGGAGAAGCTCAAGTGTCTCCAACTGCTGGCCAATAAGGTAACACAGTCCATCCTTCATTATTCTGTATCCACGATTGCAGCAAATAACAGGTTTTGAAAGTTGTACAGTCAAGTACAATCAAAGTCAGACTCCGTTCAGACATGAAACTATTCGGAATTTTTAAAGGTTAAAATGACATATGGGCTGCCAAACAATTTGAGTAAAAAAAACACTGTGCTTTTTTGGATGGACAAGGTGTTTTTAGTTACCAGTAGCTGGAATTATAAATAAAAATATTCAGCCCTGCTAAATGTACTCTTGTCTAAGGTCAAATTGTCATAAATTACCATAATAATAATATCCCATAAAGAGTGACAAAAGGGAAGATGTGTGCATAGAACACGTAGATTTACTGCAATTACTATGAGATAAAGTCAAACTCAATACTCATTTGACATGACAATTCCTGTCCGTCTCCAGGAAGGAGCCATCACCATGGTAACCTCTGCACCAGACGACAATCTTGTTGCCATAGCAACCAGGTAAGCTGTTTCATCGGTTCATAAAGAGAGCTCTAAAGAGAGGTTGTACATATAATCATAGGTTTGCTGACATGCTATTCCATTCTATTGTACATGTATGTTATACATGTTTTGTATACACCCAAATTTTTCCTGTGCACATAGAGTAGACTCAGTGTTACAAAAAGGTAGGTAGGTGCCCCAGCGCACCGAAAAATAAATTTAAGTTTGATTTTACCCCCAGTCGAGGCCTGGCGGTGGTGTGGAAGCTGAACATCGAGAGATTTATAACTTTTTATGTCTTATGCTGGACCTTTGCACACCGAGTATCTTTCCTGATTGGGTAATGTCTGATTTACCCCCAGTCGAGGCCTGGTGGTGGTGTGGGAACTGAACATCGAGAGATTTATAACTCTTTATGTCTTATGCTGGACCTTTGCACACCGAATATCTTTCCTGATTGGGAAATGTCTGATTTTCCCCCAGCCGAGGCCTGGTGGTGGTGTGGGAGCTGAACATCGAGAGGCGCGCAAAACCAGAGCGGCTACGGATCTCCCCGGAACACCGCGGGAACACGGTTGTGGCGCTGCAGTGGGACGACAAGTCTTCGCGCCTGTTCATCGGGGATAACACGGGCAAGGTGTCGGTGGCAAACGTGCCGTCCTCGGGGAAGGTATGTTCACAACATTACAATCTTTATTGACACGACAAAAGTACAGCGGCTTTCGTAAGGTCTACATGTATAACAACTATACAGTACAACTAAACAGATATATATGGATATCTATAGGTATGGATACATCAACATAAAGGGTCTAGCATGTCATTTACACTATTGGTTCTACGGTATAAATAATCATGGATATATTTGCCTACTTGTACACAGTGAGGATTATCGCCTCCCAGAATGTAGTTGAGTTTATCTATCGAACAGAGAGTAGCAAAGTCTTTAGAGCAAGCGGAAAGTAATATGAACAGCTCTACACAAATAGGACCTTTCTACAGAGCAATAGAACAGTCAGGCTGGCCAGAACATTTCTACTTTAATGCATTTAGATGCCTGACTGTTTCCAGGCTAAGTATCTTACCATATAAAGCCAAGATATGACTAACTTTCAAAATGTTATGATTATAATTTTTTTTAGACAATATCAAACTTGGGAGTTCTACTGCAGTACAATAAAAAGCCATTGGGGGGCTCATAACATACCAAATATGATGATGTCAAGATCCACCCACACCTTCTTAGGTTATTATCAAAATGCTGTTCACTGTGAAACACAACCTTGTTAGCCTAGCAATTGTAATGAATATCAACCCGGACACCACTCAGACCTTGCTATGGCAATACTATATCATACCACACTTGTTTTACTTTTCTCCAGGCCAAGGGGTTCTTCAAAGTCCCCACTGAGCTCCTGCTGACGGCTGACTCCAGTGTGGTGCAGATGGACTTTGCTAACGAGCGACTGATGGTGTCTACTTTAACGAGGTGTTACCTGTGTGACACACTCAGGTGGGGTCATGAACTGAACTCAGGTCACAAGTCTTGACCTTTTAGGGTCAAGATCTTTGACCTATTACCTGCTGTTCTTGTACTCTGTCTAATAGATACAAATGTATATTCTATGTCAGATACCAGCATTTTCAATCATTGCACTACTAGTACATTGAATTTTTTCTCTGGATTTTGAGGATGAGGAACAGATGTTATGCTAAACTTATGGGAGAATATGATTGAACAAAGTTATTGAAACTGCTACTGGAAAGCAAGATGAAAAATATTATTGTGATGATACCTATAGATAATGAAGTTTCCTTAGAAGTTTTTTAATATTCTAATGCTGTTTTGCAGGGAAAAGTTCTGGCACGTTGGGAAGAAGCCTCGAGACGGGAAGTTTGGGGCGTGTTTCTTCCGCACATCAGCAGGGCAGATTCCCGCTATCTACTCCGCCCGCCCGGGATCCAGGATATGGGAGGTGAGTCTAGATTTGTATATGACCACCCTAAGTCAGTCAATCACTATCCGGTGTAGTGTCCGTTTTTACGAGGGTTGGACACATAAATAAAATCCTAATTCACATCAACTGCCACAGCATCAGCTGTAACTATTAGTAAGCAGTCTTATGTCAGAACGAGTCTCCGCATCCTAGTCATGTATTATGAGGTACAGAGTCTAATAATTGTATTTTGTAGAAAATGAAATAATATCGTAATAATGTGATTTATAATATATCCTACCGGTACCTAGTAATTATGATGGTCAGTGATTGATTAATCTTGAAAGTTAAGTCTGTCTGTTTATTTCCTCCTCAGGTTGATTTTGAGGGGAACGTGTTGAACACTCACCAGCTGAAGAAGCTGTTAGCGGTACCACCAGCTCCAGTCGTCTCCAACAGGTTAGGTCATCGCTGTAAAGTAGTATTAGTCTACATGTAATAGTCATTAAAAGAAAAGTTATCTCTCTCAGATTGGCTCCGCGAACGATGAATGTTTCTCACTTCTTACAATAAATGCTCTTTTCATCTGTATTACATCATGTAATTTAAAAAAGTATTCATTGTAGGTTGGGAAAAGTCCCCTATAGTTTTCAGCAAAGTATAATGCATCACTATTGATATTCCATTCCAAGGAATCCAACATTTTCCAGTTAGCCTGCAGAGCTACAACAGCCTGGGATCAAACTCCACACATCAAGTCAAGGTCCAGAGATAGGAAAATATCTACATTTTCAGGAGTCTTAATTTTACCTTAACATCTTTCCCCTTTCTTGTTCTGCAGGTATGATCCCAGGTTCCCACCACCAGGAGCCACATTCCCTGCACAGTCTCTCACCTTCTCCAGGATTCTCATGTTCAAGTAAGTCTTTACAAAACAACTCCAATCCTCACATTATACATGTACACTACACCTACCCTTAACCCTAACATTATCCCTGCACAGTCTCTCACTTTCTCCAGGATTCTCATGTTCAAGTAAGTCTTTACAAAAAATCTCCAACCCTTACATTACACCTGACTTTATACCCTTTACTATCACCCTAACCCTAACTCTATGCAGTCCCTCACTTTTCCAGCCGGACTGATAAGTTCAGTTTTATCATAACCCTAACGTTAACATTATCCTGAACTAGAGAACTAGAGTCTTTCTTTGACAGCCCGCCCAAACACACCCACTACTCCCATGGCCACGGACGCCCTGCAGTTCACTTGACTAGACTCAGACTCGACTTCAGCCAGCTTAACTCACACCTATTCAAACACCATTGTATAACTAGCCCTACTTGTGAATGCGGGAATTCAAACGAGACAACTGAGCACTACTTGTTGCACTGCGAACTATACAATAGCGAAAGGATTCATATGTTGCACTCCATATCCCGTTTAAACCTAGCAGAATTACTCTCGCCTGACCCCCTTAACTCATCTGACAATACTTTATGCACCCTTCTCACTATGGGCAGCCCTTTCCTTCCACACTCGATAAATTGTAACATCTTTGACTATGTTTTCAATTTCATCAAAATGACCGGAAGATTTACTTAATCTGATTTGAAATTGATTGGTAATGCCAGCCTTGTATGCGCTTTAGCCCGTTTTTGTTGTTAGTATTTATGTTATTCTTATGTTGCAAAATGACGTTTATGTTCATGTCATCTTAAGTTATACGTTTCGTTATAATCTCAATTTTGTTACTTTGTGTGTCATTGTATGTGCATTGTTAGAGCAGAAGACCTCCATAAGCTCTTTGTGAGCTTCTTGTCCAATGCTCGAAAAACGAATGCGAATAAAATTAAATTAACATTATCCCTGCTCAGTCTCTCACATTCCTAGGATTCTCATGTTCATGTTAAGGTCTTCATAAAACAATCCAGCCCTAACCCTTATCCAAACGTAACCCTGACTCCTAGGGCCAAAATCTATGCCTTACTCAAGACTTATCACTGATAGTATCCATTCAAAACTTTTGGAATCCATTCAATCCTAATGTTGACCGAAACCTCACTTTCTGTTTTCCAGCAACCGTTTGCTCCTGACATGGACCCAGCAGGGACTGTACATTATAGACCCTGCCAGGGTCCAGCTGGTGCTGTGGACAGACAAGTTCAAAGGTGAGATGGAAACCATCAATGACATTTCTCCACTGTCACATTTCTTCCTGCATATCCCTTCTCCAGCTGTTTATTACTTAGTTACTTTGGAATAGCCCTCTGACTAGAGCCTGAACCAGAACCAGTTGTAGCCTTCTCCACCAGCACCGGTCCCACATGTACCTTGCAGCAGATTCTAGGTTGCAGCTCCTGTTTATTGCTTCCATGATTACGTACGCCTATGGATGAGTAAAAAATAATGTTTCTCGTTGTTTGCAGACGTCAGTTGCTACATTGTACAAGAATAATATGGCATAGCATTCAATAATGTATGATATAGTACAGGATACGTTTATGAAGGTTAGACATCCAGGTAAGCAATATTCAAATACAATTCAATCTCTACAACTGGATAAAAACGGATATTTATTTCCGGACGTTTCGAGTGACATCCATCACTCTTCTTCAGCAAAAGCAGAATGAACTAGTCAGAACAATTCAATACCAGTACAGCTAACTAGAAAAACTGGTTTAACCACTAAATCGTTAGGATCGTATGCAAAAGATTACACAAATGCAAATCAAGTTAGCAATATTACTTCCTATGGTCAGACAATACCATAGGAAAAACTATTGTCCTTTGTGTTGCAAGGCGGGGTCCCATGTACTGGAAAGTTCTACGCGGAGTCCTCCCTTCCGGTTCAAGGTGGGGTTGTAGATCCGCTCGTAGATGGCCTCCTTGACACCTCGTTATAGTACAGGATGTTTGTGGTCTTCTTTTGAGGACTATTAGTAAATTTGAATATTCCTGTTGTTTTCAGACATTGCTGACGTGCGGTGCTACAAGAATGACATGTACCTGTTCCATGCTGACTCCCGCGTGTCGCGCCTCTCGCTTCTCTCTGTGGACAAGTGTGTCGGCAAGCTGTTCTCTAAGCAGATGTGGAGACTGTGTGCTCAGGTTAGTGAAACATCTGAAGTAGGGCTGGGTATCGGTACAGCGTACCGGTACAAAACCGGTTTTTCTTATTGGACCGGTCCAGAAAAACCGGACCTGAAAAAATTAGGTGGACCGGATGTTGGACCGGTTAGAAAATTAACATATTATTTGATCAGGCATTCACACGTTTTTGGCGCTTGCAGGTGGAAGAAAATAACAAGAGTGAAGTAGGGTAGAGTTTATAGTAATTTCTACCAAGTTTTACAGCCAATCGTACAGGTGCAGTTAGTGTTGTAGGATTTTAAGACGCCAGTGTAAGTCTAATACTCCACCAAACAGATTTCTTTGTAGTGAAATGGACTATTGGTATGAGTCATACTGAATCAGGTCCAGGTTCAGGTCTGGACCTGGACCTGATCCTTTGGACCTGAACCGGACCTGGACCTGAATTTTCTGTACCGGTACCCAGCCCTAATCTGAAGGTATTAGGTGCATTCAATTTGCCGGTCTGCATTTGGTATTAACCTTTTACTTTGTTGCATTCCATTTATTTTGTAATTCTATAAGATTATTGTTTCAATGTAAATGACTTAAACTATTCCCTCATTATTGTATCTCTTGTTTCCTATATTTTTAAGCTATATGAGACTATTGTTTCAAAATTGTGCAATTCATTGTCTTCTGTAGTGTGCTTCTACTGCTCTTCAACATTTGAATTTTTTCTAGATATTTCAAATTCGGTTTCTTACCTACACAAAAGAACTATTATAATAATATTTTGTACATACGTCCGATTCAATGACAATCTCTGACCTGAGCCATTGACGATTTCTTACCCATCATTATTCCACCATTTCCCATTTTCTTACTCAGTCACTGATAGAGAAATGTAGGCCAGTGTTATCAAATGACAGCAGTCTGATAAAATAAAAACTAGAATCATTCATCTGCAGGTGTGCTGTTACTACCAGCCGTCAGTCATCCCCATGAAGGCTCGTCGGGCGGTGCCGGTATCCATGGTAACGGAGCTGAGGCAGCACCTGGGCACGATGGAGGACACGGACGAGCTTCTGGACCAGCTGGAGGAACTCCTCAACAGGTAGGGCTGTCAGACACACAATAAACAAACAAACAAACAAACTCCTCAACTGGTAGGGAAGTCAGACACACAATAAACAAACAAACAAACTCCTCAACAGGTAGGGAAGTCAGACACACAATAAACAAACAAACAAACTCCTCAACAGGTAGGGAAGTCAGACACACAATAAACAAACAAACTCCTCAACAGGTAGGGAAGTCAGACACACAATAAACAAACAAACAAACTCCTCAACAGGTAGGGAAGTCAGACACACAATAAACAAACAAACTCCTCAACAGGTAGGGAAGTCAGACACACAATAAACAAACAAACTCCTCAACAGGTAGGGAAGTCAGACACACAATAAACAAACAAACTCCTCAACAGGTAGGGAAGTCAGACACACAATAAACAAACAAACAAACTCCTCAACAGGTAGGGAAGTCAGACACACAATAAACAAACAAACAAACTCCTCAACAGGTAGGGAAGTCAGACACACAATAAACAAACAAACAAACTCCTCAACAGGTAGGGAAGTCAGACACACAATAAACAAACAAACAAACTCCTCAACTGGTAGGGAAGTCAGACACACAATAAACAAACAAACAAACTCCTCAACAGGTAGGGAAGTCAGACACACAATAAACAAACAAACAAACTCCTCAACAGGTAGGAAGTCAGACACACAATAAACAAACAAACAAACTCCTCAACAGGTAGGCAGTCAGACACACAAGAAACAAACAAACAAACTCCTCAACAGGTAGGGCAGTCAGACACACAATAAACAAACAAACAAACTCCTCAACAGGTAGGGCAGTCAGACACACAATAACAAACAAACAACTCCTCAACAGGTAGGGCAGTCAGACACACAATAAACAAACAAACAAACTCCTCAACAGGTAGGGAAGTCAGACACACAATAAACAAACAAACAAACTCCTCAACAGGTAGGGAAGTCAGACACACAATAAACAAACAAACAAACTCCTCAACAGGTAGGGAAGTCAGACACACATAACAAACAAACAAACTCCTCAACAGGTAGGGAAGTCAGACACACAATAAACAAACAAACAAACTCCTCAACAGGTAGGGGAGTCAGACACACAATAAACAAACAAACAAACTCCTCAACAGGTAGGGAAGTCAGACACACAATAAACAAACAAACAAACTCCTCAACAGGTAGGGAAGTCAGACACACAATAAACAAACAACAAACAAACTCCTCAACAGGTAGGGCTGTCAGACACACAATAAACAAACAAACAAACTCCTCACAGGTAGGGAAGTCAGACACACAATAAACAAACAAACAACTCCTCAACAGGTAGGGAAGTCAGACACACAACAAACAAACAAACAAACTCCTCAACAGGTAGGGCAGTCAGACACACAATAAACAAACAAACAAACTCCTCAACAGGTAGGGCAGTCAGACACACAATAACAAACAAACAAACTCCTCAACAGGTAGGGAAGTCAGACACACAATAAACAAACAAACAAACTCCTCAACAGGTAGGGACGTCAGACACACAATAAACAAACAAACAAACTCCTCAACAGGTAGGGAAGTCAGACACACAATAAACAAACAAACTCCTCAACAGGTAATGCAGTCAGACACACAACAAACAAACAAACAAACTCCTCAACAGGTAATGCAGTCAGACACACAATAAACAAACAACAAACTCCTCAACAGGTAGGGAAGTCAGACACACAATAAACAAACAACTCCTCAACAGGTAATGCAGTCAGACACACAACAAACAAACAAACAAACTCATCAACAGGTAGGGAAGTCAGACACACAATAAACAAACAATCAAACTCCTCAACAGGTAGGGAAGTCAGACACACAATAAACAAACAATCAAACTCCTCAACAGGTAGGGGAGTCAGACACACAATAAACAAACAAACAAACTCCTCAACTGGTAGGAAGATTATGGGTCCAGGGTGTAAAATAGATTTTGTTGCCTAATCTTTTGGTTACTCCGTTGTTTGAACCTTTATCTGTTCATGAAAATGCAAATCAGCCCTCTGGATGCTTTTTATTTTGGGGCTGAATTGCAAGGAGCTTTTGGTACATAGTCAGTACGGCTGAATTGCAAGGAGTGTTTTGGAATTTGACACATTTACATGTACATTTACATTTTCAATGTAGGTGACCTCAGCACAACAGGACTGTCAGGTTTGAGCCACTCACACTATCAAGGACCCCTAGAGAAAGAAATTAACAAACAAACAATAACCTTAGCTAGTAAGAGATGTACACATGTATGATTGATTTTCTCTATCCCTAACAGGATCGAGCTGAACGTAGACAGCACCAGCTCCAACCAGAGTGACCACAATACTAACAATAACTGTTATATTAACAGATTCTTACTTTCCCCAGGTGTGGCCACAGGACTATTATAATAAAGTTTGAGCCTCTCACACTGTATGTCTCTACCACAACAGAATTGAGCTGAACGTAGACAGCACAAGCTCTAACCAGAGCAGTGGCCGCTCCAGTGTCAGCTCCATCGGCAGTGTCAGCATGCTCCAGTCTGGGATCTACCAAGTCCACAGCCGGAGGGGGAGTCAGGAGTCCGTCGACAGCCTCCCAGAATTCACCTGGGCCGAGGAGGAAGCAGGGCAGGATGGGATAGCCAGGCCCAAGTTTGACCTTGTCGCTGACGCTACGACCTTTGCCGAGGAGGGAAAAGAACCTGGTCTTGTTCCTTTCTCGATTTCATCACTGGAACAGACAACTTCTGCAAATGAAGAAGTGACCTCAATGCAAAACAATGTAGAAAGTGTGGAAAGTTCAGCTTTAACTCAGGAGAAAAGAGACAGTGTGGAAAATCTGGAAAGTTTATCGTTGGTGCAGAAGAAACAAGCGGCTACCGCTGAGGGCGAGAGCAGTGCCTCCGACCAGGAAAAGACCAGCGTGCAATCCTGCGACAGTGGAAACAGCGATGGAACAAACGTCTCCCCAAGGTCGGGAGCCAAGATGGCCGCCGGCGAGACAGAGGTCGCAGGAACCAGTGACAGCGGAACGGGAGAAGAGGTTTTGGAAGAAGACGTAAAAACAGACTTTGGAGCCACAGAAACCGCTGAGACAACCCAAAGTACTGACAAATACCAGAAATTTTCCCCAGAAGTTGAAAAACTCCCAGTTGATTCCATACCTTTGGTTGCCATAGAGACAGCAGGTACCAACAACAGCCATGAAACCATAGAACTGAAGATGACACAAAGTGAGGATAAAGTTCATAGGTCGGATGAGGTGAAGGGTCAGAGGGCACAGTTTGACAGGTTTGCACATGTTGACCTGGAGGGTGATGAGTTGGTGGTGCAGAGAGAGGGTCGACCTATCAAGGGGAAGAGAAAAAAGAAGAAGAAAGCGAACAGTGCAGGTAGGAAGGGACACTCAACAGTTACCCTTTCTTCTCGCAATTGAAAACTTTTTCCTTATCATATAGTCTTAAGTTTATACTTTTTTTTTTTTTCAAGAAGATCTTTAAACTGTTTAGTATAAAAATTATGATATTTTGACATTTCAATTATGATACAAATTTGTACTTTAGATATTATTTATCTTAAATTGCCAAATCCATCAAATTTGCTAAATATGAACATAAACCAGTCTGTTGGCTTTAAACTTCTTACATATTGCAGAACAGTTCTTGTTTGTTAACCATGTTTGCATGAAATTTCAGACATCTCCTACCTGTCTCTGTCAGAGGGCACAACAGTGGACTCACCCCCATCTGGTAGGTGGACTAAAATTGTACATTAGTGTATCTTGACTCGAGCTACATGTAAAGTGACTCTTGCATTTGTCTGCTTTACATGATTGTATATGCTAAAGATTCCATAAGGTGCTAGATATACATGGATCTAAAGTATACAGATTTATTTATTTGTGAAATGTGACAGAAATGTGACAAGTACATTACACAGACTCTCAGGCAGCATTGCTGATATAGAAGTCTACAAGCATATAATCCAGATGCAATTAAATTGTTCATAACATACCTCAATTTTGTCTACCCGGTCCGGTAGTATTAGAAACATGTTTTTTTTTTAAATACAGCATATTTTATCATTCTTCATGAAATACTTGGCATATTCCAACTAGTTAAAGCATATTCTGTACGACACACTTCACTTATCTTGTTCTTCAGATGATAAAAGCCCAAAACAGCGGACAAAGAGTTTAGATGCAACATGGGAAAAAATGAAAGGTTTGTCAGAGATGGAAAAAAATTAAGAAAAACCATGATTTGAAAATTGATGAACAGAAATTTGGCAACGACAATTCAAGAAATGATTTGTTGATCATGCTTATCATTAATTTGATCAAGTTATTCCATTTGTCAATGCTAGTAAACCAGCCTATCAACATCACCTTCTCATTGGGCAGCCAACCAGCCAATTAAACAATAACTAACCCATCACCAACCAGTCTTTAGCCAATCGCTCTTCAGCTCTTTACTTTTAAGGCTACAAACTTTACAGCAAATTCTGATACCGATCAATCAGCTCTAACTAATACATCAAACATTGGTTAATGAAAGTCAATGATATTCACTTGAAGTCTTAAGTTGTTCTTGCCAAAAGGTAATTGCCAAAATTAAAGCAAACACCTTCAATTTGGGCAATAAACAAATAAAAAAGGGTGATAATCTTTCTCAAGTTGTTCCCTAACCTTTGCCTTGACCTTTGCCCTGACCTTTGCCCTGACCTTTGTCCCAGACCTGCGGTCAGCGTTCCAGCAGAAGATGAGCACGCTGAAGACGGGTCGGCTGTCGTCAGACAGCGACACCCCGGAGGGCGGGGCGACCCCTGAACTCTCGTCCTCACCTGTGGTGCAGCAGCAGCTCAAGGTCATGAAGGACAAGTAAGTTTTGTTGAAACTTAAAGTTTATTTATTCATGAGAAGCTCAAATCGGCCTGCAGGCCACTTTTCATTGAGGTCATGAGAGAGGTAAGGGTCAGATAATTAAGATATATCAGAGATACAGATTACAACGAGTACTAATAAATCCATCAACATGTTACACTTATATCATTACATGCACTCACTCACTCACTCAAGGCCCAGAATCTCAGTGGTCGTAGGGGCTCCACGACATCTAGCAGTGGTGATCTTTGCCCATCTCGTTCTGTCCTCTGCCCCTCTGATCAGTTGTTACGTGCTTAGGCCAGTCCAGACCTTATTACATGCACATGGTACAAAAACATACTAGTCCGTGTCCGTTCGTTTGGTCATTCCTTTTACTTCAAGAGTCTCTCAAAGCAAGTCAGATTTGGAGCCATAGTTGTGTCTGGCGATAGGTTGTTCCAGACATTGCATCCAAAGTAGGCTATTGATCTTCACACTCATACAGTAAGACCAGTCCTGATGTCTAAGACATTTCCCTTGTTTTCTCCCAGGTTGTCCACGCGCCTGCAGGACTCGCGCAGTAAGCTGGCCACCAAGTCCAAGTCTCTGATGAAGGCCATCCAGGAGAGTGAACAGATGGGCCGCATCAGGCAGACTATGAGAAGACCTGATGCACAAGCAGACAGGGGGGACGAGGTAAGGTCTAACGTATAACCTGTAAACTGTACAGGCTGTGTAATTAACAGATGGACCGTATCAGGCAGACTATCAGGAGACCTTTGGCTCAGGCAGACAGGGGGGACGAGGTAGTGTAGAAATTTAAGTGTCTTCTATTTCTGGTCAACATTAAGTTTTCCATAACAATTTAGCTGTCCTGTCATGTGTCTTTTGTTTTGTATCTCTTAAGTTGATGTCTCCAGTCTCAAAGTAGCTACAGTTTGTGTAGGGTTCTTGTGAAGGCCAAAAGAGCTAAATTGGGATTCGACCATCTTATCAAGATGTTAGATTGCTGTTATCGAGGATCACTTTGAACGAGTAAAAACTATTTTGAATTACTTCACCTTCAGGATGAGGATGATGTGTTTGAAGATGACCTGGGAGGTAACCAAGACAACGGCATCTCCATGGCATCAGCCTCAGGAGGACAGCAGGTGGGTGAGGAGAGGAGGAGGAGGGGCGCTGGACCACGTGTGGACGTCACTGTCCTGCTGCAGGCCACCAGGGACACCAGGTGAGTCTTTTGTTCTCTTTTACTCAATGGTCACCACTTACGTGTACATGTAGCAAGATCAAAAGACGTCTTCAGGACTACAGGTGACATGGACAGCATACCGTAAATCCAGAAACTTTCGCGGTAGTTTAATGTTTGCGTTTTTTGCGGTGGCCGCTTCACCGCCTCACTTAAAACCACAACGGAAATTTTTCCATCTCAGTAAGAGACTACAGTGCATGGTGCTACCGCGAACTGAAAATCATCGCGAAAAGTCCTTTTTCCCGCTACCGCAACATTAAATCCCCGTGAATTTAAATGCATTTACACCACATGTACATGTAGCAAGACCAAAAGACATCTTCAGGACTACAGGTAACATGGACAGCATACCTTGTGCCTTAGTCCGAAACATCATGATTGAGACAAGATCAAATCAAAGAGAGTAAGGACTAATAAGTGATGATCCAATAATTTGCGATGTGGGATTATGAAGGTCGCTCTGGAAATATTTTGATTACCTTTTTGTTTTTCAGTACATGGCAATATCTGTTCATTGGTTTATTATCTTTTATACAGAAGCTCCACAGAGAGTAGAGCTCAACCACACATTGACAATCAATGCAAAGCTTTATTTCATCATTTCTAATAGTGATCTGTCTTAAGCTTGGATATATGTACAAGGAACAGATGCTGACTGAACCAGGACCCAACATCATCAACCCACCTTTGAGTCTAACTACCCTTGCCCTAATCAATAAATAGTCTTTTGATACTGTCCTCCTAACAATCTTCTCTCCTCTACTTTTAGTGAAAAATTGAAGGACCCAGAAGTTCTGTTCAACCCAGACCAAGCAAGGACAGTTCTGTTGTCATGGTTACATCACCTGGAGACAGCTCTGCAGAACCTCTATAGAACAGTCAGGGAACACAATGCAAAGGTCAGGAGTAGGGCAGAGGTGAAAGGGCAGATGTCAGAGGCTGTAGGAGACAGTGTCCCTGAAAGAACTCGTCCAAGTAACGGGGACATTGATGTTAACAACATGCAGCAAAGAAAGGAAGAAACTGAAGTTGAAAACATTGAATCAAGAACACTAGAAGAAAAAGAAGAAGAAGGAGTGGACACATCTGTAGCTCTGCAGGACAGTGGTGCAGAATGTGATGATGAACAGGACAATCAGGAGAACCAAAGTGAAGATGTTTCCGAACACAGGACTCTAGAGGAAGTTGAGGAGCAAGTCTTTGAGAACAACATTGATGGGAAGGATGACACACGACCATCAAATCTGGTCAATAAGGAGGATGAAGATCCAGCACTCCAGAACAATAGCTGTCCAGATGAGACGTCCAAGGAAGAAGACAACCCCAAGACTGAAGCTGGTCATTCACAAGAAATGGAAGGGCTTCAAGAAGTTTTCATCCAGGAGGGATTCCACATCTTGGACCCTTTTATGTTAAAGGAAGAGAGGCATGCAGAGATTTCTGAGCTGGTGACCTTGTGTTTTCAGTTTGGCGTCCTTGGAAGTAATATACTTTCTTCTATGGATGTGCGTGTATCCTCAAACATCATTGGGCCGGACAGTACCAGTCAAGACACTTGGGACCAATCAGAGTCTGTGTTACAAGAAGAAGAAACCCCTGAATCTGATAGGGCTAGTGAATTCAATACTAGCCTCTCACAGATTGGTCCACATAGTAAAGGAGGTCAGCATTTGTCAGCAACAAGCCAATCAGCTTCCTTGTCTCTCAAAGAGGAAGAGATGGACAGAAATGCTGCTCAGTTTGTAAAGCGTCATTTCCATTTCCTGGATGTAGAAGCTGTCAGAAAGACTCTGCAGTTCAGGAGAGGGCCAAGAACAGAGGTGTGGGAGGGACTTCTAGAGTGTCTGCATGGTGAGAATATTGGGCTTATAACTAATATTTTTTTGTATTAATTGAGACATTAGATTGTATAATATTATCTTTTGAGCAGTTAGAAATGGCATTTCTGTTCAAAGGATGCAAGGGAGCAAACCTTTTCTCACATATTATGTTTAACATAATACATTAAAACATTAATATGTTTAACTTTGTTCTATGAATTTTAAATTGAGTGATTTTTTTAGTGTGGCAAAGAGGGATGTATGCCAGCTTTAAGTCATTAGAGTTTTAGAACCACTTTTTATAATATTTTGATGTCCATTTTTCTCCATACCTCTGTTTAGGTTGTTATTTCAGGGTTAGTATATTATTATATTTGATTTTTGGCTATTTTGTCTCCAGCCCTACACTCTGAGGGTGCAGTACCAGACCTTGTTGCTAGGGGTGATGTGGAAGAATGTCTGAAACTTCTCAAGACCAAAGAGTTAACTGATGGAGGAGAAATTTTGTCTTGTTTGCACAGGTGAGTCAATACATTGTACGTGTATGATTGTACAGTGTAGCTGAGCAGGTGGAAATCAGAACTATTTCCACAAGTTTTGCATGGGAGGTCTGAATGAAATGAAATGCAGTGGTACTACATTGTACATACTGTTAGTTAGTATAACCTGTCATTCTATATGATATGATACATTTCTTCCCAGTATCTTCCCCCCCTCCCCAGAGCCAGTGCTAGACACCTGTGTTCAGCTGTGTTCTCATCATACGATGACAGTCCAGCTCTGGGAGGACTACCTGTTGTATACATGTATGCTGTATAACGGCAGACTAAACATTAAATATTATGTACAGTAACACATACTTGATTGCTCCCCAGTATCTTCCCCTTCTCCCCAGACACCAGTGTACAGCTCTACCCCCAGGTTCAGCTCTAGGAGGACTATACAAAATCTATATAGTAGTTAGTATTACCTGTAGTTATATATAATGTATAACACCTGTATTTTCTCCCCAGCATATTCCCCCAGTCCCCAGAGCCAGTGTTAGACACCTGTGTGCAGCTGTACCCACAGGTCCAGCTCTGGGAGGTAGCTCAGATCTGTAAAGACTCCCCTCAGCATTTCCTGTACTACATCCACAGGATACAGGCCTTACCAAGGCACAGACAGTGAGTGCAATCACATATGATATCATTATTGGCGCAGGCCTCAGAAGCACCCCTCTCAGTTGAATAGGTTTAAAAAAAAGCCATGATTCGTACTCATAATCCATACTCATGGTATAAGCTATATTGTTGTTATTTTACGGTTGCCTGTTTAGTTGAAGTGACCATCATTTTGATCTTGTTTAAAATCATAACTACAGTGACAATGTTGGACCAGTTTTTTTAAGTGTATTTAAAGGTGATACCTGTCATTATTGGTATCACAGTGACTGTGGAATGAAACACAGTAAGTGAGAATCTCTTATTACTTGCACATGTACATACCACTGCTATTTATAGAACATAATCCTTGCATTTTACTTTTGAAGTATGCATGATGAGGTGACTGTAAACTTGAAGGTTGGGATAGATGTTTTTCTACAATCATTATCATGTTTATATTATATACATTGTAATCCTGATTTTTCTTACAGAGCTGAGATGCTTGAGACCCTGTACCAGGATGAGTCCATCCTGCACCAGTGGCTGGGGTGTGCTCTGGCTGACGGGGCTCCTGACAGGGATATACTACTCACTGGACGGGGGGAGCCAAGGTAGGCAAGGCTTTCATTTCATGGGACTAAATTGTTTTGTTACTTTGTTATGGCTCACACTTGCAACCCTGAGACTTTAAATAGGAGGAATGTAGACTGTAGGTTGACTTATTAGTTCCAGAACAGGAGTTACTCCCACACTAAGTCCACAACATTTCACCATGTCTGAGGGCTGTTTATTTTAGTTTTGTTGGACTATGTATAATACATAGTACATTTTTTATGGAAGCTTGATTGTAGAGACTGTCACAGTGAATGCTATGATAAACACAAAAAATGCATGATAATGCTTCAATATCATTTTAACTTATACATGTATGTAGGGTGTATACCACATCATTCGAGTTTTAGAATGATATACATACATGTATAACCAACTACAGATGCATACCTGCAAAGCTAACAAAGGTTAACCTCATGGTCATAGTATGCCAAATCTTGCTCTGTTTTCTCCAGGCCAGGTTCCCATCTGTTGCCATGGAAACACAGTGCTGATGTGGATGAGGTTCTGACCCGCATCTCGGCAGAGTGTGAGTCTCTCCCACACAGCTCCATGAATCAGGAGTACCTGATGAATATGTGCAGCAAAGCTGGGTAAGTAGACTGTGTTTTCAACGCCCTGGAACATCATCCTCTGAGTAACTAACTGAAATTCCAAGCTATTTGATTTCTTAGTATCAAGAGACATATACCACATTGAAAACCCTGCTGGATTTGTAGGCAAGTTTTTCATGACAAATTATCCTGTTTTGTTTATTTTTGTCTAAGTTTGAAGAATGTATAGAGAAATTTTACTTTAAGATTTTTTGAACAATTTTTTGTTGTTTTGGCAGTATTTGGCTGTATCCAGTGACGGTTGCTTTAAAATGTTTAACATTAACACAGGTACTGGCAAGGTTACCTGAGGCTGTGTAAGGGGTTTGGCCACAGACAGGAGGCCCTGAGAACTGCAGTGCTGCTGGGAGATGTGCAACTCCTGGAGCCCCAACATGACCCCAGTATGAGCCAAACCTTTTGTTGTGTTTTAAGTAATACAACACTTCTAATGTAGAGACTTGACATTAGTCTGTGCTGCTTATTTCTGTTGTCAATCAGTGTCTTTCCATCAACATTGAGTCATTTTAGAATGATAAGGATTAGTATAATTTAATTCTATTGGACTTATTCTTCTAAGGACAATTTATCACTTAATATGTCGATGAAGGTTAGACGTCCACGTAATAAGATGCATTGTACAACAGTTACTTATTAATACAAAGTAAACTTGCTACCTGCGCTGGATGCTACATCTGACTAGTACAAAATGTATTTACAAATTTATCAAGAAGCTGCTTATAAGTAAATGTAATCCTGCTTGTATTTTGTGAGTTCTTAATGATTCAATTTGATTTCAATGTATTTTATTCTACCAGCTGAGGGTAATAAGTATATTTCCTTTCACCAGGTGTTCCCCCAAAGTCCCTTGAAGAATGGGAAGAAGTCTTCAGGCTCATGCTGCAGATCGATGGAGGTCAAGGGTCAGGAGAAAACTCCCATGGTGCAATACCTCCCCTGGATTCTATGCAAGAAATAGGCGACTTCAACCAATCAGAGAACCCCACTGTGCCTTATGTAATACCCAGACCAAATGATAGAACTAGTTTGCCAAATGTGGAAAAGAAGGAGACTTCTGATTGGTTGCCACAAGATACCGCAGCATCAAAGGAAGCCCGTGATTGGTCAGCTGGGATCACATGGGAGGAGGCTGGCAGGCTATTGGTCAGCAGTGTGGGACCAGACAAGGGTATAGAGCTCCTGCAGAGGCTGCCCCTCCCGGCGGGATGTTTGTCAGAAGGTTTCTACAAGAGCTGCGTGCTGGCAGGCATGATCTACAGGAGACAGAGGTACGATCCTGTTAATGTTTGTGCTTTTGTTTTAATAAAAGTTCGCTGATTCCTGAAGTTTGTCACCTTAAGTCACAATTTGTAATACAGTCCAGCTTTACAATGACCAATGTATTTGACCACGTGGCCATTGTGGCCACAAGGAGCCGTCATTACTCGTGACCACTTTTCGATGGTCCAATAGGTTAGATTATTCTTCACATTGACTCAAGCATCAAGGATCCTGTCAATGGTTTACTTGTCTGTAGTGACCATTTTCATCTAGCCTCACAAGTCATCATCGTCATATCTTATGAGTCTCACAAGTGGTCACTGTAGACAGGTTTCAACTCAGTCTGGTTCAAACAGCACTGTAGATTAACCACATTACACACACATGTACTAGGAAAATCTTGTCTGACATGTTGAGACAAATTTCAGACTGTGTCATTATGAAGTTGTTGAGAAGTTGCTGTTTTCTATCCCTGTCTGTAGGCTGTTGATCCATTCTATGCTTGAAAAGGTGGGCACATACCTGTGGTCCAAGAGACCAACAACACTGGCCCCAGAGGTGAGTGTTTTTCAAGACTTTAAGTTTACTTACTTACATGTAGTACTATTAGTTGTTCTAGCCTGGCGTGTTATGTACAATTTTATATGTATTCACTTACCAATATGTTTCTAAAGTTTGAGAAAAGTATATATTAATAGAGTTTTGATCACCTGTTGTTGTTTGAAACACCAGAGATGTTACTTGATAATGTCTCAGCCTGTAATAAGTCTGTTAGCATGGATTATTAATAACTAATGTTCAGTAGCATTGCACAGCCCAATCCTCTGGACTTTTTCTGAACACTCACAATGCTTATGTACCAGTTGCAGCATGAAGTGAAAGAACTGCCTTTCAAAACTTATATTTATCTAAATGCGAAGTAATTTTCTGGCAAATGATGTTTGTTTAAAGCCATCAAATGGACAGGCTTAACATTTAGCATATTAAACATTACGCAGTCACACATACACTAAAAAGTGAATTGTTTTGCCCAGAGCTGTATTATGACATGTATAATAATGAACAGGTCTTACTAATGGTCATATCCCTTCCTCTCAGCTCTACTATGCCCTGCAGCAGGAGAAACAGGCCCTACAGGCCCAGAGAACAGGCACACCTGTCTCACTGGATCGCAGTCTGGTATGTGGGATTGAGCTTCTATTCATTTTTGTATAAGTCTTAAAGGGTAGTCCTTTCAGGAATTTCCAAGGGAGCCCTTACAAAATCACAACAAATCAGGGTACAGAAAAAAAGACATAAACTGAATAAGATTTTGCTCCCTAAATATAGCTTTTGCTATCATGCCATTGTGTAAATACTATTAGTTAGTAACTGAAATATTTTGCATCTATTACTAATAGACTCTTATTGGACCTGGTGAAATCTTCCATGGATTTTGATTTTTTCTGTTTCTGTTACAATTAGCAATGTGTCAGAAAATCCTGTAAAACTGTTTTTAAATTGCACATTAAAATTGAAGGCAGCAAAAGGAAAATTTGAAGATTTGCTATCAAATGACAAAATATGTTTTGAAGTGATTTTGGATCTATTATCTTGTTTTACATGCATTTTCATTACATTTCCCTGCACAGTTTGTGCTGGACCCCAACAGGCTGGAGGGGGGTGTACAGGTACCTGGAAGAGCCTGAGGGACACTGGGGCATCACATCAGAGGAAAGGTGGGCAAGAGATGGATGTGGATTTTGACTTAGTTCCAAATTAGTTGTCAGATTAAAATTGTTTTAGTTTTAGTGTATTGTTTTAGTTTTAGTGCATCTGATACAGTCACTGAACATAGTGTGTGCATACAATGTATATATGTTTGAGTTTAAGTCCATTAGGATACTTAGCGTACCTCTTGTAGGCTCCAATGACACCTGCACTATTGCAGTCACTCTGCATATGACCACCTGGCCATTGCATTCACGTTTTTGTGATTCTATCTTCTGATAGTTTATATGTACTCAAGCATCAATACACCATTCTCATGCAGCGGCCATGATAGATCTAAAACGAGTTCAATGAGGTAATCAAAAGACTGTCCATCACACTTGATAGTTCAACCAATGGTAGCATGGAAATTAGAAAATTGACCAATAAGAGAATGGCTGCATGTCCATCAAATATTTGCATTATTATGTTTTTATTTTGCATCTCTTAAGGACTTATGGGATCAGTACTCGAGTCTAAATTGCTACATATTTCGCTGCATAACACTAGTTATAATATCTATTATTTGATCTTATTTTGTGAAAATTTGTGTGGTCTGGGGAAAAACTAAATGGGAGCTGATTTTAGAAATAAGTTTTGTCTGTTTGCCTCATTGACCTCGTCTCCATCATGGCCGCCGCATGAGAAAGGTGTATAAAATCTTGACAGTGTGTATAGTGACCACCTGTCTAATTATTTACTTCAAGTTTCAAAATGGTTACTGTGAATTGGCTTTAAGTAACCATTCATCTTTTCCCCCCCACACAGTTGCTGTGCAGTGTGCACTTTGTTGCTGAGTGACCCTGTCTCGACCTCTGACCCAGGGGTCACAGTCTTCCCCTGTGGTAAGGAACCTGCTGTTTGTGGAGTGAAACCAAATATTATTTTCTTAACTCTCTTCATGCAGCCCAACCTTATATGGATGCAAATTTTGGGCCAAATGGCTGCCTTAGCAGACAAAAGGTTAAATAAGCATGCAAGGCATCAAGTTAGAAACACACAAACCGCCAAACTTGAAAACATCAGTTTCCTAAACAGGCTGAATTGTTTTTGCAATGATCTACGAAATGGAACTTGAAGAATAATTTGTTTTGACCTTGGCATTGAAGTATTCGATTCAGGACAATTTTTCTTTTTCTGTAATATAACAAGGGCCGGGATAACACTCGATATGGGTGTTCTGGACCAGTTTGTATAAATGAAGTTATATTGCAAGAGCTTACATAGCTGATTTGAATATGCTTTACAATAATTCCAATACCATATCTGGAAGTGAGAATTGCTGTTGTTACAATTTTGTGTTTGATAGCAACAAATCGTCTCAACTACTGCCACCATTTCGCGTTGGTGAAATGTGACTGTGTTTTCCTGGGTTTGTAAGATACAATAAAGAAAATACAACACGATGTATTCTGTATCTCCCTTAGTCCCGGTTCTCCCTGTCTGGATTGCCTTTGGCTTGTCCAACCTGCAATCAGGCTGGTGCCTCAGGTGATACAGAATACACCGTGTTGCATTCTAATATTATATTCTATAAATCTTGAATGTTTTGCCCCCCTCCCATCTTCTCCAGGCCATGCCTTCCACACCCACTGTGTGCCCCAGAGAGGCTGTCTGCTGTGTTACGTCACCAGTCACAAGTGAAGCCTGTGATTTTTCAGCCACTTGCTTAACCCTACGTTACATTTCCTAACCGGGGCCCTGACAGGCTAGCCTGGAATCCAGCCGTGTTGTGCTTTGGTCGCTCCCCTGAGGTACGCTTCCTGCCAACACGTCTGGTGTTCGTTACCATTTGAACGATCGGCATTTGCGTATTCGCAGAGATTTTATGCGAGATTTCTGATTGGCTGGTTCAAGTTCCATTATCATCAACGACTCATCTTCGAGACTATTGGAATGATCAGATAAATCAAAGTCTTTTGGCTGGATTCCAGGCTACTGCCATGCAGGTTTCTGGAATGAAAATTATGATTTATATGGCCTCCTTTGACCATGGTAAAATCCTAATTGATATCCGCCCTACAGCATCGACTGTGGCTTAACAGTCCTATACGAGAATGACAGTCTCTGCCACACAGGGCACATCTGTAAGCGGACTCAGGTCTGTGAGTTCATTTTGTAGGATTTGCTTTTATTATGATATAAAAGGCACCAAACTATAAAACCCGTAAAAGGAATAGTCTTAGGCATTATTAAATGCGAATACATTTTTTATTTTACAGCCCTGCCAGTCCCCTATTTAGAAATGTGACATTACCCTTATCTAGGTCCATAGAATTAGTAGAAAAAAGTCAATATAAGTCAAAGTTCGAACATAGACCACTTAGAAACCTTAAAGAGATATCATAAAGACTTATTATTAGCAAAGCTTGCTTTTTTCTCACACTTTATTAAGGCCTTTAAGGAATTTTTCTTAATCCAATGTCTTTCGAAAAGTACAGAATCAACTTTGCAGCATGTCATCTCTTTAAAGTTACAATAGAGGAAGAACTATGAATTGTATTTATTAATTAATGCATTTTATTTTACATTAAGATAAGGAAACATATTTGATTGCAAAGTTGGTAATGATTAGTACTCATTGACAATTGTAAGTAACTTGAAAGAGTAACATTTACTTTAATTGTGAAGATTTTTGTAAATAGCAAATTTTTCACATAATTGTGGATATGTTCTATTGAGTTTGCATTTGTATGAATATCTTGATAATGACTATATTATGTATGTAATGGTGCTCATGCCATCTAATGTTGCATGCTAAATAATAATAACTTTTAGTTTTATTTGCAACCATTCATATGGCTAGAAGAAATGCAAAAGAAATGCAACTTTTAGTGATAGGTGTTTATCCAAGTGTCAATATGGGGTGATTTCTGAAAGGAATAATGATTGAAGTGCTATAGTTTGATTTTGTGGTGAGATATTGGACAAATTTTACAGATAACCAATTCCATCTTAGATTTACAGATGAAAGGACTTTTGACAGCAGACTTTTTGAACATGCTTTAGCTTTCCCTATAAAATTTAATGTTTGGGGATCAAAAAAGTTTGTTGGAAGCATCATATTATGCAAACTGCTGTTGCTGCTTTAAAAGTTAGACATCCAGGTAAACAATATTCAAATTCAATTCAATCTCTACAACTGGATAATAATGGAGGTTTACCTCCAGACATTTCAGGTAACATCCCTTACTCTTCTTCATTGCCACTAGAATTAAGTGCTAATGCTGCTTGTTTCTGCTTATTTTGAAGCTCACTGACAGGATTATTGACTGAAGTTATAAGAACAAAATTTTTATTCTTAAACTTTCCTAAAAGTCTTTAATTTTTTGAATGACTATTCCTTAAAGGTGACACTATTTTGTTCACCCTGTATCTTCATACACATTGTGGGCCAAATAACTGTGAGCTGTGTGCATTTTATTTTATTTGATTGCGTGCCAAAATATTGTTAAAACAATATGTTTTATGTGCAATGACTTGAATCATGGTATCTACAAAGCAACTTTGTTCTCATAATGAGTTGCTGTTCAATTTTCTTTTTTGTTTCCTCTTGAATACACAATCATGAATCTCGATACTATTTGAGTTTTTATTTTACTCATGTCTACATTAAGGGGTGTATTGTTTTTTTGCCGTGTGTGGGGGTAGGCGATGTATGATGTGTGATTTGGCCATGTATGATGTGTGATTTTGAGGGTAATGTCGACAGCATAACCATAACAATTACGTATGAAGAAGTCAGTACGTCCCCCAGAGACAGGTCAAATGACAAAAACCTAAGAATCCGATTGATCTATTATCTTTAATCAAAATCAATATCAAGGCGAAGCTTTGTTCTGAAAGCGTGCCAGCCTTGGGTTCCCTGGAAGGGTCGTGCTCTGACGTCACTCAGCAGTGCAGTAGAAAGATGCTGCACCCTTCTCGGTGCAGTACATGCCCTCTGGACAGGAGGCGCTGCTGCACTCGTAAGGGCTCCTTCGGACGATGGGGTTAGGGTCTAAATGGACATACGATTAAAAGGATGATTCCATCAACTGATGACAAACACTTAAAAACAAAATTTCAAGGAATAATATGTTTCATTGTTTCTGAAACTGCAATTGGCAAGTCACTCAATTCTGCACAATTGAACGATTGCACATCCGCTAACAAAAATGGTAAGATTGCAAATAAAGTTTCCGTGCATTTCTGTACATGTACAGTGCTAAGAAGAGTAGAAGAATACAGCAGCCATGTTCAAGCCAAAGTGTAACATACCGTAGCATTCAAAAGAAGAAATGTCATCCCGACAGAACCAGCCGAACGGACACTGGACCTGGCCATGGGAGCACCAGTCTATGTCTGATAAAGACATGCACATGACATTGTATGAAAGGTTATAATATATTTCTGGTCATTTTCGGTAATTCGTTTAATTTATATTGGTTTAGCACTCACTGTCAGGCTAGATTTCCCCGGCTACCTTAGGGCTATTACAAATGAATGATTCTGCTGACAACGGCAGAAGACAATGTTAAATCATCAGCAACAATGGTTCCCCGGCTACAGCACGTAATCGTCAAGCAGATCCTACGGTAGCATAAGCTATAAAAAAAGTGGCAGAGGAGTGACGCCGGTCTAGAAGTGCGTTTGCGAGCGGTGCCCGTCTGACTCCCTTTGACCGACTGTACTACCTTGCCAGCTTTGACACTGTCTTATGGCACCTATGTTCTGCTTGGAGATTAATCTTGTGGCTTGTACAAAGGGATGACTCTGCTGACTTCACAAGATAATGTTAAATCAATCATCGTGCTAACACGTGGAGGAAAAAAGAGAACACGAACCGGATTCGCAGTGGTCCCCTTCGAATCCCGTAGGGCAACTGCAGCTGTAGGAGTTGACGTCATCCTGACAACTTCCGCCATTTTGGCACAGATCGGACCCACACTCGTCGATGTCTGTTCAGATGTTAATGCAAATGTATCAGATAAGCCTCAAAACGTCCCAGTTTGCTACTCTCTAATCAGAAATAGACCTTATCATATATGTACGCCCTGTTTTCTGTCTTCTGAGAGTGTAAGTTTTACGTGCCTCATGACATTTGCTTCATGTGTCAATAGGGAAATTTCCTTTACCGACATCAAGTGACATAATTTTAATAAAACATCAAGTGACATAAGTTGTCGAAAATCGCGAGTAGCGTACCAGGCGGATTCTAACTGCGTACCGTTCACGCTGGTAAGCTAAGTTACCTATTCTTTCTGCGCAGTGATTGACTCATCCATATGAAGCTATGGGGTGGTGCCTTCCGTCGCGCCTCTTCTTCTCTTTAGTATCATTACCTGAGTTGCGTGGCATCCAAGCTTCTTGGTGCGTGTGTGGGTTCTAGGAGACCAACCGCTGACTCCACGCTAAAAGGGAACGCGTGCGGTGTATACTCAAGGACGACAGTGGACGCATAGTCAAGGAACATACTCAACATAGTCTATTGACAACTTCTTATGGAACCGCTCCATGATGGTGAACAACCAGCACCACACAGTGCGTGACGTAACCACTAGCGGACTCTACCACTTATATGGGTGGTGGTCCAGACCTACCATAACAATCACTATACAATATTGGCGCTACTATTCTTCCTTCTTACATATGCATACCTCCTACTATTCCTAATCTCATCCTAACTTTCCTTCACTCCATCGTTCATAAATATCCATACCTCCTACTATCCCCAATCTCATCTTAACCTTCCTTGACTCTATCGTTCTCTCCCACTCTCATCCTTACTTCTCCCACTCTCATCCGCCAAGTTCTTCACACCATCATTCTCTATTCCTTTCTACCCCAACCTCCATTCATTATTCTTTTATTCGTGTCCTGCTTATCGGAAGTGAATCAACTACAATAAAACTAATGTGCAGTCTAATACTTTTTATTTCTTGCATCGCCGGCGGTCCTCTTCTAAAAACTACTAGAAGTGTCCTCTGTCAGATGTTGCAAACTCCAAACATACTTCCAACCCCATAAATAGAAGAGACACGGTACGTAACAATGGTCTATTATCGCAGCAGATGTAACTTTCGTATAACGGATCTCTCCAAATTCGATGTACACAAATGGCCCACACATATTGCAAGAATAAATACCCAATATAATCCCATTTCTCCCTATCAGAACTCGGGTATAAACAAAACAAAAATGTCGACATTCGGTTTCAAATATTTGTTTCAACTGCCGTTTAGCAAACCAAGCTACGTCACATACATTGGGATAATTGTATCTAAACAAAAAATCTGTATTGAAGTGTTAGAGTCCTCCTCACTACTGTTCTAGCTTTTCACTGATAACAACCTCTCTGGAAAATCCACTAACCCTTGAATTAATACATACTTGACGAAACCAGTTTTGGCCAATGCCGTTTTGCGCTGGGTAGCCAACCCTATATTACTAGGTCTAGCTTGGAAAGCATATGTGATAAATTTAAGACATTTTATTTTATGTGCAGCAAAGACCTTAATGTCTTCTATAAATAAGCCTTAACCCTGTGTGTGCCAATAAAGGCTGACAGTTAGACAAAGTAAGCAGTGACCTTTTAATACTGGCTATATTAACCTGAAACTTTTATAGCGTCATCTTTGGACTCATTACAGCTAAACATGTCAGATCTACCTACGAAGCAAAATTAGACTTTTGGCCTAAATGTTTCGATAAAACGACAAAATAACTGCTGCCTTTTAACTTTCGTGCCTCGTCAAGTTATCAACAAATTACTACCCAAGATACACGAACCTGTATTTATCCATGGCACTTTTATATTAAACATGCTCCTTTTCAAATTACTTATAAACCATAAGCGCTGGAACGTGCTACCAAGTAAAGAAAATGGAGACAGACGAAAACAGCAAACCGATTTAATAACTAGTTGTTTCTCAACATTACAACGAAAAACATGTCACTTCCTGGACAACTTCTGACGTTGATGTGTTCTAATTAAAAACAAGCAGATACAGTGGTCATCCCTACAGTGAACTCTAAGACAGTATAGATGTTCTTTTTTTTTTTACGAAGAAAGCGTTTAACAGACGTCCTCTAACATATTCTGTTACTTTAAGGCAAACTGGAAGTTCAGGTCACAATTCGAACGTACGAGAGAGCAAAAAATTCTGGGGCTGTTGTCTCTCTGTTTCTGAATTTTAAGTGTAGTTTTAAACTTCTTGATCCCTTTGCTTGGCCACCATCCCTGCCTGCACGCCGCCCTCCCATATGGTTTGCTGCGTGTACTTCTCAGCTGGCTGGTGGGTCTAAGTTGCTGAACTTGAGGTGGTATTTTCAGACGTCCTCGCATCAAACCCACGCACGTTGTACTGAATGCTTCCTGTAACATATTTATCATATTGCATGTCCTTCGGGATGAAGCTATCCTTTCTCTTGAAAACCTGTACCAGCTAACGAATACGTCGTTCGTTACGAATGTTCTACGACAATGTTGCTCTGTGTCTTGTACTTCAAAGAAAACGTACGTGTACCAAGAATCATAGCGATACAATAGCGTGTTGAAAAACGAACGAATGATACTCGTAATTAGTTCAAACTCCTTGCAGTTATACGTATATAAGTGCCAACTTTTAATCTTGTGCTGTCCGTCCTAAAACTATCCACGACGTACTATTCTCTACATTGCACACCGTAATCTTCACAATTGTCGGCCTCGACTTCAGTGCTTCTGTAGATATTTTCTCAATCGCGTTAAAAACTGCTTGCCGTTCTCGTTATCTACACGGGGTCCATCAACAATCTGCAATGCCACAAATCTCACCAAAGTATCGGACAGTCTCGGTATGTACCATCACGAAGTTAACCAAAAACCTGTCGTAGTCAGCCAGCCAAACTGTACTATTCTCATTTCCTACATGTGGCTACCCTGCCGCACGACCAACTATATCAGCCTAGAGTTGTCCCTCGACTTGTCAAGTAACAAACCGAACGAAAACCAAGTCCTGTTATCAGCCTGAAGCTGTCCAATAACTAATAGTACGGCTCCATAGCACACAAAAATTGTCCTTCAGTCTTAAACTCCACCTGTGGTTGTCCCACAACTTGTCGCATAACAAACAAAATAAAAAACTGTCCGCCAGCCATGTTACCTACCTAGGCTTGTCTAAACAACCTGTCGTGCGACCAACCACTAACACCTGGGTAACAAATTTGTAACAACGTATCGTGCGATAACAGAAAACTGTCTAACAGTCTCTTTACTTCTCTATTCCAAAAACTTTCCAACAGTCTTGCTGCTTACCTGGGGTTACTCAACAATCTGTCGTACAACAACACACAAAACTATCTAACAGCCTTTTAATTCTCTGAGGTTGTCTAACAACCTGTCACACGACAACAACAAACAAAAATGTCCAACAGTTTTGCTGCTTACCTGGGGTTGCTAAACAATCTATCGTACGACAACCCACAAAACTGTCTAACAGCCTTTTTACTTCTCTGGGGTTGTCTAACAACCTGTCGCACGACAACAACAAACAAAAAATGTCCAACAGTCTTGTTGGCTTCCTGGAGTTGCTAAACAATCTGTCGTACTACAGCACAGCGTCACAAAACTGTCGAGCAGCCTTTTTACTTCTCTGGGGTTGTCTAACCAACCTGTCGCACGACCACAAACCAAACTGTCCAACAGTCCTGTTACCTGCCTGGTACTGTCCCACAGCCTGTCGCACGACAACAAACAAAACTGTCCAACAGTCTTGTTACTTGCCTGGTGCTGTCCCACAGCCTGTCGTACATCAACCAACCAAACTGTCCAACAGTCTTGTTACCTGCCTGGTGCTGTCTCACAGCCTGTCGTACATCAACCAACCAAACTGTCCAACAGTCCTGTTACCTGGCTGGTGCTGTCCCACAACCCGTCGTACATCAACAAACAAAACTGTCCAACAGTCTTGTTACTTGCCTGGTGCTGTCCCACAGCCTATCGTACATCAACCAACCAAACTGTCCAACAGTCCTGTTACTTGCCTGGTGCTGTCCCACAGCCTATCGTACATCAACGAACCAAACTGTCCAACAGTCCTGTTACTTGCCTGGTGCTGTCCCACAGCTTGTCGTACATCAACGAACCAAACTGCCCAACAGTCCTGTTACTTGCCTGGTGTTGTCCCACAACCTGTCGTACATCAACAAACAAACTGTCCGACAGTCCTGTTACTTGCCTGGTGCCGTCCCACAGCCTGTCGTACATCAACAAACAAAACTGTCCAACAGTCTTGTTACCTGCCTGGTGCTGTCCCACAGCCTGTCGTACGTCAACAAACAAAACTGTCCAACAGTCTTGTTACCTGCCTGGTGCTGTCCCACAGCCTGTCGTACATCAACAAACAAAACTGCCCAACAGTCCTGTTACTTTCCTGGTGCTGTCCCACAGCCTATCGTATACATCAACAAACCAAACTGTCCAACAGTCCTGTTACTTGCCTGGTGCCGTCCCACAGCCTGTCGTACATCAACAAATCAAACTGTCCAACAGTCTTGTTACTTGCCTGATGCTGTCCCACAGCCTGTCGTACATCAACAAACAAAACTGTCCAACAGTCTTGTTACTTTCCTGGTGCTGTCCCACAGCCTATCGTATACATCAACAAACCAAACTGTCCAAAGTCCTGTTACTTGCCTGGTGCCGTCCCACAGCCTGTCGTACATCAACGAACCAAACTGCCCAACAGTCCTGTTACTTGCCTGGTGTTGTCCCACAACCTGTCGTACATCAACAAACAAAACTGTCCAACAGTCCTGTTACCTGCCTGGTGCTATCCCACAACCCGTCGTCCATCCACAACAAAACTATCCAATAGTCTTGTTACTTACCTGGGGTTGTCCAACAACCTGTCGCATGACAACTACAAACAAAACTGTCCAACAGTCTTGTTACTTACCTGGGGTTGTCCAACAACCTGTCGCATGACAACTACAAACAAAACTGTCCAACAGTCTTGTTACTTACCTGGGGTTGTCCAACAACCTGTCGCATGACAACAACAACAAAACTTTCCAGCAGTCTTGTTATGTCTCTGGGGTTGTTTACAGCATGTCGTACGACAACAGCAAACAAAAACTGTCCAACAGTTCAATTGTCCAACAAACTATTGCATGACACCAACCAGACAAAAAAACTGCAAACACTTTTTTTTTCTACCTAGGGTTGTCCAAGAACCTGTCAAGCGAGAAACCCAACAAAAAGCAGATCGGCTCATACAAAAAACAAAAATCAAATCACCTGAAATCTCGCTACAAACTCGAGGTTGTCTGCCGACCTGACGAGCAACAAGATAACAACCTCTAGCTGAGATATAGGACACACCTTAGGAAAACTGCCGCAGTGGTTGACAGCTGTCCGAGCGTCTTGAGGCCTGGTCCCTCAGCTTTTCGAGTTGCTGAATGCTGGCTGGTCCACAAAATGCAATGCCCAGAATCGCCGAACCTAACTTCAAAATTAAACAAAGCAAATATACAGAAAAAAAAACAAAAGGAAAATACGTAAAATAAGGCAATACGTTCGACTCCTTCCACAACAACAACAACAAACGTGATAGGCAGACAAAAAAAACTATACCAAATACTGTCTAAAGCCTTTCAAAGAACGTAACTCACCCATAGAGCTACCAGTGATAAGTTGAAGCCTCCGACTCTTTCTTGATAAAAAAGGTCGGGCTCTGCTCCGAGCGTGCGGAAACTGGAACAACGTTGTACAGCTTCACAAAGGCTCCTATGGCGAAAAGACGGGGTAAACGGCAGCCCTAGCGGTGGCTCAGCTGTATCAACATACCTAACTCAAATGAGACAACACAAAATTAATTATACCAAGCCTATTTTACCAAATAGAATCACTCACACCTGCGCACGCGAAACATGTGCGATGCGCAAACATATGCAAATTACGAGTCGCTAAACGAAATGAACGACAGAATAGTTGCTGACCAACAAAACACACCATAATCATACAAAAGGGGAAAACAGGAAAATAAAATCATGAAGGAACAAGAAAGAAAACAGCCGAGGGATCCACTAGAAAAACAGCCAACGTAGGAAGACAAATCAAAATGGAAAATTCCACAAGACGCCAAAAATGGCGGCGAGCTCAAAACCTTGCGTACCTGCTTGGCTTGTAAATCCTACGCCCGTAGGAAACTACTCTATCTTCTCTGTTGTCGGCAAGTTTCCCTACCCGTTCCCAGAAGGTCGTAGATATCGCAGACTTGTCCTGGTGAGTCTCACTGTCAAAAACAGTGTTACTGGTGCTCTGCTATGGAACGTCCGGCTCATTCACAAGGCTGCTGCGTCAGTCATGCTGGGGTCGGCCGTGCCGGCGGTGTGACTTGCCTTCTCCGTCGACGTTCTGCCAGACAGTACTGCATATACCTGTGATGTCTAACAAACGCCCAAAATAAGCGTCTATTCTCTCAGTGAGGCATGCTTTCTTCCATAACCCATACACAATGCCCGGCACGCCAGTGTCTGCGAGAAGAACGGACCTCAGCATGACAAAGAGCGATACACGTGCAAAACGCAGACAACTCACATTCGTCCCTACGCAGCAACAACTTCTCGCAGTTTCACAAAGCAAAATAAAATACGAAATCTTCATGACACTAAAAGGGCAATCTTCGAATTCTATACTCCCTGTAAACGCAAACGAGGTAAATACTCGGTCTCTCTTCAACACCCCGAAAAACCTGCTGGCGGTCTTTCTGTGGATCTTCTGTGTTTCCGTAGCCATGGCGTCGACGAACCGGCTGTGGGGAGGAGTCTGTCAAACTGCATGTGAATAGTCTATCCTGCCTTTATATGGGATTGGGTCTTCGCCTAATATAGGCATCGCCAATCACAGCGCAGGAAAGATAGGGCACAACCCGCCGTGTGTGCAATTTGTCCGCTCGTTACTAAAACACAACCAGTAGATTTCTAGCGAGGACACGATCCCTTCACATGCAAAGTACCCAATTACCACGTACTGGTCTAGTGGCGCGCGAGGGGCCGGGATGAATAGTTCATACCTATTGTCTATTTATTAACGATTTTTCGTCGACCTTTTCCTTTCAATAGTTTGCTAGTTATTCAATAGTTTGGAGTCGAACGTTATATTTCCTAATGCAATAAAGCCACATTCTTACTTGTACTGAGTTAGAACTGCGTACCATGATTCTTTTACGTTCAATTTTCGACATTTTGGGTACTTCGCATGTGAAGGGATCGTGTCCTCGCTAGAAATCTGAAGACTGTATATTGTGCCCATTTAACTCGGATTGTCTGCAAGGTCTCTCTTTCATTTGTTTCCTTTTCACAGACGAGTTGCGAATACATGTTTGTAAACCACACCGCCAGATCTGTAATGTTTCACCAATAAACTACCAGTATCACTCCAATATATTTCAATAAACACACACTGTAATAGCGCAAATGGATAGTATCAAGAAGGTTATTATGAAATGAACACAAGAAGCAAACCCTTATGAAAGCAAAATTTCAATATGAACGATTGTATAGGTGATAAATAGTGAAATATTATCGAAAAAAAAAGAAAGCACACCAACGTGGATTCGAACCCGAGACCATAAGTTAAAAAGTCTACTCGTTAATCCACTACGCCAAGATACATTACTATGTGTATAGGCGTGCTAATACAACTGAAGTGATGGAGCGCGTGATAATACGAGACAAAAATTGTTGCAGGTCCATCATTTCAAGAACTGAAGTCAAAAGATCTCTTTAGTCTCTTCACCTTTTGGTCATCAAGTAAACTTTTTAAACCGTTATAATAGAACAAGGAGGTTATATCAAGGACGTTATATACTAGTAACGTCCTTGGTTATCCTCCCGCACAGTACCTGCTTGGTGTGTGTTTATGACATTTACATCATAGACAGGGTGAGAATGGCCCGCCACTCATTGGGGCTATTCACACCGTAGTAATTGGCGTTGACCTGTCCTCGCTAGAAAGTTACTGGGTGTGTTTTAGTGTACACGGGGGGGCTCGGGGGGGGGGGGTGTTTGCTACAGGTAAACGACCTTTTTCAAGTAGCTCTCATCAACCTGGTTCACTGCCAGGGGGTGCGGATATCTAAGACAAAGCTAAATATTCTTTATATCTTGTGCAACTTAAACACATTCGATCCTTTCTCCGAAATTCTATATATAAAAAGTCTATACTACAGGCCCTTTTAGTTGCGATTAATCAATTTTAGGGTGTGCTGGTATTAATTTGAGAAGACATTAAGCCGACGTACTCTAATCTATTCTGAGGAACAAAAGTAGATTGGATTGTTTGTGGTGATTGTCTGCTGACCCATATCCATTTTTGACGAGTCTGGTCCCGACTAATATTTATACAGACCAATCAAAAAGCTTTAGCAGCTTACCACAAAATCACACACCTGTACGACTGGCCTTTCTGTAGACCTGCACAGCTCACCTTTTAGCGAGACCCGAGATTGTGAATGATACAGAAAAGGTCAGAAAATTGTCACTGCTTTGACGATGGATCTCACGATCAACACAGCTGAAGATTCCTTAAGCGGCACCGGTCATGAAATAGCCGACAACATGGACGCCGAACAGTCAGACTTGCCTCACATCCCTGACTTTCTTGACTCTACAACAGAGCCTGTGGGTCAACGGGACATCCAACCCCAGCCCCACGGGATCCCGGCCAGCCCAGAAGAGCAGGAGAACATCTCACCCAGCCAAGCGGAGCACCCTTTACAGGACGAACACAGCAACGCTCAGGCTGAACACTCTGATCAGGATAATGGACCTTTTTGCAGCTCTGACAACGGCGCAGGACGTTCATCGCTACCGACTGTCTGCACTTCCCACACACAAATCGGCAACGGTGAAGAGAATCAATCACTATATATTGAAAGGTCATCTCTACCGGCAATGCGCACTTCATATACACACGCTGACCACGCTGAACAGAATCAAACACTCTACGTTGACAACGCTGTTATAGAAACAGACGAATCCCCGTCTACAATGCACATCTACAATACTGACGAATGTAGCGCAAATAACGAAGTGCAATACCAGCTGAGGGATACTAGTACCTGCCGTGAAACATCAGCCGCTGCTTACCAATGCGGTGGAGATATCCATGATGCCGGTGTCTTTGCAGGTTAGGCAGTTTTGCTGTTTGGATATTTACTTCTGGGAAAAAACTTCACAATCATTTCCTGACATTCTGCTCGTTGGCATCACTTGCAATTCTAACAGGCTAAAGAGAAATGTTGAATAAGATAAAAATATACCTCTTCGTTACTTAATACCCAGGTTCATAGGTACTCTTTGTTCAGTAACGAGAGTGACATGATAAAATATAGAATATCAAGACAGTCAACATACATCTTGTACCTGTTGCAGATTCTGTTGACCGAAATGCGGACGGGCTACTTCCCAACCCCATGTACAGCAGCAACACCTTACACCCTAACCCCATGTACAGCGGGAACGCGTTACGCCCAAACCCCATGTACGCCCCCAATGGTACACAGCCAAGGGTGGATAGAGGTAAGGTGTCGTGCGATAGGTTAATGTTCTTCAAATTTGCTACTTTTGCCTTTGTTATCTTTGATAGTGGTGCCATTTAATTTTTTTCCTTTTCTGTTCGCTTATTTTACAGGTCCTGTGTGTGTCGGTACTCGGTCCTGCCTGGCCTATGTCATCACTACGGGCGTGGTTGTGGCGGCACTGACGGTTTTAACAGCTCTTATCATCGCGACCTTCATGTCAGGGGAGAAAGGCAGCTATATGGAAACGGTAAATTGTGTTCCGGATTGTCCAAGGAGGTTTTCAACCTCCTTGGATTATCGGGCTACATTAGTGATAACAGCGATATTTTTACGTAGAGAACTTAGATGTTTAAAGAAATTATTAAAGGAAAGCATTTTCTAGTTGTCAATTCTAACATGGTTCCCTTTATAGGCGTTTTTAACCGACTCTATTACTTTTCCTCAAAATCAGACGTGGACTGTCCCCACCTTTACAGTTAGAGTTACAGATGACGTCACCCTCGGGGACTACACGTCATCCCCACAGCCGGACTACACGTCATCTCCAAAACCCCACACTGAAGGTGAGGCTCCGTTACCACCCATTTATTAGGATTGGTGGACACAGTCATTTCACTCTGAAATGTTTATGAACAGTGAATTACTCGATAGAAACATTCACACTGTCTATTAAAATGTTATCTATGTATGAAGAGCTATCACGGATTAACAGATCGTGTTTTGATACATTAAAAAAGATCCCTTAGCACCCATGATGTTATTAAGAATAGAAATAAATCGATTAGAAACTCAATGAGAAAACGAAAAAAAATTGCTTTCTAAACTCAAACTAAAATGTAGTCTGTTTCAATCTTCTACAGAGAACGAAAATAAACAAACGACGATTATCTTTGGCGGAGAAGGCGAAGAGCCAGGTCAGTTTTATGAACCAAGCGCCGTTGTCGTGTCGCCTAGCAACGAGATATTTGTGTCTGATACCTACAACAATCGAGTTCAGGTCTTCAGCATGACGGGCGATTACCTCCGTCATTTCCCTACCGTCATCTCTGGAGAAGAGAACATGACCATGGAACCCGAGGACATAGCCATGGACGGGGAGGGTCACCTGTGGGTGGTGGGGGAGAAAGACGATAGCAAAGGGTTGATTGTTCGGTATACGAAAGTGGGGCATCATCTAGCAACGCTTCATGCAACTTTCGCCACCAATGGTTTCAGTGGCATCACGGTGGACGCACCCCATAATCTTGTGGCAGTAACAGAAGTTTGGAATTACTATCATGGCCTTGTATATATTAAGCTTCTGCATTTTAACGGTACTGTCGTGCGCAAGTTCAAGGCGCATCAGGGCCCGCGGTACCCCGGACGGGTCGCTGTGGGGCGGGAGGGAAACCTGTTTGTGTCGTCCGATGAGAGAGGAGATACACGTGTGTATATCTATAACAACACTGGGCATCACCTTTCTACTTTTGAAGGTGACAAAGTTGGTGAGGGGCAGGCAGAAAATGGTGCGGTTTACAGATCTGCTGTCATTGACATCCGTACGGACAGTTCGGGGCACGTCCTGGTGAGTACCGGATATGGCGGGACGGTGGAGATGTTTACCCAGGACGGGCGGTACGTTCGCCGCGCCGCTACCGGTCTGGCCCGAGCTGACGGTGTGGCAGCAGCACCGGGCGGACAGCTGGTGGTGACGAGCTGTGACAACAGTACACTCACCATATTCTCCCACTATTGATCATGTAAATATATATATATATATATATATTATTCACAGTCCTGTCCTCCTTATGAAAAAAAAAGTTACCTACCACTGACCCTTCTCGTCCTTAGCTTCAAGGCATGACCAATGGCTTATACAACTTCTGTATGTATGTGTACTAGTATATGATGAGTAATTTGATTGTAGTCTGTAAATATTAGCTGTTAAATGTTCATGTAGTTTGTCTTGAATTATATTAAACTTGTAAACCTATTATTATTATAAAGTTATTTCTGAATGCTTTATGTCCAGGAAGATTAGCTACTTACAATTCAATGTAACGTTATGTGTGTTAGCCATAGGAAGTATTAATCGGCCAAGTCTTGCTCACATAACTCAATAATCAATGTACGGAGGGAGTGTAATGATATTCAGTGTGAGGGTATTGTAGTACATTTTTATTCTAGAAAATAAAACACACACGAAACTGAATATCATTTCTGAGTGATTTACTATCACTTTCAAATCAAAGTGAATATCAAGGCGAAGCTTATTTTGAACGCTATCATAGGATGGGTGTCCTTGGGCTGTCGGAAGGGTACTGCTATGACGTCATTCAGCGTTGCAGAAAAGAGATGACGCTAAGACAATGCTAAGATATTTTATATCTTCAGCAAATTTAACACATACGTATGATCCATTCTCCAAAATATAACTCTATACTACAGGCCCTTTTATTTGCGATTAAACAATTCCAGGCTGTGATGCTATTAACTAAGAAGTTTCATACATTGAGTAGACGTAATCTAATCTATTCTGAGTGACAGAAGGAGATTAGATTGTTTGTCGTGATTGTCTGCTGACCCATTTTTGACGAGTCTGGTCCCAACTAATATTTATACAGACCAATTAATAAAGACTTAAGCACCAAAACAGACAACAGAGAGTGTGAATGGTACAGAACAGTTGAGAAAAATGTCGCTGCCAATTGGTCATCTAAACAAACTGACTAGCAGGATTCAGCTTTCTGGTGAAACAAGGGACCACTCTACTCCTGTCAAAAAGGGGTGTAAATATTTAAAAAAATAGGACCGCAAAACGGCAGCAAACTTCTAATGCGTGCTAAAGCCTGATGGCTCACAATATCTCCCCCATAGCAAATGTGATCGCAATCCATCCAGAGGTTCTAAAGTTATCGGTCCGGATTCACAAATTCCAAATCGTGATCTCTAACAAAAACAACACCTGCTTTCTTTCAAGCAGGTAAATATACAAGCAGGTGTAATGATCTTCGGGGTGTGGATATCGCAGCACATTCTTATTCTAGAAAATAAAACACACAAGAAACTGAATATCATTTCCGAGTGATTTATTACCATTAACAAATCGTTAAAGTCAGTATCAAGGCTAAGCTTAAACTAAACGCTATCGTAGTATTGGTGTAAGCCTTGGGCTGCCGGAAGTGTTGTGCTCTGACGTCATTCAGCGTTGCAAAAGAGAGATGACGCAGCCTTCTCGGTGCAGTACATGCCTTCTGGACAGGAGGCGCTGCTGCATTACGGCCCGGTCCCTGGATGTTTAAAATCACAGTTAAAATCAACCGAAGAGGCGGCGAAAAATAGACGCCGCCAATGCAAAGAGACCGAGTCAACAGATAATGGCAACCCTCTGGGCTGTATTTCCGGTCATGCTTTGAGATGAGCTAACCCTCCTCACTGGAAAGACACTGAAACTACAAAAACAAAAATAATCTAATCTTCTCCACCATTGCAAATAATGCAGCTGGTAAACCACGTAGTGCAACTTAAACAATCAAAGAAATGGTTTCTGAAAAGGATGAAGAAATTTTTTTTTTAATTCTAAAAAGTTGAAAACTCATCTGGCCTCATCCCTGTCCTCAAGATTGCCTCCTGCCTTCATCAAAAATCTAGATAATGTTTTTGTTTTTTATTGCAAAAATGGCTCTCACATCGAAGTTTCATCCTTACCTGCACACAGGGCGTACATGTTGTTGTAGTCTGCTCCATACAGACTGTAGGTGTGAGTCTGGTAGTCCACTCCAATGGCGCTGTCATCACCGTGCAGCCAGATGGGCATGTACGCAAATGTGTCATCAAGGTGCTCACACCTGCTGCCGGCCCCGGCAGTCGTCCCGCACAGGTGTGCCGAGAGGACCTCGTGGGTAAGACAGCTGACATCGGCATCGTAGCAGATGCAGTCTGAGGCCCAGTAGTAGCTGGTGCACCCGTCCCTACCGGATGAGTAGCAGGGGTACCTCATCCCCGCCGCCTCGCACGTGGCCTTGACGTTGGCATTGGTCATCTGTCCAGTCACACGAACCTTGTAAAATTTCCAAGCGCCAACAGTGGTCAAGTACACCTGTTGATCTAGGAAGAGTAAAATACATTGCAGCCACTAGTCAATCATTGTAAAGATGACGCAGACATTGAGTCTTACAAATCTATGTTGAACACCATATCGAACAAAAAGTTCGATTTCGACCACTCCAAAAATGTAGCTCTCTCTTCTAATTTTACTGGAATTTTAACACCGTACCTATATCCACTCCCTTCTAAAACAACTGCTCACAATGGATGTAGCATTCCTAGACAAAGGAATATCGTTTTTCTGTCATCTTTTCTGATAGGGTTCAGCATTATTGACAGCCATTTTTATTCGACAAGCGCTTTTTTGATGGAGGTGGTCGATATAGAACCACGAACAGGAGGAAGGGTTTCGTGATCAGTCTATCAGCCAAGGAGGCTCCCTTTTGAAAAAAAAAAAAACTTACCGTCACAGATCATGGGGGCAGGTTCATACGTGTTGCTCCCCTCGCAGTGACAGGTCGCACCGTCCGTTCTTGTCATGGTCTCTCCGTCCTCATAGTACTGTCCGTTGTACTCGCAACCTGAAATTATAGCAACAACAACATTATTGGAGTTAAAAAATGTTGATTCCCTTTGGAAAGAAGAAGTCAACACGCGTTTATAAAAAGCTAATAAAATCGCACGTTCTGATTCACTATGCCTTTTTAAAGGGAAACGTAATTTTGTACAGTCTTGCGGAGAGGACAATTGGTTATTGTTACCGGCAGTGTCATTTATGTTGTAAGAATACTTAAACAACCTTGGAATCTTAAAAAAGGCAGCTTTGTCTGAAGATGCATCAAGGTTAGATTAAAGTCGAAAATAATGTTGACTCCAGAGGAAGAAGTATTGTTGTACGCATCTTCCTTAAAAAATGCCAGCGTACGCATTTTACTTCCATTAGTGATTAATGAAATAAAAGTTTTATTGCAAATTCATGATAATTGCAAGAGTAGAAAGACTAAATACATGAAATGAATGAATGTGGTCTGAGTACATGTAGATAGCTAAATTCTAACATAACGTTACACATATTGATGGCATTGCAAATATCAATACTCAGATAAATACGATTGGGTAATAAGTCGAACAGACTTACACTGGTATCCCCAGTTCTCCCAAATGACCACCTGCGCGTACTCATCACAGCATACAGTCCTCCCGAAACAGCTAGGCGTCTCCTCTATTATTGTATTCGGAGGGTAGAATTGTCCTCCATACTCGCAGTCGTGAGGATGTGGGGTTGTTGGCGGCCATGTTGTCAGTATAGGCATCGTCATGTCTAATAGAAATTACAATACGTGTTAAACTTAGTATTCCGGGTATCAAAAGTTGACTCTAATCCATGTGTGTCTAAGGTAGCAGAACACAGTATTTATCCGCGAACCCCGGGGGTCTATGACGCGGGTACATAAAGTAGTACGTATAAACTTGTTGAAGGAGAGGTAAAAAGCCTTATTTAAGTGGCAGCCAGATATAACCTGTACTGCGTGGTCACGGAAGGTGACGACTTTGAAGACTGTATGGTTTGAAGTATGAAAGTTTTCTATTCCGTGTATAAATGCGCCCCATTACGCAACTGCCTTTCTAGTGTGAGCCGGCTGCAGTTCTGTGACCTCCACAGAGGGGCATTTAAATGAGGGCGTGAGAAGACGATACGCCAATAGGATTTTTTTGTTTTTTTAAATATTTTGTAGCTTGTACCTTCAACACAAACATATCCATTTTTGGTAATCCAAAAGTGCACCCTACTATATTTTTAATGCGTCGAAGCCAGCCACCTTGTGGCCCTTAACTATAGAAATCCCCATAGGCCGAAAACTGTGTTCTGCTACCTCAAAACGTTTGCGCGAATTCTATGACGTTCGTACGAAATGTATGAAAAAGCGCACGAATGACGTGCGAATTTTAACGCACGAATCACTATTCCAAAAACGCAAGAGCCGGTGGCTTTCGTCCAATAGTCAGAATGTCCTTTTATCTCTCGATTGGTTCATTATTCGGGTACCTCTTGATTCCTGGGTATTTTCCCCTCTGGGCCCTGTCTCATTTTAAGTCCAACTTTGAATCCACCGGGGACCCACCCCACTCCCAAATAATCCGGCAGCCGCTGGCCATGAACGATTTTCACAGGACCACGACCGTAAGTATCAAAAACAGCACATACATGTTAATTACCTGCCTTGGTCCTGGTTCAGAAATGTGACCATGCATGGCCCCTTCCGAACGTCCAAAATCAGCCTGTAACCTAACAGGCCGGCCAATTTTTGGAAATGTGAAGTTAGACACTATAAACCTATGTGTAGATATAAAAAAAAACGTGGCTTCCAATCAACAGAACACTGATGGGATTTCCAGTCGTCTGTAATGAGTAAATACTATTTGGCGTATAAGGCGGTGGATTATACTAAATTTTCAAGGAGGTTTCCTTCAAAAGAATGTTTACCTTCGCAGATCATTGGGGCGGCTTCCTCAGTGTCGCTCCCCTCACAGCGACAGGTCGCACCGTCAGCTGTTGTGATGATCTCCCCGTCTTCATAGTACTGTCCATCGTGCTCGCAACCTGCAGCATTGTAAAGTAGAGTATCAACATCATCGGGGTTAAAAAGTGTACATTCTCTTGCATACATAGGTCAACAAGTTATTATGATGCCCAAAATAGGTCACAATACTGACTTTTTTATTTACTATATACATTACTAAAAGGGGACATATGCAGTAACTCAGGGAGAATAATCGATATTGTGCCCGACAGTTGCATCGACAACAGACTGAAGTGTTGACCCCAGAAGATTAAGTTGGGTTGTACGCTTCCTTCTTTGCTTTTAGAATGCAAGTGTATGCTTCTTTTTTTATTAGTAGTTAAGTGGTCTGAAAATCTTAATAAAATCATTAAGGAAGAAGTTTATTTGCAAGTTCGTGCCCGAGGGCTAATTGCAAGTACATGGTCTACACATAGTGACAATGAACAGTCATAAACAATATTCTACTCTAATACTAGTGTTGGCTATTTCTAAACAGGTTGGGTTTGACTTCTTTTTTGGAAGCAGAGGGAGACGAAAAGCCCCACATTTTCTAAAATTTGTGGGTTCTGCGATTTCAAGAGAAAACTGGCTTTCTGTTCGTCTGTCAATGTGGGGAAGTTGGGATATAAGTCTTAGTTTGTGACTTCTCTAAACAAAGTAATATACTAGTAATGATTAAAGATAACTAGTCGAACAGACTTACACCCGTATCCAAAGTTGTCCACACGAATTATCTCTCCGGATTCCTCACAGATTCGAGTGTACCCAAAACAGCCCGGAACCTCCTCTATGATTCCCACAGGGTAGAAATCGTATCCACCATTATCGTAGCACTCGATATTTAGGGTTGTCGTCCGTAATGTAACGGTTGTTGTTGTCGGCAGTGGTGTTGTTGTCGGCAGCAGTGGTGTTGTTGTCATTTCTATACGAAATATGCTATAACGCTAGTTCACCTTTATATGAGGGGTGACCTATATCCGTTGTACCTACAAACAGGATATTTAGGGATATCACGTTGATGGACTGTAGTTTCAAATTGCAATTTTTTTCAATATAATGCAGTTTTAGACCACCGTCAGTCGACTTTATATCCCTAAATACACTGGTGTTAAATACAACGGATAAAGGTTACCCCGCGAATAAAGTTGAACTAGCGTTACGTGTTAAACGTAGCATTCCAGTTATTAGGAATGAACAATAGTCAGTTATCCATTCTGTCCAGAGTTAATTGAAGACGAATATCACTTTATGATTGTATGTCCCAAATATTCTGAAATACGCAATTCTCTATACAGAAGGTTGTCATTTTATACACAAGGATTTATCTCAATGGACCCGAAGCGCAAATTCAAATACATCATGACATGTGACAATCCATGCATGGCAGATATAGGAAAATATATCAAAGAAGGTTTGGATATTAGAAACTCCTCAACTGATTGTAAAAGCTTCCAATGATTGTAAGAAGCTTATCCCATACTACAACTCCTGTATTAGTTAGTTAAGCTATAGAACTGTAGTTATGTAGATGCCATACTCTGTACCTCGTACAATTGTTGTGCAATAAAGTTATCGGTTATACAAAGCTGTCTACTATTTAATTGAAAATGTTATGTAACCCGCGTGCCTTGTTTCACACAACTGCCTGTATATGTTAACTTTGTTTTAAGGAATGGCCCGGGACCCGGTAACAAATAGATTCTGCAAGCTTCTCCTGAGCACACCGGGGCACCGAAAGTCATCCGCGCGGTATCATTGAGTCCACAGGGACAAATATGTACCTTCGGTGCAATCGTATCTGTATCTGTATCTATATAGCCGGTATAACCGCCATTCGGCGTAACACACCAGCTTCGCAGGCACGCGGTGCGGCAGCAGCTGGTTATATTACACTGAAGGATCCGTCACACCTAACTTTTGCACATCTATCTGCAAGAGTTCTTTAAACCTATCCAGAGAAGATGCCCCTACTGTGCTTGGTGATAATTGTGACCAAAACATTACATGATTAAACCTAGCCCATCCGGTCATTCATTAAACATAATGGCTGCCTATATCAAACGAGATAAGTTGTATAAGAACTTGCGTAGTACATTCTTGTGGCCATTTTGGCCGGTTAAGATAGCCAAAAACATAAATGTGATTCAAAGTTAAACATCTACTACGCCAAGTAGCAGTTACTGTAGCAACTGGATATAATTTGGGAAGATTTCCAAAATCATTTCTACTTGTTTGAAGAACTGCAAAAAGGCGTAAAAACCTGAATATTATGTTGTTAGATCTTTACTGATCTATATATTAAAGTATCCTTAGGCTGTTTTCTGAATTCTAAACTAGGATATCTTTCCAAAAGACTGTTTACCTTCAAAGGTCATAGGAACTGGTTCCCCAGTGTCGCTCCTCTCACAGCTTCGGCATCAAATCATATCCAGTTGCTTGAGTATTACTATCATTTGGTCTAAAACGTACACATTGCAGCACTTTGCATTCTGAATTCTTCACAGGAGGCTCCCTTTTCAATGATTTTTTTGTTACCTTCGCAGATCATAGGGGCAGGCTCATAAGTGTCGCTCCCCTCACAGCGACAGGTCGCACCGTCAGCTGTCGTGATGATCTCCCCGTCTTCATAGTACTGCCCGTCGTGCTCGCAACCTGCAGGATTGGGAATAAGAGTAAGAACATCGTTGGAGTTCAAAAGGGTACATTTTCTTCCATAGAATATATCAAGAAACCAAGATAGTGTCCTAAATAGCTCTTTATCAAATACTGACGTTTTGATTCACTGAGTCTTGCTATAAGGAAACATTATAAAAGATATTGGATGGATCACACGGTTAGACAGTCACGCAAAAAAAAAAATATTCTAGCAGGAGCGTGCAATCGCCGTGACCGTCGCCGCCATCTTGATCATTAATCATTAATCATATGCAGTAATGCAGGGTGGGAAATGGATATAGCCACCGGCAGTGTCACTCAGTTGTATCGTCAGTAGGAGTTGGCACTATCGTACCGGTAGTACAAACTAGATTGACCGGTAAAAAACTGGTTTTCTTGTTTGACTGATCCAGACAAAAAAAATCAATGGACCGGATTTTAGATGGACAGACAAGAAAATGAATAGATTTTACAGGTATTCGTTGATGCGTTTTGGGTTTATAAGTCCAAGAAAACAACAAGAGCGAAGTTAAAGAGATTTGATAGTCATTTTTAAAGAGATGATACTCATATTTTAGCACGTTTCTATGATCAAACCTGGTCTGAAACAGAGGGATTTAGTGCTGTTTACATGACGATATGATTTGCTGCAAGTCGGATACTCTACCTATTCGACTCCTTTATAGCGAAATGGACCATTGTATTGAGTATTGCCCATTCACAATATTTCAAAGACCTGGACCGACCTGGACCTGATTTTTTTGTACCGGTACCCACCCCTAACCGCCAGCAGTCTAAAGTGTTAAGCCCAGCAAAAGAAGAACTAGAAGTTGGGTTGTACGTTTCCTTCAAGCACATGTCTCTTTCAAAATAAACATTAGTAGTTGAGTGCTTTAAAGATCTTGATATAGGTATGAAAACAAGTTGAGTACACTTACACCCGTATCCAAAGTTGTCCCCAATAAGTAACCCTCCGTTGTCGTCACAGATTATGACGTACCCAAAACAGCTCGGAACCTCCTCAATTGTCGTTCCCGCAGGGTAGAACTGTCCTTCATAGTCGCAGCCGAGAGGTGGGGTTGTCGGCGGTGGTGTTGGTGTTGTCGTCGGTTCTGGAGCGTATGTTGTCGTCGGCGTTTCGGTCGTTACTAGTAGACATATAACACGGGTGTTAAACGTTACATTCCACTCCATAACAGCTTCTCGTTGTGCGATAAAAATGACGAGATATTTCTAAAGCTAGACTATCCAAACTTTCAGCCTTCGAATGATGCTTTCACAACAAATGCTATTTATTCCATATAACGGTTTTCCTTCCTAAATAAAAGGTAGAAACTGTGAACCTTTGGGACACTCTGTGGCTCCCCTGGTATTTTGGGACATGGCCAGGCCTCGGGTTGCCGTTAATCGCGAATAAAATACAGTAACTACGTTATCGTTATCGGGTCACCACTGCAAACGTGCCACCACTGCACTGCTAATCTTGATCACTGAGGCGTACATCAGCGTCACGGACAACAGTGCAAGTGGGATCAACGCAACAGACTATCCAAACATAGACCTTTGAGCGATGCGATGATTTTACAATAAAGATCATATCGTATATTACATATACTGGTTTGCCTCCATCCACATCCTGTCAAATGAATAAAAGATAGGCACTGTGAACCTCTAGGTGGATGGAAGTCAAACATCCACGTGATAAGATACATCAAATACTTTTCCAAATTATATCCAGTTGCATTATTAACGACCTTTTGGCGTAAAAACCTACATATTGCAGCATTTCGTATTCTGAACTCCTAAAAGTAGGTTCCCTTTTCAAAGGAATCTTTTACCTCCGCAGATCATGGGGGCGGCTTCGTCAGTGTCGCTCCCCTCGCAGTAACAGAAAACCCCGTCAGCTGTGATGATGGTCTCCCCGTCTTCATAGTACTGTCCATCGTACTCGCAACCTGCAGCGTTGGAAAGTAGAGCATCAATAGCATTGGACTTCAAAAGAATACGTTCCCTTGTATAGACTATGCCAACAAACCAAGAGACCTGTATTTAAAAGTTCAAATACTGACGTTTTGATTCATTATGAACTATGCAAGTTACCTCAGTTAATTTTGTTACTTTTCTATTTACCAATTTTGTAAATTTTGTTGATTATGTTCGTTTATATTATATATATCTATAAGTGTCGGACTCCAGGAAGAATAGCGGTACCACCTCGGTGGTATCGCTAATGGAGATCCGAATAAAACAAACAAACAAACAAACAAACAAAGAAACATATACAACAATGCAGGATGGGAAATATATATCGCCACCGTCAGTGTCAGTTGTATTGTCAGTAGGATTGAATACCGGGACGGTGTACCGTTACAAAACCAGTTTTCTTGTTTTGCTGGTCCAGAAAAAGAGAACTTGAAAAAAAAAACTTTAGGCCAATTCGAAAATGATCAGATTGCACAGACAGACTTTTATGTGTTTGGGGGCTTACAGGTCCAAGAAAATAACAGGAGGAAAGGGGAAGAGAGTTTATATTCATCTTTATCACCTTTATGCAGCCATGTTTGTTTTAAATGTTTTTACAATACTTTTTTAAATTTCATTAGTAGTTGATTGCTCTGCAAATCTTGATATAAATATAATACGTCGAACAGACTTACACCCTTTTCCAAAGTAGTCCCCGTGAAGTAACTCTCCGTTGTCGTCACAGATTGTGACGTACCCAAAGCAGCCTGGAACATCCACTATTGTCGTGCCCGGAGGGTAGAACTGTCCGTCATATTCGCAGCCAGGAGGGGGCAGGTATATTGTCGTCGGTTCTGGAGGGTATGTCGTCGGCGACGGCGGTGAAGTTGTTTGGACTGGAAACATGTGTTTAAAACATAACGTTATAATGGCTTGCCTCTAAATATAATGGTGTTCGACCAACTTGACAAGATCTTTTGAAGCATCCTGAAATTTTCTACAATCATCTTGATGATAATGATGGATGGTTTATCTAAATTAAAATTAATTCAGGAAGGCCGAATTGCGGATTTATTACAGTTGTGGTTGCAATCAAAATAGTACATTCAATACAAATAACGATAGATATGTCAAACAAAATAGTACATTATAGCTTATTCCTGGGCCACCTCTGCAATTTCTTTATCCATGTGGTTTGAGATAAAAATGTTGTCTGCTTCGTCGTGACCGGGAATGCTGAGTGAAAGCTCTCACTTTTGTATGATCAGATGGTCTCTAACTCTCTGTAACACTTCGCCGGATATTCTATCTTAAGGTTTTGTATTCTGTCCTGGTTGAAAGACTTAAGGGCTTTCTCTGTTCACCTTTGTATTTGCACAAAGCAGTCTTGACATTTTGAAAGAATTCTGAAATATTTTACATCTTGAAAAGGCTTGTAGTACGCTCCAGCTGAAGAGTATTTTGATGTTGTCAGCGAATCTATGAACGGACACAATTGTGGCACCAGCTTTGATGAGAGAGTGTGATGCAGATTAAAGTATTTTGCATTCAGAATTTCTGTAAAAATTACCTTCGCAGATAAAATCAGGATTCCAGGTTTGACTCTCATAACATCGGCAGGTCACCCCATTAGCAGTCCATTGTCCATTGTACTCGCAACCTACAGCGTGATAAATAAAAATAACAACATTATTGGATTTTTAAATTGCACATTGCCTTGCATAGACTAGCTCAGCAAGTTATGATATTGTCCTGAAAGCTCAACAAATACTGAGTCTTTCATATACTATATATTACCAAACGGGAGGTTACACTGTGATGCAGAGAGGAATTTTTAAAACACTATTGTCGGCGACAGTGTCCTTTTTGTTGTACGTTTTCCCTTTTTGTTTGAAGACGTAAGCGTGTGAGTGTTTGAAGATGTAAAACAGCCATTTAATCACTAGGTATGATTGGTAACAAGATTTACAGTCCAGGCACAGCACACAAATATGTGAAGGGGACTGTCATTCTTGTATAGGACTGTAAAGCTGTAGGCTAATCATCTCAAGCAGATTTAAAAAAGAACTGTCTGTATTCTGAATATAGCTTCGTCTATGGCATCTCAGTCCTATACGAAAATGACAGTCTTCGTCACATATCTGTGTGCTGACTCGCGACTATTGTAGAGACTGTAAATCACAGTGCTCTGTATTCTGAACTCCTAAGGACATTCCATTTCAAAAGCAGATTTTACCTTCGCAGATCCAATGAGAAGATTCCAAGTTGTCCCAATCCCCCTCACAGGTACAGGTAACACCGTCAACTGTTGTGATGGTCTCCCCGTCTTCATAGTACTCTCCGTCGTACATGCAACCTGAAGATTGGACATCATCGTAAAAGCATCATCAGTGGAGTTCATCCCTTTGCACGGACGAGAGCGACAAGTTATGATATTATCCTAAATAGCTTATCCAATACTGATATTTTGATTCATAATGCCTTGCTAGAATAGAAGATATGCAGGAAGGAAAATCAAAGAAAAATTACGTCAACGACATTGTCAGTTGGGTTGTGAGTTTTACACTTTGGCTTGAAAACGTAAACGCTTCCTTTTCTTCCGTAATTGAGCTCGAGTTCTTTCAAAATATCGAACATACACAGCTCGCATAAGTATGGTTAGTAACAAGACGAACAGACTTACATCCGAGTCCGAGTCTGTCCCCGATAGCTACCTCGCCGCTGTATTCATCACAGAATACAGTGCTTCCCAAACATCCAAAAGTCTCGTGTATTATTGCTCCCGGAGGATAATACTGTCCATTGTATATACAACCGGGAAGGTACGTTGTCGTCGGTGGTTCTGGCGGGTACGTTGTCGTTGGTGGTGGGGGCGGGTACGTTGTCGTCGGTGGTTCTGGTGGGTACGTTGTCGTCGGTGGTGGGGTCGGGTCTACGTAGTACGTTGTCGGCGGTGACGGTGTGGTAGGGTCTGCGTACGTTGTTGTCGGTGGTTCGGGTGCGCATGTCGACGACGGCGGAGTGACTAGAAAAACATCAAACGTATCATTCAAGTTTATAATGGTTTGTCTCTAAAATTATGTTCAATAAAACTGATAAATCTTTATATCTTTTTAAATTTCATCTTGATGCATTTTTTCAAGTATCTTAAAATCTCTCAACAACAATGGTTACTTTAAATTGACAACGACTGGTGGACTGAATATACTGGCTAGTGATTTTATGTTACTGGATTGTTTGGTCAAATGTAATTGTTTATCAACTTGCATCATGGTATCTCAAAGCAGTAACAGTTTCTGCACTGTAAGAAATGTTATGATTTTTTATTACACACCATTCTTACCTCATTTTTCATGTTGCAATTTGAATAAAGTCTAAATAAAAATGAATGAACCAAGAAATTGATTGATTTAATATAACCCAAACGTGTTAACGCAGTATGTTTGTTTGTGAAGTACGTACCATCGTGGTCCTGTTCTGCGCAGGCCAGACACATGGTGTAGTAGTCATTGCTGCAGTCATCGTCGTAAGACGGACAGGGTCCCCGCACCACCCGGTCTATGGCGTCACGCAGAGTCGCCCCCTCCCACTGGGGAAGGGACTGGTTCACCATGAACTTGGGGATGGTGGAGGGGTAGGACGGTTGGTAGTGAAATGGGAGAGGGGGAGGCCATGAGTAACTGACGAACCCATTTGATAACTCATATGCGGTTGTGGCAAGCCCCTCCCTGAAACCCAAGTTTCTACAAGCCAAGTCGGCCCAGGCCATCCTAGCTTCGTAATGAGTAGGCGAAAAGGAAACAATGTCCCACCCCCTGACAGGCCCCCACTGCTGCGTGACGTCGTCGTACAGCTCCACACAGCCGTAGAACTCTCCTCCTACCAACCGGATCTTATTAGAGCCGTCGGTGATCACGGTAGAGTTGTCGTAGTGACCTGTGTCGAAATTCGAATGTGAGGATAAAATTCTGTTTTCTAAGGTGACTCCGTCACAAAGGCCCTGTTACCACTGGGCGTTATCCGATATGAATCGGATCTAGTAGAGATCCGAATAAATTAGAATAACTTTAACCCAGTGGGAACAGGGGCTACAATACATACATGCACTATCTAAGGTCCGAAGTCCTTTTTAATCTTAGTTAAATTGCGACCAAAGCTGAATTGCCACTTCGGACTTCCCTCTTCCGAAGTCTTGATTTGTGCATACATGTACTTCGGAGTGCTGAAACAAAATGCTTTCTGCAAGTACACGGTTAATTGGAGGTACAGGTCAAATCCTGAAATTGCAACGGAAGACCTTGCTCAAATAATCGATGATGTTCACTATCTTTGGACTATTCATTTTAGCCAAAGACGGGCTGGTCAAAAGCAACAAATTCAGTTTTTTGGGTGTTAGAAAGCTAGTAGCTTGTAAATTTATGTCAACACACGTCAATTACGTCACGCGTCTTATACATATTTTATGGAATATACGTTATAATACATTAACGTCCATCACTATATGTTCTGGTAATAGATTTTTTTTCATCTATGTGATTGATAATGTAATGTACTGTTTAGGACTTACCCAGACACACGGGTTCTATTCCCATCCATGTGCAGTTACCCACATTACAGTAGTACGCTCCGTCGCCGAACACGTCATACGCATGATAGGGGGGACCAACCAGCATGTCGTTCTCCACGGGACAGCGAACAGTACATCGCCCTTGTAGCTCTCCGACGCGTGAGCTGCCACTGTAGGAGTAGTCACAGCTCACGGTGACGTCATCCGTGTCCCACGGGAAGTCGCCACAAGGTCTCCAGTCTACACGGGAAATGTTACATGTAGGTTAGGTAAACCGGGTGGCTCGCGTTATGTCATACTGCAGACAACACATAAAATAAAAGCACAAAGGGGAGAGTAAAAAAGCAATGTCATTAGTTTTATAATAGGATAATAGAATGACTTGAATTCGGCAGAGAGACAGAGGCATATATCCTCCTAATATTAATATATCGTGATTTGTTGCTCAGTTGTTTTATGAGTGACTGAGTTGAGTTCAGGATGACCACACCCTTCGACTTCTTAGTCCGTCGGAAGAAATGAGAGGTCCAAATACCGTATACTTGACAATGTACTTGACTAACATTTAGTTATTGTAAGAAACTGAGCTTGCACATGTACGAAGCCACATGTCTATTTTCACTTTTGAAATCCAATTGGATTTCCTTTTTCCGTTGCTGGGACGAGGTATGAGAGCGGTCGCCAGATTTCTGGATTGGCGGTACATTAGTCGTAGTTGTCGGTTATGGTAGCAGAACACAGTTTTTCGCCTATGGGGATTTACATGTTTTGACAAGCACACGGCTATGTAGCCGCGTTCTACAAAAAATCCCCAATTATTGCGACTAACATCGTGTTAGAAACTTATCTCATTTACGTCTCTCATAAACTCGACAAGGCACGCAGATATTTTAGTAGGCTTAACTCGATGTTGTGCTTGCCGGGGTTGCGATACGCCGCCATTAAAAAGTTTTTGCTGTTGTGGTTTAGATGAACTAGGAAGCGATTTGTCGGGTTAATGGCCGTTTCATCGGGCCGGCGGGGATTTTTTTTATGTCCCCAAACACCCCTGACCTTTTCCATCTTTTTACCTTTCTCATATTTTTACCTTTCCCATCTATCATTACATTTACTTTCGTCAAAACGATTATGCTTTTAGTTAAAGTATTCTATGGTGTGGGTCTGTGTGTTTGGGGAATGTCCCCTTTTCCCGACAACTGTACCATTTCCTGAGGACCGCCCCTTAAAAAGGGAGGCACGTCCCGCTTCCAGAGAGTCTTTACAAGAGGACTGTGCACATTCGCGGGGGATGTCCCCCTTCGATTGGTCGGGGTGAACAAGAGGGTAAGATATCAATCAAGGGGTGTTGATAAGTATCAAATAATTTACGTGTCGAACAGATAAACCATATACTAACCCTCTCTCTCGGCTTTGCTTCGCCAACGAAGATCGTGTAGGAATGTTGCCGACGTCTGGTGCAGGCGCGCTGGTGGCTGACCAGTCCGATGCGTGGCAGACAGAGTCGGCCACAGTGGCTGCAGGTATATATAATATGAAGTAATTGTAACACTAACCGGGAAGGTATGTTGTCGGCGGCGATTCTGGTGGGTAAGTTGTCGTCGGTGGTGGTTGCGGGTCTGCATACGTGGTCGTCAGTTCGGGAGGGTATTCGTATGTTGTCGGTGGGGGCGGGTATGTTGTCGTCGGTTCGGGCGGGTATGTCGGTGGTTCCGGCGGCGGCGTGGTCGTTTGTGCTATAAATATATCAAAAGCATCGTTCAATTTTATAATGTTTTGCCCCTAAAAATCCTGTTGGCCGATAAACCTGACGATATCTTTTAATCATAAAAGCATCCTGAAATCTTCTGCAATTATCTTGGCATCTTTTAAAAGGATGTCTAAATATCTTTACATCTTAAGACCTTTTGTTAAAGTATCTTAAAATTTCCGTTAATCATCTTGACATTTTTTGAAGGTATCTTATATATTTTTGAACATTTTTTGAAAGCATCTTGATATATTTTGTCAATCATCTTGAAATCTACGTTTGAGTCCTCTGGCAGTTTTTGGTTTTAAATTACGGGGACATTATAGCGGCAGATATTGACAGGGGATAGAAGGGATGAATAAATCTTGTTAGATGCGTACCTTCTTTCGAGAGGAGCATACGAGCATATGGATGACCATGATAGGTATAGATACATTCATAGATAGATAGATAGATAGATAGATATCTATAGATACATGGATATATATCACATATTCATAAACCTTTCAGAACTGTTATATTTGTTTATGTAATACATATTGCTGATAGGTGGTTAGAGCCGACCATTTTACCTTAGAAGGTAGACAGGTACATTTTTACTATCATCGCCAAAGCTTTCTTTCCATTCAAGATGGTTAAAATATGATACATTTATTACAAGAAGTGAACCACTGATATGCGGGCGTGCTATCGTGGGATTTATTTTTGTAATGCACAGACGAAGCAGAATGAAAACTATGTAATATTTACCGCAGGGTTTCTTTCCTGTGTATGCGTATCTGTTGAGACACAGAACGGCCTCCCGGTCACAGTCGCACACCGCTCGCTCGTTGCAACCAACTGTATCCACTGTGATAGAAAGTTCAAAGTTGATTCGGAGCAAGTTTGATACCCAACAGATTATGCATTTTACTTAGTAATGCGTATTTTGAACGGATAGTTACGGGACATTCCACTCCAGATCAGAATCGGGTACTATTTTAATTCCTGAGAAAATGGACAAATATTCTTGGATCCAGTTTGTTTGTCAAATTTACCATACGTGCGGAAATCCATAGAACGCAGAATGTTTATTTTAAATTTCACTTCTTCTTCTTTCGTGTCATCACTACACGGATGTGTGTATTTTCAGCCAGTAATGCACATTTTGTTTCTGCTTTATAGAAATGGGAATCGACTCCAAAGAAAAGAAAGTCGAGGACAAGCCCTTTGAAAAGCCATAATCATATACATCTATATGGCGGTACATGGATATAAGGATTCGTGGATTAAAGGTTTGTTGTCGAAAAGCTTGGGTAATTAAACCAAGGACATTCTATCAGACCTTGTTCAAACAGATAAGTCGGATGCATTTGTAACCGGACTAAAATCGCGCCCCTTGTGGCCGGCCCTACAACACTGGCCCTACAATGTGTGTCCTTAAAAATACCATCCATCAGAAAATAGTACCCGCTTATGTTGTGCAAGGCTGCCTTATAATCCGCTGTGACTAGATATATTACATAGACCTAAAAACTTAAAATTGATCACGCTTGGAATTCTGTTTTCGCCGCCAAAGCGCCGCCTACATCGGCTACTTATAGCGGCGAGAAGCAGAACTCCAGTTAGAAGCTCAAAGGAACGTGTCTGTCAGGCATCGAAACGTCAATGGGGTGAGATTGACTAATTGTGTAAAAGAAACCTCCTATCTCTCATAATGCACCAACCTGATGAAATTACTTTTGGAAATGATCATGATCATGTGAGCATATCAAACAAACAGTGACAAAATATGCTTGCCAACATCCGCAAATAGTTTCATCAGGTTGGTAGATCAATTCAACAAAGCCTTCCTCGTTACACAACCTTCTTTTAAATTTTCCGTAGACGTTTCGACGACCATCTGACGCATTCATCATGTGCTTCCCTACACATTCATGACAAAGGCGTCAGATGGTCGTCGAAACGTTTACGGAAGAAATAAAAGAAGGTTGTGTAACGAAGAAGACTTTGTTGAATTGCTTGCCACAATATCCACATACGTACAACAAGTCACGGTTCCGCGAGAGGCAGTAAACGTGTACGTGGTGAACTTCGGATAGTCTACTGTATCATAACATCGATCATGGGCTTGGCAGCACCTAGAAAGGTAAGAAAGGAATTAAAAAAAAAGACTCAGCATGACCAATCGCAAGTCGATTCATTGGCTCTATATGAAATCTAAGTGTTAACTTTCCTTGTTGACAGGTATTTAACTCTCCAAAAACTCTAACGCGGTAGCTCTGACGACAATCACTAGTGGTATGTTAGAGGTCCACCTTAATAATTAGAGGACAGGCAAAAATGGTTTCGTATGATTTAAAGCATCAAAATGCCCTTATCAGAATCGTATCGGATAGGAAGTTAAATGGAGGTCACGTGTTTGTGGAAAGCCGCAAGTAAGTTAGGCACGCGTGCACGCTTAAGAACGCACCACACGTGCGATGGAGCAAACCCTTCTGTCTGACTCCAGAGTTGATGATTCACTACAAATCATCCGGACGGAGGTGACTAAATGCCTGTTGAGACAGCATAGAAAGTTGTGCTGCCCCTAAGGCTGATATGAGATGATGATGATGATGTTGACCAAAGCACAAGAACAACTAGTCAAAGTACAAGAAATCAACTTGCTATACCAAAACCCCACCGAGAAACCTTCAGAAGAGCCTTCGCCTACCACGGACCCAACATATGGAACATTCTACCACCGGACATACATAAGTTTGTTTGTTTGTTTGTTTATTTATTCGCACACAAGTATTACATTAAAACACAAAACGAAAACTGGATAAAACAGGTGCAGGAGGAGGGAAAAAACTTGTGAAGCTTATACTTAGCCCTCCTCCTTTAAACTAAACAAAATTGATTATGATATATAATAATAAAGTAAAGTAATACATAGAATAATAATGATACAATAAGGATAAACAAGTAATTAATGGTATGAATTAACGATGAATGATAAAGTAACGTAATATATAGAAAATGATAATGATGCAATAAGGATAACCATGTAATTAATGGTTTGACTTAACAATAAATAATAAATCAGCATAATACTTAGAAAATGATAATAGTGCAATAAGTAACGGAAAGGACCGAAATGAATGGACTAGAATCATGTTTCTCGCTATTATTTGTTTTGTACCATCAGTGTGTATTTAAGCTTATAAGACTCATTAGTACTTTAAGCTGTATCTCTGTTATATTCTTTGTCTGACCCTTGCATCTTCCCTCACGACCTCAATGAAAAGCGGCCTTCAGGCCGATTTGAGCTTTCATAAATAAACAAGGTTCAAACAATCATACCTGTCAATGTCGTCCACGGGTGTGCCTGCCCCGCCATGCCCACAGTAGCAGCCGTAGTTGTTGTAGTCCAGGGGGTTACGTCCGGTCACCGCCCAGATCATCTTTGCTAACTGCAGCAGGTTCTTTTCCTGCACGGGGCGTGTGTTATCGCCCAGCACATCAGTTGATTCTGAAAGAAGAGAGCATTCTTTGCTAAGATAAGAATTTTCAATTTCTCACCAGAATGGTAGTCTGCATTATTGTGGCCGTAATCAAGTAAAATTTTACGCATGGGAGAAAAAGTCGGGGCCCAACTATTTAGGGTAAATTCTATACTGCGTCTTCTTGACCAGTATCAGCTGACAGAGACTAAATGGAGAGCGCGGACTGTGCATCACGAAACAGTACCCGTCTTCGGGAATCTTCGGGATTCCTGCACCGATTGTTCCCTCGGTCGACCAAACCATGTCGACAATTAGATTTTAGATATGCTTAAGGCAACGAGGCTACTGGTACCTAGTAGGTATTATTCAAACCAAATTAGAAATGTTGAAAGACACGGATAGCCAATGTTAACCATGTGGAAAGTCACAACCTTATATACCTTATAAAACCACACATAAAGCTGACGTACATGGTGCAGAAAGTTCTAATTTAAGCCAATTTGAAACAAAACACATGACGCCAACCTTAAGAAAACTTCGGCCGCCTATGCTAAAAAAGCGACAACTAAATCACAAGAAAATATCACGGAAAAGCCCGCAGTAAGATATGGCTTTAGGTATCTTTCAAGCTGCGTGAACGACACATAAACTTGGAAAAAATCGTGACGGAACTCGAGTTTAAATGTGGTCAAAAGATCACGGAAATGGCTTGAGAAACGGATGCTTGTGAGATCTTCCGTAAATGATACTGAAAAATATCATGAAAGGCATATAATAGTAGCGCTTCGTTGCAGAAAAGTGAATAAACGTTAATTTTACGTTTGAGCATGCTTAAATACGAGTTTCTTGAGCCGTGAAAAAAATTTAAAAATGACTTGTGACATTTCAATGGGATAAGAGATAAAATAGAAATAATGTATCTATGAGGTAAGAGGGTAAAATGGGAGTAACTTTCTCATGGGTATGAGGGTAAAATAGGGGTAATTTTATAAAATTTACTATTCTGATTTAAAAACCCTGACCATATGACCACCTCTTTGATCATCGCCCATTATCTAGAAAGCCACTTACCTTGTGTTAACGCCGGTCTGGCGATCGCAGCCGAGAACACGAGAAGAAAGCTCCACATCTTTGCCGTAGGTTGAGTCCGGCCACGTAGATGTTTCTAAAGTCTTACTCGGTGCGCGGTAATTTATATCGTGTCCCGCCATAGCTATGGGAAGCACACAGCTGCCTAGCGGGCCGCTGGAGGATCAGATTAACATTCGTACATGATGTAGCAATATAGGCTATTACACGCGAATATCGTAAATTTCACAGTAGCTAAATTAACTAGCTATAATAAAGTCAGGATATTAGTAAAGCTACTATATATCGCTCAAGTTCGTCACATGCACATTACGTTACGTCGTTAAAATGCTGAGTTGAGTTTCACATACCATGAATATACTGAGTCTCAAAGAGGTATCTTTATTCGCAGTGAAGTTTTCTCAATGATATTGATTTCACCCAAAGGTACATTTGTCAAAAATGTATCTCTATAAATACCCCTCCTGTCAGTATTTCTGCTCATATGCATTATCTATATTGAATGTAGATACCTTAGGTACCTTTGATAACTTACAATTTAGAGGTTATTATAACCCTCTGAAAAAAGTAGACACATGATATAATGTACTAAACGTTTGCCCCTAACACGCCACTTGCAATCACCCTCGGTCCCAGCACTTCTGCCGCTCGGGACACCCAACGATCGAAACAAACAAACAAACAAACAAACAAACAGCGGCCGATACCTCGGGTGGCTCTTCTCAAACAGGGGACCTCCATTTAACGGACGTCCTATAAGAGGGAAGGCTTTAAGAATTTCGGATACTAGTAGTTGGTTATAGTTGGTTTGGGCCACCACCCACGTAACAAGTGGTATGGTCCACTGATGGTTACGTCACGATGACGTGGTACGGCCGTATCCACATCTTGCCCGTGTTGACATATTGTGTTCTTGCGCTCCTGTCTTCTTTGAGTTGAAACTGCACAAGTTCCATACTGGCGCCGAGAGAAGTGGTTCGTGTCAAGGGACTTTCCCAAGGGCACAAGATCGGTAGCACTTCAGTGGATTCGAACCAAGAACCTCTGTGTTATATATTGATTATGAATCGAACATCCGACCTATTGCGCCACACAACCCTACGACAACATCCACCTGTGGCCGCTTTAGTTATCAAAAACTAACTATTATAATTGCTGTTGTATTATTTTATCAATCTGAGTGACAGTATTCAGGCAAACCATTTTAATAACTCTACTCTTTGATAAAGTACTTTTATTGGCTTTGAAGTAATCTCTATAATTAAAGCTGAGGTAATCAATGAGAGGTGGCTTCTAGTAACTTGATTATAAATCAATCATACAGCCTAATTAAAGCCGTACAATATAATATACGCCCCAAACTGATATATAGCTACATGTCGACCTATACGCTGTGTTTGTTTAGGATTATCTCATTACTAGTACCCAGCATGAAATGTTTTCTCACTCACTCATTCATTCAATTGCTCATTCACTTACTTAAGCTAAGGTCACAACCCGCCGTACGTGCAAATACGCGCTGTCTACGTGCGAAAATGTGGGCAATCTTTCGGGATCCGTAAGTGTGGTAAGTACCGCCTCCATACGGACTTGTAGGGAATCCGACGGGTTTTGGAGCACGCAGATATACGCCGTAGAACTTTACGTGCAGGCAAAACTCTGTGTACCATCGGGGTGCGGATTCGCCCTTCGCACGTGCCAGTACGGGCGACGCGCCTGCCCTGTAGTAGGCTGTACAACTTGAACGTTTTCAGAAATACGTGGCGGGCGTGGCCTCCCAAAAAAACGTACGGACAAACTGCACTTAGCTTGAATCACTCACTGAAGCAGTTGATTCAGCAACTTAAGTGAAGCAAAAAGTCTTCATAGCAACGACCTCCTTCAAATGTAATGACTGTCTCTGACAACCATGTCCCTTACATGTATTGGACGTTAACTGGAGGTCCCATGTTTGAGGGGAGCGCGTGAAATAAACCACCACCATTACCGAGTAGGGGCCCTTCTATGAGTGAGTGGATCAAATAAATCTTCCACGTATGCAGCTTGTACTGTTCAGTGCGAACCTGGTGTGTTACACCATAGTGGTTTACAGAGCATACAATACAAACTCAGTCTACCGAATCCACTTGCAATTGGACCAGTACCCTTACATTTCCACGTATTCCCGCCTTCTAGCCCGTAATTCATCCTATACAGTTCACCGTGACTCCTCTACCAGCTCGCTTACAAATAAAAGGTATAAGGTAAAAGGTATGGGAGCTGCATTAAACTGGATAGGACGATCGACACATCACAACACGCTACATGTGCATCTACGTCACTGTCTACCAGTGTCAGTGAACTTTCATTGACCCTAACAACACCGTGTCAACACGTCGCCCTTCACCCTGCCTGGTGAAATAACTTCGGAGTCAATGACCGACCCTGTTGATTAGTTACATGATAAATACTATAGCATTATGGTCTTCTTGGGAATTTTAGGAGCTATACAGGTGGACAGCAATTGACCAAGCCATAAAATGCTTATGATGAGATTAAAACTTTGCCAGCCCAGCCCCTACAATGCCTGGTTACCGCATCGTAGAGGGTAGGCACAATGTATATTTAATCATCATATCAACGTATATTTATGAAGTTGTCAAATAAAGAACTCTGGAGCAAATAATTGTAATTTCAGCATTTGTTAATTATCGTAATTAATGAGATAAAAATGGCATGGGGAGCGTTAGCTATCAAGGCTCATGATCAGTTGTAAAGCGATTGACTAATTCCGAAGCAGATGTTAAGCAGAAATATTCTTTTTCGAGATCATTGGACGGCTTTTCTGACAGTAATTAATTTCACCAGTGTGTTTTGCAGGGCGTTGTAGGGCAATGCGTCGTGCTAAATTCATCTTGTTCACCTCACCTCACCTCACCGGTCCCATAGCCTCACCGGCCGTAGGGGCAGCAATGTTAATGAAAATGTAAGCCTTAAAACTAATTAACGTTTGTCATCCAGTACCATATTCATCGATATATCAACAATTACGAGGTGCAGTGCTTCGAAGTGGCCTCCCGACCTGGCGTAAGGCCAACTCGCTTAACACATAAGCAGCTGAAAAAATAGCAACAATAAAACACGTGTGATCTTTCGGTTGTTTATTGACACAGCATACTACATGTCTGATTATAGTCGGAGAATCAGAGAGAAATTCTCTTTCTTCCGTTGGAATCCATACATATGTGCTTGGTTTTGGCTAATAGTTGCGTGCAACCTACGTGACCGTGACGTCATTCAGCCCTGCAAGAGAAGGCTGCCACGCCTTCCTCTGTGCAGTACATGCCATCCGGACAGGAGGCGCTGCTGCACTGGTATGGCATAGCCCGGGTGATGGGGGCAGGATCTAGAAGAAAATGCAACACGTATTCATATTTTGAAAACAATGCTTCAGGCAGGAATGTTATACTAATGAGGTGAATTATATTTACATAGAACCTAATCCTGAATTTGAATATATTATCATGGCAACCTGTGCGTTGCCAACACACAACGATATTGCTTGTCAAATTCTAAAAGCCTTCTCCAAAACAATGCCATGACGGAAAATTACGACTTCTTAAAATCAAAAGAAACAGTATCATAATGTCATTTATGATAACATTAGTTTTTGTGTGACATTTATCAATATTTCATCTATATCTGTACAATAAAATCTTCATATGAAGTGTTTACATGTTGTCAGGATTGATCAACTTCGACTCCTCAAATAACCTGGTTTGCTAATAGAAATATCTCTGGTCGTGAATGTTTTTAAATATTCATGACTAAACTTTTTTTCTATTAAACAGTCATCCAGAAGTAGGAATTTTACCCACGGAGGCAGATGTAGTAGAAATTGTAGTCCTGGCAGGTCCAACCAACCGGGCATCGGACTTGGGAACACCAGTCCATATCTAAGCAAAGAAAAGTTGGAGGAAAAAATTATGACGAAACAGGTTGAAAAGCTCTGACCGTTGTGAAGAATAGCAGTTGATGACTAGAATGTGTTTATGAGAATAAACACAACACGAACCGGATTCACAGTGGTCTCCGTGGAATCCCGTGCGACAGCTGCAGCTGTAGGAATTGATGCCGTCCTGGCAGCTTCCGCCATTTTGACATGGATTGGAGGCGCACTCGTCGATGTCTGGTGAAAAAAAATAGATAAAGAACTTTATTGCATCTCTTTTCCACACAGGTATGAGTAAAGGTCACAACAGAACATGTTAAAGAGGTACACTTAACAGATACAAAATAAAGCTATCTTAAATAAATTCAACCTCCGCTCGCTTTTCAGTTATGCTAAAGATACTGAAGAATAGATGTTTTATGGTAGATAATTTGTCTAGTTGTATTAGGAATAAGAATTTTTCGACAGAACGTTAAGTGTGTGAAGAAGGGAAATAGGTTTTGTACAACATTATACAGCTCATTTGTTTTCACTATACAATCTACATTCTATTGCAAAAATGGCATCCGTCCTCTATTCTGTTCAAATTACAATGTTTACATATTTTTGTTCCAGAGGGATACACTAGAATTGTCAGGTTGGAGTGAAATTCTGGTAGTGACAAAGCCACTCGAAATTTGTGAGGACTAGTACGTAATCAATGTATATAAATTAACCAATGTGAGCGATTACACTAATTTCAAGGCCAGCGTAAAAGCGCCCAAATAGATGACATGTATCCCATTTAACATTCAACATTTTCAAATATGACGGCAGTATGTATTCTTAAAGTTTTGAGTTTCCCTGCGTTTTTATGATGGGCGCACTGCTACTACAATCATGTATCTCATTGACAAAGTGTACTCACTGATTTCACACAGATTCCCATCAAAACCAGCTGGACACTCGCAGAAATTGGAAGACTCGTTGAAGCAAGAGGTGCACACCCCGCCGTTCTGACACACGTTTTGGTCGCATGGTTTCAAGGCTGGGGACAAAGTTATGGTCAAATTCTGTAATGTTTCGCTGTAATTTTATCCTGTGTAGTCTACTTTTGATTGTCCGTTCGACCACTTTATTACGTTCTTTATAATAACGTACTTGGTGACAATAACGTTCACTCCAGGAAAGTTTTGTAAAACCAAGAAATAAAGAGGAGTTAAACACAATAACACAATAGAATTTAGACAACCCTCTGACTAAAGTAGACACATGGAATACTGTACTATTCGTTTGCCCTTTACATGCCACTTGCAATTAGCCCTCTTAATAAAACCATGCTTTACGTTATTTTTGCCATTATTTTCATTAACAACAAAGTAACACTTTTAATGTAACATTGGCGTGAAACTGACTGACCAGCCTGACAGACGTAGTTATGCTGTTCAACGCACGGGGCGACGTTAGCCAAGAAATTGTCGGAGCTGTCCATGAGAACACACAGGTCACAGGGAGTTGCAGGAGTAGTTGATGACCATTGTAGAGGACCTAGTGTTGGAAACATACATGTTTTTCATCACTGCATGGTGTTGCAAAATATATTGTGAAAATAGCGCATCAATACCCAGTGCAACAAGTTCCTTTCTATATGCCCACCACTACTCCGTTCATTTATCTATATCATCCTTAGACAGCTGAGTGACCCTTTCAACAATCAAAAGTTTGGGGACCAGCATATAAGACATGTTACATTCAGTCAAGTAGAGGCAATGGCTGACAACACAAAAATATATAAAATCCTATGCGTCCAAACAGAAATGTTGTCCACTAGTCAAAGTCATTGCCGCTCCAATGTCAAACCCAATGAAAGTCGATAAAGTAAAACACAACCGCATGTCTCAGATAGCATGATAATACATCATATTTCTATCTACTTTAGATCAGATTTGTCGATGTTACGCTGCCATGTGTTAAAGAGGTTGAGTACTCAGTAAAACATGTCTACCACTATTGTACCTGAGATGGCAGATCCGTCGCTGTACAGGAAAGTAGCCGGTGCAGCTTTCATTGCCAGCCAGTTGGAAGCTGCATTTGAGGCCACGATCTTGTCCGCGAGGAAACGTTGCTGCTGCTCGTCTTTCACGTCCACCATGCGGCCGCTGTTGGCGCTGCAGGCGTGTGTTGCTTCTTGGTGGGTCAGGGCGACGGAGGAGAACCGGTAGCATTCTCCGGTGAAGGATACTACGGTTCAGAAGAAGAAATTTTTATTTGAATGCTTTGAAAAAGTACGTCAGGTTGGTTAAGAAGAACAGGGCAAACATTCACCATCTATTCCGGTATTCTGTACCTGCAGTCGTTCAAAAGTTGATGTATCTCTTAACATAAATCCAATTTGATCACTGACGTTAATAATGATGATGATGATGATGATGATAATAATGACAGGATATAGAAAAAAATATTGATAAATGCAAGTCAAAGCCTAGTATCAAAGTGTAACCTGTTTCACAGTTCTTGCCGGTGGCATCTTCAGGACAGACACAGCTGTAGCCGTCCACGTGGTCCAGGCAGGTCCCTCCCAGCCAACAAGGGTTACTCTCGCACTCGTCAATGTCTGCATCGATATGTAATTGGTGTTAGCGTAAAGGCACATGAGGCATAATTTAAGAAATCTTAACGGGGCTTCTGTCTACTTGCCATACGTCTGTTGGGAATCTTTGGTCTTAGAGGTTCATAATGTACAGAAGCACACAAGTGTTATTTCACAGCCTTAGGTAATACACAGTTTTATCAACATGGCATGATTTTAAATGAGAGAGAGAGAGAGAGAGAGAGAAAGAGGAATGGATAGATGGGAAGGAGAGAAAGGGGTAACGACTTACTTTGATCACAGTCGGTGCCTTCCCATCCGTTCTCACAGCTACAGGTGTAGCTCAGCATGAAGTTGGTGCAGGTCCCGTGTAAGCAAGGAGAGGACGCGCAGTTATTAACTGGAATCGGAGATGTCATCGGAATGCCTGTAGCCGTTAGCGTACTAGCGAATATGTTGGTGGACTGTCCTTGTTTCGTCGTAGATTCTGCGTCGACCATCGGAGTAGTGGTAGGAGCATCAGAAATAAACGATGTTTGAGGCATTTGTGTGGAGGATGTTGATATTTTGGTTGTGTCTACCTGGTTCGTTGTAAGACTTGCTGTTGTGTCGAGTGGAGTCGTAACAGGAGATGTCGTCGGACCTATTGTCGGGTTTTCCGTAGCCGTAGTTGTTACCGGGGAGGTTGTCTGGATGAGTGGGGTTGTAACCTCTGAGCTTGTTGTCACGATCGGGGTCGTTTGTGAAGAAGCCGTTGTCACAGGTGGGGTTGTAACCGGGGAGATTGTTGTAGGAAGCGCTGTTGGAATAAGCATTCAGTTTTCTTTACGTCTTTGGCATCATAAGTTATAGTATTGCAGCAATCTTTAACTTCTTCCCTTTCCTATACATATATAAAGGTGACATGCCAACATCTAAGGTACTACTGTTAGCTTAAGACATTAATTGAGATCATGCAGGTTGAATTAACGATATAATCATGCTTTTAAGAAGTCAGGTTTTAACTTTTATACATCACAAGAGACATTGAGCAGATTCTATTTTACCTAAAGAAAATGCTAATGCCAAAACATCAATCCCTCGTTTAACTGTTTTCTCCTTTAGGCAGCGAAATGTGTAGCAGAAATGCCTTTTAAATGCTATACTTACTATCATCTCCAAGTAACTCTATCCTCAGTCGTGGTGCGCCGGAGAAAGTTTGCAGGTTGACGAGGATATACCGGGCGTAGATGTACGAGGTGAAGTTTTGTTGGACGATAGTCTCGTTGTCGCTGTTGCCGGAGAAGACCTAAGGAAATTATAAAAGTTCAAAAGTCTATATGAAATGTTAAGCAATCTCCTATAAATGTTTTAAATTCTAATGATATTTTTTTTTCTGCATAACCATAAACCATCGTATCTTTAAGGCTATAAGAAGGAATGTATCCAGGGCTGCCCAGAAATAATTACGAATGGGCCAACCCTGTTAATCTTGTAACCTATGCTTAGTTTTAGTATCCTGATGAATAATCCATGATTATGAGGTGAGTTGCAAATGTCTTCTGGGGTGAATAGTACGCTATAATTACTGTGTTTCCATTCAGTACATTCGACTTATAATATCTGACTAAATGAAGATCTTCCAAATCAAGAACAAATCAAATGATTGATATGGTGTGTTTTTGTCAGTTTTCTATTCTGTTTAACCCATGAGGCAAAGGTGTGTTTATGTGCCTGTGATTTGGGTCTGTTTTGTATACGACGACGTATACTGGAAGGTTGACAAAGGAGAACTAACTAGCATATTCATGAACAGCAGTTAAAGCACTTACCTTGGCACTCCCACCATCTTCCGAGTACAGAACTAGATCCGTTGTGTTGTCCACCAGGTATATGATCCTGTAGGTCTCCACGTAGCCATCTCCCTGTCCCTGGGTCTGGATGCCGAAGATGTAACGCTTGTACTGTAGATCCACCGCCAGAAACTCGGAACCTTGTCCTGACGGCTGCCATGCACCATCACCGTTCAAGCGGCCCCTGTACGCCTCGGATCCGCTTACTTGGGATGAAGCTGTCATCAGATCATCTGGGATGATTGTATCGTCCTGTACACCAATGGGTTGGTACACGCCATTTGACGTTCCAGACACTGTATACGTAGTGACAAGAAAGTGAGAGATATAAATTTCAATAGAAGGCCAGCGGACATTTGCATATAAAGCAGTTGAAACATACAATTCACTTAAGCCAGGAAGAAAAGAAGCTACTACCCTAAAAGCCTTCAAACAGGCTCTGTTATCCGAACTCTGACCCTCAATGACCGCTCAATAACCTTATGATTTCGCGACTTTGGGTTGTTATTGTTACTTTAGTATAAGTTTGCTACTCTTTTGAGCTTGCCAAGGTTCTTTTATTCACTTGAATGGAAGCTAGCGCGCGCTTGCTACTTTACATTGTATTAATGTTAATTCAATAATAGTAATAATCCCATGTTAGTAATGATTTTCCTGTTTTTTGATTTGCTGTGATTTTGTAACTGCAGTCCTTTTGAAATCAGCTTAAACTAACTGAAAGGACTACCCTGAAGATGTATAAATAAAAATGATAATAATGGTCGATTTCAATATCTTAGTTGCTTATTTTTCTAATCTTCTACACTTTAACAAACCCACTACTACAAGCCCAATGGAAAATGTAGGTCCAGTACTTCTAGATACCCACCTTGTGTCGAGGCTGGCCCGGCGAATACAGTCGCCATCAAGAGTAAGAGAGCCCACATCTTTGCCTTAGGCTGTTGAGATGCCAGTGGGGACTGTACGTGGTGAGCAATGATACAGGTCACCGTTTGGTGTTGAGCTCAGTATGAATTGGGTCACAAAGTACACATCACATCCTTGGCAACAGCAGTGCGTGTTGTAAACTTACCAAACTTTTCCATTAGAATTCGTGCTGGCTTAATAACAGGGGCGTTAGGTAATGCCCAATGTTTATTGGTACAAAGAAAATCAAGTAAACATTAATATAACCTTACCAAACTTTCCCATTAAAATGCGTTTTACCCTAATAACCAGTGCAATGTATATATAGATCAGGTTATGCGCCATATTTATTGAAAGAAAGGGAACCAAGTAAACATTAAATCCTTGGCAACATTGTCGCGTGCTGAAAACTCACCAAACGCCCCCATTACCCATGTCCAGTATCAGGGTGAAGTGCACGAAGTTGTCCTAAGTTAAGTTAGATGGGAGAATTTGTCCAAAGTTGTCCGAAGTTATGATGTCATCCTAACCATTACGTACGTCATCCTAACTTTGGACAGTCAGCCGGGTGGCGTACGAAGTTGTCCGAAGTTATGACGTCATCCTAACCATTACATCATCCTCAGGATGGTGGTTAACGTTTTGATATTTATTTGACACAGCTCTTCTAATAGATTTTTTATATAGAGAGTTCTGTTGCAAGAGAAGCGCATAAACTTTGAGGTTGATGTCTATCATAACCAATAAATATAAAGAATACCTACTTGTTTAATTCTGAAAACTCTATGTGATGTGCAAATAACTGCGACTGTGAAATCGTACTCTTAGGCCCCGTTCATGATGCAAGCGGTTGTAACTTCGTACAACTTCGTACAACTTCGTACACCCTAACTTCGTGCACTTCACCCTGATACTGGACATAGCTCCCATTAAGATGCGTTTTGTATTACTACTAACAGGCGTAAGTCAGACCAGGTAATGCGCAATATTTATTGATAAAAATACAATCACTCTAACCATCACATCCTTGGCAACTGCGGCGCGCGCTGCAATGTTACAAAACGTTCCCATTTAGATGTGTTTTTGATTGCTAAAATGGCGTAAGCTATACCAAGAAAGTAAGTAAGTATTGCACCCCAGGAAACAGTGGTGCGTGATATTAACTTACCAAACTATCCCATTGAAAGGTGTTTTGGCCTAGGCCACGTTGGTTTGATTACATGCATGACATGCTTTGGGAACCCCCAAATCAGTGCGAGCTTGCGAATAAAAGAACCCCCTCCCCTTGCAATAAAATGCATTCATTATGAGATTCTAAGTGGTCATGAAGGTCGAACAAATGGTGATGGGAGAAGATTGTGGCCTATGTATCATAATTGCCCCTTTTTTCTGTCCACAGTCCCCACCTACGCTGTGACATGCGGAAGGGGTCCAGACAAAGTGCGGAAAGCCTGAAACGAGGCAAACGGGGCATATGGCATAAAGGTTACAGTCTTACCTACCAACCTCTGTGTGGGGAGTATAGACGTTATGTTACATGTATTACGGCTCACACTACCCACCCTAGCTTAATGCGCTTTACTTCGTCTTACGACGCCAACGAATACGCTAAACTGGATAAAGTTTTGGGTTGTATAGCTTTAATAGATTGCTAATTATTGGGAAGACCTTCAGGTTGTATGAATTTCAAAAACAGACGATTGCATGTTTTGCATCAGTAAACTTGTTACTAAACAAACGCTCAATACGTTAAAAAAATAACGTCATAAGTTGTACATGTATTTGGATAACCAGGCGTACCACTTCACCTTTGCCCTACTTTGGGTTCACCTCTGACCTCACCATACGACGAAGGCCGAAAAAATTGTAGCATGTCCGGTTTACACGGAGAGAAAAAGAATCGTAGAAAGCAGGTAAGACTTAGTACAGAGAAGCCGAACATTTTGATACCAAGTGTGATAGTTAAAGGTCATTTCTGTGGGAATAGTGTCATCGAAAGATGATAAGTTTTATTTTAGGATGTAAGATCGTAATGATTGCAGGGGGAGGGGGGCGAAAACAAACAAACGTGTGAGTTCGGGCAAAGGGCCTGGCCGTTTTGAATAGAATACTAGACAGTTAAGGTTTGTTGCAAATTGCTTATAAGGCGTAGTTATAGATCACCTATGAGTATGAGTGACAAGTAATTGCAATTTGGCGTGATTTTAAGTTCTCGACCGGGGGTGACGTGTAACCATACTAGTATAATTTGCTATTATCTTAGCATTTTATGCACACATGGTATGCAGGTATGCAGGTATTTTCGACGTTTTCCTTCATGATCAAGGGAAAATTCCAAGTGAACACGACGGAGGGAGCAAGTATTTGTAAGCAATCTGAAAGAAATTTTTTTTTAATTATTATTCTTATTATCAAGGAGCTTTTATCAGGAGAAGAGAGTACAGATTACTTTTGGATGTTCGTAGCGGGTGTCAACGACACCCCTGAGCATTCATCTAACCCGCGCGAGCTTTTGTTTTCCCTTTGTTTTGTGGTCATTTTCATGGTGGTGCGGCCTGGGGATACAAACATTGTGTGTAGCGATCTGATTTTTGCGATTTTGTTGACGATGTTGAAATGACAGAAGAGTACCTTCGGAATACATACAGCAGCGGCAATATTCTCTCTGAGGGTGAAACTTCAAAGTCATACGGCGACCAGCGGCAGTGCCGCCGCCCCGGGTACTGGCTAAGCCTAAAGGCAAAATTGTCTGAGGCAAAGTCTACAAAAACCAACTGGTAATATTCCTACAATTAATGATGACTGTGAAAAACCTGACTCAGTGATCACAGGAACCAATGTTTTTTAAAAAGTATGCAACAAATATATTTCATAAATCGATACAAATACAAAGATCAAATGCCTGGAGAACTCAAGACATTATATACAAAGACCCGATCGTAACGAAAACCATGCAAAACTATGCTTTCCCGCCTTACCTCCACCTTATTCCAGGCCCAATGTATCCTCTAAAAATACGGATGGTTCGACCAACAGAGAACACGCCATTTTACTGAGCACATCTTCAACAGTTAGGAAAAAATATCAGCTAATTGAAGAAAACATCATATTTTTTTAGTAGCCACCTGAAAATACATCTGAAAATTCATAATTCTATTGCAAGAAAACAGACCTCGATCCGCGAAAATAGGCCTAAACTGGCCCATGTTTGTCGCACTGCAAAGATAAACATATCAAACTGTCCGCCATTTTGCCTTCTATCTGAAAATGACGTAGTCACATGCCTGCCAATTTCCCAAATAAGGAGATTGTCGGAAACCTGACCCACTTTGTCTCTTGCCGACCAAGCTTCGGTCTGGCTCGGGGCAAAGCCGAGGGCTCGGCGTGGCTCATTAGCATAGAAAACCCCGCCAACCAGCGCTACAAACATCTAATCAGAGGGGCACCGCGCCGGGCAGTAAACAAAGCGGCGCTACAGGATTTAACGGGGCTAAACAAAGGCGCACAGCGGGCGGGTAACTCCGTAATCTCTCCTTCTGATAAAAGCTCCTTGTTGTTATAAAGCATGTCAATATATTGTTAAAGTGATTTGTTGATGTACATGTACATGACATGTATGATTCAACTGAGAAGGGTTTATTGCTTATTTGATGCATTTATTGATTTTGTTCTTCATTTTCTCTTCAGGCTGACATGGCAGAGGCAGGTTACGGGTCCCCCACCGGAGTTCACCTGAACCCTTGCGATGGGTCTCCCACCAGGGTTTCCCAGGTTGACTGCGGCAACAAAACAAGCAATACTGCAGACAAGACAGCAGCACAAAAAGGGAAGTTGAGTAACGCGGGTGAGAAACTCTACATGTGTGACGAGTGTGGTTACCGAACGGATAAGAGGTCAGACTTAGTCGTACATATGAGAGTTCACACCGGAGAAAAGCCCTACAAGTGTGACCAGTGTGACTATTCTGCTGCACAGAGATCCTCATTGAGGCAACATAAATTAAAACACACCGGAGACAAACCCTACAAGTGTAATGAGTGTGAGTACAGAGCAGCACATAAGTCTACCTTGACTACGCACATAAGAACGCATACCGGGGAAAGACCCTACAAGTGTGACCAGTGTGACTATTCTGCAATTACGAAATCGACTCTAGACCTTCATCTCAAAAAACATGCCGGTAGGAAGCCCTACATGTGTGGGGAGTGTGGGTACAGGACGACTCGAATGTTTAACCTATCTGCACACATGAGGACCCATTCGGGAGAAAAACCCTTCAAGTGTGACTGGTGTGATTTTTCCACTGCAAGAAAATCAAACTTGGACGTTCACCTAACAACTCACACTGGTAAGAAACCCTACAAGTGTGTAGAGTGCAGTTATACATCCGCTACCAGATCTAACTTATCCCGACACATGAGAAAACATACAGGAGAAAAACCCTTCAAGTGTGACCAGTGTGACTACTCTGCAGCAGTTAAATTTGCTTTGGACAAACACACAGCAAGACATAACAGCAATCATGAGAAACCCTTCATGTGTGGGGAGTGTGGATACAGGTCCGATCAGAAGTGTCACTTATTACAACATTTGAAGACACACACAGGTGAAAGACCCTACAAGTGTGACCTGTGTAGCTATTCTGCAGCACAGAAATCCACTTTGTCCCAGCATCTAAGGATTCACACTGATTCCAGACCCTTCAAATGTGACATATGTGGATACAGGGCTACACATAGCTGTACATTAACCAGACATATGAGAGCACATACAGGAGAGAAACCTTACAAGTGTGACCAGTGTGACTATTCTGGAGCACGCAAATGCTCGTTGGACAAACACAAAGTCACTCATACTGGTAATAAACCCTTCATGTGTGAGGTTTGTGGCTACAGGACTGCTCAAAAGACTCGCTTAACCCAACATATGAGAACTCATACAAAAAAAAAAAAGGACTCCACGCAACATAAAACCTTGTTGAAGTAGTTATGGTATTTGCAGTGTGGGGTTCCAGTTTGATATGATTACCATAGATTATGATAATAATACGTTTATTTGCAAGTTCGTGCCCGAGGGCTAATTGCAAGTTCATGGTATAAACATAGTAGATATACAAGTAACAATGAACAGTTATAGACAATATTCTACTCTAATACTAGTGTTGGCTATTTCTAAACAGGTTGGGTTTGACTTCTTTTTTTGGAAGCAGAGGGAGACAAAATTGATAATCACTGTTTTGAGGTTCCAAGCGTTACAGTGTATTTATTCCATAGGTGACCAGGCACCAGTTAGCTAAAACAATAGAAAGTGATCAAGGCAAAGTGGACTTTGATAGGTAGCTGACCATGGGTACATGCTTTGTATGTTATGTTCTATTGCTTTAAATTACAATATCAATCCCTTATTTTCTAAATATGATGAAATACTATTTTATCTGTTTTATCCTAGTTTATTGAAGACCTAACTCCAAATATTTTGTAAAATACATTCAATCATTTGCAAAAGAAAAAACGATTATGGAGTTTGCAGTATTGACTTTCAGTATGATACTATCTCTACCACAGATATCACTTGTTTTGAAGTTCGAAGAGTTGCAGTGTATATGTTCCATAGGTGACCAGGTACTAGTAGCAGTTTACAATAGGAAGTGATCAAGGCAGTTTGGACTTAAAAAAGTAGTAAGTATATATGTATATATGTATATTGCTATTATCAATTCATTATTTTTCTAGATATGATAAAATACCATCTTACCTATCATATCATAGTTTTTTGAAGACCTACTTCCAAGTATTTTGTAAAATAAATTCAATCAATCATTTTTTAATTGTATAATTTAAGCTGTAATAATTCAATAAACTTGCTAAGCAGATGTGATGAGGCTGGCATATTTTTATGGTTGTTCTGAGTACTGGGATAAACACCTGTCATTGCTTATACCGGATGGATCTAGTCAATGATTTGTTGGGAATACCTCAGGTATCCCTGTCATCCCCTAGCCATAGACCTTTTTGTGATATCCCAAATGAATATGAGAGCCTGTTTGGAATAATGGCTTGTTTTGGATACAACGCCACCCCGCCTAGAACAGGCCATATAACGCAATGTCCGTGCGTTCAACAGTGTGATTTTCTATGGTAAATGAATAATACCAGTGAATCTGGATATGTTCTACCAGAAACGCTTTAACTCGCGAAACACTGTAAAAAACGTTGTTACATTCCAATCTTAGAAACGCTGAATGTATGCGTAGCTAAACTAAAAGAACTGCCCTGTAAACATGACGAAGAATGAGACGTTGCAATGAAGACAACTTGAGCATATGATAAAGGAATATCCGTCAGAGAAACAAGACACACGCCTTGTTGCTTCAAGCTTTATTGAAAGGGCGTTTGCAGCTACATCAAGTTGTCACTACTAAACCTGCTTTTAACATTAGGAATGAAGATGATAAAGAGGGTAGAGCTGGTGATCCTTTGTTGATAGCAGAATCTTTTCCAATATTACAATTCAGGTCTATAGTTATGTTAAATGCCAATGGCCATCATTCACATTAATAACGTAATTATTAATTCTTTTTTAAAACTCTGAATCACCGAGTAATCATGTCTGTAAATGTCTGAACATGTATAGATATTTATGTTCGCTGCAGGTTTATCAATAAGATTGCTTCTTTTCAAAGTAATCCGGAAATAAAAGAAAAAATATAATCAGGGGAGTGGGCAGAGCTTAGCTACGGTTAGCTTCTTGGACCGTCGCATTTTACGCGGTCACGGTCACGCTCTACATCTGGCTGAAGTCAGCAGGTACGTTGTCTGAAACACAAATGCGTCAAGTTAGGGTTATAATCTACTAGTGACGTGTTAAAGTATTCACAGGAAGAATAACTGTCCTGCTGGCATCTGATGTATGTTTATTTGTTGATGTTTACTTTTGTAAAACGATAATCTTAATGAACAAGAGATTGTTTATATTTTATCTAGACCATGTCATCTTTACATCTGAAGCGAATGCATCGTGTAACAGTTCACCCGAGTTTGCAGGAATGGCATCAATATATTCATTTGATAATATAATGTTTATACGATAATAACCTACCATCGCACTTGGTGACGAGATCTGCCCAGATGACGTCCTGTTGGGAGTAACAGTACACCCCGACACGGCCGCCCCGCAGGGACAGGTCATGCAGGTTACCGGAGTCAGCCACGAGCTGGCTGCCGGAGTACAGCTTCAGCCTGGGACAAGTTTTAGACAAGTTTTAGACAAGTTTTATTTTAACATGTACAGCATTGCAGCTGTAGATTGGCTTACACAGCCATACGCCCCGCAGAGACAAGTCATGCACGTTCCCGGAGTCTGCCACGAGATAGCTGCAGGAGTACAGCTTCAGCCTGCGTAGGTTTATACAGCCATAAGTATCTTCATACTCCACATCGAACTTTTGTTAGTGCAGTTCATATCATGTTATCAGGAGGTTATAGTGTTAGAAAATGTGATTAAATAGAAATGACCTCTTTACAAAGAATATTGTGAAGTAGGATTCATATAAAAGCAGCTGACCATTCCAACCACTTATATGTATTCGCCTGAAACCTTTTCATTAGGCATTCTAGAAGACCTTGATAGTACATTTTACAGCTAAATATACGTTTACGATACATGCTGTTTTGATTAATATAGCTAGTCAACAATACTGCACACTTTCTTCTCTCATGTTTCTGCAGAGCAATCTACTTCACTTCATGATGACTTCGCCATATGCTACCATTTTCCGTCGTGATTATACTTTTAGCTAGATACAGGTAAATTTACCTGATAAGTCCGATATCAGGAAGATGCTTCAGCTCCCAGCGGTAGGCGGTTTGGTCGCTCCAGCCGAGCTTGTTGGAGTCCTCCCACAGGAGCTTTGTCTGGAGAGAAGTATGGAAAACAGTAGCATACTATCATCATAGCGATGTAAAGTGGTGTTTTTGTGGCGCAACTGGTAGAGCGTTCGGCTAGGAATCAAAAGGTCCAGAGTTCGATACCCATCGTGGCCCAACATTGTGCCCTTGGAAAGCCACAATTAACATGAATTTCCCTGACGGTGGAATGGCGCCTACCGAGCCTCTTCGGCTAGTATGTCTAATTATGTGCCAAAACCACTACGGATTTGGTGCGCCAGTGTGCCAACAAATAGACATTGGTCTCCCACCAAGAACTGTTCATTTTTTTATAGCAATGTGAACAATTCTGTTTAATTCCAAAGAAACATGGAACATTTGTAGAAGGTTACGCAATGTTATTTTACAGTTACAGTTTCTAGAAATGCCCCTAGATAATTTCAACTTTAAGACAGTGCTCTCACCTGTCCCTGGACCTTGACTGCCTGCCAGAGAGCCGATGCCAGGTCCTGACCAGGTCCAGTCGTTGAGTCCACCAGCTGTCAACATACAATAAATGTCCGATAAATGGTGTCACGTACCAGTACATATCTGTAGCTTTTTGAACTGCAATCGGTAATTCTTCACAAACCAGTCTAGAACTGTGCTATGAACTGTCGAAATTGCAAGTAAAACATCAAAATGTCAGGAGCTGTATCATTCTCCACTCATACCATCAAAGTCGGTCTGATTTACATTGGGCATGAGGCGGCAATTGTCCACATCATCAAGAACAGTGTCGTTGTCATCGTCATCGTCACACTCGTCTCCTGTAAAATAACAACAGTGATGTATGGGAACATTGCCATATTCTATCATCATCATCATATCGTTCCGTGCCAGTACTGCAGCCAGGTTACGGCCTTCTCGTTAGCTTCTAGTAGGTCCTGGTTGGAGATGTTGGCGCCTAATACGCAGTCTCATGTAAAGTGTCCCATAGTTTAGGGAGAGTGACCACAACGACACTCAGCTGAGTTCACCCGTCCCAATGTCAATAGGTTGTCTCTGGTCTTACCTACTCCGCACCGGCCTCAAGATTAGTAGCTTGAACACACCATATTCTAGATGTCAATCTTGAGGTAGAGATCATATCGGACGTGGGAAGGTACATACACCTAAATGAACATTTCTGTTTTATTGAAAGTCACATAACTTCATAGGGAAAGCAAAACACCCGTCAAAGCAAACCATGGATTCAGTATTTCCTACTTAGATTTTAATCAATTTCAACGTCAGCAAAATACTATATGGTCTTTAGGGACTTATCTATACATTTACCTTGTCCATCATTATCTGTGTCAAGTTGTCCACTGTTGGGCACCATGATGCAGTTGTCCAGACTGTCCGGAAAGCCATCAGCATCACTACGGAAGCGATGAGAAATACCAACTTGTATCCTAGCGCGTTAACATCATTGGAAATACCTCAACGTGTATCCTGTCGGTTTTATAACATGGGAAATAGATCATGCAAGACGATCAACATGCTAGATAAATGTAAAGATCGACTGAGTTATTGATAGCAAACAAATATATAGGAAGCATACCTGTCGATGCCGCTTGCACATGCATCCCCTATTTCGTTTTGGTCTGCATCAGTCTAGAGTAAAAGCCGAATATGATGCATACGTTACACAATACTCGAACTTTAAAAAAATTCGATGTTGTAATAGTACATCTTGGGGGATTTCCCGTGTAAAGCTAACGTTAGATGTACCTGATCAGAGTTTGGAACATTAGGGCAGTTGTCGCAGGCATCTCCAACGCCATCTCCATCAGAATCAGCTTGGTCGGCGTTGGGCTGCAGCGGGCAGTTGTCATGGTAATCGTGTACCCCTATAATTCAGAAGATGAAGAAAACATCAGCGATCTGCATATCATTACCAATGCTTTATCGAACTAGTTATCGCTGCCAAATTGTTATTTCAGTATAAGGGGCTGCCATTCTACGACAGTGGAGTTCAAATATAATCCAACCATGTCACCGATCTTGTTGCCTTGGGAAAGACACTTTACTACACGACTTCTCTCACTTTACTCAGGTAAAATAGAGTATCTAGCTTCGACAAGGACCTCCCTCGGATAGGACATGGAGGTCCCGTGTTTGGGGAGAGCCACACCCCAGACACGTTAAAGAACCCACCACATGGTGGCCTCAGTCGACTAGTCACACGGCGATTTACATCATTCACTCGGACGAGAGTACTGACACAACCCCGACTCGTATTCAGCTAGAAGAAGGGGTATGTCAACCGTAAGGGACGGTATAACCCCAATGGTACTGTAATACACCGTATGACTATGACTGACTGACTGGAAAATATATATCTACTTCCTTACCGTCTTCATCGCTGTCCTGATCACACGCATCTCCCCGCCCATCCCCGTCGGTATCCTGTTGGTCAGTGTTGATGTCCGTCGGACAGTTGTCACAGTCATCCCCTACGCCATCCCCGTCACCGTCTGTCTGACCGACGTTACCAGCCTGGGGACAGTTGTCCTGGTATAACATTTGGGATCAGCTCGGTCCAAATATACAAATCTTTAAGTTTCATAGATATCAAATAGCATGGTAATCCTTCTTCAGTTTAGAGAACGATGCTTTTTTCTTATTAAACGAAGGTACACAAGCCAAATCATGCATGATATTGGATGCATAGCACCGTTGCAAAAGAGAACTTTGCCATCAACATCTCAAGGTATCAGTAGATAAAATTAACGACGATAGCTTATTTCGATGTAATATCTCTACGAAATAATGATCTGCATCGATTTTTACGCGGGTCAACTATGGATGCCTTAATCTTATTATAGTAAGGTGTTAAATTCAGAAACTAAGATATGACAATTGTCTTTACCAGGCTGTTTAAAATGCCATCATTGTCTGCGTCGTCGTCACAGGCGTCCCCTAACCCGTCTCCATCCGTGTCCTCCTGTCCACTGTTGGGTGTCTGTGGGCAGTTGTCCTAGAGTTTTGAAATACAAATTCTTTCTTCATCAACTATACCTTTTTTCTATTTTTTCTACTACGTCGATGTAGGTTAGACATCCAGGTAATAAGATACACCAAAAAGTAGTTATCCAAGCAACTGGATATGGTTTTGAAACGGTCAGACGTTTCGGATAGAATCCACTATCCTTCGTCAGTGACACTGAAGTGATCTGGAAGAAACAGGTCTTTTATACTCTAACTATGAATGAAGACAATTTCAGATGTCCAATAGGAAACGCTGTAAGACAATTCAGACTGAAGACAATTTGGATTAAAAGAAAACAAAGGTAAGGCAAAGTCAAGCTGAAGACGATTTGGATTTCAAAGGATAGCAAGGCTAAGACACCGTTAATGCAAATGATTCAATTAGCTCATGTTGTTTTAGTTGCAGGAGCTAAAAGTTTTGTTGCGGAGGCGAATGACTCTTTGCATTCTAAAGTTACTATTCAATATTTCCACACAAATAATCGGTTTCTTATTAGGTACTTTCTGCAGTAGAGGGGTATTTATGTAGAACAGATACCCGTTTGCAGGTAGTGTCGTTACAAGGCAGTGAAACATCGGGATATCCATCCTGATCACTGTCAAGGCCACAGGTCAGTCCGTCCTTCGAGCCAGCGTAACCGACTTCACACTGAAATGAAACGATCATCTTTGTTTAAACAGCTGAATATATATTCAGTACTATTCAAATTTATTTCTTAATGAGGTTCACGTTGATTTACAATTGTCTATATAATTATGTATACCTAGGCTTGAAAAAGTCTTACCTCACATATCAGCTGTCTCTTTTCGTAAGTGCAGGTTGAACATGGACCATTATCCCTATCACACACTGCGAAATGGTAGGAAGTAAATGATTTTAGCCACATGTTATACGAGCTTCTGAGGCTCTTATTCCTTTATTATCATGTTGTGAATACGTAAAGTTTCAACCCAAATTTCTAGATTGTGGTCATTCTATCACGCTACCAAATAAACAAAAGGAAGTACACTCACACGCGACGCATTCCGCCAGTTCCACAGATCGGGGGAACACCGTCCAGGTGTTGTGAGGACAGGTTTTACAGGTGACCTGTGCAGACCGGTCCTGGTATTGTCCCACAGGACAGTCCTCGCAGGTGTCAGTAGCGACGACGTGGAAGGTGCCGGGGGGACAGTCAGCTGTAGGATATGATGCAGTATACAATTATTCATTATGTATTCATGTATTCCGTATGGGTTATCTTTTTTAAAAACTTTTACCCCAAACTATACGTGGTTAAGAAAGAATCCTAACATTTGAGTGAGATTAAGCTAAGGATGTTTGTAATATTCAAAACCATGACTACAGTTTAGACAGAGTTTATGTAAGTAAATCTATCAGGATAAATGGAATATCGGTTTTGACTTTTGGAGGTATGTCCAGAAATGGGGTAAATGTACGAAGTTTGTGTGTACGAACTTGTACGAACTTGTACGAAGTTAAAGGTAGATATAGACCGTAATCGGTAAACTTCGGAAGTTTTAAGTGACGTCATCTAAGTTCGTACAGGTAGGCAGGGTTGGTGTACGATGTACGATGTACGGAGTAACATAACCCACAGCATAGTCAAAACATCTTGACTTCGTACACAAGGCCTGACCCATATGCGAAGATAGCATAACTCATGACAAAGTCAAAACATTTTAACTTCGTACATCGTACTTCGTACATTTGGTCCGCCCCATGTACGAACTTAGCATAACCCACAAAATAGAAAACATTTTAACTTCGTACATCGTACATCGTACATTAGGTCTGCCCCATGTACGAACTTAGCATAACCCACAAAATATAAAACATTTTAACTTCGTACATCGTACTTCGTACATTAGGTTCGCCCCATGTACGAACTTAGCGTAGCTACGTCACAGATAATTGTCGACGTTTCCCGAACTTTGCCGACAGCGGTTGTCGGAAGTTGTCGGAAGCTAGAAATTGTCGGAAATTACGTGTGACGTAGGCTGATCCAAACTTCGTACATTTCACCCATTTCTGGACATGTATGGACTTTTGCATCATGAATGGGACCTAAGTAACGGTCATTCTATGATAATCTCTACATATATATTTTCAGGGATCACTTACTGCAGTAGGCCTGAAAGTCGTCCTGGTACGCTAGCTGTCCGTCCGTGCAGTTAACCTGTATCTCTGCGAAGCCCATTTCGAATGACGCAGCGCTCAGAAGCTGTCCTCCTACTGGCAGGTTGAACTGGTTGGAAGCCACCTTATCCTGGATCTCGAAGTAAACATCGTCCAAAGCGAACATCAGGTCCAGCTGCTGATTTTCGGTGACGGTTTCATCGGGTATAGTAGCAACAACTTCAAACTTAATAGTGAAGCCACCGGTACTTCTTATCACCTGTAGGTTGACAACGGACCTCTCGCTCCAAGGCCAACTTCTGGTAGTACTACCACACTGGATGTCGACCGTCCCCAGCTGAGTGGAGATGCCGGCACCAGGCTGAGCCGACTGAAGGTCGCTGAAGATCTGCTCAAAGTTGGCGATGATTTCCTGAATGCTGCTATGGCAGTCTCCGTCGTAGTAGTAAAATACCTCTCCCTTGATGTGTGCTCTTCCAGGGCGGTATCTTCCTGTTGATGAAAAATAATACTGTCGTGGTTTTCCGTAAACGGTTTTGACCGTGGCCTTTTAAGTCACTGCGAATTTAAAATCAACACGAAATATTCCATTTGCCTTTTGCCCTACCACACGTTTCCACTGCGAACTTAGAACCTGACCGCGAACAAGTTCTGTTAAGTGTTGACCAATGTTTTTAGTTTTGAGTGTTTCATCGTTTATATGCAGACAACATGTTCAGTGAAATCATACTTTGAATTTACTAAAGAGCAATCAGTTTCCGTTGTTGAAACATAATACTTCTTTGTCAACATAGTTCCGAACGACGACAGTCTTCCAAAATATCTAGCCTGGTATCCAGCCGTATTATCTGCAGAGAGGACAGGATAGACTCGGAATCTATAATAGGGATACCAGGCTACCAATTACCTGTCAACTACCTACCCGTGCAGTCAGGCCAGGGCCTAGGGCCTGATGGCAGCGGCTGTGGACCACTAGAAGCCGCCGATAAGGCATTCCAGGTACCCATGGCGTCACACGTATAGGCATCTGCCGGGCGCCCTGCAAACTCCCTGTCTCCCTCACAGAACACCGTGCACATCATGGCACCTGTGGTGAGGTCAGAGGTCGTACACACCTTCCCACCGTACTGCGGAGCGTCGTAGTCTTCACTGCAAGGGGCTGGAAGTGACGGCTTAAACGCTGTGATCATGTTTGGTATAACCCTCTGTTTGGTTATCTTGCGAGTTTGTTGGAATGGTAAAACAACTTAACTTTAACAACTTTGAAATTGCTTGAATATACACGAATGACACCTATCTGCGCCATTTGTGAACATTCGTATGAATGGAATAAGATTAAGGTAAGGGAGGTGACATTACATATTGCTACTTGCAGAAAGGACGATCAAATAAACGTACGTGTCTGGCATCTCTCTCCCTTATACCCCGTCGGACACGTGCATGAGAAGGTTGAGTCACCGTCCACACATGTGCCGCCGTTGTCACAGGCGTCCGCAAAGCAATCATCCGCGTCTGAAAGAAAATAAGAACTTTATTTCGTACTGGCAGATAAAAAGTAATGTATCCACACATAATGTAATGTTACAAGGATACTTTCACATATTCACAGATCTTATATATGTATGCATATTTGAGAGTGACCGACAGCGATCAATATAACAGAATATTTACTCGTACTTGTAACAAGATGGTTGTCATCACAAATTAAGAAAAAACTGCACATGCAGTGCACATCTTTACACTATGAAGTAGTATGTACTATAGTTACATATTACAGCAATACGTTTAGACCATTATCATTACCTATGCAGCTGCGATGATCGTCCTGAAGCTCGTACCCAGGTTCGCAGTGGCAGTGGTAGCTCCCAGGGGAATTCTGACAGACGCCATGAAAGGGATCGCATGAGCCTTGGCCGCCGTTCGACTCACATTCATCGACATCTAGGGAAAAAAAGATAAGGACACGAAAAAAAAGGTCATCACTTAAATAAATGCGACACACGGAGGTGCTGTTGCCACCATCCACCAAATTTTATTGGGAAAAATTGCATCGGTAAACGTTTTGAATAGGATGTTACCTGAACACAATTTCCCATCGTCAGCGAGAGAGAATCCGTCGTAACATCCACAGGAGAATCCCCCAAATGTGTTCAGACAAACTTGAGCACAGTCATGGAGTCCTTGGGTACACTCGTCCATATCTGTTATAAGAAGATTGGGATCCTTTTTAGCAATGATTTTTAACTTCCTTGTTTTTAGATAATGATATACTTTTAAGCTAACGTAACGGTAACCGGTTCTAATTCGACAATTGTATTTGAAATCCCAATAAAGGACTTCTTATCAATGTTGGTAAGGGTAAAATGCTGTTACTTCAAGCTCCAAACAGTTCCTACCGGTGCAGGAGAAGCCGTCTGAATCGAGCTGATACCCCGCCTCACAGGAGCAACGGTAGCTTCCGTCAAGATTCGTGCAGGTTTGATCACATGGGCCTCGTCCTCCGTTAGTCAGGCACTCATCCGCGTCTACAAAAACAGTAACTTTTTTTATAACTTTCAACATCAAACGGCTCTGAAAACAGCCAGATATTATAATTTGACTTTACTTAATCTACAACATCTAAAAGATAACGCCTTGATAGCTGCTGATAACATGGACTGGAATACTGGATAGACGTCGGTATGAAAAACTTGGGGTTCAGATCTATGATAATTTTTTACCTTTTACTGAGTCCAACAACTTCGGTATTTTTAAAATGTTCCTGTTGATTCAGAAAAGGCCAAAAGTCAAGCTTCATATTCTTTACTGCAGATAAAAAGGAAGTCATCGGGAGACGTCGGTGCCCTTTACTTTAAATTTGCAAGGTGTGAGATGTTCCTACCGATGCAGGAAACGCCGTCTGCATCCAGTTGGTACCCTGCCTGGCAGGAACAGCGGTAACTGCCGTGTGTATTGGTACAGATGTGGTCACAGGGACCCCTTCCTCCGTTAGTCTGGCACTCGTCTGCATCTGTAGAAAAAAAAGAACGCGCCTAATACCACCCAATCCATTTCAACATGGTTGTCTCCAAACTTTTCGATATACCTAAACGTTGTGCCATTCAGTTTTTTGATTGTCGCCCAATGTCCCGAGCGGACCTACTTCTACTACTACTGGATAGCGTTACAAAGGTAATGTTCAGCAATACTTTTAATCTAGTATCAGCACTATCGTCGTATTGAATGTCCTTCCTATTCACTTCTTTAATGTTACCGTTCAATTGAAATACTAAATGTATGAGTTCTATGGTAAGATACTTAAGCTGATAGAATCCTTTAAGTATACAATAAGCGATGACTAACACTTACCGAGGCACGAGACGCCGTCTGAGGCCAGTTGGTACCCCCTCCGGCAGGAGCACCGGTAACCACCGGCGAGGTTTGTGCAGGTTTGCTCACACGGTCCTCGTCCTCCGTTATACGCGCACTCATTCACGTCTGGCAAAAAAAAAAACGAAATCAGGGTGAAAAGTTTTCTGAATGGTCGGCTCAATTGGTCATTTAGAAAAAAATATACATTGATCCAATCACAGTAATCTTACAGAAAACGCAGGAAATCACCATCATTACCACCTTAACGTTACCTCACAACATCATTTCCACGTCTTTTACCGTCTTCACGATTGGCAGCCCACGCAAGATGGATAGCCTATTCCAACCAGTGAACAATCGACCACGCCTCCAAGACGTCCTCATAATCTTATAGCTTTGCGCATTATCATGCCAGAAAGCTAGAATAAAGTAAGCGGGAAACAATTACACAATTACCTGACTGGCAGTTGGTCCCAGTCCATTCCGGTCTACAATGACAGCTGTAGCCGTTCACCAGGTTCTGGCAAGTCCCATAATGGTAGCAGGGATTGCTGGCACACTCGTCGACGTCTGTAGTAAGACATGTTCAAGTTCTATGGTAAACATAGACAATAACCTTCGAACAAATGTGTTGACTGTCACCGAATTTCAAAATCGCCAAATAGTCCCTTTCGATGGAGCTCACTGAACAAAGACCGATCGATGAAAATGTATTTAAGAGTTATCAAACTTTATAGGAATAAAACGGAGAAGCCAAGATCAATGTTACGTACGGAGAGGAACATGTGGTCAATACTAAATGTCAAATCTCCCATTTGGTAATTTGTTTCAATGGCCTAGGCGTTTGCAAGTGAATTCACAAATATGGCAATTCACGAATTCAATTCCCATTATTAAGACATGTGAGTTCACTACTCTTCTTTTCGGTCACTTGTTGTCGTTCGGTATAAAATTTATACTAGTTTAGCCAAATTGAAATATATACGTAGTAATAGGCTTACAATGAGTTGAAAAGTTGATGTTACAAGTGGGATATCTATATACAGTTTGAACTTATAAGATTTTGACAACTTTTCACATTAAAAATACCTACCTTGATTACAGTTGGCACCTCCCCAACCATTGCTACACCCGCAGGTATAGCCGCCGATGGTGTCTGTGCAGGTGCCGTGCGCACATGGGGAGTCTAGGCACTCATTACGGTCTGGAGAAACAAAGGCCCAATTTACACGAGGTACTTTGAACGACGTACGTCGTTTGTCCTAGGACAGTGACGTAGGACAGTTTTCGTTATACACACAACCCTGAGGCGCGCCGCAGCGCGTCGCGACGCGCCACAGTGCTTGGCGTTGCCGTGAACTCTGGTGACCCGCCGTGACATTTGACAGCGCGTGTTTTCAAAATGGCGGGATCATAGAATAAGTTTTGTTGTTGCTGTTCATCGGACAGATGATGATTTTCTTGTCTAGTCGCGCGTACATGCAGCGCCGGGCATGGCACAGAAGACGGCTTGTACGTTGTAGGCTCCGGTACCACAGCATTCAACGGGCAGCCTTCTTTGCTGCCGATGCTATCATTGAAGCTCAAGAAAATGTCAACCGAAAAGTTTGGGTGCGAGAGCACAGTGCCGAAGAAATGGGCTACCTGCGACGCAGATCCGTTTACACGAGGTTGGGCGGCGCCGCAGACTCCCCGCGGAGCGTCATAAGTCACCTCCGGAGGCGCCACACTGCGTCGCGCCACAGCGCGCCGCAGCGCGTCGTTTTCTCTTTTACACGGGGAAAAAAAGTGACGTAGGACGCGCGCCGTGCGTCGAACGACGTACGTCGTTTGATTTTTTGCCTCGTGTAAATCGGGCCAAAGATTGAAGATGGAAGTGTGAAATGTCGCAGGTTTACATTGTATTCCATGGACGTCCGCATCACTACTACCATTACCATCTCTATACATCGTTCAGATGAAGGGAAACTGTAAAAGTGATTTTCCTGATGGATGTTTGAAGTTTTCAAATTAAGGCCCGGAAGTGTAAAAATAAAACTCACCTAGAATATGAAAACACGAAACCATTTTAATGGTTTAAACGTTTTGACAAGAGTACATCCTTGTGAATAAGGAAAGGCAACTGGTGAGAGGTTAAGATAGGTAAAGTATTTATATTGAGCATGTACACGTCGTATTTACCTGCACACATATTTGTCGTAGAAGTACCCTCCTAGCAAAGGCCATCTGCAAGTGTCGGCATCCATACCGGAGGTGCTGTCAACGCTATCAACGATGTTAGTTGTAGCAAGGTACACGAAGACGTCGTCCAGTCGGTTGCAGCATGGAAAGTTCAAATCACCACACAATCTTTCAGAGAGAACAGTTAAGACTCGACAGCTCACACCGCCGTCGTCAAAACGGATGCATTCTGGTCCCCAGTATTTACCGTCACACGCGTTGGAATAGCCAGAGAACCAGCACGGAAACTCCATCCCCGCTGCCTCGCACGTAGCTCTAACGTTTGCACGGCTCATAACGCCCCTGACACGAACTTTGTAAAATCGCCATCCATCGATCGTGGTCAGGTACACTTGCTCGCCTAAAGTAAAGACGGGCGGATTTAATCAATAATCTAACTGCACATCTCATATATTACATACTATTACTAGACAAATGTGCTTATATTCATTGCAATGAAAACTTTGAACTTGAAGTTCCCGATGACAAAAAATAATCAAACGACATGTCACCTTAAGAAGTACATACTATTAGCAAACTACGTACTTGGTAGCTTGGTACTTGGATTTGAAGCTTAATGTTTTAACACAAAACGTTTAACTTAGTGCATCTAACTGACAATGTTTAAAGTGTTCTACTGCAGTCGTCTTTGTAATCTAAATGACGAATCACCTAGATTTTAACCCTTTACTGTAAATTTCTGATACAGACGTACTCTAATGATATGCTTCCTTTTCTTTAGATTAGTTACTTTATCTCATTAATATCAATTTAAATAGTTTTTGTATTAATTCAAACAGTTAGTTTCCACATTAGTTTCTACTCACCTATTGAAAAGGATGGCAAGGCGGCCACGAACACAAACAACAGAAGGAACTTCAACATCTTCGTCATAAGCTGAGGTGACTTCAGACTATGCGTTACAACTGAGCCTGGTTCTGTTTGTAGCAATTTATATTGTATCCCAAAACCCGAGTGGGAACCACACAGCTGACCATCAGGCCGCTTGGGCGCTCTTTTTATGAATGGATGTCTTAAAATATCGCACATATGTGTTTATTGCCAATTAATGTCGGCAATTATGGTCATATATTACTAATAGTTCTTCTATTACATGAACCATATGGTTAGGAACGCCGCCCTGTGTCGCACTCAAAGGATTTTCAATTAAAATTACTTGATTTATATACGTTGATATTAAACAGGTTACGTAGTAGGCAACGGAGCTCCTAAACCTATGCAACATAAATCATGACGAAATAATCAGTGTGAAGTGCTTAGCTATAACATACTGCAGACGGATCTACAGTATCTCTGGTCTATTCTTAACTACAAATACGTGTTTAGAGCCCATCATTAACATGGGCATGACTTTCTAAAATATTACGATCCACTGCATACCGAGTCACGTGTTCTATCTATATAACGTAACGTCACAGATACGTAGGGTTGTTCATTTCTAGTCCAACTTTTATGACGATTTCTAAGAGATGAACATTGAAGCTAACCTGATGCTGGTTGCTATAAACTTTTAGTGGAATAATTATATTATTACAACACAAAGTTTGCTGCAACACTACTTTACTGTGAAGGGTTTATGAGGCTTTAACGTAATTTGTGCAGTTGATTTTGGCCCCTTAAAGGCTGCCGCATCCATGAAAGTTTCACAGACGAGAAAGTGATAAGATAATTGTATGATTGGTGCTAAAATAGTACTACATTGAGCAAATCCTTTAATAAAGAGAAAATAAATCATGGGATGCAATATCCACCTGACACCTCCCCGTGACGTAGGTCGAGGGACAAGGTTGGTGGGTAGATGCACTTTAGATGTCAATTGACTTGCCTCCAAACATGTACCCTACAAACTGCATCTGCGCCGATATCCTTTGATTTGTCACGACAACATACTTTTAGATAGATTCAAAAGGGTTTTAAATGAAACTGTTTGAAAGGGATAAAGTAATAATCCATACACATCTGCCTTTGCCCGATTCAATATCCAAACAACAAAGCATGATGGTGGAAGAAAGTTTATTGCCTTCTGACTCGGTAGCGCATGGAAGCTTACCAGGTGAAGGCCGATAGGGTGCGATAATTGAATAAGTAGTATAAATCGCTTATCTTTTAATAAATGGCACATAGATTATCCTACTGACCACGTTAACGTATTACATGGGCCCCCCCAATTAACCCAAGCATAATTAAAACCTGCCTTTCCTCATCTCATCAACAATGATGACAAAAAAAATTAACCTTCATGTCGTACGTATGTTTTGCCAATAGTAACAAAGTAAACGTACTGAAAACGTTAACACATGTTTATTTAACTAGGAAACATCGGTCACATGGTGGCGGTTTTCAGTGATTTCTGGGGGAGAGGGTCATTACATTTACATATGATTATTACAGAAATATAGGTGAAAAATCTTCATAAATAAGTAGAAATTTGATATGTTTTCAAGCGAATGGCCGGTGGTCAGTCAGTTATCCCTGTGTCGTGATCATTGATGTTTACCTTACGTTAACTTCAGATGGTTCATTTCCTTGATCTAATTTGTGGCCTGAATATGGCTATTGTTGACTGTAACCTCTTAGTGACCCTGCCGCTAGCCATGCAAACTCCTTGTTGATATTATAATATTACTTAATTACACATATTATAGACAACACAAATCCTCGCAAATACGCGCTTCGGCGTTTATTCATGTATACGCATTCCTGTTGAATAGAGGCGGTAAACTCCGTTTTTATTAGCCCTGTCGTCGGCCAGGCAAACCCCTTCAGTACAACACTAACTGTTGATATAGAACTTTATAATGAGCCTACAAAGTAGCTTTGTTAGCTTTGGCTGATAAGGCGGATGTGTTCAGGTGATACTCATGTGACGTAGAGCTCGAACAAGAATTATTTTATTGCTACACTGTTCTGGAAGGGCTTATCTTTTAATTAAAAGAGAGACCAATAAATCTATTGGTCCATAAAAGGTCAATACCCCTTACACAAAAAGTGTATGATGTATCCCATTTGCTATAAAATGTAGTTTGATATCGAATAACTTAGCAAGTGATACTCAATAGGGCGATAGTCTCTACAATAATTAGTAGAAAACAGTAGACATAGATTAGTTTAAAAAAAATGTATTATAGGATATGGAACAGCCAACACTCATGAATATGTGACGTATTTCTGCATGAATGGTTTCGAAAAGCACGTTAGACAGTAAGAATGTACTGTCCAAGTAGAGATTGAAGGGGAAAGTTGTAAAACTTGTCTCATATCTCACGCTTTCTGTCCGTCTTTCACAACAAAACAATATGAGAACAATTATCAACGACAGCACAATCTTGCGAGAATAATGGTGAAAACAACTGACCGCGGCCGGCGCTAGTAAAGCTGGCGACAGGTTTATGGTGCGTGCTTGTAACATTTGATTGTTTTACCGTTATATCCCTACTAAAAAATGAGACCTTATCTAACCTTGGCATCGCGTACAGTTATGTCACTACTGGGGCGACCGAAAAGCTGCGCCATGGTAACAACCGTGACGAAGTCAGTAAGTCAGCAAAAGATGTGATGATTGTAGCAATTAATAGATGGCGCTTTTGAGGCTTGTGCCAGATTTAGTGTACGTTCTACACAGTCCTGATATTTATACATTTATTGTTTTCACATTTGCTATGGGTGCTGTTGAATATCAAATTACTTTGCAGGTGAAACAGGGTGAGTCAATGCTCAATAGGGCGATAGTCTCTACAATGATTATAGATTAGTTAAAAATCCATTTCGTATCACCAGATAAGAAACAGCCAACATTCATGAACAGGGCTTCGGACGGCAAATTAGGCAGTAAAAACATACTTTCATATCTCACGTTTTCTGTCCGCACTCCCCCAAAACAGTATGAGAGCAATTACCAATCAACGACAGCCCAATCTTGTATGTATGACTATGGTCAACAACAACTGACCGCGGTTGGCGCTTTTGAGGCTTCTGCCAGATTTACTGTACACAGTCCTGATGTTTATGCGTGTTATTGTTTTCGCCTTTATCTTCCCTCTACAAATAATGCGAACTTAATCAACCTCGGCGTCGCGTACATTTGCGTCGCTACGTATACTATGGGGCAATCGAAAAGTGCCAGGGTAACAACCGTGACGAATACGTGGTCACGATCGACACCGTAAGCCAGCGAATGGCCGCTCTGATAGAAAAAAAAAGATAGCTTTAATTTTTGCCATCTCTAATCAAATTATATCCAGAAATTTTACACGAGGATTGGGCTTTGTCGTCACTCAGCCTTGCACGAGAAAGACGCGACGCCTTCCTCTGTGCAGTACATTCCGTCCGGACAGGAGGCGCTGCTGCACTGGTAAGGAGTCATCCTGCTGGCGATGGGGGCAGGATCTGAAAGTGTATATACATGAAGTGTTATTGTGTTACGCTTCTGAATACGTAGGACGTTTACAATGAAAACATGAAGACAACTCAGTCGTCAGCATTGATCAAATCCATCATTCCTCTTTACTGTAGTATATCACCAGATCTTTTAAAAGCCACTTTGATAACAAAACGACGAAAAATGTACTTACGGACACATTGGAAGTAGAAAGTGTACTCCTGACAGACCCAGTCCGGAGGACATTGGACCTGGGAGCACCAGTCCATGTCTGGATAAAACGGGTTCAAGGTTGAAAAATGTTAGGACGGATTATGTTGTAAATAAAGGCATGCCTAAAAATAAAAGCTTTACTTGATGTTTGCTTGAATGGGTTAACGAAATACATCACTCGGTTCACAGTGGTCTCCTGTAGGATAGCTGCAGCAGTAGGATTTGATGCCGAAACGGCAACTTCGGCCATCTTGGCATGGATTGGAGAAACACTCGCCAATGCCCGGTCATTTCTGTTTTGCCCGGCGTCACCGTCCGCGCAAAACAGAAATCTTGTCGAGGGCTGGGCGGGTGGGTCGTTTCAGGCTCCAGACGTAGCCGGAGGGCCACAGTTGGACTGACAGAATGGCATCTCTTGGTACTGTGGGGTCAAGGGTCAAAACTTTCGGGACCAACCACTGATCAGGTCAAATAGTATCCTATTTGTCCTGAATCAGTCCTTGGCCCCTCCGTTATGAAGTGATGCGGAAATCGTCTTCCGCCTTTGTCCTCTCTGGCTTGGAGCCTTTCCTTTCCTGTCCCCTAGTGCCTCCCTACTATGATACTTTCCAAGGGTATCTAGTCTCTCCTTTCCCCTTCCTGAATACTGTTATAAAACACTCCCTATCTTCATCCCTTTCCCGTCTTCCCGTCCTCAACATCACTCTCTCACCTTTCCTCTCCCCTTACCCATCTAATCCCTTTCTTATTTCTCTCGACTTGTCCCCCACACTTCATCATGTTCTTCTCTGAACTTCGTCAAAACAACGTTTACCCACTCTAAACGGCCGCAGCGCGCGCTTCGAAAACTGAGAGAAAATCAACGCCGAGGATACCGATCTAAATTTCTCCACGTACAAAAGTTGAGCGAAAACAGGAAGGAAAGAAAATTCTTCGAATGCTATCCTATCTTCTCGGCGACTTTGGGAACCACGGCCTTCTGATGTCCCATAAAGGGAGCTCTCTAGTGCATCTGGCAATACCCGCAATGTTCCGAAAGACAACAATATCCTATGCACACAATTTCAAAAAACGCAAAACATATTGCTCACTCCATTCCTAATGCCCGTGTCCCACATACACTATAACCAAGCCTCAGTCCGGACCAAGTCCTTACACACTCCCGCATAGCATGTTATCCAGCCTTCCGCGGAACCCCGTCGCGCTGGATAAAATCGCCAAATGTCAAACAAGAGCGTACAGAACTTTTAGGGTTTTCCAAGAATCCAGCTTTCCGCGGAACCCCTTCGCACTGGATGATATCACACAAATCACGAAAAAGGAATAAAAAAGAACACAATTTCTCGGATCGTCCAGCCTTCCGCGGAAACCCTTCGCACTGGATAACGTGACACCAAGCTGAAGAAAGACTGCACACTTTTTGGGTCATTCAGCTTACCGCGGAACCCCATCGCACTGAACGATACCTTGCCGTGCTATAAAAGGCGTCAGACCAAAGACGTTCTTGGTCAGACCAATCTCAAAACAGGGTTGCTCGATTAGTTCCTAACCCTCCAGCATCCCGCGGCACCCCATCGCACTGGAGAACGACAGGTCAAAATCTATTCACGAAAAGTAGGGGGAAAATGACTTACAGTTCCTTGAGTGTCGGCGGGGTTAGCTGAACTGACCGGCAGGGGCTGGGCGGTGTCGGGGCTGGAGCGTCAGTCAACCCTGATCATCTGACCGCTGTCCCTTGTAGCACTATGTTCGGCACAAAGAACATGGTTCACAACATAAAACATCACAGTCTAACTGTTCGGCTAACAGGTTCCTGCCGCGTCTTGAGCCCTCTCTGCTGCTAAGGCTTGTGCAGGCCACCAACGGGTCCTATCAGGCCGCACATCTGGCGAGGTTGAGGGTGGCTTGTGCCGGCTCTGGGTGGTGGTGTGTCCCGCGCATCCCTGTTGTTGGAGGGGGAGAGCGTCAGACCTGTATGAACAACACGTGAACCATGAGACAGTGGGAAGGGACGGGCGCCCGGCAACAGGTCCGGTCCCAGACAGACAAGTCTAAAACATGCGCAACTTCCACACCGCCCAGCCCTCCCACAAACGGTCTAGGGTGCCGCGAACGCGGTTAGGACTAGGCCACGCGTGTCCACAACTCAGTCACCACGCCTTACAGGTACGCACTCATACACATGCGAACTAAAACAAATGGTAGCAGAAAACCCCAACACAGCCTCCTGGACCATGCCAGCGTCTTCCTCTGTTCCTGCCTGAAAATATTCACGAAAATCAGAAAATGACATAAAATCTGGAAACTCTCGTTCTGCTCCACACCTCAGCATAAAAGCCAACACCCACAGGTTTCCTTGCAGAGGATAGAAAGGATGAAAAAAAAAAAAAAAACATGGCGACAAAGGAATTTCAGAGAACCACCGGCTTGCCACGTGGGCACCAACTATCTGCTTGGATGTGGCTGTCGAACGCAGCTAAAAACATACACAAAGTCACGAAACCACACAAGAATCACTCAGCTCCACGCAGAACAGAACGCTAGCGTGAATTAAAAACGTCCTAAACTCGACCCGGCCTAGGAAAAAGGATTGAAGCTGTAAAACGAAAAATGGTGTAAGGCGGCCATCCTCACACGAGCCGCTGAAAGCTCATACATACGAATACGTGACAGAGATGCAAATGTTAGAACAATACAGCCGGCCCTCAGAATTCCAGGCATCCAGCACAGCAAGAACAAGGACGGTACATGTAGCTCTGCACTCCTGAAAGCACACACGGTAATTGAAACACGAGAGAACACAGAATATCTCGTCAAACCTTCCGGGGGACCAACGTCCCCCGTACACCGACCCGGCGCTACCGCCAAACCCTCGAGGTCCCTTCGGCGTCCCAGACCGACCTCAGCGGCGACGAGATTTCTGTTTTGGCGGTGGTAGGCGGAGAGTGGAAGGTCCGTCGGAGACGAGGGCTACAGTTGGACTGACAGAATGGCATCTCTTGGTACTGTGGGGTCAAGGGTCAAAACTTTCGGGACCAACCACTGATCAGGTCAAATAGTTTGTCTGACGTCTCTTGTGTATGAATTGATTATATTTTTCATCAATTCCACGATAATTTCATTTAGAAATACGTAATGCGTTTACCGAAAGGTGACCACTCTTAGATTAATCACCCTAATAGTAGTGAGGATGTAAGATTAATAAATTGCAAGAGTACTTACTTAGATCACAGTTGGTCCCTTCCCAGCCGTTCTCACACGTACACGTGTAGCCCCCGATATCATCGGTGCGGGTTCCATGGACACACGGGGAGGTCTCGCACTCATTAAGGTCTGGAAATAGGAATTAACTTGTGCAATAATGTTAGCTTTCGAAGCCACTGAAGGAATACAACATTTAATTGCAAGTCAATCACATTGCCATTACCTCACAACTAAGGGAAACAGACATACGTATGAATGAATTCATATGACTGTGGCATCGAAAAATCCAAAACTATAAAATGAAAAATCTCCTTCCTGTTTTCCGATTAATCCGATTATATACTTTTATCTAGCTACTTAAGCTATAAGAAGAGAAACCCGCTTGGTATTCGACCAATATTGCATACTTTTTTTTTCAAGCAACAGCCAATGCGTAATAAAAGATAAGAAATTGTCCAAATCATCCTTTCTATTTGCATTAGAATATCTACTTAACGTAAAAAAGTCCATCTTTTTACATACAATACTTGTATTTAAAATTATCGGACTTTCGAGACATTCAAGGTTTCAATAATATTTTATGCATTCTTTGCCAACAAGTTCAACTCGAAAAACTCTATAATAAGTGTGTTTATCTACTGTAATGTTCTTTCTCACAATAGATACATGTTGTGCTCAATACCACATAAGTAACTTAATATTTCATGATTATGTGCATGCTGACGTCAACAATAGTAAGGCAACCATGGCCAATGATCTCAACTTCATCCCTACCTGCACACAGGGCGTACAAGTTGTTAACGTCTGCTCCAGTCACGCACCACCATTTGTCCGTGTTGTATTTCATCCCACAGGCGCTGCCATCACTCCACCAGTCATCCATGTACACAAAGGTGTCATCAAGGGGCTCACATCTATAAGGGTTATCATGTCCACACAGGTGAAAAGAGAGGACCCAGTGCGTTTCACAGCTGACGAAGGCGTCGTCATACTTGATGCAGTCCGGGGTCCAGCCTCCGGTGCACCGACCCGAGGCAAAGCAGGGGTACCTAGTGTTACCAAAGCAGGGATACTAGTGTTACGAAAATAAAAGCAGCAACGGACGTCACTTGAATACAGAAGGAAAATGTCCCGACTGATAAGTATCTAACACCAGCAACGAACTAGAGACAGTCATGCCTTCAAGTACCAGAGTTACCTACCCTAGGATTCATGTGTTCAAACATTCGTATTTCCCATAACTATCGTAGAGTGGAATATGTTATCACCAAGCACAGTAGGGGCCTCTTCTCTGGATAGTTTTAAAGAACGCTTGCAGATAGATGTGCAAATGTTAGGTGTGACGGGTCGTGCAGTGTAATTTAACCAGCTGCTGCCGCACCGCATGCCTGCGAAGCTGTTGTGTACGACAGGGGTGGTTATACCGGCTATATAGATACAGATACAGATAAAGATAAAGATACCTCATCCCCGCCGCCTCACACGTGAACTTGACGTTGGCACTGGTCATCGGTCCGGAAGCACGAACCTTATAAAAGGACCAGCTGCCGATGGTCGTCAGGTAAACGCGTTGACCTTGAATTAGATTTAAATTAAATCATTTTCTTCTCATAAGTATTTTAGATTCAATAAGACTCCATTTCAAAATGAATACGATTGTCTACGAAACAATGGTCTGTAATAGAAACTTAGCCTTGCCATTTCAAATGAAATTAGACTTAGACTAATTCAAATGAGATTGCTAGTCGTTTTATTATTCATCTAAAATACCACAACATAGTGACGTCATGTTGGGGTGTTTGGCTGAGAAGCCAAAGGTCCTGGGTTCAAATCCCTGGCGTGCCACCAAATGTCCTCACTCTACCAAGGTGTAAATTGGTATCTGTCATCAGTTACTACGGTTGAGGAGGTAATTAAAGGCAGTGAAAGAAGAGGGATGGGCTCTGGCTTCCCATACCGAGTCCTAGACACATTCTCCTACGCAGAGACATCCAACGGAGAACTATATCCGGATGTAGTTTGCCGTTGGATGTCTCTGCGTAGGAGAATGCCTAGACACAGTGATAACATCCCACCGCCCTTACTGTCTTGAAAATGTTAGTGGGCTACCTTAGTATCTGGGTTCAAATCCCCTAACATGCCACCGACTTTCCTTACTTCTCACATGTCTAGATGGGTACCTGTCAGTGACTTCGGTTGGAGAGGTAAAAGGTTGGGTTCAGCCTTCCCATTACATACCGTCTGCCACTGTCTAAAAATGCTATGGGGCTACATACCTACCAATGTCACAACACAAACAACTGATACCACACTACAGTACCTTGGCAGGGCTGCCCAGGCTGGTAGGGGAACTGGTTATACAGGGTCTGGCACTCCTCACAGAATGGGCCCTGGGTGTTTCCACTGCAGATGCACTCATACTGGCCGGAGTCTGCGCTGATTTCACAACCTTTCCCAAATCCGTTACACTCGCAACGGACCATAACAGAGATCTCCGACACTGCATAGTGGTCCTGAGAAGGGGAAGGGAAAATATAGATGTAAAAATAAACATTGGCCCTGCCAATGCAATCCGGCAATACTTTTAGGTTTAAGAATGTGAAGCCGATATGCCCTAGAGTATCTGCTCTATATCTATATACATAAGCCACTAGCTATCAAATACAAGCTTTCTGTCAATCCACCCTTCCTCTTTTAACCCAAGCAATGATCAATCGAGTATTACAGTTTATGATTCTACCCACTAAACAAAATAAACACGACCAGGGCGTAACTTCTAATATCTGAGACTAGGGGTGGGTACCGGTACATAAAATTCAGGTCCAGGTCCGGTTCAGGTCCAGAGGATCTGGTCCAGGTCCGGACCTGAACCTGATTCATTATCTGAAAACTTGTGAATGGACGATACTCAAAACAATGGTCCGTTTTGCCACAAAGAAATCTGTTTTGTGTAGTATTCGACTCCCATTGTCATTTCAAAACCCTACAAGGCTTACTGCAACTGTAAAAGTTGGTAAAAATTACTATATACTCTACTCTGCTTCGCTCAGCTTGTTATTTGCCTAGACCGGTAACCCCGAAAACGTGTGAATGCCTTATCATATAGTCTGTTCGTTTTCCAATCGGTCCAAAATCCGGCCCACCGAATCTTTTAGGCCCGGTTTTCTGGACTGGTCCAATGAGAAAAACATTTTTTTCCTATCTAAGACGATTGCTGTACTCACGAACTGGTCGGCAGATCTCCCCATCACCAGGTCCATGTCGTAGAAGCGCAGCTGCAGGTGCCGCACAGCCTGCCAGCGCAGCAGGGCCTCATCACTGAAACTGGGGGGAACCTCGGACAGGGACACGGTGATCTGGGGAGGAAGTATGAATAATCTTTATCATCATCATCATCATCATCATCATCATCATCATCATCATCATCATCATCTTCATCATCATCATCATCATCATCATCATCATCATCATCATCATCATCATCATCATCATCATCATCATCGGTCGACGTGCTTACACACGACGGGTTTATACTGCCCCTGACGGGGTGACATACCCTTTCGCTAGCTAATTACAAGACGGGGATGCGCCTGGTCTCCCGTCCTGGTGAATGATGTAAATCACCGTGTGGCTGATGCGGTATGGAGGTTCTCCAGGCCTCCATCCGGGTGATTTGAAGTGAATCACCAACTCCCGACAGAAGGATTTGCACCAACGCACACCGCACCATCGCACGTGTGGGGGTTCTTAAATGTGCATGGGGTGTGGCTCTCAACAAAAACAACGTATTTCAAATATAAGAGCACGTTACAACATCACTCATTACTAAGGTTGGTGCCTGCTGGCTGTACTGTACTTCTTCGTATTATTATTTCACTACTTACTTGTACTGTGCTACAATATGACATATTCTTATTATTGATAATCAATGACAATAAAACGATTTAAAGAACATTTGGCTAATGTTGCAAACTCCTCCTACCCGTTCATTATACAGCTGCGGCTCCAGCTGTGCGTACTCCCTGCACACTACAGACTCCGGGCTGTCCGGCTCTGGTTGCTTAGCAACCCCGAACCTGCGACAGTCCCTGTTGCCATTGGTTACCAGGTACAGCCAGGGGTCAAAGTTCAGTCCGTCAGCTGACCTCATGATGGCCAGCCGTCCCGGCCGGATGGTGTCACCCATGTGGATGGTGATGTTCTCAGGGTAGTACGTCTAGAGGGGTCAGGGAACCGATAAGTATCTGATAATTATCTAATACCAGCTCAAAAAGGAACAAGAAATAGCCATAACTTCAAGTACCAGAGTTATCATCATAGGATTGATGTGTTCAAAAGTTCGTATTTTCCAAGAACTATCCTAGAGTGGAATTTTTATGACCAAGCACAGTAGGGGCAACTTCTCTGGATAGTATCAAAGAAAGCTAAGCCTTGCAGATAGATGTGCAAAAGTTAGGTGGGACGGGTCCTTTGGTGTAATATAACCAGCTGCTGCCGCGCCGCGTCGCGTGCCTGCGAAGCTGTTGTGTTACGCCGTAGGGCGGTTATACCGGCTATATGGATACAGATACAGAATAGGTGAAAGGTCATCGTCATGGAAACGCAAGACCATGGACATGACGACAACAGTCAGTCTTGAAGACAATGGAATGTCAAGAAAAAACGTTATATGAACTTTTAATGCCATACATCAAATGACCTGAACTCTTGACTTTGATATTTCCTGTACATATTACGGAAAAAAGTGTCAGGTATTCATGGTGATGTTTTTTTTTTTTATTTCTCTTTGAATTCTTAGCTTGTTGAAATGAATATGTGACCAAATGTTGTGCCAGGTGTTTTTTTCTAGAGTTAACATGGTAAACTACGAGAGCACAAATCCTATGGAGTTGTTGTTTCTTCTCGTTGAAAATACCTGTCCCAGATCCAGGGTTATGAAGACCTCTGCTCGATCTCCAACCCCGTTCCCGGACAGCATCAGCTGCTGCAGTGACGTGCTCTGCCACCAGGTGGAGCTGTTGCCATCAGCCATCAGTGAGGCATTGTGGGCCAGAGCAGGATTGCTGTAAAAAACGAAATCCTACACTCAATCATGGTCATTCAGTCCGTGGTGATATCAAATGCCATTATCCATATTATTGCGTAAAGGTTTTGAATAGTTGCAGACATCTAAATATCTTAAGGGCGTGATAATGAAGCTAAAACACAAAAGCAAATTACCTGAAATAAGATACACTACACAATAAAAAATGACTCAAGCAACTGAATAGATTTTGTAAATGGCTAGACGTTTCAGGGAACAGCCACTATCCATTATTAGTAGCTGAGATAAATCGTATAATATATATAAATATTAAAATCTAAGCTGTCTCAGTTTACATTTCAGCGCCAAGGTTCTGATAACCATAGACACTTTGGCAAGTATAATGTATCTAACACTGCAGTCATAGTAGTTTTATATATCATGATATGTAAAACGCATTTCTTTCTGGGCAACCTCGATCAAAACATGGTGAAATTTTGTAGTAGAGGGGAAATTTATTTGTGGCTTCGCCACTAAATCCTGTATATGTAAGAAAATGTTTGCAGTACCTTGCGTCACAGATCTGTAAGTTTCTGTCTGGCGGCTGTTTGAGTAAGTCGCTGTGTGGGAAGAAATCCTCGGTAGGGCTGCCGCAGGTTACATTCGCTCTGACAGGTTTGCCTCGTGCAACGTTCACTAGCGGATCCTGGTTGATTTAAGTTCAATTTATTCACTGACAGTAATTATACTATCAAAATCAAAGAAACGACATGTTATTGGGTAAGAAGTTAAGGTAAGTTCGTCTTCCACGTCCTCTCACAAATCTAACAGAAGCATTACTAGATCTTAGTATTCAAATTTCACTTAATAAGTACAACAGTTGGGTATCATCATTCCGTTTCTCTACTTCATGCTATTATTCAATCATTCTGCGCTGGTACAAAATCTAAAGCTGAAAACGACAGTGATCTACTAATTATTGTTTCCCGATGGGGAATTGTTGTTTTTGCTGAATTCTTCTTCCTGTGCCAAGTAGAGGGCTCAATGAAAGTAACCATGCCATGCTTGCCTATGTTCGTAGAGACATTATTAACACGTGAAAAGACTGAGTCAGCGTTGGCAATGGAGGATGGCACGCAGGCTATCAGGTGTGCCCATTTGTGAAATCTGTTACGATGCTCTAATTGGCTCTTTAACCAACAAGGAATTCAAATTAATAAAAAGTCCGGTTTTTCTTCAGCTAAAGTTTGGATTGAGTTGCTCTGGAAATTTCTCTGCGGTGAGAAAACGTACGTACCAATCGATAAACAACGCACACAAGAACAATCTGCCATGGCGGCACTTACAACGGCTCGGTTTGATCTCGCCGCAACAGCTACCGCAGTCCATCGGGGCAGGGGCGAACAGGCCGCCGCCAACAACACCAACAACAACCCGGTAACGGCACGGGGACGGGTTCTCCGGGATGGCATCCTCGGCAAGAGTTAAGATGTAGTTTTACCAACCGCTCCGTTGTTCCGTGTTTCTTGTTGACAGAGGTTATATAAATGTAAATTTTATCTTGCCACAGCTGGTCTGTAGTGAACCTTTGGACTGTTTGGATAGTGACACACAAGCTGGGTCATACCAAGTACCGAATAGGGGGAGAAATATAGAGTGTCACCGATAAATATATCTGATATATTACTAGAGAAGTATAGAATGGGTAATTTTTTTCTATTGACAACTAATTCCATAGCTATTGTTCCAACACAAAGTTCTTGAATAAGAACGCTAAAAGACGTAAAACATAAGTTGGCCACTGACTGACTTAAACTAATTTCAAATTGATGGATGATTTTGCGTCAAATTAGGATTTCGTTACATTTTTTACTCACAATATATTTAGTGTTTCATGGAGACTGCTTGACGTGGGTTAGAAACAAATATAAAAAAAAAACTGTTTATATCATAATAAGAAAAAAAAAACTCTTATTACAAATAAGAGAAACTCATATTATTAGACTGTAGTCTATAAGTAGAGGTCTTTAATTGACCAAACTGTGGCCAACAACTGAGACTAAAACGAGTTGCTAGCAAAACTTCATATCGGAAAACTACACTAATAACAACCTAACCTAACCTATTCGGTCGGCATCCGATTGTGCCTGAGCTAGACTGTGTACTAGCCTGCTAGGAAATACTGCTGTAACGTTATACTGCGGGCTATCCTAGATAGAATGGATCATATAAACGGGTTGCTGTCGGTTATACGAGCTTAGAAGCTAGAACAGGATTAACATTAACAGAAATTTCTGCGTTATCTTGATGACTAGCCTAGATACAAAGTGAGCCATGGCAACAGGTTACTTCTAGTTAAAGAACTCAGAGCTATAACGAACACCTAACAATACAGATGTTCTATATTGATGACTACCAAGATAGAAGGTGAAACATGTAAAAGTGGTTACTAACGTTACTAGTTATACAAGAAGTCTGCTATATACTACTGGCTTGCCTAGAAACCAGGTAAACCATATGACTATGCTACTGCGTGTAACAATCTCTTGGGAAACAACAACAAACTTTAGCGTCATGTGATTGTTAGAGTCTGTCTGCTAGCTGTGCTAGAGTTCAGTGTTTTGCCAGCTTGGGCGGGTGGAGGTGAGATTTTCTGACGCTACAGTCCCGCTCCATGCGCTGGAGCCGCGGTGCAGTCTGGGATGGAGTGGAATTCCCCACAATGACGCCAAGTGGCGCCATTCTAACACGATTGTACCTTACTTGTTGAAATAACTTTTGCTGGTGTTCTATGAAAAAGCTACAAACTTTTATCGGTCGAATACCAATCGTTTTGTCGTCCATCATACAGACATCACCCTATTGCTGCCGTTCCAACAAGTCCATGACCCCTTCACCTTTACTATTGCCACACTTACTACATGAGTCTATATTTGTCGACAATCCTCAGTGGCTGCTGATTGGGTGGTGACTAAGAACAGAGCAGGTATTGGGTGTATGGGTGGAGGTGATTGTTTTACAATTCCCTCTCGTTATGAAAGAGCAAAAACTGTGAATATCAGTTTTGAAGCGCTTTATTGTCTTCCATCTGTAAGCAAATTAGAGTTCACATTTAGCTGCAAGTTGCATACTTGACGCTTTTTTGTGACGTCATTCAACCGTGCAGGAGAAGGACGCAGCGCTCTCCTCGGTGCAGTACATGCCATCCGGACAGGAGGCGCTGCTGCACTGGTAAGTGCTCTCCCGGACAATGGGATAAGGGTCTGTACGTAACGAAATACAACACACATTGTGAAAACAGTGCTCCATGTAATTAAAAGATAAAGGGAGGCATGTTTACATTATTAGTATAAGATCGTTATGGAATGTAATTTTTACAATAACATTTATTACAATGTTGCCGTCACAAGCAGATCCGTAAGATGACTTACCAACTACATTAGAAATAATGGAAAATATAGGCTAATAGAAATCAATGGGGGCCGATATCCATATTCTATTATTGCAAACATGGATATGTTAGTTATATTGAATTAAAATTAATGAAGACTTATCTACACTTTGCTTACGTCGATGTAGGTTAGACATCCAGGTAATAAGATACACCAAAAAGTAGTTACTCAAGCAACTGGATATGGTTTTGAAACGGTCAGACGTTTATAATCCACTATCCTTCGTCAATGGCACTGTGACGAAGGATAGTGGATTCTATCCGAAACGTCTGACCGTTTCAAAACCATATCCAGTTGCTTGCGTAACTACTTTTTGGTGTAATCTGCTTACGTATACGCTCTCTCGCTGCCGATATTGACAATTTCTTTTGTCATAGAGTGCACGCTGACTACATATAAACTATATATATATATTTATTTATTTATTGGTTTGGCTGCACCGACACACAGCCAGGGCTGCCCAACTAGCCTATGGCTATTACATATATATATATATATATATATATATATATATATATATATATGAACTTAGAACAGTCCTCAGATATGTTTGTTCACTTGTTGATTAATCATCCTGTCATGATCAAATAAATCTAGTGAGAATCTGTCCCGACTGTGTCAGCACCCAGCTAAGATTACAAAAAATAGATCGTCAGACTAGCGATTTGTAGTATCAGTTGGCAGAAATAGATGGGGGTGTGTGCGTTGAAGATCGATCTGTCACACATATTAAACGTTCGCACATCTATTTGCAAGCGTCTATCTAGAGAAGATGCCCCTACTGTATTTGGTGATAGCAAATTCCACTCTACGATAGTTGTAGATTGCAACTAATTATATTTCAGCCATACCATAGGTATGGTGAAATATATTGTTATATTGCAATCCATACATAGTATGGGATTGCAATATGTTGTTATATTGCAATCCATACATAGTATGGGATTGCAATATATTATTTTTTCTTTGTTTCTTCTCCTGTCAAATCTTCAAATCCCTTGACACAGAGTGTCTGGAAGGGTCTGGAGTCACCTACCGCGGGACCGAGTATAAGACCAAGTCAGGCACGGATTGTCAGCGCTGAGACAGCACGTCACCTCACAAGCCCGCCCGCAAGCCGCAGGATTGCACCGAGCACAACTTCCGCCGCAACCCGGCACCCCATACAAGTACCGTTTTCACTTACAAGTGGTTAACGGTGGTCACCGTGATGCAGTTAGAAGTGAGCTATGAGACGTCTCCTGCATACCTATACCAGACGTCTCCTGTCTCCTGAGAGAGACCGGTAACCACTTACAAGTGGCTCAGAGAGATGAGTGTGTCAGACTCTATGTGTTGTGTTTTGCGATGGGTAATCAAGTATATTGGGTCATTCTTGGGTTCATGGGTCACCTCGCTCTGTGTTGACCTGGACGACCAGTGGCCCAAAATTGCCGTACACCCTAGGAATATGCAAGGAAAAGTGTAGTTTTACGTTATTTTGGACAAGAATATAACCAGAAAGTGAGTTGGGTGTATTGTTTCTACATGTCTTGGCACTGTCAAAGGCTAAGGTTTAGCAAACAGTGCAGATATGCCTTTTCTTCAAACCCTAGTCGGCCGTCGGCAGATGATCGCAGCTTTGAGACGGGTCCAGGGTCGGTTCGATCGGTAAACGTATAACGTTAAACCTTTACCGCTGTGTAACCTTACATCATTCCCAGCGACCGTGACATAATTCGCCATACATTTTGTAGTAGCGGACGTTGTTGATAGAATCTGGAGGTTTCTTGTTTAACAACTGCGCACAGAACTGAACTGCTAATGGTACTGTATGGGGAGGGGGGGCGAAGTGTGGGGTGGGGGCGGCTTTGAATGTTGGTAGTATTACTAATTACTGACGTTATACCACCTAGACAATCTTCGTACCAAAATGCCAAATGGGCAACACTCCACGCCCCTGTGCCCCATATATAGCAATTGGGTCTCAAGTGAAAAACTACCGTAGAAGTTCTGCCAAGGAATCCATGTACAGTTAATACAGAAAAAGTGTGATCCTTTGTCTTTCACTGTCTCATTCATTCACCTTGGTGTATTATTGCAGCCAGTAGATACCCAATCTGAGTAATAAGGCTTTTAACGTGCTCTAGGCACCTCCTCAAACACAGGATTCCCTTTTTACTTGAACCTTTCCAGCCGACCCTGGGATCGAATTCAGACCTTTGAAACATCGATGTGTTCTCCAGAAAGAATTTAGAGTTGAGATTTTCAGACTATAGAGGTGACACAATGGCTATATTGTTCTTCACCTATTATTGTAAATCAAATAATAATAATTGCAATTAGCTGTCGGGCAAGAATTTGCAAGAAACCATAATAACATTATGATCTAACAGCACAACACCATAAGAAAAAATTTCAATTGGTACCTTACTTTTCACTCACCAAGAAAAGGGGTGGGTACAAAAAACGTTTTTTGCTTGTCCAGAAAAAACAGACCTGAAAAAATCAGTGGTCCGGATGTTGGACCGATTCAGAAAAAACAGACCTGAAAAATTAGTGGACTGGATGTTGGACCGATTCGAAATGAACAGATTATATCGGCAGACGTTCACGTGTTTTGGGGCTTACAGATCCAAGAAAAGAACGACAGTGAAGTAGAGAGTTCATAGTCATTTTTACCGAGCTTCTACAGTCAAACTTGGTCTAAAACAGAGGCAGTTAGTGTTGTTGACATACAGAATTTTTTTAAATGCATATGAACGTCCAAATACAATCTTTTAATTTGTTGCAAAAATGGACCACTGTTTTGAGTCGCCCATTCATTAGTTTTCACAGATAGGTGCGGACCTGTACCTGATCCTCTAGACCTGAACCATACCTGTACCTTAATTTTCTGTACCCACCCTAAACCAAGAACGATTATACACATGCATTATCTCAACATCTGAAGCAAATTAGTCAAAACACATAACTCCAGGTGGGAGTGGATCAAACCATTCTGGTTAGAATGGGAAGGGAATTTCACAAGCAACTCGTAACCTCTGCTTCGCCTATTGAGTCAGTGAGTCGAACTAGCTCGACAATGTTTCTAACTTAGGGAGAAGAGATGCTGCTACACAGCCTACAGTGAGCATAGTTCAGTGGTCGATGGCCTTACACTGAGCAAACTCGTTTGAAAAAAAATGGTCTTATCTCTGGGTGTTTTAGTATCTTATGATACACTTTATGCTGATGAATACTTTTTGTACTGTGTTCCCACTCTGCAAAATAATCGATTCGCATTAAAGTAGCAGAACAATCATATGATTTCACCAATGGAGATCTACATCATGGTTATGGACCCCAAAAGGGAGTGACATATTTGTCAGCACTCATGGTTTCCTACTGGTTGCCCTGCACAGGAGAATGTCCATGACGCAATACTTTGTCGCCAAACTTATTTTGGGTCATGCTTTAAGAGACATTGTGTTCTTCTGTGTATCTGAGTCAAATCGAGTCAGACCATGAGCTATTGCTGTATGACTTTGGAGGCTGACTTATGAAGCTACTCTGAATTGTGTGTAGTCATACTTCAAATCCTTATCTGGTCAAGACTACTGGCTTATATGCATTTCTAAAACTGTTTTGAAGAATAACTCCAATACTTGCTAATCTGTATAACTTATAAGCCTGCCTCCCCTGATGTGAACACCATGGTGGTTGGGACCAGACTGAGGGCTGGTAGATTACATTAGCCGAATTCATTGGTTTGCATTAGCCGAATTCATTGGGTGATTTTATATACATGTAGTACAACCTTGGTCTTCAATGGCCAATTTGAATCAATTGGAATAGATTATCCTGAATGTGAAGTTGGGATTGATTCAAATTGATCAAGGAGGATGCAACACACCTCTTGAGGATACACGACTTGCACACTTCCCATAATTCACAGCGCCAGGGATACGGATAAAGTGACCCGTGAGGTCATTGGGGGAAACCAACAACAGCTACAGTGGTTACGTGCTGGTTACTTTATACTTCTGACTACAAAACTTGTAAAATACTAGGCTCTAATAATAGTAGTACTATATTTGTCATACAACTCATTAGTTTATATGCTTTGCCGCCGTCGTACGAAAGGTTTTAGCTGGTTTTACCCTGGTTTCGCACCCTGGACAATGGTGGTAACATCCATATCCGTAACCCTGGCGCTGTGAATTTTAAAACCAGGGTAAAACCAGCTAAAGTAGCCAGCACGTAACCTATGTAGCTGTTGTTGGTTCCCCCGATGACCTCACTGGTCACTATATCCGTATCCCTGGCCTTGTGAATTATGGGAAGTGTGCAAGTCGTGTATTGAATGATCCAAACTGACCAGCAGTCCTGTACGTGTGACCATCCAATTCATTCCAGGGCCCTGGACTGTAAAGTAGTGTTTTCCACTGAGAATTTGGGGACACCCTGGCTAAAAAACTGGAGAAATTAAAATCAATAAATTTTGCTACATACAGATAACTCATAGTTTTAATTCCATATTCCTACACCACTTAGCACAGTTTACACATGGATTTCTCTCACATGCCCCCCCCCCCCCAACAGACTATAATGTTTCACCTATAGGTATAAGTTCTTTTTTGCAATAGACTTCTTTTGGGGTATGTATGGACTCTAGTGGGGTTACTGTGACAGCTGTTTATTCAGATTTTCTTTTCTCTTATTACTGTCTTGGGCAATTCCATGTATGTTAAAATTACTCAGCAACAATAGTATGATGAAGCTCGATACGAATAGATCCGACATCACAGAATCTGTATAAAAACCTCAGAGTCCAAACCATACAGTCTCTATTCCACATTCCTACACCACGCAGCACAATTTACACTTAAATTTCTCTCACGTCCTTTTCTACTACCCATTGGAACATGAACTTACTCTGAAGATTCTCCCTTGCAGAATTAGATACTTCCAAAATGCCTCACCCTAAAATGGATTTTCCAAACCATCCATGCTAATGCAGACTATTACTCAACACAAAAGTCAGGAACGAGCACAATGTTATTGTGATGCAATTGGACTATTCAAGAAGCTCTGTTCTTGTGTACATTTAACGGCTGTCCCAATACCAAATTTGAGATCATCGGGCTTTGAACAAAAGCTACGAGTGCAAAATATACATTTTTGGATGAAAATTATTCAAACAATTGTTTTACAATTCAATTCATTCATGCCCCAAATAAAATGTACCATGAATGTATCTTCTCGCTCCTTGCCCTTACATTTGCATCTCATTTGGATTTGATGTTATGACATAGGACCATAAAATAAACACTTTTAGTTGGTAAAGACCTGAAAAAAATCTCGAAGACCAGATAAAAAATGAATATGAATCCCCAAGGTCACATTCTCATTCTACCTCCATACCATATATCAATATTGTTCAAGCAGATGTTGGGAGGGAAGATTTCTGACCCCCATTATTGCCCTCACAGTATCAGTATATAGTTTAAAAAATACTTTTCAATGAAATAGATAGATATGAACAAGTATTTTTCATGCAGATTTCATGGATTGTTGTTAATATAGCCAAATTCTAGTAACATAGGGGGTGGCAGAAAAACATGATTGTGACTTATGCATATGCATGATGAAACCAAAAGACATCTTTCTTATGACAGGTGATTGATTGGTGCATAGCAAAAACTGCGTACCTATGAAATACAAATTACATGTACAACTTGTTAAAACTCTTTCCAACAGAACCTAAATATTCTTTACATACAAACTAAAGAGGTGAGTGGTATTGTGTGTGTGTGTGTGTATGTATGTATGTGCGTGTGTGTGTGTGTGTATGTGTTTTTAAATGATTGCGGTGTACTGTGTGATTGTGTGGAGAGTGTTGAGATCTAGGATCAAGGTTATATCAATACATGAGATAGATATTAACCTCCTTGCTAGGACTCAGTTTCTGAAGAGTGATGAGTCACAGACGTGTCAAACCTCATACACGTATGAATCTACAAAGGGAAATTGATACTCCATGTTGGTCAACAGGTGACAAGACAAAGATGCATTTTTTTTGCTTAGAAAGTTATGATAACACTAACCATTCAAATAACAAAACTGTGTCTTTATCCCTCATGTTCACACACACATACATACATACATATTCATCACAACTGATATGTTTCTGTGTTGTTATAACCTGGTTCTTAGATCAATTATTCTTGTATGGTTGTGACAGTGGACAATAACCATATGACTAAGCACTAGAGCACCTGTTCCTGCATGGAGGAGTTATTTATGAACCAGCCCAAGTCCTAATGCAATGATAACTTTATGAGCCTATGAAAATATTAAATAGCTTGTGGAAATTTACTTAGAAACCCTTTCTGCAATGTAGTTTGTTACATTACAGTGACTCTAATACAGATGCATGTGAAATCACAGCTATATTTGTATTGAGATTGTAGTAGAAATTTGTAAGTTCAATTTAGAAATTAGACACTTGTCTTATATAATACATGTAGAAGTATCATTAAGGTAAGCTAGCAAGCAGCCATTTTGCATCTTGTACATACTTGTACAATGTGAACTACTTTATGTACAAAATTTTATGCTGTCAGTAACACTGGAATGATCCCAGTCTTTTACAGTGTTGTTTTTAACCCACATATGTATTTAACCCACATACATATAACTGATGAGGGTGACAAGAATATTAAATTGTTGGTTAAGAAGCTTTTATGTTCCTTTGATTTCATGACAAAATAATCTGGATAATCTGGATTGCTGAATGTTTTAATATCTGTTTATTACATAAATATGATCCACGAGTTTGAGTTATTTTCACATGTACTGTTATACATATGAGGAATAAACACAAAGGATCATATCCTGTTGTAAAAGATGGTGTTAAAGATGTGTCTATTTCAAGTACGGTATACAGGTCTTTCTTTATATGCGGGTTATTTTGTTTATTTTAAATATTCTGCATCAGTCAAGTCACTATGAAAATAAACTGTAGTCTGTTTGATTATAAAATCTGCTTCTTTACAGTTATATAGGACAGATAAGCAGCAATCATCCAGAGGTTGATACAGTAGAATTATATGGTTTCTTTTAGCTTTCCAGGTAATCTATTGATAGTTACAATAGTAAGAATATTCATTGAAAACAAAGCCAAAGCATGAAGTTTTGAAGTTAATTTTTTAAGTGATACTGTCAAGTCCTACCATTGCACAATTGACTTGAAAGCTCTGCACCTATAGAACAAAAATTCATTTCAAATTCATATGAGTAGTCGTGGCGCTCTGTAGCGAGCAGCCGCGGTTTACACCTCTCTCCTACAGAGCGCCGCTCCGGTGTCTTCATCCGGGTTTTGTGCAATATATGTGTTGTGACAGTTGTGTAAATGTCTGAGGAGTCTACGGAACAGTCAACCTACTCCGTGAAGTGAACTTTGTGTGCAGGAAACAGCTCGGACTGAGTGGCTGTATCTCTGCGTGACCGTGTGTGTCATGGCGTCCTCAGGGCTACTGTATTCCGTGGGATTTCTGCGCAGCTTGAGGCGGATGGCATTGCCAGTTGAACCTCTGCTGAAGTCACGTCTTCGCTGCCTTGGGGTCCTGAAGACTCGAGGCAGGTACAGAGGAAACAGAGCTGGTAGGAACCTTCAGAGACCCATAATTACTGTTATTGGAAATAGGCCTGTAAATCCGTCACTTGACTTCATATGCAAATCCCGATGTAGTGGTATTCAATCCCACCGTGATGCCATCAACAGCAGTGTTCGTAAACAGCACCTGCGTCCCATTACGTGTGATCATGTCAAGGCTTCGCAACCTCGAAGTATGCCAGGCATTTTGTTGACAAACACTCGCTCGCTTGTGAATAAAATGGACGAGTTCAGCTTGGTCCTCAACTCCAGTGAAGCCCATATTGCCGTTGTCACTGAAACGTGGTTTTCTGAAGATTTGCCGGCGGAAGCCACGTCTATCGAGGGATACAGCGTGTTCCGCAGGGACCGTCCCAACAAGAGAGGCGGAGGGGTGGCCGTTTATGTCCAGAACTCCATAACGGTGAAGCCTTTCAATCCTGTCCCTGAGGGTTTGGAGTGTTTATGGATACAACTGCGGCCGCATTGGCTTCCTCGATCCGTGTCGTCCATCGCCCTCTGTGCCGTTTACCACCCTCCAAACTCCACTCGTGACGACGCTCTTCTGGATTTCCTGTCGGATTCCATTGACGACGTCCGCAGACAGTACCCAGGCGTTGGTGTTGTTGTCCTTGGCGACTTTAATCGTCTGGATGTAAGTGCCATCTGTTCTGAACACTCCTTGAAGCCTGTAGTAACTGTTCCTACTCGAGAAAATGCCATCCTAGACCAGGTTCTCGCCAGCGATGCCCTTGCACAATGCTACCAACCGCCAACAGTGGACCCTCCTGTAGGCGCCAGTGATCACAACGTCGTGATCTGGTCCAGTAAGTCACGTTCTTCTATGCAGAACAAGATTGTTAAGAAGATCGTCAGGCCCTTACGACAGTCGGACTTACGGTCGTTTGGAGCGTGGATCACTGAGCACCACTGGGGAGAAGTTTATGGCGCGGTCAGTGCAACGGACAAGTGTTCAGCCTTCTATTCCACACTGTGCAGTGCGATGGAGAAGTACTTTCCACCGAAAGTTGTCCGCCTACATGAAAGAGACAAGCCATGGATGACACCGGGACTGAAAGCCCTGATCCTGCTCCGCCAGAAAGCCTTCAAGGAACAGAACCTGCAAGAGCTGAAACGCCTTCGCAACAAGATTATACATACTATCCAGCTGCTAAAGACGTCCTTCTACCAGAAAAAGATCAAAGGTCTCAAAAAAGCCGACCCAAAGAAGTGGTATCTAGCTATTAAAGACATGTGCAACATGGGCAAAGGACAGTTGAACATTGACATCCCAGGTGTCTCCCCGTCATCAGCTGTAGACGTGGCCAACGCCATCAATACTCACCTCGCTGCGGCGTCACAGAAGCACGCGCCACTTCGACTTGAGGACCTGCCAGCGTATCTTCCGGCACCTGCTCCACCCCCGTAGTCTCAGTCTGGGACATGTGGAACAGACTGAAAAGTGTTAAGATTGGCAAAGCTACTGGCCCTGATGGCATCTCGCCAAGGATTATTAGGGAATTCTCCTTTGAACTGTCCCAGCCTTTATGTGACATTATGAACACCTCCCTGTGTCAAGGTGAAGTACCGGACATGTTCAAGGATGCTGATGTTGTACCCATTCCAAAGGAGATGCCACCGCGACTAGAGAAGTTAAGACCTATCTCTCTAACACCTATCTTTGCCAAAGTGTGTGAAGGAATCGTTCGTGACTGGTGCATGCAGGATATCCTTCCTAACCTGGACCCTCGGCAGTTCGGTTCTCTCCCTGGGTGTTCAACGGTACATTACCTGACGCGTCTTGTACACAACATCCTTGAGGCATCAGACAAACCAGGCTACGTGACAACACTTGTTCTCACGGACTTTTCCCGAGCATTTGATTATGTCCACCACCAGACCGCCATTTGCAAGCTACTTGACCTTGGTGTCCGCCCGTCCATCGTGCCCTGGGTGAGCAGTTTCCTGTCAGGTCGGCGCCAACGTGTGAGATATCAGGGCACAGTCTCGGACTTTAGGCGTTTTGATCAAAAGTAAAAGTTCAACAAGAGCCACAGGCCATGCGCCAGTTCTGCTGCTTCCAAACTTAAGCTTTTGTGACAAATAAGTTGCGTACATTATGTCAGGGAACCATTCCGCAACCAATAAGGTTGGTTTGAAGAAAATCGGACATTGTTTTATGAAATGTAATTTTCTTGCGAATAATGCAGATTTTGTCCCAGAGGACCAAATTTAGCTTTTTCGACAAATAAGTTGTATATATGATGTCGGGGAACTATTCCGCACCCAATAATGTTATTTTGAATAAAATCGTACATCGTTTCGCGATATTAATTCATTTTGCGAAAAATGCATATTTTGGCTGAGAAGACCAAATTTAGCTTTTTCGACATATAAGTTGTATACATTATGTCAGGGATCCATTTCGCACCCAACAATGTTGGTTTGAATAAAATCGAACATCGTTTTGCGATATTAATTTTTTTTGCGAAAAATGCTTATTTTGGCTGAGAAGACCAAATTTAGCTTTTCGACATATAAGTTGTGTACATTATGTCAGGGAACCATTCCGCACCCAACAATGTTGGTTTGAATAAAATCGGACATCGTTTTGCGATATTAATTTTTTTTGCGAAAAATGCTTATTTTGGCTGAGAAGACCAAATTTAGCTTTTTCGACATATAAGTTGTATACGTTATGTCTGGGATCCATTCCGCACCCAACAATGTTGGTTTGAATAAAATCGGACATCGTTTTGCGATATTAATTTTTTTTGCGAAAAATGCTTATTTTGGCTGAGAAGACCAAATTTAGCTTTTTCGACATATAAGTTGTATACATTATGTCTGGGATCCATTCCGCACCCAATAATGTTGGTTTGAATAAAATCGAACATCGTTTCGCGATATTAATTTTTTTTGCGAAAAATGCATATTTTGGCTGAGAAGACCAAATTTAGCTTTTTCGACATATAAGTTGTATACATTATGTCAGGGATCCATTCCGCACCCAACAATGTTGGTTTGAATAAATCGAACATCGTTTCGCGATATTAATTTTTTTGCTAAAAATGCATATTTTGGCCTAAAAGACCAAATTTAGCTTTTTCGACATATAAGTTGTATACATTATGTCAGGGATCCAGTCCGCACCCAACAATGTTGGTTTGAATAAATCGAACATCGTTTCGCGATATTAATTTTTTTTGCGAAAATGCTTATTTTGGCTGAGAAGACCAAATTTAGCTTTTTCGACATATAAGTTGTATACATTATGTCTGGGATCCATTCCGCACCCAACAATGTTGGTTTGAATAAAATCGAACATCGTTTCGCGATATTAATTTTTTTTGCGAAAAATGCTTATTTTGGCTGAGAAGACCAAATTTAGCTTTTTCGACAAATAAGTTGTATATATGATGTCAGGGTACCATTCTGCACCCAATAATGTTGGTTTGAATAAGATTGGACATTGTTTTGCGATATATTTTTTTTGCGAAAAATGCAGATTTTGCCCCAGAAGACCAAATTTAGCTTTTTCGACAAATAAGTTGTATACATAATGTCAGGGAACCATTCCGCACCCAACAATGTTGGTTTGAATAAAATCGAACATCGTTTTGCGATATTAATTTTTTTGCGAAAAATGCTTATTTTGGCTGAGAAGACCAAATTTAGCTTTTTCGACAAATAAGTTGTATATATGATGTCAGGGTACCATTCTGCACCCAATAATGTTGGTTTGAATAAGATTGGACATTGTTTTGCGATATATTTTTTTTGCGAAAAATGCAGATTTTGCCCCAAAAGACCAAATTTAGCTTTTTCGACAAATAAGTTGTATACATAATGTCAGGGAACCATTCCGCACCCAACAATGTTGTTTGAATAAAATCGGACATCGTTTTGCGATATTAATTTTTTTTGCGAAAAATGCTTATTTTGGCTGAGAAGACCAAATTTAGTTTTTTCGACATATAAGTTGTATACATTATGTCTGGGATCCATTCCGCACCCAATAATGTTGGTTTGAATAAAATCGAACATCGTTTCGCGATATTAATTTTTTTTGCGAAAAATGCATATTTTGGCTGAGAAGACCAAATTTAGCTTTTTCGACATATAAGTTGCATACATTATGTCAGGGATCCATTCCGCACCCAACAATGTTGGTTTGAATAAAATCGAACATCGTTTCGCGATATTAATTTTTTTTGCGAAAAATGCTTACTTTGGCCTAGAAGACCAAATTTAGCTTTTTCGACATATAAGTTTTATACATCATGTCAGGGATCCATTCCGCACCCAACAATGTTGGTTTGAATAAAATCGAACATCGTTTCGCGATATTAATTTTTTTTGCTAAAAATGCTTATTTTGGCCTAAAAGACCAAATTTAGCTTTTTCGACATATAAGTTGTATACGTTATGTCAGGGATCCAGTCCGCACCCAACAATGTTGGTTTGAATAAAATCGAACATCGTTTCGCGATATTAATTTTTTTTGCGAAAAATGCTTATTTTGGCTGAGAAGACCAAATTTAGCTTTTTCGACATATAAGTTGTATACATTATGTCTGGGATCCATTCCGCACCCAACAATGTTGGTTTGAATAAAATCGAACATCGTTTCGCGATATTAATTTTTTTTGCGAAAAATGCTTATTTTGGCTGAGAAGACCAAATTTAGCTTTTTCGACAAATAAGTTGTATATATGATGTCAGGGTACCATTCTGCACCCAATAATGTTGGTTTGAATAAGATTGGACATTGTTTTGCGATATATTTTTTTTGCGAAAAATGCAGATTTTGCCCCAGAAGACCAAATTTAGCTTTTTCGACAAATAAGTTGTATACATAATGTCAGGGAACCATTCCGCACCCAATAATGTTGAAGAAAATTGGACATTGTTTTCAATATCTAATTTTGACCCAGAGGACCAAATTTAGCCACTACTTTAAATGTATTTAAGTTCGGGGATTTAATTTCGCGGTAGCGGGAAAAAGGACTTTTTGCGGTGGTTTTAAGTTCGCTGTACCACGCACCATAGTCTCTTACTTCCTTGGAAAAATGGTCGTGGTGTGGAAGTGGCCACCCCGAAAAACCATTAAACCACCTGCATTTACAGTATTAGAATCCCAGACTCAACCTCTGCTTGGAGAATACAACAAACATTGGCAGGAACACACAGGAAACAAAGATCTGTTGTGACGTTGGTAAAGCCTTGCTGGCCATGTTACTCGACATTGCAAACCAGCCGGCAAACTGCTACTTTGGTCCCAGAAGCAAACATGAGAAGAGGCCGTCCTTTCACTAAAGAACTTCATTGAATCAGAGACTGGAGTGATGGGGACCTGACCTGACGAATAATAGATCATGCTGGAAATGGAACTTTGTTAATGATACAACTCGATAGAGTATGATTATGTATGTATGTATGTATGTTGGGGTATCAAAATATTGTTAATTTTTTGCTACCGAATACAGGCAGTTCTGAGGCCAGTGACTGGATAACAGGAAATTTTATTTATTGAATTGTCAACAGCTGTTAACAATAGGGCTCAATACAAGCACTTTGCACACAGCTCTTACAAGCACTAGTAATAAAATGCATTTGGGACAGCATATCATTTTTAACCTAGCCACAGTCAATATGTACAGGTTGTGTTTTAACAATATCATGTACACTGTACTTAAGTACAAATGATTATCTAGTATAACACTGCCAGCATTTAAATCATAGTCAACAAGGAAAGAAGTCATGTCTGATGTAATCCTATATATGAACACACTTAGGTACATTGTATCATATACATGTTTCTACACTGACAGCATTCAAATCACAGTTAACATTGGTTCAGATCCAGGAAAATCCCCATTATCTGTATACACGTTGCAAATGTGGGGGGATACCGCTTTTGAATTTGGTTAGGATCCAAAAATTCTGAATTTCGTATCTGCGTATACATTGCAAATACAGGGTGATACAGATTTCTGATTCGGTTAAGAAGGTGGAAAATCCTTTCGTATCTGCGCATTCGCAGGCAAATGTGGGGATTTGCGTGTTGGTTAGGATACGGAAAATTACAGACATTTAAGTGTATTTCAAGGATATAAAACCTCTATCGCAGCTGCAAAAGATACGTATTTTGTATTTTTTCCATATCCAAACAAGTACGGAAACCGGCGAATGTCAGATTTTAGATCCATAACCAATCGCATCTGCCCTTATCTGATCGCATCCCTTAAGGATATGGCAAAATATGGGCCCGGATTTGACTGTATCCGAACCCATTTTGCCCAAAGATTTCTAACAATTTCATCTTTTTCTACAAGCATGTGGTTCTTCAGTGTGAACAACTAAAGCCAGTGGTCTGATCATTCTAGACAGGTGTGACTTGCATAAACAGCACCATCTCCTGCTTCCTACCAGGAGAAAATGTACATGTACACTTACTCAAACACCTGTCCAAAGTCATATGCATCAGTTCATTCATGTCTGTATTCTAAAAGCTCAGCTGAATACACAAGCAACACTACCAAGCATACGGTATGAACTGGAAGTTATAAATACAGTAAGACTATAATATACAGGCATGCTTACTATGCTTTGGAAATATCTACAAACACAGGAATCAAAGGATGTATATATGACATATAAATGCTTTAAAAGATCTCAACAACACTAATATCAAAATGGCATCTGTCTTCATAAACAAAACATTCCTATTATAGTATTAGTAAGCTACTAAAACCTTTCCAAAGTACTAGATGTTACAAAACATTTCCAGAACATGTAGGATTATTGACACCAATAAATGTAATAACGTCCCTTTACTTTAGTTAGATATAAAATGACCTTTGGCATGACACACATTGTATTATTGAAAGGTATTGCTTTCTTTCCTCAACGTCGAGGTCATTCAGTTTCGCAAGGGATGGACCAATCCCGATCGAACGTCATATTGAACAAATAGAACAAGATGCAACCACTATTCTAATTCGAATACCCAGTTGAACAGAAATCATCATCATTGAACAGAAATGGCCAAAGAAAAATGCTATGCTATTCTTTGTTGAAGACTAAACCCACCGTGTATAGGTACTGTGGGAGGGAGTGCCACTGCAATTAGCTTTACATTGTTGGTGGGCAGGATGAACGTGTAGAGCAGGGTATGTATAAGACACGGGACTCTGCACTGGCAGACTTTGTAGAAGTGTCGCATTAGTTGGTGCATAGTACAAGCTCCCTCTCCACGAGTGCCTGAGCTGCTTTCTTCTTGATTTCGCTTTTATCATGAGCATGCCGCAGTTATGCATGCAGCAAATGCAGTAGAAACCCAGTAACAAATACAGGTGTACCCTGGTTTTCATGTGCATTGACCGTATGTCAGAAACCGGACACTTCTGCCCACGAACAAGGTTATGATATGCATGGCCTCCCGCTTCCACTTTGATTGAAATTAAAGCCCTTACCACAACTTTATCAGCCCCCTCCTCAGATGACTGTACTCAGTGGATGTAACCTTCAACAAAGAAGTCAGCGCATTTTTTTTCAACCCGGTCTGAGAGGAGGTCAGGGTGAAAAAAAGCTAAACTGAAGTCAGTCGTTATTATCAGCTAAATAGTGGAAGCGAACAGTTCTGTCCGACAAGCGCTGTTTTTGACGGAGGTGTTCAAAATAGAACATGATCGAACAGGGGACGGGGCTTCAGGATTGGTCCATTCTAGGTCACTCTGCCGCCATCTTGTGATCTCGTGTATGTCTTCAATAGGCTGCAGGGTGGATTCCAACCTGGAAAACAATTTCATTTGTTTTTCACTCATGTCTGTCAGAGGATATCATAGATGTTGAGGCATTATTCATAAAAAGAATTATAGTTTGTACAAAGAGATTCCTTACATTTCCAAAACAGCTGACTACCCTTGGGAAAATGCAATGACACTTGAGAGAGACAAGAAACTTTGGAGACAATTCAGCTATATGTGGATTATAATAAAATGACAAAGGTTGTATCTGTGACCATTCATTCAACTGATACACAAGGAGACAAACATTATGATTTGGAAATGTTCTCATGGTCACATTTGTTCTCTATACTATAGTGCTTTCTGCATCTTGCCACATGCTACACGAGTGTCAATTTCTCTGGTATATTCAGGTTGATTTCTGATTCTGAAAGTGAACAGCTCAAAATCGAGATAATAATTTGAATCGAAACGATCGTATACCCGACTCATGGTCTTACTACATTTTTGGGGTGAATTGATTTGAATGCTGTAAATGCATGGGCTTAATGACCGCTATAACAGGCCAGTAACAACAGCAGTGGGCTATTCTTGCGATCAGCACAATCACATGTACAATATTATTGTTTTGTTGTTGTTGTTTTCTACTGGCGGTGGTGTGTACCACCCCCTCCCCCTTCACCCGCGCCTGGCCGAAGCGCGCACACTTTGTCACAAAAAAACTCACAAGGCAAACGAGTGAGGGTTGCAGTGATTATCAACCTCAAAATGATCAGTAAATGGATAACAGGTGCTTACCTCGCCATGGAATCGGTCGACTTGATCAGCTGCTGGCCGTCAAACGAGGCAACAATCCGGGGTTCAGATACCTGAAAATTTCCGCATCCCGGAGCCCCTAAATCTCGTACCGTCAACGAAGTCTCGCGAGTTCTGTGCGTGGTATCATTGTACAGGACGGAGACGGAGACTCGTCTCTCTGAGCCACTTGTAAGTGGTTACCGGTCTCTCTCAGGAGACAGGAGACGTCTCATAGCTCACTTCTAACTGCATCACGGTGACCACCGTTAACCTCTTGTAAGTGAAAACGGTACTTGTATGGGGTGCACCCGGACAATGTGGCCATGCCCTGGTGCTACACCACGGACCCTGGGAAGAGATGGGAGTTCTGTGCCATACCGGGATGCGGTAAATTCTTTGTTTACCCGTGACCCCCCCCCCCCCCCCCCCCCCCCCTGCTCACGGACTCAACATAACGACCACTGCAGGAAGACCACTACACCTTTCATACTCACAGAGAAACGTGACAAATGTGACGACACACAAGTAGGTCGAAGGTCCTCGGCAAAGTGAAGGCGAGAATACAGCTCAAAGAAAGACATTCGGTCTGGCAGAGATACATGCCTGTACATTGACTTATTGAGTTGCAGATCTAATATGATGAGACTTAAAGTAAAAGTAAAAAATGTCAGATTGAGATCAATAAGCAATAGGCTCCTCTGCCGGCTAAACTCTTTCCCATTTGCCACAGCAAGATCTGCTTGGAGATTAATCAATAAGGTACTTGCTTTACTTTACGACCGGTTCCGACAACTAACCCTGTTTGATGGCGGTTTCTACCTGCAGAATGCCGGATGGGAAAAGGGACGTCCTACCGCGGGAAAGTGTCTCACACCAAGTCAGGCAAAACGTGCCAAAATTGGGACAGCACGTCACCCCACCAGCCCGCACACAAGCCGCAGGATCGCGAGGATCACAACTACTGCCGCAACCCGGACGGTCACGCCCAGCCCTGGTGCTACACCACTGACCCGGGGACCAGATGGGAGGAATGTGACATACCCTGATGCGGTAAGCTCTTCTCTTCAGGCGCACTCTCACTGCGTCAAGTTTGCGTCACTGCGGGGTTTGTTCACTGCGTCACTGTTTTGTCATTTTCTCCGATTTTTTTTATAATTTAGATATTTCGTAATACTTAAAAGTATGACTTAGAAGATAACAAGATAGACAAAAGTAACTTAAAGAAAATTGTTCTTTATCCCACAAATTCGTTAAGTGAGAGTGCACCTTTCGTGATGTAGGTTTAGAGAAGTTCTGTAGTTGTTTCCTATCGAGACTTCCTATTGCAGTTATCTCTGCCTTCCCGTGCCTTGCAGTAGCTTGGTTTCTTACAAACTTGTCTGTGTGAGTTTAAGCTATTTGGTTTATTCGTTTCCCTCTCTCTTCCTTATGACAAGTAAGCATTATCAGTATGTTGACAAGCTCTAGGCCCGCGTCACACTGTGCAATGGAAACTCGTGATGAGGAAGCTAATTCAATTGCATCGCTTGTCGGCAAGAGCTAAGAAATTTTCCCAGTACGATGAGCCTGTAAATTCTGTCTTCTCGATCACGACTATTGCAAGCATACCTCTTCAGTCAAGGTGGACTCTCACTGCACTTGGGGCACCGTTGCGGCACTGCTGGGTTCCTTCACTGCGGCACTGTTTTGCTATTTTGGCGATTTTTGATTTAGATATTGCGTAGTACGTAAAAGTATGACTTAGAAGGCAAAAAAGTACACAGAACGGAAGAAACTTCGTTCTTTATCTCTAAATTTCGTTGAGTCATCTATGAGCCCTGCAGTGCCGCACCGGTGCCCCAAGTGCAGTGAGAGTCAACCTTCAGCTTGTGGTCTTGTTGTCTGCGTTCCTGACGTGTCTGTGATTTCGCTGTGTCGTTTCATGTAGGAGACTCAATTGGGACCGAACAGCAGGAGACAATTGGGACCGAACGGAAGGTGACGACTATGTTCACATTAATGAACATCAGGAAGACATCCGCCGAAGCGAAGGCCTACTGCAGGGCGGAGAAGAATGGACATCTGGCTGATATCAAAAGCACATTCGTCGCGGATTACGTAAAGAAAGCCATAGCGGTATACGGCAGTGAGTCCGAAGACTACTGGATCGGCCTTGAACATGCTACGGTAAGATACAGGCCTCATGGTGCACAATGCTACGGTAAGATACAGGCCTCATGGTGCACAATGCTACGGTCAGGTAGAGGCCTCGTGGTGTACAACGCTACGGTAAGGTACAGGCTTAGTGGTGCACAATGCTACGGTAAGGTACAGGCCTAGTGGTGTACAATGCTACGGTAAGGTACAGGCCTAGTGGTGCACAATGCTACGGTAAGATACAGGCCTCATGGTGCACAATGCTACGGTCAGGTAGAGGCCTCGTGGTGTACAACGCTACGGTAAGATACAGGCCTAATGGTGTACAATGCTACGGTAAGGTACAGGCCTCATGGTGTACATTGCTACGGTAAGGTACAGGCTTAGTGGTGCACAATGCTACGGTAAGGTACAGGCCTAGTGGTGCACAATGCTACGGTAAGATACAGGCCTCATGGTGTACAATGCTACGGTAAGATAAAGACCTAGTGGTGTTCAATGCTACGGTAAAGTACAGGCTTAGTGTACAGGTCTAGCGTTTTACTGTGCATGAATGACGATCTGTATTTTCAATTTTTGCCCCACTTGCATGGGCTCGTAGCGCAGGTCACATGTTAACATGCGCGCGGTTATGACTTCCTCGTAATTTATGACAACTGAATGCTACGGCAAGATACCACGTTTACTGCAGATGAATCCATCTTTGTTTCTTTGGTCTTGACTTGGTCTGGTCTTGTTGCAGGGGAGCGGTGGCTGGGCATGGGCGGACGGAACTCCTCTGCCGTCCTACGACTACACGGCCTGGAGCTCCGGAGAGCCAGGTGACATCGGACAGCAGTGCGTCTTACTGAAGGCAGCAGCCGGCTTCCAGTGGGACAACGCTGGGTGCAGCGAGAGGAAGTACTTCATCTGCCAAACAGGTCAGACCTCCCCAGTCACTAGACGGCAGTCAGACCTCCCCAGTCTACTAGACGGCGGTTAGACCTCCACAGTCCACTAGTCCCCTTGAATTCATAATTGGAATACCATACGATATGTAAAACTAAGCCTAAAATCCGAACAAAACTCGCAAAGCGTTGATTTTATATCTATCTATGAAATTCAGCGCGCCGTCAAGTAGTGTGGTTGCCGTCAGTCCTTTGGCGCATGCTGCATTACTATCGGACTGAGGTCACCTGAGTTAGCGCCGAATGGCAGCCTCTCCAGACCCTTGCGATTTAACACCGCTTATTGTTAAGTCTTCACAAGCCACTGGTTGTGAAGAGAGAGTAGTCGGCCCTCCCAAACCCAATTGATTTTGTAGAATTCTGGTGAAAAACTACATAAAAAAAGTAAAGAAAACAGTTTAAAGTAGAAAGCATTGTTTCAAGTGCTTACCTCAGCGTTTCCAATGTCCTTGGCCCCTGGCGACCGCACGTGCTAACCGAAATGTACGTTTATTTTCCAGGACCGGGAGATACGGACGCTTGCGGGGACAGTCAGGTGAGATGGGAGTTTATAGCCTGGGTATAATCCTCTGTTTAAGCCACCGTTAAGCTCAATCGTTAAGCTTGCCTGTGAAAAGCCAGCAAAGGATGGCACCGGGACTAAGACTTCTTTTGTCATTCTAGTTGTTTATTTAAACTTTATCGGTGCTTGGCGTGAGCTTTCAGCATTCTAGTGTGGCCTTCACCGGGAAAAAAAGCAGGCCCGTCGGTTGGAAATCGCGAATCAGCGCTTTCCAAACAAAACTTGCCTCTACTAGGCTCCGTGGATCCGTGGTCTAATTGTAGAAATTAGACAAATGGGGTCTATAGGAGTACGCTAGAAGAATATTTTCCTCACTCTTCTGGCCAGCTTACTCCCCTAGCGGACTATTGACTCCAGATTTCTACAATTGGACCACCGATCCGCGGAGCCTGGGAGAGGCTTCAACACAACCGCCCGCGCTCATAGAAGACCGCAAGGAAGGCGAACTCTAGCGCCTATCTACTCGTTATAGCAGGATCAGGTCTGATAAAAGATAACGATAGGCCTGATATCATACACACAATTCTTTTGTATATATTTCTTATCACAAATGATTGCTTAGGCCTCCATTCAACCATACAGCAATTGTCTGGTGACCTTACTGTGACCTAGATATCTGAGTTAAACTATGAAATCATCTTCACTTTCACACTAGCACGAGAAGTAGAAGCTGATATTGCCGACCCGGAAAACGCCTTCGAGTTCAGCGCGGTTCGGGAGGAGGAGGACCCGGATGTGGATGAGGACCCGGATGTGGATGACGACCTAGCTGATGAAATCCCGCGAGAGATGGGCGAGACTTGGGAGGAGCAGGAGGCTGATGACGTCAGCGAGGATGAGGTGGATGAAGACGCCATCTTGGAAGAGATCGATTGGCTCGTGGAGGAGTTGAGGGAGATTATTGAGGAGAAACAGATGGATATGGGGGAATGACTTTATGAGATTAGAAATAATAGAAAGTTATAACAGAATCATCCAAGAGTAAAAATTAACAGCAAAAATAGAAAAGTGAAAGTAACAAACTTCTGTTTTTCTTCATTCATTTTCTATAGTGATAGAACATGTGCTGTTCTTTCAAAGTGTTCTGAGAAATTTCTAGATGACATATTATATTACATTAAAACATACAAAGGTTAGCTTTAGCTTTTCAGTGCACTGTCATGAATGGTGGAGAAAATCTGTAGCCGGGAGAAAGAGAGAGAGAGAGGGAGGAAGAGATGGGAAAAGAGAGAGAGAGGGAGGAAGAGATGGGAAAAGAGAGAGGGGTATCTGGAGAGACAGACAGGTATTAAGAGAGAAAAAGGGAGAGAGCGAAAGGGAGAGAGAAGCATAACGATGGAGAGGGAGTAATGACAGGACATGTTAGTTAAATTTAAGTTACGTTACGACATCATTCTCGGTGATAAAAGTAAATATAGTTTGCTGCGTAACTGATACGTCAGAGCATGTTTTGTTCTTTGGAAAGGTGTTTACTAGTTAAGATTATAACGTTATATTTGGTGAAACAAACAAGCAAACGTTAGCGAAGACTGTAGCAGATAGCAGAACATGCATTGTTCCCCTAAGTATTTTGACTATAGCTAAGATACTAATATAAGGGCTGCTTGCTGTAAGTATGTCCGTCGATATTGAGGTGATTAAAATGGGTAAAAATGGACAAATTATTTGGTCTCTGTTGTCTTTATTATAAGCTGTTAGGGACCGAACTGATGTCACCTCTTTCCGCCCATGTTAGCTTTTTTTCCAACCTAAATCGTGACCGCAGTTTGTCAGGACATGAGATATTAAGCTCAGGTGTTCCTCTGCAGTACCGCACAAAGTCGAAAGAGGGCACATAGTCTATTAGTATGAAAGTATGTCCGTCCGACCAATCAAAAGGCCCCATTTCATATTGATAATGACGCAGTAACACATTTAAAACCGGATCCAATCAGAGGGAGAGCTCGCAAAACTTTGACAAGAACAAATCCCTCCCTCCTCCCAGCCAGGAGAAATGCTCATCATCAGTACAGTACAGTTGACAAGATTTCACAAAGATTTGACATTTTCTGCGAAAATTTTGGCTTCAAAATGATATCTGTAATCGCCATAGTGTTACGTGTGTGCATGTTACAGAAATTCATCAAAAGAATTTACAAGTATGGTACATGTACATGTTTAGATCTATGAAATGAATATATAGGTTATATAGGTTTTCGGTGGCATTATTCAGTGGTTATAGAAAATGACCAGGCCTAATGACACCGCGCTGTTGCTGGATATCCATCGCTCTGCAGTGGTGACGTCTATGGCTTCAGTGGCGCCTCAGGTGCGATCGCTGCCCGAGTGCTGAGGCGCGTGTCCGTCCGCACATCGGGCACACGGCGGCGGTGCTAGGGTTAGGTCTTCTCTCCTTCTCCTTCCTGTCCCGTCGTTTCTGGTCTAGTTCATTCATTCTGTTGTTTTCAAAGTTTCTCATGACACCATATTAACCGAGAATTAGGCGGTCATTTATCATTTATTGCTGACGGTTCGGACATGTTCTCACTTGCTCTAAACTTTGTGTCCAGCGCAACTGGGAAACACTATAACCGTTCGAGGAATTTAAAGTGGAAAGGAATGTTACAGTTTCACCAGAAGTAAAATGGCGTTGTAAAGGCAGTGAAATATCCAGACCTGACACCAAACATCGAAAAACAAATGTCTTTAAGCTGTCCTAAATGACCACAGACTGGAAAGGTTGTGACCGAGCGCTGAAGGGCTAGGGGCTGAGATAGTTGTCTACAGGTCGGCGGCACAAGTGACTTAGTACAACAAGAAACGGCCAGCAGAGTGTAGCATAAGCCCAGGAAGACGGAGAAAGTCCCAGAGAGCCTGTTATGGAGGCCAGGACAGCCCGACACTCCGTGTCTGGAAGGGACATATATGGTGAATTTACAGCGTAGCGTTCTTCTTCTAAAGATCAAATGCTGTATGTGTTATTCATCAGATAGTCTTTAACTCTTTAACTTTTTTAACGAAAAAAACGTGCAATTCAGCCAATTGGCTGCCAAATGTTTTTACTGAAGTTGTGTTGTGCAACAAATAAACCATTCATTCATTCAAATACTGTCAAAAACAAAAGGGGCAGAAGGCAAATTACGGATAAACATAATACCCTTTAATCATGAATATTGTCTTTTTTGCCTCAGGAAAATGAGATAAAAGAAAAAAGGAATGGCCTTTGACTCTTGAGTCTACAGGGGATAATTATTCATGAACAAAAGATACTGCCGTTAGCGTCTTTTAGTCTGCCATTAGTCAAGAAAAAAAGTTTTACCGTCTTCGTCTCAGGACAAATACCATAAAGAACTAAACAATAGCCAAAGTATCATATCTTGAGGGGCCAATTAAGTAGGAACAAAAGACGCTGCCATCGTTCCCATCGCAGTCTTCCATCTTCGTGACAAGAGTAGCCAGAAACAATAGCGAAAGTATCATATCTTGAGGGGCCAATTAAGTAGGAACAAAAGACGCTGCCATCGTTCCCATCGCAGTCTTCCATCTTCGTGACAAGAGTAGCCAGAAACAAAGGAGCCGGAACGAATCTGGGCAAACAGGTGTAGAGGATGATACTACAGTTTTTATCCTACGGTAGATGCAAAATCCATTTATTCATTCTTTCACTCACTCATTCATTCAAACTTAATTGAGAAAGGAAGAGTCAAAACCACTGCAGCTCTAACGCAATTTTCCAGCTGTGCCCGGATGATGGATTGTACCCACATCTTGCCCCATTATCATCACAAATGAACATTACTCGGCCTTCAGGCCATTTCTGGCAGATATGAGTAACTGCAGAAAACTGGTCGGCTCAGTCTGGTGCGACTTCTCGTTGGGTGCACATCGACAGGTTAGTACGGAGCCTGCGTTACGCTGGCATTCGCTCCCCCAAACTGTCGTAAACGTTTATCGACTTTTGAAACAGGTATTTACGCGTTTCTCTTTGACGGGTCTTTAGGATTAAGGATATATCTCGGGTTCAAACTTGGGCTCGAAATTAAGAAAGTGGCCACCTCGATCAGTTATCACGGTCCAGTCGTACATCTGTGTTTTGCTCGTTGTCGGCCACCAACAGGTGAGTACAACGCCTGCGTTACGTATTACTAACCTCTCCCTGACGCTGAATTGCCGTAAACTTTTGAAACAGATGTTAACGCGTTGCCCTTTGACGTGACTTAGCACGCTCTGTCCAAACCGAGGTGTCCCATGGCATTTGTATTGTGCCATTGTTGTTCAGGGGTTAGGGTTGAGGTGGCTGACTCGGGTTCATACATGAGGCGGCCAATTTCTTTATATCGACATTTTTGTGGACATTTTTTTCGATATATCTTTATTTTGTCTTTACTTCGATCATTTATCAGGGTACTGTTGTACATCTTCAATCTTTGTATACGTTTTGCTCGTCTTCGGCCAGCAAAAAATGCCTGAAATACTGAGATATGTAATCAGTCAGTCAGCGTCGACCGTTTCATTTTGACGAGACGGGCCCGCGCCTCGCGGCCTGGGGTAACTCTGGGGAGCTCGCTGGTCGGGAAGGGTACAAGGGGCGTGGTTAAGTCAGGGAAGTGAGTACAGGATCCTGTATAAAGCAGTAGTTAATTGTTTATAGAGTGTTGGATCTGGTAAATGTAAGGTTACCTTAGGATATCATAATTGTGTGCGCGAACAGAGCTCTGTGTGTGCCAGTGTCGTCGCGACTTGTTTGTAGAATCCTTTCAGTAGCAAAATGTAATAAAAAAAGTACTCTGGGGCATTTGTTAGTGGGTAGGGGGCTCAATACAAAGTAATGCCGTAAGGATGGCTGTAGCAGTGCATATGTGGATTCGTAGTGGCGGATCCAGAAATTTGGTAACTGAGGGCCGGGCGTATCAGCCCTCGGGTCTGATACTGGCGCGTCCGAAGCTGTGCGGGATAGATGCCCCCCACTTCCCACTTAATCCTGTACTGATTCCTTGACGAACTTGGATCCTCCTGAAATAGTAATTGTCAGAATAGAAAGTTTAAATAGTATTTGTTAGAATAAAAAGTGAACGACAGTGGTCAGTTAATCAAAAGGTCTTGTCTCACACCTTTTCACCAGCGGGCCTACAAAAGGGGGCGTTGTCACAGGTGACTAAAAACCCGTCCTATATTGCGAACACAGCCTGTTAAACTCCAGATAACTTCTCCGGTACGGCCAAGATGTTTCGCTGTTGCCCAGGCTACGGTGACGTAATCAGGAATGATGAATTAAGAATACGACCGTCGTTCATACCCATTTCCACCATGACTGCGATCTCACAGCGCTCTCTCTCCCACCGAGAATTTGACAGATCGCTCAACGAATTCTATGGAAAAGCAACTTTTTCTGACTTTTCAGTCAGACTTTAACAATTTGTATGATGTACCTAGTATACAATTGAGGTCTTCACACGTCTATTTTATGTCACGAGGGCCTTACAAAACACACTCCTGTATGTGCGCTTCTGGTGGGTGTAATTTTCTGTGTGTCAGCCATGATCAATCATCAAGAAGCGAGCGTGTTTGAAAAACAATTATGTCCTGTCCAATAGGCGCCCTCTACTTATGTCGATATGCCTGGCGGAAACCCTCCATAAGTAGAATTTCGTCCCTGCATACTAGTATATGAACGTTCGTGTAGAAGTATAATTCGTATCTGCTAATTCTTATTTTACTTTACATAAGTATAATTCGACTGAAATGACAGAAAAAGGGGCCCAAGTGCAGTGAGATACAACCCGGTTACGAGCTAGGTAGTCGGTTAATTGCAAAGAAACAGTATTCAAGTTTTCACCGGTACGTTCTGACTCTAGACTCTAGACCCACACGCAAAGTTGAGTTCTACTTGGCGGTAGTCAGTACCTGTAGACTGGATGACTTCAGTTCACAACACGTTTGATTGACAGCCCACTAGACACGCCGGAGGGCGCGCATACCGACTGTACAATACATATGCAGAACCCAGTGCGTTACGCCAGGGGGCATGAATGCACAATACTGACACTCGTTGACAGATAAGGGGGCGTTGTCACGTATATAATCAAAACTTAAGAAAGTGGAAGGACAGTTAAAAGTGGGTAATTTTATCTTGGCGTTGTTCTTTATTTCTGTTACTGACATTTAGCCACCGGATAAAAAAATCTTTTTGTATCATGGCATAGGTGACCATGTCGTTTCTGGGATTTTTTTTTTTTCTTCTCGCTCGCAAAGACCCCGGAAAAGTCTTAAATATATCGACTGATGTAGTTCAAAAGTTGAGAGGTTCGGCGGCGAGGTAACGAGGTAAGTAGGGGAAGTTAAATGTAAAACATAAAAATACAAATCACCGAAAAAATACATAATTCCCCGCTGCAGGACTTCTTCCCGTGGCTGACTGTACCTCGGGGCGATCCGGACATGTCCAACATGGCGATGGTCCTGCTGCTCCTCCTGGCGGCTGCCACCTGCACTTCAGCTGCAGACATGCCTGCCGGTGTCGACATAAGTGACGTTGAAGAAAGGGTTGGCTTTTTGTTTTTGTTCTATCTATTTCTTTTCAAGAAAGATACATCTGAGAACTCATCTTATCCTATCATGCTCTCCTAAAATTATTTTTAACCATTTCTTCCGATTGGAAACATCTGTTTGATTTTTAATGTTTTGCAGGTCTAAGCTTTAGATGAGACTTTGGAAGAGATATTGTCGGAAATGGTACGTATTTCACAGGTGAAACACTTGCAATACATTACAAGGCGTTATATACATTTTTGCTTAGTTTAAGCATTATCCACAAGGCTTATGGCGGAACTTTGAGATGTAATACAAAAAAAGGTACGAACCTCCCCTAAAAAACGTTCTCCTATTTCATTTGCAGTCGGAGGATCCTGGCCAAAATAATGACTACTTCCGACGTGGCCTCGACCCCAAGGCTCAAGGAGGTAAGATGAGGCACACTGGTTACTAGCTCCGAACAGCCCGGTCCAGTTCCTAACCGCACGGTCCAGGCTCGAACCGCACGGTCCAGAGTCGAACCGCACAGTCCAGAGTCGAACCGCACGGTCAAGGCTCGAACCGCACGGTCCGGGATCGAACCGCACGGTTCAGAGTCAAACCGCACGGTCCGGACTCGAACCGCACGGTCTAGACTCGAACCGCACGGTCTAGACTCGAACCGCACGGTCCAGAGTCGGACCGCACGGTTCAGAGTCGACCGCACGGTCCAGGCTCGAACTGCACGATAGGCTCGAACTGCACGGTCTAGGCTCGAACCTATGGTTTAATATTCCAGTCAAAAGCCTAATACAATGTATTTGGGCCTAATACAATGTATTCCAGGGCCTAATACAATGTATTCCTCAAATACAATGTATTACATCCACTGTATTACTCAAATACAATGTATTACGATTTCAAATACAATGTATTTCACAAATACAATGTATTACAGCCCAAATACATTGTAGTGAGCCCAATACACTGTAATACACTGTATTGAGTCCAATACACTGTATTGAGTCCAATACACTGTATTGAGTCAAATACATTGTACTGAGTCAATTACATTGTAGCGAGTCAAATACATCGTAGTTAGTCAAATACACTGTACTGAGTCCTACACAGAGTACTGAGTCCAATACACTGTACAGAGTCGTATACAATGTATTTCAAAGTAAACTACATTACATGCAGTACCACTTCCCTCCGCCAGGGATGTAGCACTCCACTTACAAGGGTATCATAGGGGATCTGGGTATCAGTAGACGAACTTGTACTGGCGAAATTCAAAGAATGCCACGTGCGACGCCTGCATGCAGATACGACTTTTTTCTAATTTCATTTTGTATTGCTGAACATTCATAATATACAGGAATAACAAATACTTATTTTTCCCCCATTGACATGGATTTTTGTGTTAGAAAATTTACAAGATGTCTGCTAAGGTACATTGCTGTGGACTTGAATTCGTGTTAAGAGATGATGATTTTAAGATAAATCTATCAAAAAACGGAGCAGAATAGTACCATGGCGCATGTGGCATGTCTCAAAAGAATATAAGCGTGAAATTTGTACCATGATGTGGAACAGGAAAAATAAGATCCCATCATACTCCAGAATTGCTGTAAGTTGCATGTTCTGCACGTCAAGGAATTATCCAATGATGTCATTATTATGAAAAGGAAAGTCACTTCGGATCCTCATTTTATATGACCTATCATGTGTCTGTGCGTAAATATGCTACGTAAATTACGTCATGGGACGTCATGGGTCAGAAACGGAGGAAGACCCCCTAAATTTCTGAAAATTAGGACGGCATTTCGCCAAATGATGTCACCTGAGATAATAAGTGATTGATGAAAAACTGACTTTAAAACTTAAGAAAATCAATTCGTGAAGTGGCCGAGGACACGTCACTCATCTTCCTGGATTTCTCGGCAGACAATTGTTACAAACCACAGTGTACATAAAGTACATATAATCGGCACGTATTCAGAAATCATTAGTGACCAAAGTAGTATATTACTGAACAAATCCCAGTGGCATACAACATATCCCGCAAACGCAAAATGTACAGGGTTCCCCGGTTGTTAAGTGAGCCTGTTTATGACCAGAGGTTTGACGCTAAACTTTAGAACAATCGCTGTGAACAGAAGTTATGACATACAGAACATTCGCTGTGAAAGTCAGTAAATAAGTAGATGTGACCTTTCCGTTGAACAACAAAGGTCTCCCTATGATAACAACGTGCTCGCTATGAATGTAACTTGACAGAAAAACATCGCCGTAGAAAATTGTCTTATCTTTCTCGCACCTTCATGCACAGAAATCCGTGTTTCTTGTACCCCTGTCGTATTATATACGATCTTCGGACGTACTTCGCTATCGCAGGAAGGGCCTTGCGTATTTGACGCCAAAAAACTATCCCTGTTGACGTCACGTTTAAGCGAGGCTCGTGCCATCGACGGCGAATAGATCTATGATGATGTTCCATGACCTCATACACGCGGACAAGGTAACACAAAACGTCCCTCAAAAAAGGCAAGAGATCAACAAATGTTGCTTATTTTGTTGTCGAAATCTTTTTAACCAGTGAATGGAATGCGCGGGCATAATAGAAATGACACAAGAAAGGAAAGTATATGACAATGCCAATCTACATACTACCACAGGGGGAACAATGTTAGAATTACCCTCACATTCCCAGAAATTCAATATTTGTAAACAAACGGAAGTCGGGCGAACGTCGCGCGAACGTCTCCCGACGTTTCGTGTAATGTGACAGGGGTATTAACGAGAATAGGGGGAACTTTTATGTGTAAGTTGGGGAATGTCTAAGTCGTTCATCAGTTTCACCCGACAGCTTTCTCCATATCCCCTATCTTGCAATTAGCCTACGGGCATGAACTTGCAGATAAACTTATTCATCGTATTAATCTTTCGGAACGTAACATAATCGTATCCGGTTCCCTCCATAAATACTCTTGAATGCGCCATTTTCCTGAGATTTCATGACCAGGGTACATTATGCACGTAGTCTTATTTCCTTATTTTTCTAATATCGCAGAGTTCTCACGTTTTTACCCGACTTCAAGTGGAAGCCCGTGAAACAGCGACCATGCCAAGTACCTACCGCTCAGTGTAAACCCTAAGCTTACTACTCTCTTAATGCCAGGGAGACTGCAGAATGCTCCATTCTTGTTAGGCTGCGCCCTGTATACATGTACCTTTTTACATGTACCTTTTGACAGATGACTGGATCGAGTCAATTGTGTTCAAGGAATGAAAAGAAGAACGGTGTGATCTTCTGCGATTTGTCCAGAGAAATTCACACACAAAATCATATCACAACATTGTGTTTAGTAAACTCAAAGATTCCATAATGTACCTTGTAGATTGGTCAAATTATATCTGACTGGGAGATTGCAGCGTACCTGCCTAATTCAGTCTAACAAAAAAAAATAGCGCATGTGACTTGTGGAAAACTCAAGTATCCCATTTCTTTTAATGATTATGCCTAACTGTATACAGTCATTCGCAAAATTACTCAGGATTTTGGGAAAATCATATCCAATCGCTTGCGTCATTGCCATTTAGCATGTATGTAGTCATTTGAGCTGTCTATATATGCCGACGTCGCTACTATATATCGTACACTTTTCACACCGTAGCACAGATAAAGTCCAAAATGACCCTATATATCGGACTAGTGTAGTGTGTTTTGTTCACGCGCAAGAGGAATCGAATAATAGGTCGCCCGAAAAGCTAGAAAAGGACGAAACCTCTTAAGATCTAATCTCAAAGCAGATCCTACAATGGCATAAGATAATACCAAACTGGCCAAAGAGTGTAGTCAGCCAAGAGGTGTACATTTGCCACACCGGTAGCGAAACACACTCCTAAGCCGGCTTCACTCCTCTGCCGGCTTTTGATACTATCTAATGCTACCGTAGGATCTGCTTGGAGATTACTGAAGACCTTGAATATAAAGATAGAATAGTTTCGTGCAAATAAAACATGAGTGGGAACGGACAAATATTGTAAAACAATTTTCGAAGAGGGCTCTGCGGGACTGATGATAGTATTTTTGTCTTAATTGTCATCCGAGACAAGGCACATTTTAAGCCCGAAATAGCTTCACTCGTAGGGCCGATTAAAGGGGCTAACATCCTATACGTCTGCTTGATTTGAACCTTTGTAAGGGTCTTAGTACGTTTTTTTTCAGATAATTTTGTTAACATTTTTCCAGGAAAGATTTGATTTTAAAGGCACTCAGGCGGCTTTTCAAAAGACAGTAGAAAATGTTTGAACGTCGCAGGATTCTCCCGTTGGCTGATTTTTCCCATGATGTACAGCACCTGTGAAATACTGTGATTATCGTGCGATATATATACTGGATAAGCTATCACAGTACGATTTACGCGACCGGGGCTTAAGGGCATCAACATACAAAAACTTACCATTTAAAAATCTTTATAGTGTCAAAGTTTCCTAATGTGATGACAAATCAGAAAAAGTGCACATATATTTCTAGCTCACGTTACCTTGTCTTTTAAGTGCAGCTGATGTCAAAAGCTTTCTTGGATATCCAAACTACCTGCGAATCAAGATTTTAAACCCCTAATAGTTGTAGTCTAGTGAGGCTTGATAGAACAGCAACGCCCTTCACTTAAACGCCGTTTCTAACAGAGTCAAGCGTACTGAAGGTGTTCAGAGCCTGGTTTACTAGTGTATGAAAAGTGTTCAGTGCCAAGGACAGGTATGCTCACCTGGTGGAACGATAGGCATACTTAACTGTATCTGGACAGAATGTGCACCAGGGTCAGATGCCTTAACCTTTTTGAATGGTGTTCCGCATCAAGCAGATGTACGTTTAGCTGTGGGTGGATGGTGTTCAGCACCACATATTTACCTGTGTGGGAGGTGTTCAGCACCAGGGACAGGTTTGTTTACCTGTGTGGATGGTTTTCAGCACCACATATTTACAGGAATGTTAAACTGTGCGCGGTGGACAGCACCAGGGGCAGGTGTGTTCACCTGTGTGTGTAGGGTGTTCAGCACCAGGGGCAGGTGTGTTCACCTGTGTGTGTATGGTGTTCAGCACCAGGGGCAGGTGTGTTCACCTGTCTGTGTGGATGGTGTTCAGCTCCAGGAACACATGTTTACCTGTGTGTGTGGTGTTCAGCACCAGGTGTGTTAACCTCTGTGTGTGTATGGTGTTCACTACCAGGGACAGGTATGTTTACCTGTGTGTGAATGGTGTTCAACACCAGGGACAGGTTTTGTTTACCTGTGTGTGCATGGTGTTCACCACCAGGGACAGGTGTGTTTACCTGTGTGACCAGGGACAGGTGTGTTTACCTGAGTGGATGGTGTTCAGCACCGGGAAATGTGTCGTTACACCCTTTCTTATGTCAGCCTGAAGACAGATGTGTTAACATTCTATGCACGGATGGTGTTCAGCACCATTCAGTGCATTTACCTGTGTGGATAATGCGCCAGGGACAGGTGTTCAATTGTACGGTACAGTACATGAGACAGTGTCTGTCTGGATGATGTTCAGTACCAGGCAGGGACATTTACTTGTGTGTGGTGTTGACCACCAGGGATAGGTGCATTTACCTGTTGGGATGGAATTTGGCACCAGGGATAGGTGTGTTTACCTGTTTTGATGGAATTTGGGACCAGGGATAGGTGTGTTTACCTGTCTAGATGTTCTTATGTACCAAGGACAGGTATGTTTATTGGTGTGTTGATTACCAAGGAGAGGTACATTTACCTGTGTATACCTGTGTATGAGAGGTGTTCAGTACCAATGTGTGTTCCAGATACATGTAACCTTGATCATAATGAGTATTGTGGGAATCAAATATCAGTGCAACCAACAAGTACAGTCCGGTATCGCTGACAAAAATGGGGTGCTTTATTATGATACAGTTATCTTGCCATCTTCCCTATTTAATGAGGATCATGCTTTACGTCAGCTACCTCAAAATTATGCATTGTATTTGAGGGCCAAACTCGTCAGTCTGTTGACACCGTTTATGTGCACTCCGCATACCCAATACAACACTGTGAGCTGTAAACACTGTATATCTTGTCATGCATGCTACAAAATGTAAAACGATATTTACATGTCAAAGCTAACCACAGTGGCTATGCGGGTAAAGAAAACAAACAATATACACTGCTTTGTACTTATATTCCTGAAACTTTAGTGAAAGATCTCTGCTTGATAGTGCAATGTTAACACCACCCCTCGCGTCGTTTTGCCGGCCAGCTGAAGCCGTTGCCCGGGAGTTGGCACGAGGAGCCAGACGCGAGAGGATTTAGGGGATGGGTGGAACCAGTATGCTTACCACCCTACATTTAAGAGTGTAGCAGGTGGAACCTGTGTGCCTAGCCACTCAAGAGTGCAGCTGCTAAGCTAACACTACCCAGAGCCCCCTACCCCCACCTCCGTTACCTGAACAGAAAGAAAAATAAAACAGTCAGTTTTCAGTATGAGAAGATTCAAATCATCTCTGAACAGACATGAAACTCTGAGTCAGTTAGTCGGTACTACCAGCTTTACAAATGTATCTGCTCCACACACCCTTATCTTTTCCATAAAGCTGCATATATTGCGATAAAACATTTCAGTACAAGAACCTCAACACCTTTACAGCAACAAAGGCTACAGGAACAGACAAGTATGTTATTACAAGATTATCATTTTAAGCTGTAAACATGCTTCTATTGGGGGAAAAACATTACAGCCCTAGTTCTTCAACTATTGGGGAAAAGGTGTTATTGTAGGATACTTCACAGTCCTAAATTTACTGGGGAAAAAGAATTCTGTTATTCTTCACTGTAAAGAACCTGCATGTATTGGTAAAACAAATAGTATGTTATTATAAGAAGCTTCACTGTCTTAAACCTGCATCTATTGGATGAAAAAACAAGCCTGTTATTATAAGAAGCTTCACTGTCCTAACCCTCCATCTATTGGTGGAAAAAACAAGCCTGTTATTTATAAGAAGCTTTACTTTCTTAAATCTGCATCTATTGGTGGAAAAACAAGCCTGATATTATAAGAAGCTTCACTGTCTTAAACCTGCATCTATTGGTGGAAAAAAAGCCTGTTATTATAAGAAGCTTTACTTTCTTAAACCTGCATCTATTGGTGGAAAAAAAACAAGCCTGTTATTATAAGAAGCTTTACTTTCTTAAACCTGCATCTATTGGTGGAAAAAAAAACAAGCCTGTTATTATAAGAAGCTTTACTTTCTTAAACCTACATCTATTGGTGGAAAACAAGCCTGTTATTATAAGAAGCTTCACTGTCTTAAACCTGCATCTATTGGTAGAAAAAAACAAGCCTGTTATCATAAGAAGCTTCACTGTCCTAACCCTCCATCTATTGGGAGAAAACAAGCCTGTTATCATAAGAAGCTTCACTGTCATAACCCTACATCTATTGGTAAAAAAACAAGTCTGTTATTATAAGAAGCTTCACTGTCTTAAACACCATCTACTGGGAAAAAATGTTTTTATAAGCTTCACATCCCCAAACCTGCTTAATGTGTATATGGAAAAAAATCATTACAAGTTTCCCTAAGCAAGCCTTAAAAATCTATCACATACAAATGATACCATTACCTATAGCTAACTGGGAGTCTAGAGACAGACTGGCAATGCAGTAAAAACATGTCATACACCCTGACTGAAAATCAATGGCACATCATTACCTATAGCTAAATGGCACAGTCTAGAGACAGACTGGCAATGCAGTAAAAACATGTCATACACCCTGACTGAAAATCAATGGCACATCATTACCTATAGCTGAATGGCACAGTCTAGAGACAGACTGGCAATGCAATATAAACATGTCATACACCCTGACTGAAAATCAATGGCACATGCATTACCTATAGCTAAATGGCACAGTCTAGAGACAGACTGGCAATGCAGTAAAACATGTCATACACCCTGACTGAAAATCAATGGCACATCATTACCTATAGCTAAATGGCACAGTCTAGAGACAGACTGGCAATGCAGTAAAAACATGTCATACACCCTGACTGAAAATCAATGGCACATGCATTACCTATAGCTAAATGGCACAGTCTAGAGACAGACTGGCAATGCAGTAAAAACATGTCATACACCCTGACTGAAAATCAATGGCACATGCATTACCTATAGCTAAATGGCACAGTCTAGAGACAGACTGGCAATGCAGTAAAACATGTCATACACCCTGACTGAAAATCAATGGCACATCATTACCTATAGCTAAATGGCACAGTCTAGAGACAGACTGGCAATGCAGTAAAAACATGTCATACACCCTGACTGAAAATCAATGGCACATCATTACCTATAGCTAAATGGCACAGTCTAGAGACAGACTGGCAATGCAGTAAAAACATGTCAAACACCCTGACTGAAAATCAATGGCACATGCATTACCTATAGCTAAATGGCACAGTCTAGAGACAGACTGGCAATGCAGTAAAAACATGTCATACACCCTGACTGAAAATCAATGGCACATGCATTACCTATAGCTAACTGGCACAGTCTAGAGACAGACTGGCAATGCAATATAAACATGTCATACACCCTGACTGAAAAATCAATGACACATGCATTACCTATAGCTAAATGGCACAGTCTAGAGACAGACTGGCAATGCAATAAAAACATGTCATACACCCTGACTGAAAATCAATGGCACATGCATTACCTATAGCTAAATGGCACAGTCTAGAGACAGACTGGCAATGCAGTAAAAACATGTCATACACCCTGACTGAAAATCAATGGCACATCATTACCTATAGCTAAATGGCACAGTCTAGAGACAGACTGGCAATGCAGTAAAAACATGTCAAACACCCTGACTGAAAATCAATGGCACATGCATTACCTATAGCTAAATGGCACAGTCTAGAGACAGACTGGCAATGCAGTAAAAACATGTCATACACCCTGACTGAAAATCAATGGCACATGCATTACCTATAGCTAAATGGCACAGTCTAGAGACAGACTGGCAATGCAGTAAAAACATGTCATACACCCTGACTGAAAATCAATGGCACATGCATTACCTATAGCTAAATGGCACAGTCTAGAGACAGACTGGCAATGCAGTAAAAACATGTCATACACCCTGACTGAAAATCAATGACACATGCATTACCTATAGCTAAATGGCACAGTCTAGAGACAGACTGGCAATGCAATATAAACATGTCATACACCCTGACTGAAAATCAATGGCACATGCATTACCTATAGCTAACTGGCAGTCTAGAGACAGACTGGCAATGCAGTAAAAACATGTCATACACCCTGACTGAAAAATCAATGGCACATCATTACCTATAGCTAAATGGCACAGTCTAGAGACAGACTGGCAATGCAATATAAACATGTCATACACCCTGACTGAAAATCAATGGCACATGCATTACCTATAGCTAAATGGCACAGTCTAGAGACAGACTGGCAATGCAGTAAAAACATGTCATACACCCTGACTGAAAATCAATGGCACATGCATTACCTATAGCTGAATGGCACAGTCTAGAGACAGACTGGCAATGCAGTAAAAACATGTCATACACCCTGACTGAAAATCAATGGCACATGCATTACCTATAGCTAAATGGCACAGTCTAGAGACAGACTGGCAATGCAATATAAACATGTCATACACCCTGACTGAAAATCAATGGCACATGCATTACCTATAGCTAAATGGCACAGTCTAGAGACAGACTGGCAATGCAGTAAAAACATGTCATACACCCTGACTGAAAATCAATGACACATGCATTACCTATAGCTAAATGGCACAGTCTAGAGACAGACTGGCAATGCAATATAAACATGTCATACACCCTGACTGAAAATCAATGGCACATGCATTACCTATAGCTAACTGGCAGTCTAGAGACAGACTGGCAATGCAGTAAAAACATGTCATACACCCTGACTGAAAAATCAATGGCACATCATTACCTATAGCTAAATGGCACAGTCTAGAGACAGACTGGGCATGCAATATAAACATGTCATACACCCTGACTGAAAATCAATGGCACATGCATTACCTATAGCTAAATGGCACAGTCTAGAGACAGACTGGCAATGCAGTAAAAACATGTCATACACCCTGACTGAAAAATCAATGGCACATCATTACCTATAGCTAAATGGCACAGTCTAGAGACAGACTGGCAATGCAATATAAACATGTCATACACCCTGACTGAAAATCAATGGCACATGCATTACCTATAGCTAAATGGCACAGTCTAGAGACAGACTGGCAATGCAATATAAACATGTCATACACCCTGACTGAAAATCAATGGCACATGCATTACCTATAGCTAAATGGCAGTCTAGAGACAGACTGGCAATGCAGTAAAAACATGAAATACACCCTGACTGAAAAATCAATGGCACATGCATTACCTATAGCTAAATGGCACAGTCTAGAGACAGACTATCCTCCCACGGAAAATTTAGCTGTAATTTGGTTGTATTACAGGGCAAGTAACAAACGTTACCGTTAACGTTTGTTACAACAGTAAACTTTATGCTTTTTTTGAAATGATTAACATTATTTGTTACAATAATTTGATATAAGTGGACATGCCTGGGGACATTTAAAAAGTTGGCAGCATGTTTACACCAGGTCTGATAGAAAGCTTAGAAAGCATTGAACATTGGTAACGTTTTTTAGTCATTTCTATACGACATTTTATTAAGCAATATCAGATACAAATGGCAATGAGTGAATGACCCATTCTTGTTCTTTAGAAAGCCAGAAAAACTGTAAAGCGTCACAAAAACCTCAATTTCTAGTCTTATAGTGGATAATATAACGGTGAAACATGGCATAAACCACCTCACACAGCCAAGATCAGTGACGGGAGTGATCTGACATGATCAGTCAGAGGGCTTGGGTAGCTGGTTTCAACTGCCGAACAATCATTCTGGGAACTGAATTGTTACATTTATGGCTACTATTTGAATTATTCGTTTCTTCTCAGACTGAACTTTTTAGCTGGGTTTGGAAAATGTGGATGATTTGTTGACTACAGAATGGTGATGGATGATGAATCATTGATTTCCAGAATTTTGTTTCCTTTCCAAAATCATCAGAAACCAGATATTGGGGGTGTGATCACATCCATGTAGTCACCCTGGGGCTTGTGGTGTAATCTTCACTCCCAAGTTTCATTCCATTTGCTCCTCCACCTTGGGGCCTCATTGGCCGCTGGCTGTGGATAAAGAAATTGATATTTCAGTAATAAAGTAATTAATACCATTCCTTCACATTAGAAGATCAATTAACATTAGAAGATCAATCCTGAAGTGGTAAGCCTTGCTTTTACTATTGCAGCATTTAGGGCCAATTTACAAAAGGCACTGTGCACCACAGTGGCCTAGGACAGTTTTCATGTTACTAAAAATTTTACACCGACCATTGGGACTCTGGCTGAGCGCCACAGCACAGAGAACAAGTGCTGTTTTCCACCAAACAAATGATGACTTTCTCCTCTTCTTAGTCAGTGAGTCACACATACTCATGATACTGGTGATACCACCCATATTTAATACATAGAAAAGTCATGCAAAACAATCACTTAAAATTAAATACACATTTACCTACATTTCAAACCTCAAGTACCACCACTTTTGGTTAAAAAAGCTGAAGTTCAACTCCAACATTTTAACTACCTAAAATCCTTGAAAACCTTCTTTTCCATGAAAATTTTTGCCCGATCTGGAGACTTTTTGAGTTAGAAGGGACAGGTAGGGTCTAACTCTAAGCTTTCTAAGCTTGGGTCAAAATTTGTTCAGTTCAGCACTTTAGCTGGTGTCAGGACAGGTTTTAGTCATAGGGTGCTACGGGTCATATCAAGAGGGAACAGGGGTCAAAGGCAAGGTTTCTTTCATAGAACATGCTTTTCTAGACCAAAGTAACTTTCTGGTGGAGAAGAATTTTTAAGACTGAATTTGAAAAATGGGTCAGTGCTTTTTTAAGCCTTCATTCAGTATATCATAAGTTATAACATGCTTTCCAATGGGCAGCCCTAACTGACCTGCACCTTGAACAGCTGCTTGGCATGTCATTATATCTCACAATCAGCTGTAAGTTGCTAGATAAACATCTGCTTGCAGAAATTTCAGGCACCACAGATCTACAAAAGTCAACGACTGTTCCACATTCCTAAAAAAGTAGGGGTGTTTACGGAAATATTACAGACAGCAGAAAAGTTTGCTGTTTTGGCGAGGCAGTCTTACCACGAACTCAAACCCACCGCGAACATTTTTCATTACAGTATTAATGACGGTTTTGTGACCAGAATGTATGGCACTATCGCGAACTCAAAACCACCAAGAACACTCCACTTTCCGGCTAACATGAAATTAAATCCCAGCGAACTTAAATGCATTTACAGTAAATTTCGGTGAAAACAAAATAACATGCAATACCACGCAGGTCCAGAATAATCATGGGCCAAAGTACATAATGATTCGCCAAACTCCTGCTTAACTTCAATTCCATTCCAAAAATTAAAACAAAACTGCAGTTACAAACAAAATACCAGAGGGCCGTAGACTTTCACCACATATTCCCAGTCCCAAGACCTACCTACCAATGCTATACTTATGAACCTGGCACTTTACCCCTAACTTTGAACCCTCGCTGCAGTACTGGAATTTGCTGCCAGGATGTCTGCATGTTATCAAACCTGACCTTAATTTTTCCGACTCCTACCCATCAATTATCATGCGGGATCAGCCAAAGCTTCTTGAGTTATGTGTCTGCAAACAAACACACAAACATACACGGCCTACAGAAAGTTTTTAATGACCTTTCATTCCATCAGGAAGGTCCATTTACAGCATCTCAAGTTATGTTCTGGACCTACATATACACACAAAACACACACATAACCCACATATGGCACAACCAAAAACATTATCTTCTTGGTGAAGATAAAAATATCATGTTATGCTGTTTACAGACAGACACACACAGACATACAACCTTCTTGGCAAATGTAAAGAGACCTGCAACATTCACATAACCAACATTTCGTTAACTTATAGAGGTACAGCAGCCAGTCTTCCTTGAATTATTGGACATCGATGTTACATGTTTCAATACTTTCGTGTACTCCAACTAAAGCTTCCACATCCAAACAACAACAAATTATTAGTGATTCTCCCCCCGACTCCCACCACTAGCATGCGATAATCGCAAGCAGATGTCACAGATGGCGGGAAGTTGTTTGCGTGGCCACAGAGGGGAGTCTAACGGAGTCTTCTCTCTTCTGCTACAATAATCTATGCAAATCTCATTTTAAAAGAAACATTATGACGTACAAGGTGATTCCTTAAACCGTCCACAATTTCTGGTATCAAGTTCAACTACTTGAAGGCCTTGAAGTGGTAACATGTTGACGTTGTCGTTACACATTGTAGACCATTTTCTGCTTACCACTATCATTTTTTTCCCACTCTCAGAACGCATACAACTTTACAAGCAATCAAATGATCTCAAATATGACGACAAAACATACGTAAGCGATGCAATGTTGTTCAGTATTCACATCTAGACACGGGGACTCACTTGAAGGGCCCACAACACAACGATAACGTTACACACCGCGTGGGTACGGGATATTTATTTTCTTCTTCTTTCACGTCATGGAAATATTGACACGATAAGTTGAGTTTCTAGGTAAAAATAATTTTGGATAACTTGCCGGGATCAATACCTTCCATGGCCTGATTCTAAAGTATCGTATATGGAAAGTGTTTCTTCTGTTTGTTCAGCATAGTGACGCCATCTTGGAGTTGGACCATCATCGTTCCGATAAAATAACTTGCCTAGGAAACAAACAGGATAATCGTCGTGTGAAGTATCTATTATAAATAAAGAGCAACTTACCCCCTGATATTACACGTTCCCTTTAGTCTCAGCCCTGGTGTCTTCCGATCAAAGCCGCATTCGTCAGCCACCAAAGTAACTTTCTGGACGGTTTGTACCTACCGTTTGCCTCCTTGAAAAGTTGTGGGTATTTTGATGTGGGGGCAGTGGTTGGCCACAAGTCACGTGATAGTCCCTTGGAGAGTGACGTTTCATGGAGTCATGGAGCCTGTGACTGATTAGTGTCACCAGTCTAATCTCCAAGCAGATACGGTGGCCATAAGATAGTATCATAACTTGGTATCATAACTGGCTAAGGAGTGTAGCCAGACAATGGGTGCACATTTATCACGTAGGTGTGCATGTGGCAAATGTTAGCCTCCACCAGGCCTTCTTATCCTATGGCGGTACGGGCTACACTCCTCGGTTATCACCAGTCAGCGAGAATAGTGAAAATAGATAGTCTCAACTAGGCCTATGACTATTACATGAGTCCCCATATGGGGACACGGGCAAGCCATGGGTAGACGCCTCAACAGTTGACTTGGCACTTCTGGGTCAAAGCATCTGACAGTTGAGCCAGGGCGACAACATGTAAAAATTAGCGCCTTTTTAGCGATGACATTCGTTGACCGGTCTGTCAAATCGCTCGCTCGGCGGCAGCAACGCCGCCTAGCCTCCACTAGGCCTTCCTATAATCTCCAATCAGGCATTTCGGTGACATAAGATTATCATTTATAAGCTGGGGAGCTTCATTGGCCACCGCGGTCTCCAATTTTTTATTTATTTATTGAGGTTCTCCACATACATAGACAATGGAGGGTATGGCGGAAAAGGCGTCGGCAATGAAACTCCTCTGCCGGCTAAACTCCTTCCCCAGATTATGATACTATCTTATGCCACCGCAAGGACTGCTTGGAGATTAGCCTTCCTACGGGGGTGGGGGATGGTAGAATTCGCGATCGGCCAACAACAAAAGTCGGGAGATTTGCCAGGGGGATACCTGTTCCCCATCTGCGCATCCGACCCACTCCTCTGGTAGCAAAACTCCCCTGGCAAATTATTCTCCCTCTCCTTCCATGTTATTGTAGTCAGTTTGGTAGAGACTAAACGCTGCAAGACTGACTACACTGTTTTACTCTATCTGTTTGCAATTTGCCCTCGGAAATGAACTTGCAATTAAGATTATTATCATAGGGAGAATAATTTGCCAGGGGAGTTTGCTACCAGGGAGGTTGGCCGGCCACGGATGCTAAACCTTAGCGCAGACTGATTCCCCGGGCCAATGATCTATTCTTCATCTTATAGATATAGATCTTTAGAGGTTTCGTCCTTTTCTGGGATCTTGCAACTTCCCCAGCTGGTGACCTATATTCTTCGACGATTCCTCGTGTAACTGAACAGAACACACTACAGTAAACGGACCAGGATTTCTCCTGTTTAGTTTGTGTGCTACTGTATGAAATAAACGATAGCATCGTCGGCATACATACACCTTACATTGTTATATACTAGTCCCTACCAGACTGACTACTAGCTTTTACTATTGGGAGAATAATTCACCAGGGGAGTTTTGCTACCAGAGGAGCTGGTCGGCCGCGCAGCTCCAGAGGGGAAGTAACTCCCCGGCCAATTTCACGATTTTTGCCGAATTCTACGTTCCCTTTATCCCCGTAGGAAGGCCTGGTGGAGGCTAGCTATGTGCAGTGATGAATGTAAGGGTAATGAATAGGACACATCAAATAGCAATAGCGCAAGCAACTGGATATAATTTTCTCCACTTTGGCGTATAACTGTGTACTTTTTTATTGCAACATGAAGATATACTAAAACGGCACCACTGGACAAAACATGGTACATATAACAGAAAACACATAGACGGGAACGTCAAATGTACAGGAACGGAGGTGGACAGTTAAAATATAGCAAAAGAACAAAAAAGTGACATTGGTTTTGAGAAAAAAAATGGTAGAAAATACAATATAGAAATGACATCCTAGATAGTCCGTTTTAAAAAGTCTAGTTTCAAGTAAGTATTCCTCAGTTATGGCAAGAATTTGAGTGTTAATTTTTTACGACATTAACAGTGAACATTTGAGTAAAACGTACACAATAGCGCTGTCAGATAAGGTTTTAACATCTAACACATGAAATGTTCAAACTTCCAAGTCTGTTGAGGAGGCATGTGCGTTGAATGGGCAGTTTGGGCAGTGAAGCAAATAATGATCATGAATGCTTTCGCATCGGCACCCTCAGCTGCAAGAAGGACTCGTATTAAAACCGTATTGTATTATACGTTACGACTATGGTTTAAGCTGCAGGAGCCGATGCGAAAACGAGTATTAAACAAGAGTTCGTAGACCTCAGGCCTGCATGAAATGTATTGGGTGTCTGTAGACCTATTGTGTATTTTTTTCCTTTTCGTCCCTGGTTGCGTGGTTGGAAAAGTGAGATTTTTACCGTGTTGGTTGTGCACCATGCAAAAGTCTGAAATTCCATTTTCGGAATGTGTAAGTTTGGGCATGGATGAACATTATCTATTTTGGATTTCTTAAGCATGTAACCAACCACAGTACCTTAAATGATTGAGACGACTTTTCCTACCTTTTTTTGTCTCAGATGGCCCATGTAGTTATTCTGTCACATATGATATATTCAGTACTGATATCTTCCTATTTCAATGTACTGACCTGATGCAGCTGCTAAATCTCCTTATTGTACCAATGATATTCATTAAAGATTTATTTCTGGAGTGTTATATCACTTGACACTGGAAGGTTATTTGCATAATTTGACAAATTATATTTTTGCAGTAGTTCCATAGACAATATGAATAGTGGTAGCCCCATCCAGCAGCATTAGGGTGGTATGATATTTTATTCAATCCGTCCAACTAAAACCTAAATCTCTTGAAGTACCTACCGTAAGCCAAATTTTACAGCAGAATTTACTATTCGAAATGTCCTTGTCAGTCCCATTCATAGATGGCAAGCTGCTGGCAACATTAAAAAGTTCAGAAAGCTGTTGTAGTCAGAGTGAACACCCAGCAAACATCCCCCAAAATCAATGAGCAGTTGCTTACAGGGGGAAATTTCATCATATTTTTGCAGTGACAAAATGCAACAAAAGATACCAAATTTAAAACAGGACAAGGCCTCTACCACTTAACCCTGCATGTCGTGATGGTTTTAGTTTTCCCTGATATTGTCGATGTTGACGAAAAGGGAAACTACATCAGTCGCAATTGCCACAGTAGCAACCAGAAAACAGCGCTCCCTCAGAGGAGCCTGCCTTCAAGGCAATATTTTGCACGTGGCAGATTTAGTATCACGCACAGGTGATGCAGACGATTGCTTGATCGCTACATGCACCGTGAGTTCATAATTAGATGAAATCTCAGCTCTTGTCGGCCCCGGGTCAGTTTAATAACCATAGGGACAAGTCGAACAGAAAGGCAGGCTCTATGAGTCGCAAATATATGTGATATAATGCTTATGATATGATTTTTGTTGACAGCATATCATAATACGATCTTCGAAAAAGCCTGACTCATAGAGCCGGCAAGCAGACCGAGATAACCATACCAGTTATGCTTCATTTGAACCTTTGCTTGTACATGTAATACTCATGTTGTCACGGTCTCTTTTGATATATTTTACAGTGAAAAATATCATAGAAAGGTATTCAACAGCTACGTCCACGTTTGGTTGGATAAAGAAACGCAAAAGCGGTCATGCGGCTATTCAGAAGAGACACAAGTGAAAAATCGTACGACGCTGGAAAAATTTTGAACATCATCCGATACGTTGCGATGGCTGATTTTGCTACGATTTTGCTGCGATTTACTGCGCTCATCGTACGATATGCGGAATACTCCATCGCAAGGAATCGTACGCGCTTTGTGACCGGGGCTTAAGCTTGAGTCTCCGACGGAGAGGTACTGTTGGCTCGGACAGGGCAGATCTAAGAGAGAATAAAAGTCACTAAAGCTAGGGGCACAACCCGCCGCACGTGCAAATACGTGCTGTCTACGTGCCAAAACGTGGGCAATCTTTTGGTGTCCGTAAGTGGTAAGTACCGTCTCCGTACGAGCTCGTAGGGAATTCGACGGATTTGGGAGCACGCAGACACTCCGTAGAAATTTAAGTGCATGCAGAACTTTCTCTGCGTTCGGGCTGCGGATTCGCCCTCCGTACGTGCCAGTACGGGCGACGCGCCTGCCCTGTACAGCCAATGAGCGCACAACGCACTGGCTCCGTGAGTGTATTAAAGTTTTCTCACAGTCAATTGCTGTACGGACGGCGCACCTAGCACGTGTGTGATGCGCACGTGGTGATTGCGTGTTGGGTGCTTACTCCGCGCTTCACTTGTTCACCTGTGAAGGCCGACGCACAACACCCTGCACTGTAACGAGGGAGCAGGTGCTCCGCACGTACAACGTACTTGGCAAGCACATGGTTTCTGCAGTATATAAAGCCGAGTCGACGAAGGACTGCCAACCCGTCTCCAAGATGCGTAAGAAGACGCAGAAGGTAGTTGCATCTGTAGCAGCTTCGACCAGAGCCGCCCAAAAGAAAGACCAAGCTTGAAAGGTCGTCCTATATATATACATCCCCCAAAAACTTGAACGCACTTACACCATGCGAGTGAGTAAGGAAACCGTACGTAAGCAGCACGCGTAAGTAGGGACTACATACGTTAACGTGGCAATCGCACAGAGACCGTACGTTGTAAGCACGTGCAACTCACCTACCACTTGCTCAACGAACGATGAATGCAACCGCTCTCAGCCAGGCGTGGCGTGCAGATCACGTACATACACATTGCGCAATCGTGCGAGTGACGTGCGTTGACTTACTCCCTCCCTGCTCTTGCCAGTCGTTCCCCACGTTTTCAGGAATACGTGGCGGACGTGGCCTCCACAAAAAACGTACGGACAAATTGCACGTACGGCGGGTTGTGCCCCAGGCTTAACAACGTATGGACGACTCGAGTCATTCTTAACAGCTCGTCAGATTTCGTGCTAATGTACGCTTTCCTTTTGGTTTTTTGTTCTGTTTGGGTGCCAAGTAAAGCCCCGGTCACAAGAATCGTACGACGTCCTTGCGATGGCATATTCCGCATATCGCACGATGATCGCCGCGAATCGCAGCTAAATCGCAAGCAAAATCAGCCATCGCAGAGCATGGTGTTCAAAATTTTTCCAGCGTTGTACGATTTTTCACTCGTGTCCCTCCTGAATAGCCGCCTGACCGCTTTTGTGCTTCTTTAACCAACCAAATGTGGACCTAGCTCTTGAATACCTTCCTATAATGTCTTTCACGGTAAAAACAAATCAAAAGAAACCATAACAACATGATTCTTACAAACAAAGGTTCAAATCTTGCCTTCTTGCCGGCTCTAAGAGTCAGACTTTTTCGAAAATCATATTTCGCTTTTTTGTTATGATATGCTATCAAGAAAACATTCCTTCAGACAAAAATAAGGGTGTGGTCACAAAGGTGCAAAAATCGGTCGGACGACGAGTTTGCGAGCTCTAAATGACATTTTCGGCAGTAATTCGTCCAGTGTTTTCTCGATCCGCGCGATTTTTAGGAGTCGTCCGATGCTCGCTGTGCACCAAAACTTGTTCTAACATCAGCTACTAGTCGCCGGTGATGTTTGAGGTCGCAGAGCTTTGAAAGTTTGAGGTGTCGGGCGAGTAGAGACCGACTTATTGATCGTTGGTCGCAAATCGGATGACATACTCCCATTGGTCGGAAGACTTTCGCTTGACTCCCGGTTGTTTGCAAATGCAGACTTTGTTTTATCTAGCAAGTAATTCTGTCATTGTGGCTCCTGTCTTATTAGTATGAGGGCTGGGTTTATCACACAATTCTTGTGGTTATGGTTAAAAACATCTCCACAACTTAAGCCTCGGTCACAAAGCGCGTACGATTTGCTGCGATGGAGGTTTTATGCGCGGTATATAAGCGCAGTACGTCGTAAGTCGGGAAAGAATCGGAAGCAATGGTTTAAATATATAAAACCGTGGTCACAAAGATCGTAGGACATCGTACGATAAGGTCTTAAGTGCGTAACGATTGAAGACCGATTTCACCTCCAAAAATCAGGCGATTCTCGCTAAAACTGAGACGGTCCGCAGGATCTAGGAGTATCGCACAAAACTGGCAACCTTCCTCCACATCTTGCTCTTGTGCAAAGTCAGTGAAGTCGGGCGTGTTTCCTACGAGCATCCTGCTTGTGTCGGGGAATGTTCTACGAGCCTGGGTCGAGGTCCTGTCAATTGGTCCTGTCATTAATTTTGTACCTGACTGAAACATGACCCATGCTTTCTGAATTATTCTTTCCATGAGGACCTTCTTCTTTTCCTTGCCCTTGTAGTCAGGTTGACCCGTAGTACAGAGGGTTCGCCTCAAAGAAATCTGCTATGGCGATTTCCACTTTGTACGCTTGTCCGCCATGTTTTTCCTCATCTTTCTTCTCACCATCATCATATATTCTCGGGCTTCTTAGTCTCCGGAGCCACGCTCTCCTGACACTTTTGTCTTGGTAACTTTTTTGTCCTTCTTTCTCGGCGTCATCTTTCACTCTATACACACATGCGTAGGGCTTCAGAGGTGTGGTATTCAGGGCATCTGTCCAAGTGCAACTATGCTCAATCATTTCCAGGTGATAGGCGAGCACAGACCTACTTATTGATCATCGACCGCAAATCGGATGGCGAACGCTCATCAGTCGGGTGACGTTCGCCCGACTTCCGCTTATTTGCAAGTATTGGCTTTTATGAAACGTGAGGGTAATTCTGACATTGTGGCCCCTGTGGTAGTATGTAGGCTTGCTTTTGACACATTTCTTTTTTCATCGTTTCTATTATGCCCGCGCACCCCATTTATGGCTTTAAAATATTCCTACGACAAAAGAATCAACATCTAGTGATCTTTTGTCTTTTTGCGAGGAACGTTTTGTGTTACCTTGTCCGCGTGCAAGAGGTAATGGGAGGTTCATATAATTATTCACAGGCGATCGCACGAGCCTCTCTTATATGTGACAGGGACAGTTATGGGGTGAAAAATACGCACGGCCATGTGAAGATGTTCAAATTGACCGACCTTCAAGCGATGAAGTGAAGTATGTCCAAAGATCGTACATCACGAGTGGAAAATCGTACGACGCTGGAAATCTTTTAACATCATCCGATGCTCAGCTGCGATGGCTGATTTTGATTACGATTTTGTTTCGATTCACTGCGCTCATCGTGCGATATGCGGAATCGCAAGGACGTAGCATGCGCTTTGTGACCAGGGCTTATACCCCCGTTACATTACGTGAAAATCATTCGGACGACGATTCTGCGAGCTTTAAGTTAAACGACATTTTCGCGAGTAAGACGTCTGATGTTCTCACGATCATCCTGCGATTTTTCGGGATCGCCGGCGATTTTCAGGGGTCGTACGACAGTCGCGGTGCAGCGAAACATGTTCTTAATATAAGCGACAAATCGCAGGAGAGCTCTGAGATCGCATAGCTCGTTACCGAGTCGCAGATCGTGCGTGCAAATCGTGCGAACCTCGCAAGGGTATCGGTCGACATTCGATTAATAGTCGTGAGTCAATCCAGCACAGATCTAGTTATTACTCATCGAGCGCAAATCGAATGGCGAACGCCCGTCAGTCGGGCGACGTTCGCCCGACTTCCGTTTGTTTACAAATATTGAATTTCTGGGAATGTGAGGGTATTGTGGCCCCTGTGGTAGTATGTAGGTTGGCTTTGTGACGCACTTTCCTTTCTTGTGTCATTTCTATTATGCCCGCGCATTCCATTCACTGGTTAAAACGATTACGACAACAAAAGATTTATTCACAGACGATCGCACGAGCCTCGCTTAAATGTGACGTCAACAGGGATAGTTTTTTGGCGTCAAATACGCAAGGCCCTTCCTGCGATCACGAAGTACGCCCGAAGATCGTATATATATGACAGGGGTACAAGACACACGGATTTCTGTGCATGAAGGTGCGAGGAAGATAACACTATTTTCTACGGCGATGTTTTTCTGTCAAGTTACAACGTTTTCATAGCGAGCACGTTGTTATCATAGGGAGACCTTTGTTGTTCAACAGAAAGGTCACATCTACTTATTTACTGACTTTCACAGCGAATGTTCTGTATGTCATAACTTCTGTTCACAGCGATTGTTCTAAAGTTTAGCGTCAAACCTCTGGTCATAAACAGGCTCACTTAACAACCTAGGAACCCTGTACATTTTGCGTTTGCGGGATATGTTGTCTGCCACTGGGATTTGGTCACTGTAATGATTTCTGAATACGTGACGATTATATGTACATTATGTACACTGTGGTTTGTAACAATTGTCTGCCGAGAAATCCAGGAAGATGAGTGACGTGTCCTCGAGCGGCCTCGGTCACTTCACAATGGATTTTCTTTAGTTTTAAAGTCAGTTTTTCATCAATCAGGTGACATCATTGGGCGAAATGCCGTCCGATCATATTTTCAGAAATTTAGGGGGTCTTCCTCCGATTCTGGCCCATGACGTCCCATGACGTAATTTACGTAGCATATTTACGCACAGGCACATGATAGGTCATATAAAATGAGGATCCGAAGTGACTTCCCTTTTCATAACAATGCATACATTGGATAATTCCTTGACGTGTAGAATATGCAACGTATAGCAATTCTGCAGTATAATGCGATCTTATTTTTCCTGTTTCATGTCATGATACAAATTTCACGATAATACACTTTTGAGACATGCCACATGCGCCATGGTACTATTCTGCTCCGTTTTTTAATAGATTTATTTTCGCAAAATCTTCACACGAATTCAGGTCCACGGCAATGTACCTTAGCAGACATTTGGTACATTTTCTAACACAAAAATCCATGTCAATGGGGCGAAATAAGTATTTGTTGGTCCCTGTATTTTATGGATGTTCAGCAATACAACATGAAATTAGAAAAAAAAACTCGAAACGTATCTGCGTGCAGGCGTCGAACGTGGCATTCTTCGAATTTCGCCAAGTTCGTCTACTGATACCAAGATCCCCTATGATACCCTTGTAATATTGAGTAAGCGGAGTGCTACATCCCTGGCGGAGGGAAGTGGTACTGCATGTAATGTAGTTTACTTTGAAGTACATTGTATACGACTCTGTACAGTGTATTGGACTCAGTACACTGTGTAGGACTCAGTACAGTGTATTGGACATACTACAGTGTATTTGACTAACTACGATGTATTTGACTCACTACAATGTAATTGACCCAGTACAATGTATTTGACTCACTACAATGTATTGGACTCAGTACAGTGTATTGGACTCACTACATTGTATTGGGCTCACTACAATGTATTGGCCTCACTACAATGTATTGGCCTCACTACAATGTATTTTGCCGCTGTAATACATTGTATTTGTGAAATACATTGTAGTTGAACGTGTAATACATTGTATTTGAGTAATACAGTGGATGTAATACATTGTATTTGAGGAATACATTGTATTAGGCCCTGGAATACATTGTATTAGGCCCAAATACATTGTATTAGGCTTTTGACTGGAATATTAAACCATACGAACCGCAAGGTCCATGCCCAAACCGCACGGTCCAGTCTCGAACCGCACGGTCCAGACACGAACCGCACGGTCCAGGCACAAACCGCACGGTCCATGCCCAAACCGCACGGTCCAGTCTCGAACCGCACGGTCCAGACACGAACCGCACGGTCCAGGCACAAACCGCACGGTCCATGCCCAAACCGCACGGTCCAGACACGAACCGCACGGTCCAGGCACAAACCGCACGGTCCAGGCACAAACCGCACGGTCCAGGCCCAAACCGCACGGTCCAGGCTCGAACCGCACGGTCTAGGCTCGAACCGAACGGTTCAGAGTCTACAACAATATTGGCGGGATAACTATTTTGTACCATTGTTTGACTGAATATGACTGCCCAAGGTTGAGATAAACCCGTACCTTCTGTTCTATATAGTTTTACAGGATAACCTAATGTCAAAACAGAGTAGCGGGCATCTGGTATCTATGTGCCGAAATGCGTCCACATTAGAAACTGTAGTTTTACAGTTGTGCTTTTATATTGGTATTTATTGTTATCAATCTTTATATGATCGTTATTTTATCGGTGGACGCAGCGGAAGCCTGCCTGGTCTACAAAGGGGAATCCTACCGAGGAAAACTGGCCACCACAGTGACGGGAGAGAAGTGCCAGCGATGGGCCAGTCAGACTCCGCATTCCCACGAATTCCGGCCGGACAAGTACAGGTCGGCCGGACTGGAGAGGAACTACTGCCGCAACCCTAACGGCCACTCCGCCCCCTGGTGCTACACCATGGACCAGGGCAAGAGATGGGAGATCTGCAACGTGCCCGGATGTGGTGAGGTCACACTGTACTTTGTATATGTGTGTGTTTGTGTGCGTGAGTGAGTGCGTGTATGTGTGTGTGTGTGAGAGAGAGAGAGAGAACGAGAGATATTACGAGTGTATTTGTGTGTCCAAAGACCGTGTGAGCTACAAAATGGTATTTCCTGTAGATAGACTGTAAACTCTGAAATTTCCTACCCACAGACTGTTTGAACTACAAAATGTTATTTCCTGCCCATAGACTGAACGATGAAATGCTTTTTTGCCCTACCCACAGACTGTGTGAACTATAAAGGAACAACCTACCGCGGGACCATCGCCGTCACCAAGTCAGGGAAGACGTGTCAGCCGTGGGCCAGTCAGACGCCGCATAGCCACAAGTACACGCCTGTCAAGTACCTGAACTACGGCCTGGACCAGAACTACTGCCGCAACCCGTCAGGTTCCGCCATGCCGTGGTGCTACACCATGGACCCAGGGAAGAAATGGGAGTACTGTGACATACCCGGATGTGGTAAGGCCCCCATTCCAGCAACGAACTCGTGCTATCTCGTTCTCAAAGGACTTGTTCTTATTAATCTCTGAAATCGTTCAACACCATTAAGTCGCTCGGTCGCAGTACGGTCATAGTGAGATCGCAGTGAGGTCGCCGCCAAATAGGAGTTATACTCCCCTCACATTACGCGAAAATCGATCGGACGAGGAGTCTGCGAGGTCTAAATTATGAGGAGGCATGACCCTGATGCCGACGAAGAAATGGCAGAGTTCCCCCTTCCCGTCAGTAATGTTCAATGAAACCTGGCGTTATTGTTTTTTGGCTACGTGCTTTTGTTTAGTGAAAATGTCGTTCTTTCATCTGTTCATATCGTTCTCTAGAATACACGACGATACAGCTTTCCTCAACACTCCTTCCAAAATTGTTAAAAAGTCCTGACTTTGATCACTAACGACTCATACCTGACAGTTTCAGCTCTGTGTGAAACCAGTTTGCAAGGGATGTTTGTCGCATAGCAGTGGTTCCCTCTGGGTGTTAAGATGAAGTAAGCTCTTTTCACACAAGGGTGTGTTGAAGTAAATGTTTACACACTTGTGAGTATTCTTCGAAGGCTCATGTTGGTCCATTCTTGGACAGAAGGAAATCCCGCTACTGCAGTAACTTCAACTAAACGTGTTGTACATATGCTCCTGGCATCAGAAGGTACGCATTCCTCTTAGTTTTTTTTCTTCTTTTTTTTGTAACCGATTGTCTTCTGAACGTACCCCCAGAGTGTGTGGAAGGGACCGGAGCAACCTAACGCGGTACCGTGGCCGTGACCAAGTCAGGCACGCACTGTCAGCGATGGGACAGCACATATCCCCACAAGCCCCGCTACACGCCGCCGGATGGTTAAGATCACAACTACTGCCGCAACCCCTCCGGAGCAGCCATGCCGTGGTGCTACACTCTTGACTCTGGGAAGAAATGGGAGTACTGTGACATACAACCATGCAGTGAAGTTTGACAGTTATTTGTTTATACTCATTTGTCTACTCACGGACTTGACGTGAACATTGCCGACACGTTAGGTCATGATATATCGGATTTTTTTTCTTGCACAAAACCAGGCGTCTGAATGAACAGCATTTCGGCAAGTCAGCGTCGCCCTGCCTCCGGAACTAAAAACGTTGCGTCCAATTTCGGCTGGAAAGTGTTACAGTCCTTAAGCCCCCTTTACAAATCAAGAATTTAGCTCGGCCGAGTTGTCAGCGAGCTCTAAATTACGAGGAGGTATGACCCTGATGCCGACGAATAAACTCTGCCATTTGTTCGTCGTCATCAGGGTCATGCCTCCTCGTAATTTAGAGCTCGCTGACAACTCGGCCGAGCTAAAATCTGGGTTTGTAAAGGGGGCTTTAGGGCGGGTCGTTAAGCCCTGGCCGACTGTTCATTGTGCTTGTCGAAAAAAGCTAGGGGAATTTATCGGTACAATAAAGCTGTATATCTGCCTTCTCTGTCACGGAACGAGTGAAAGAGTCTTCAGTGATCTAAACTGGATCAATTTCAATATTTCGGTAACTTATGTGGTCAATGGCGGGATGGGACGTAAGGCCGCTGCACCTTTCTTAGATAGAGGGAAATATGTTTTTTTAAGAAAAAGTTTATAACAACTGGGAAATGTCAAGACACAAGCAATGCTTAGGTCCTATCGAATGTTAACGCGAGAATAGAGTACAAAGAACGCTCTGGCAAAACCTACCACCAATACATCTGTTTTAATCTGTAGCAAGGTCTATCAGAGCCTATTTATGGAAAATCAAGAAAAGCAATGATGTTTGAAGTAACATTTAACAAATGTCATGTTCTAATGAGATACTTGCTTTCTTTTACAACCTGTTCCAACAACTAACTCTTTTTACCTGCAGAATGCCGCATGGGAAAAGGGACGTCCTACCGTGGGACCGTGGCCGTGACCTGGTCAACCCTGTATACCTGTCAGCGCTGGGACAGCAAATCTCCCCACAAACCCGAATACACGCCGCCGGATCGCAAAGATCACAACTACTGCCGCAACCCCTCCAGCTCCGAATTGCCCTGGTGCTACACCACGCACCCCAAGAAGAGATGGGAGTACTGTACCATACCGGGATGCGGTAAGTTGTTCCCTTCGTAATGCGAGCTTGGGGTTGTTATTTCCTACCAAGTCAGCGCAGTTACTTCGAATTCTGTTTCCCTTATGTTTGTACTAGTAGAATGTAAAGCGTCACTTCTTACAAACCAATCCATATAAGTTTTAGACTTATTGGTTTCCGTCCCCACAACATGTGAGCATTACTAGTGTATTACATGTAACAAGCTGTAGGCCCGCGTCACACTGCGCAAGGAAAACTTGTGATGACGAACCAAGGTCCATTTCATTGCACTGCTAGATACCCGACAACTGACCTCGCACTCGCCGCTCTCTATTTCTACGGTAAGCGGAGGCCTGAAGCAAAGGGAGAGAGGGTTCATTTATGGAACATTCTGTTTACAAGTAGCATGTGTAGGTCGGTGGTTAGCAGCCCTGCCTCGGAACTACAAGTCATGAGTTCGATTCCGGCGGTGTGCTCACCTGACATGCACGCTACCGGAAAGGGTCTCAGTTCTCATAACGACGGGCGTTAAGCCGTTGTCCACTGTTCACTAATTGTTGAAAAGAGTGAGGGTCATTTCCCCGGTACAATGAACCTGTAAAACTGTACATAACGTCTGTCCTCTATGTCACGACCAGCGAAAGAATGGCAGCTAAACTGGATAATCACTTTTTTTCTGTAGTACGTCCAGATGTGATCTTCTTTCCTACGTGTCTGTGATTCCGAAGTTGTGATGTTTTATGTAGGAGACTCAATGGGAGTCAAGCGAGAGCTCGGAGAGGTCTGGCAGGCGGAGGAGGACCCGGATGTGGATGACGACCAGGCTGATGAAATCCCGCGAGAGTTCAGCGTGGTTTGGCAGCCGGAGGAGGACCCGGATGTGGATGACGACCTCGCTGACGAAATCCCGCGAGAGATGGGCGAGACTTGGGAGGAGCAGGAGGCTGATGACGTCATGATCAGCGGGGATGAGGCGGATGGAGACGCCATCTTGGAAGAGCTCGATGGGCTCGTGGAGGAGCTGAGGGAGATTGTTAAGGAGAAACAGATAGAGATGGAGGAATGGGTTAATGAGAAGTAGTAGGGAGTTATCGGTGAAATCTACAAAAGTGAAAGTTATCGGTGAAACTAACAAAAGTGAAAGTGATAACTAACAAAACTACGTTTTTTCTTCATTTTCTATTTTACTGCAGTGGCAGAACATGTGTTGTTCTTTTCGAGTGGTTTGATAATTGTTCGGATTACTGCATTTTTCCTGGTGAAACTAACCAAAGTTAGTGTTGTTTTTTTATGGTCTAACTGAAATGAAGAAACGAGAGGGATGGAGAAAACTTGTAGTTGGGAGAAATAGAGAGATAGATTAACAAAGAGAGAGGGTGAGAAAGACAGGTAGTTAGAGATAAAGAGAGGGGGAGAGAGATAGAGAAACCGAGGAAGAGTGCGAAAGAGATTGAAGGAGAGCGATGAAGAAAAGTCTGGTTGTAATGTCAGGACACGTTAGTTTAAGTTACGGTTAACACTCGGTTGTAAACAAGTCAGGATAGTCGAACAAAGTCTTCGTCGTTTCACAACCTTCTATTTATTCCTGTAAACGTTTCGGTGACTGTCTGTCACCTTCATCAGTACAAAATGATGAAGGTGACAGTCACCGAAACGTTTACAGGAATGAATAGAAGGTTGTGAAACGACGAAGACTTTGTTCGATTGATCTACCAACCTGATGAAACTATTTACGGAAGAAAGTCAGGATAGTTTTGTGCGCAACTGATATGTCAGAACATGTGTTGTTCTTTAGAAGTATGTTTTATCATAGTTAAGGTAATGACAGTATTCTTGGTGAAACTAACAAACGGTAGCATAGCTTTATTACTTCCCAACTGAAATGACGGAACATGCGTTGTTCCTTTTTATGTATTTTTACTTTAGCAAAGATGCAAGGTATAAGATCCGGTAGTTGGAAGTAAGTTGTTTTCGAGGTGATTAAAATGGTTGGAAATGCAAACATTTTGGGGTTTGTTATTTATTTATTTGCATCAAGCCCTTTCACCATTAAAAACAGTCACAGTACAATTAAAGATCATCTTTATTGGAATCTGGCAGATGACTCAAATCGCCTCTTCCCGACCAATCGAACTATCTATCAATCTCCAGAACCTGTCCAGAACACAAAGTGTTCAGGCCGAGATTCATCTGCGGTACTACATACAGAAGTACATTAACCTAATCATTTCTTCCCTTTAGAGTTGCACCAGATAAGTTGCCCCCCCCCCCCCCCAATAAACAGACCGAAGTAAGGTCCGTCCACAACGTCTCATATGGACACCGCAAGTATCCAGGCCTGGAACTGAAACACTTCGGGAAAAGTCTCCGCAAGGCCCTGAACTTCCTTTTATCTTAAATACTAAGTGAACGCTAGCGGTCACTTATGGATATCATAGCAGTTATACCAAGGTATCGTACTATACATTTATCTTATAGATCTGAATACTATCATAATAGCTTGGTTCCTGTAGTTTAAATGCCTTCAAAGTTTCTCACTGTAATGGGAAAAAAGTCCGCCTTAATTTTGTCCACCTGGAATATTCAAGGCGGTTGTGCTAAAAAGTTTTGTGATGTTGATTTTTGTTCTTTCTTTAGTAATAGCGATTTGATTTGTATTCAAGAAACCTGGGCAGACAACTTTGTAGATTTTGATTTTCAGGTTTTAGTCTTTTAGTAGTTGTAGAAATAGAAAGAAGAAAGCGAAAAGGAATTCAGGTGGGGTAGCCACCTTTTTCAGAAGTTCTTTTAAGAAGGGTATCCACAAACTCGACAGTAGTTCACCAGACACCATCTGGTGTAAATTAGACAAATATTTTTTCGGCCTTACTAATGATATTTACCTTTGTAATGTTTATATTCCCCCCGAAACTTTTCCAAAGTCTTCAGAAATTGATCCTTTTGACACATTATCCAATGATATTTGCAAATTTTCAAATTTAGGAGATATTGTTATCGTAGGAGATTTGAATGCAAGAACAGGGACAATTACAGAAACATATTTTAATACCGATTCCTCCGATATGCTTACAGCGGATGTAATGGACGTTAAAAACAGAAACAATAGGGATGTTAAAGTTAATAATTATGGGAGATGTCTGCTTGATTTATGTTCCTCAGCAGATTTAACTATTTTAAACGGCAGGTTTGCAGGTGATTTAAAGGGAGATTTTACATGCCATCACTATAACGGTTCGAGTGTAGTAGATTATTGCATCACACAAAGATCAATGCTTTCCGATATTCAATATGTGCACGTTAGTCCATTATCGCCTTTTTCCGACCATTGTCATGTTTCTTTCTCTTTGTCCACAAAGCACGCTCCTCTGATCTCAGAAGAGAAATGTCCATCTAAACCAAACCCAATAAGATTTATTTGGGACGAAATTCAAGTGATTTGTTCTCGGCGGCTTTGAATAGCTCTGAAACAAGCTCGAAATTAAACGACTTCTGTCAGGAAACATTTCATTCAACCGAAAATGCTGTGTCCCGCATTACGGAAATTTTAATAGATGCATCATTAAGGTCACTGAAAATAAGACGTAGAAAACAAGTTAAGAAAACACAAATCAAAAAGAATAAGCGTGGTTTGACCAGTGTTGTTGGTCCTTGCGCCAACGACTGAAAAGACTATCCTTACAGTTAAAAAAAGAACCATGGGCTCACGAAACAAGAATCAAATACTTCTCAACTCTAAAAGAGTACAAAAAACTCCTTAAACAATGCAAACGGAGATATAAGGCTGAAATATTGACAAAATTAGAAAATATGAGCGAAAAAAATCCAAAAGAATTTTGGTCATTGTTAAATTTTCTAGATAACGAAGTTAACGGAAAACACAGAAGAATACAACTGATCCTAATATTACCAGCACTGAATGGACAGAACACTTTAAAGGACTGAATAATCTAACAAAGAATAAAAACTTTGACACGGATTTCGAAAAAACAATCACAGAACAAATCAAACATTTAGATAAAAACCCATCTAATTTGCTGGATTATCCATTTACTATGGAAGAAGTTTTAGATGGCGTCAAACAATTAAAGTCTGGAAAGGCCTGTGGTATAGATTCTATTTCTAATGATATGTTAAAACAGGGATCAAAACAGTTATACCAGTCATTGGTTACCCTTTTCAATACTATTCTTTCAGAAGGTTCATTTCCATCTAACTGGAATACTAGTATTCTCACTCCGATATTCAAATCAGGTGACAAGTCGAATGTCGACAATTACAGAGGCATTGCTCTCTCGAGTTGTCTATCTAAATTATTTACGCGTCTCCTAAATACTAGATTACAAAATTTTGTAGAAGATAATAATTTGTTAGCGGACACACAATTTGGATTCCGAAAAAAATGCCGTACTGCTGATAATGTATTCACTCTAAAATCTCTTATTGAAAAATACACACAAAAAAAGAAAGGTAAATTGTTTGTTTGTTTTGTGGACATGAAAAAAGCATTTGACAGTGTATGGCGTGACGGATTATTCTACAAATTGTTACATCATGGTATCGATGGAAACTTCTTCAATGTATTGAAATCTATGTATATGAATGTCAACTATGCTGTTAGAATGGAGAATGGTTTATCAGATTCCTTTGTTTCCACATGTGGAGTAAGACAAGGTTGCAACCTAAGTCCGTTGCTGTTTAACCTATTTATCAATGATCTGCCGCAATGTTTTGACCGTGACCAATGTGATGCAGCTACTTTAACTTCTAGATCTATTAATTGTCTGTCCTGGGCAGACGATCTTGCCTTGATTTCATTGTCAAAGCAGGGACTTCAACAATGCATCAATACTCTACAAACATATTGTGATAATTGGAAATTAACTGTCAATGTATCTAAAACAAAAGTTCTTATCTTCTCTAAAGGCAATACAAAAAAAATATCAAAAGAATTCTTCATATATGATAGTGAAATAGAAGTTACAGACAGTTACACCTACCTTGGAATCCCTTTTACGTCCTCAGGTAAATTTAAAACAGCCAGAAAATTTCTAAAGACCAAAGCTATGAGAGCTATCTTTAAATTAAAATCACTTTTATCTTCCGAAAATATTTCCATAGCGCTAGGTAAAGATCTTTTCGACAAATTTGTAAAACCTATCCTCATGTATGGATCTGAGTTAACATGCTTTGACCATACCTCGAAAACACTGAAACTTACTGTCTCAAAAAACATCCCTATATCTTCTCCAAAAATACTCTCTCTTTCTTATTGAAGAAACTTCAGATCGACGATAATATTCCACTGTCGATTCGAAAGAGCACTTGCACTGATGCAACTCATTCTTATATCATTAATTTTGAGAGAAGACCAGACAAAGACATGTTCTTAAGACATGCGTCTGGGCTTGATATAGAAAAGGATGGCTTTTCAACCGATAACACACGCCTCCCTTTAGATATACCGGAATTTGACATACTTGACACACGTTTTCAGAAATTCTCTACTTGGTGTTCATTCAAAATCATCTAATGACGGCGTGCGAGGAGAGTTAGGAACTTTTCCTATTATAATACCTGCTAGAATTCAGCTCATTAAATACTGGCACCGTTTGGTAAACTTACCTGAGGACTCTCTGCTTCGCGATGCATACAACACTGTACTTACTGATAATCAAGACTGGATTAATCATGTTAAGGACATTCTCTGTTACCATGGCTTTGGACACATATGGATGAAACCTGAGGCTTATAATATAGATTATATTGTCAACCAACTACGCCTCCGGCTACAAGATACATATATACAAAAGTGGTTTAATTCTATTGAAAACAATTCAAAGCTGTCTTTTCTTAGCAAGTCAAAAGAATGTTATGAACAAGAAACATACCTTTATGATATAAATAATTTTGAAATTCGAAAGCGATTACTCAGTTAAGAATCAGCAGCCATAAATTGAATATTGAAACAGGTAGATATTACAATGTAGCCCCTGACCAAAGGTTCTGCCCTTTCTGTCCAAAGCATATTGAAGATGAATTTCACTTTTTAATGGAATGCTCTAGATACGCTATTTTACGTAATGATTATTCACATTTCTCGAATCTAGTACAGCAGATTTCAAGAGACTCGATGCTACAGACAGATTTGTATATATCTTTGGATGCCACGACTCCCATAATGCAAGGATAGGCAATATATCAAAGACTGCTTTGCTATTAGAAAGAGTAATGAATCTCATGTATAGCCCAACTCGATTGTAACACTATATCAAAGACTAATGTCTCAGCCCTTCTTGTTACGTTAATTAGGATATCAAGTCTTATTCTCTACACCTATTTTGTACTTTGTGTAACAGTCGTTGCCATACTTTGTACCATGTACAAATGTCGAGCAATAAAGTTCTATCTATTACGATGTCCACAGACAAATAAAAGGAAAAAAGACCCCAAAAATATAACCTTATTGGCAAAAAGAGGAAAACAAAGATAAGTTATACACTTCATTCGTCGATAGACAAACTGAAGAATGAAAAATTCTATTGCGGTTCCTAACCCGACGAACTGAGTTCATGACGTTATTGTAATATATAAGTATATATTTCACTTGAAAACAGCAACAAGAACACAGAATATACAGCTCTATTGGAAATATGTCATAGCCCACTTGATGATATGCCCAACGAACAATGAGTTCATCAAGCAAACGTGACGAAGAAGAGTCCGTGGTGTATACGTAGTGAACAAGTACTCTCCAAGCAGAGGTTAGGCTCCGGCTGTTTTTTCAACGTTTTTATTAGTCGTTTTTATCGGGATTTCTATTTGTACTCTTTCTTGATGTCTCGCGGCCTATAGAGAGACCGATAAAAACGACTACAAAAACGTTAAAAAAACAGCCGGAGCCTAACCTCTGCTTCGAGAGTAGTGAACAAGAAGATATTAAAAAGACACGTGCTAATAAATAAGTATGCATACTTGGTTACCATGGTAATTGAGAAACCGAGGAGCGATGGTTCATATCGCGCGACGTGAACAAAAGGGACTTGTAGTATCTGGCATAAATCGGACGTTATCTTCACCCACAAGCTGTTGAGGCATGCGGAGCTTTTTGGTCAAACAGGCCCGAGGGGGGAGGGGGGTGTTCTGGTGCGACGTTTGGCATTTAAAGGTAATGGGAGGGATATTTTGTCTACAACGTGCCCCAGATGTGTCGTAAAGGGAAATTATTCTGTAAAAGAATAAAGAGACTGTTAACGCTGCATTTCATCTACACAAGTTCCTTTATCATGGTTCCTCGCAGCCGAGGATGATTGAACCTTTAATGGGGGAGGGGTAAGAAGGGGTGGATTGTGTGTGTGTGGGTGGGGGGGGGGGAGGTGGGCAGTATGGCCTGAGCTTGGAACATACCCATTGAAACATATTTAAATTGTGGAAAAGTCAGGTTGTTCAGAAGTAAGAAGATAGTCCGTCGGTTCTCAGTATTACCCAAAAACCTGTGCACGACAAAGTGGCAGATAGAATACGGCATGTTGGTATCAGTGGATCTTACGCTGTCCCAAACAATGAGAAGGTCCTCAGGCCGTCTATTGTTTCCTCTCTAACTGGTAAAACCCTACAAAAGTGGACGTAAAGTAAGAATCGGTTTTGATCGGTTTTTATTGACCATGTTCAATACAACAACGGCAGATACAAAATTTTAGACACACTTCAAGAGGAATCCAATGAAATTCAGGCAAAGATGGGAAATGTGGGTTGGCAAATCGGCTCTTATTTTGCACGTGTGAGGTATGAGGTGGAACAGCCATATAATTAGATGCCTCCAGCTATTCTTCGTTATGGCGCCCACAAGGGGATCCTCGAAAATCAAACAAGTTATGGCTGGAAATGGCTGAAATTGTGATGGGTGTCCTGGTAATTCTCATAAAGATACGAACAGAAGTTTTATATTTCCATATATGTCGTACCTTGGCCATGATAACGCTTGGTATGGCTGTGTACATGTCTTGGATTATCACACGGGGTTCTAATGTTATCACATGGGTTCCATAGAATCATTCGAAATTGTAGTGATGACACGACGACGAAGAAGAAGAATTCGAAAGCACTACGCGTGCGCGGAGGTTAGAATGGTCGTTGTTGCATCATTTGGTTCGACACCAAATGTGCGTGCGTTACTTCTGTTTACTGAGTTTATGTTACATTTTTGTAATCAGTTCACTTCAGTTTTTCTTATGTCATACAGTATACATGTACTTTTGTTGACTTTATGTTATTTGATGGTTTTAATTTGTAATGTTGATGGACGACTCCAGGAAGAATAGAGTTATGACAATAATTGTAACTCTAATTTGAGATCGAAATAAACAAACAAACGCTAGACGAACATCATTTTCAAGTGAATAACAGTTTCAGCTTTCCTGCATAAACCTTTCTCATGACACTTGAAAAAAAGGAACGTAATTGAGAATGAACAAAAGTTAATCAACAGCAGGTGTTGGAAGTTGACGACGTACAGTAGGCAGGGGCGTTGTCTGTGCAAAAGCAAAAGGTCCTCAGGGGAACTATTGCCTCTACTAAAGAAGTGGAGGTATGTGTAGAATAATGATTGCTCACAGTCCGTATGAGAGATGCGCTCTGGATCGTAACTTGTCAAAATGTGCGTCACACGTGAACGTTAGACGAACATCATTTGTAAGTGGAAAACAGTTTCAGTTGGCTAGCACGAACTTTTGTCAGGACACGTAAAAAGAGTAATTTAATTGAACAGAGGTTTATCAAATGGTCTATCAATACTACAGGAGGTGTTAAAAATTGGGCAGTTTGACACCATCGGTTGGCAGTTACGTTGTCTGTGCAAACGTGTCTTCTACGTCAATCGTACAGCGCTCAATGGCGGATCGTGATTGATCAATTCGTAACAATCGGGTCGGATAAAAACTGGTGAGACGCAATTATTTAATCTTCGGGATAATGGTTAAAATTGATGTTTACAAATGTGTTTGGGGTGATATTGAAACTGATGCCAATCAATGTTTACAGTGGCGTTTGAGCATGTTGCAATTAAATCTATTCTGATTTAGTAGTGCCGTGGTGTATTTATCCTTCAACATGTAATTGAACAATCGTTACACGAACAACAAGTTTTACATGCCTTGCAGCAACAATGTCAATGACAAACGAACTCAGGTTTATAATAGTCTCTGCCAGACTCCGGGTCGCTGGAAAAACCGTAGAAATGGAACAAATAGAGGAGTTAGCCGGCTAAAGCTAAAGGCATAACCCGCCGTACGTGTAAATACGTGCTGTCTACATGACAAAATGTGGGCAATCTTTTGGGATCCGTGAGTGGTAAGTACCGCCTCGCAGGGAATCCGACGGATTTTGGAGCACGCAGACACGCCGTAGAACTTTACGTGCAGGCAAAACTTTGTGTGCCATCGGGCTGCGAATCTGTCCCCCGTACGTGCCAGTACGGACGACGCGCCTGCCCTGTACAGCCTGAACGTTCTCAGAAATACTTGGCGGACGTGGCCTCCCAATAAACGTACGGACAAATTGCACGTACAGCGGGTTGTGCCCTTAGTTTAAGGAACAGCGCGCGAGTCGACCTGCGGAGCGCACGGTTCCCTAGCCGGCTATCTGGCGACCCGGAGTCTTATAGAGACTAGAGGTTTGTAAACTGCTGTGCAATAGTTGTTCGTGTTTTGGTGTCTTTGTTTCCTGCGTTTTGATTCTTCCATGACCAATTTATGAAGTAACCAACTTTTTCGATAGTCATTTAGCTACTCGCAGAATTCTTTCCTTTATTGTTCAAGTCCTCATTTTACTTGGCAGAAAATAATTTTCCAACAGAACTGGCATGCTCATTTCTCCTACTAGCTGTTAATCCGGCCAGCTTCATAATATTTGCCTGACGAAAGTTTGAAGCAAACTTAGTATCAACAGATGGCTGGACGCTTTTCCAAAGTACATGCAAAATTGTCAGTGTCTGCCTTTATTGGTGATCAACCAGTACATAACTTTGGTTAGACAAGTTTCTTTGATTGGCAGAAAAGGGGGCGTTGCCAGGGAAGCCCAAGGCTACTTCCTAAAGGTGGGTTTACACCTGCGTATATTTTCATGCCGCATGAGTTCCGTTTTGACATTTTTCGACATTTTGACTGATTTCTTCAATACGCGGCGGCGCACGCACAAGTCGCACCTCAACGCAACTGAATCGTTTTTAGAAAGTTTCACGAACGCAGGCAAACGAAAATATACGCCCAGTACACCCGATAGTTTGGACATGCACAAAACTATCGTTCGTACGCAGCTTGGTGGCCAAAACGTTATGGATGCGCAATACAGTGGTCCCACGTCGGTCGATTGCGCTATGAAGACGCTACATGTTGCGCTTTATACGCAGTAATACGCGGATATCGCGGTATTGCGAGTACATAGAGTTCTTACAGCGCAGACACAACACGCAGCATGAGCGGCCGTATAACGAATGCACACATAGATCACGATTTAGTACCGTGCGTTCTGCGATCGCTTTGCGCATACTACGCGTACTGATAGCGTGATCGACGCACATCCAGATTTGGAATAAATACGAAGGTGCATCTGAGTCCAGACAAAAAAATCATCTCAAGATGTCAGATCCAGGACAGGACTGATGAATTTGTACCGGGGGCATGGTCACAACTTGCAGGACACCATGAATGTAACTGGTCCCAACAGAGCCTCCAGGGACGGGAAGATGTAGAGGAACCTGCTCAAGCACTGGGTCAACTTGTGTGACACACATGCCATTTTGTGTAACAGATATTTGACGTAATTTGCTGATAATGGCACTTATTTTGTGTGTAAAACCACATGATATAAAGGTGCAATATAGAGCCATATTACGACTTTGAAAGAGGGCGTAAGGTTTCATAATTGTTTAATTTACGTGTTTGATAAAGATCTTGAATACGTTTTGTGGTGTGTATGAGTGTGATTTTTATAGTAGTTGAAATACTAAGATGATAGGGAAAATCATTAAGGACAAAGTGAAAACAAACACAATCTTAACAGTGCACATAATTTCTTAAGGTAAATGATGGCCCACATTTCTGTAAAAGCACAGTGTCACTGCTTCACTGCTTCGCAAATGAATAAAAAAACCTCTTCACTGTTTACTTGTCAATGTTCTACTTGCACTGCCTGTAAACAAAAGCATACGTAGTACAAAGTGTTCCTCTAACAAAAATACTCTATTGGCAATGCTCGCAAACAAAAGTATATGTGACAGAAACTGTTCCTTTGACACACCTGAAATGCGTTTGTAATGCAGTTAGCACCAGGTGCGTCAGGCATGCGGTCGGTAGACGTTGTGTGCGTCCGGATTACGCCCAACATACGTACCCCATACGAATCTATTCGCAGTACTGAAAATTCTGTTGCGCATTTCAGTTGCAATCATACGCATCTCATGCGAAATGAAAACGCTGAAGTCGTAATTCAAACGCCAGATGGGCTCGACGTACAATTTAATTTATTCCAAAACAAATCCAAATGTTGGCGTTCGCCGCGTATTGACAAAATTTCATTCGGAACTCACGCGCACTTAAAATATACGCAGGTGTAAACCCACCTTAAGGCCTCCTTTCCTCTTGACGGCGATCGCGCTGCGCTCTCACTGCGATCTGAATAGGATATGTGTAACCTTCGCTTAAACACTAGGTATATCATACAAACGTAAATGTGTGACGGAAAAGACAACAAAACACACAAAGTGTAAAAAGATTCGTTTCTTTTCTATAGAAATCGTTGAGCGATCTGTCAAATTTTAGGTCGCAGAGAGAGCGCGGCGAGAGCGCCGTCCTAGTGGAAAGGGGGTATTAACCCGCAGGGCTCCTGTTGATGACGAAGTGTGCTCGGCCACAGTCCTATACCGTAGTGCTCCTGTTGATGACGAAGTGTGCTCGGCCACAGTCCTATACCCGTAGTGCTCCTGTTGATGACGGAGTGTGCCCGGTCACAGTCCTATACCCGTAGTGCTCCTGTTGATGACGAAGTGTGCTCGGCCACAGTCCTATACCCGTAGTGCTCCTGTTGATGACGAAGTGTGCTCGGCCACAGTTCTATACCCGTAGTGCTACTGTTGATGACGGAGTGTGCCCGGTCACAGTCCTATACCCGTAGTGCTACTGTTGATGACGAAGTGTGCTCGGCCACAGTCCTATACCCGTAGTGCTACTGTTGATGACGAAGTGTGCTCTCGGCCACAGTCCTCTACCCGTAGTGCTCCTGTTGATGACGAAGTGTGCTCGGCCACAGTCCTATACCCGTAGTGCTCCTGTTGATGACGAAGTGTGCTCGGCCACAGTCCTATACCCGTAGTGCTCCTGTTGATGACGAAGTGTGCCCGGTCACAGTCCTATACCCGTAGTGCTCCTGTTGATGACGAAGTGTGCTCGGTCACAGTCCTATACCCGTAGTGCTACTGTTGATGACGAAGTGTGCCCGGTCACAGTCCTATACCCGTAGTGCTACTTTTGATGACGAAGTGTGCTCGGCCACAGTCCTATACCCGTAGTGCTCCTGTTGATGACGAAGTGTGCCCGGTCACAGTCCTATACCCGCAGGGCTCCTGTTGATGACGGAGTGTGCTCGGCCACAGTCCTATACCCGTAGTGCTACTGTTGATGACGAAGTGTGCCCGGTCACAGTCCTATACCCGTAGTGCTACTGTTGATGACGAAGTGTGCCCGGTCACAGTCATATACCCGTAGTGCTACTGTTGATGACGAAGTGTGCTCGGTCACAGTCATATACCCGTAGTGCTCCTGTTGATGACGAAGTGTGCCCGGTCACAGTCTGCCAGGCACTGTTGTCAGCATCGCATCGTCTGTCCGGGAGGTGAGTACAGAATGTATGGTCTAACTTTTACGAAATATTAAAAGGCATTTCTATTGAACATTCATGCCTCGACGGGCTAGGTACAGGGCACTAATATAGTGTGACGTAACAGACATATGCAGAAAAGAAGAAGCAACAAGATACAATATGAAGGTGTTAAACTAACAGGATGGTCAACATCTTCTCCCTTCTTTGTACAAGTGTATATATAGTGACAGATAATGTTTGATATACATGGTTTATCTAGGTGCATCAAAAATAGAAATGTATCCATTACATTAAGATGTATTTTTAACACAGTGCGACTCTTTTACTGATCAACAGACAGGATGATAAAATATCCTGTTCTATCTTAACTACATACTACGCGATCTGTAACATATTCTTGTGTAGTTGTACAGCTTTCAGGTCTGTCTGTACCGGTTTGAACATAACATGGCGCACAAGTGGACTGGTCTTCCATAGCTTTTTATTGGTTGTTGCCTAGTTACACAAGATCTCAGTGTTTCATAGTTTACATGGCATTACATTCCTGCTGGTAATGTTATTCCCATTCTGCCAAACTTGGTCCAGGCCTGTCGATTGGGAAATCAAATCTTGTGCTAATTCACAAGTTGTTTCCTGTCTGTCTAGCTATGTGTGTCCGTGTCCATAACTGGGTATTTCCCACTACTCCCCCCCCCCCCCCAAAAAAAAAACAGTTCAGGCAAAGTCTTCACAGCGTGGGTGTCTACTGACAGAATAGACAACCGTGTGATTAAGTTAACAAACCACAACCATTTAACTCGATAACGTACATAGAGAATGTTTTGCCTCTTGATTCTAGCTACGCCTACGAAGGGTGATGGATGTCACATGAATCTTCGCATTTTATCCAGTTGTAGAGATTAAATTGTCTTTAAATATTTTTACCTGGATGTCTAACCTTCATAAAATACATGGATTGTTGAGAGGTGAGGACGAATGTTGAGATGTAAGAAAACTGGTTTACTGTCTTCCTGTATTACCTAAAGTTTAAGAAAGACATTGGGTATGACGTGTCAGTATCTATATGGTTGACAGAAAATGGGATGTGTCCTTTGGGGCCTTCCATTGTTTCTTCTGATGAAGCTCTCATCAACGTGTTGGGGCATGTGGAAAACAGTAATTGCTCACAGTCTGATTTTCTATAGTTATATGCTGTTAGCTATGATTTTTGGCGACGCCTCAGGGGCGAGCCTAATATTATAGTGTGCGACCGTTTGACAAGAATTCCCAGATTTCCGCAGGCATGCGTGGAATTTTTCCGCAGGTATGCGTGGAATTTTTACACGAGTATTCCCTAGGGAATTGGTTTTCTGTGTGACCTTTAGTCTGTTTTGGGGCAAGGCGTATAATACGATGACAAGATCGATGTAATAAACTAGGAATGCCTGTTTAGATACTCCTCTCACTTATCAAGTCTGATATGTTTTGAATTGTTAAAAATCTATTGCTTTGTTGAGTGGGCGGCAACAAGTAGTCAAACTATTGTTTAGTTCAGGCTCCTTTTGCCCGACTGAATGATTATATAGCACATTACATTTTCTAACAAATTACCCGATATTATGTAGCAATAGGGGAAATAAGTGGGTCAGTCATATTTTTGGCTTGACCATTTGGCGTGAAGTTGAAGTGTATGTATGAGGATTGCGATGTTTCGTATGAGGGTTTTTATTTCATATTTTTTGTTATATTATGTATGGCTGTGTGACTTAATTTTTCACGATTTTTTTACTGTGTTGTTCATTTGTTGTTTTTTTCTTAATTCAGTGATATGGGCGCACAGCCCAAATCATCGCGACCAGGGTGCGTACTTGTCAGTCGATTCATTCTGTAGCCTGGGGGTTGTCATGACGTCGTTCACCTGTGGGGTCAGAGCGTGAGAGAGGATTGATATGAAGAAATGTTTGCAATAGTGATAGAAACTTAGCAACTTTTGTATGTCTGGATCGGTAAAATGAAATTATTCTGTCAGTTACCGACGGTTGGAAGTGATAAATGGCACCAAAGTAACACAGATGTAATTCATTATGCATTACCTTTGCTATAAATTATAAGGTTTTTATAGTCAAGTCAAGTCAAAGCCCTTTCCGCGCCTAATGGTGCGTAGGGCGGCGCCCATCTCCGTTTCTGTAGCCCTTGGCCAAAGAACTGTAATTACTACAGCAGGGGGCTAGTCCACTGGTAGTGGTGTTTGTTCAACTTCCATACTCTTTCCCGATTGCTGAGTGCTAAGCAGAGAAATCAGCATGTACAATTTTTCAAGTCATACCATATTCGGCCGGGGATCGAACTCACGACCTACAAAATATCAATACACATGTGGAGTTTAACGTGTCTGCCTAAAAACAACAAACGACGGTTATCGAGTCTAATATGCAGTGCACAGGGACGTCGGGTGGCGTAAACCTGAATACCGAATATTTCGCCAATCAAACAAGTAATACAGCTGTTATTGCAAGAGATGTCCAACTTCTACGTGTGGAACGGTGGTATAGGTGATTGAAGAGCATTCTTCTACTACTAAGACAATGGCTATAGCATCAGTAGCCTGTAACAACACAGAACGAAATGAGTTACAGGTACGCTCACCGATCTTAAAATGCCCGGTAGACATTGGGTGATCAGATCACTGGTTCAGCTTGGCTACAGGCAGAGTGACACCGCGCCCAGATGGCGGGCGATCGGACGTCGGATGGGAGAATGGCAGCTCTGTCAACCGTGTAATTCCCGTATCATGCCGTCCTCAGCAGTATAGCAAAGCACAGTGTATGAAAAACGTGTATGACTGCACTAGTCTACAGACGATAGAGGGTGAGGGAAACGCAGAGTAAAAGATGATTGAGAACGGGGACTCCGCTAAGAAATCGTGACTGTGACTTTAAGACCACGAGAAACAGAAGACTTTAAGACCACGAGAAACAGAAGCGTTTGCTGTTTGTGTGGCGGCCAGTGCCAGAGGAATTCCAGAAGACGGACTCATGGAGCAAAGATATCTCCGGCCGATCAGATCAAAGGGTTGTGCAGTAAACAACATTTGGCATCACTAAGAAACTGCAGGAAATTTTCACGTTGAAAGTTCTTTTCTAATCGAAATCACCAAACACTGGCGGAACAAAAACACAGATGAAGACTTATACCTACACAACAATACGCCTATTATAAGTGCCAAAACTATTATGCCGTAAAAATGGGACACATTTCTTTATTCTGTTGCAACGTGAATTTGGCGGATATTTTCGAGTCCCAAGGTCTGGGGCGGTCTAGGGCAAGATTTGGTCTAACGAGCTTAAGGTTGGCGGTCTTACACAACCCAAGCACTCACTCCCAGAAACCACCAGGTACGATTTCCAACGTAACATGTAGCAGAGCGCATGTTAGCCACATGTTAATCAGATTGATCTTTCCAAGAAATTCACAAAAACTAATGATCATTGATAAGGGAGAAGAAAGAGAAGATCACTAGTTAATTAATGAGCTGTCAAGCACTTCTGGTCTGGTCTGATCTGATTACATCAGCACCCACCACAGGAAATAGAAGGCAGATGTGACAGTGAAGAATGAAGATTGTTTTTCGGCCACGGCAACCATAAATTTGAGCGTCTATTGCCATTTTCAACCAAGTACCAGCGCTTCCTCTCGTCGGGGCTTCACTTCACACACATAGATAGAATACAAGACAAACCAGAATCTTTGAAAGGGACGAGAAGGACCGTTGGTTTTACTGATCGGATATTGTACAGTAGCTAGCAAAACTGGCACGACAAATTTTTAGATTTAGGTCGCAAACAGAGACGATAACTGACGGAGCCACAAAGTTAAAAGTATCTAACATTTTCGTGGTTGAAAAACATAAAAAACGGGATAAGAACACAATTTCCGATTACGGAACTAAGAGACCTTGTAACTCTGAACTGTTATCGGGGACCAGAACGGATAGAAATTTCAAACAAATGCCCTAAACATCAAAGGTACACGCAAGGATGTACCCAACTGCAAATTTCGTAAGCCGGACGTAAAAAATAGACAAAACACACCGATCGATCTTCTACACACACAGCAATTCGTAGCAGACGGCAAGTGAAACCGAGTAGGTCTTCACCGGATGTGGAAATTTGTACCAAACAGTCTTCTGTCGGACTTGGTCTCTGTCTGCAGAACTCTCCATCATCTAACCGGCTTTATGCTCTCACCACCATAGCCGCCTACCGATACACCACCAAGAACCACGGGTTCAATTCAACAGACCACCTATTCACTTGCTGCCATCCAGACTGTGTCATCTATGTTGTACACTGTACATACTACGGTGAAGGGTTACAACAGTTTTAATTAACACACGAAGTTACATCTAAGAAAAGTCTGGCATTAACACACGAAGCTTAATGTGTTAAATAACATGACCTTCATACCTGAATCTAAACCTACGTGGTCGCCTTGACGTATCAGCTCATGTTGACGCTCAGGGAAACCTTAGCTACGGGCGGAGTGGAAACCCGGATTCGCCCCGCAAACGAAACCCATGGAAGAAGTCTTAACACGAACCTTCCTCTAGAACTCCCCACCACAAACTACCCTCTAGTGCTCAAGCCACGCCAGGTCTATAATAGGCCCAGTCGCACGCCTCAACGTTAACACTGATTAATGACAGGATCAAAGGGGAACAGTGCTGAACCGTCATAGTAAAGACAAGATAGGATCAGGACGGAGATACCGTGGATTCGCAGCTCTTAATTGTTAACCCAGAATGTGCCGATGTGCCGGAAACAGCAAAGAGGTGAAATAAGTTAAAGATGGACGAATGACAGGTAACCTCTGCCTCGCCAGGTTGGTATCGATACTGGCGGGAGAGGTTGACGTGTCGATGTGTCGAGGTGTCGCGATCCGTATGTTCGGAGACATCTGCGAGAATAACTTGCGATGTATTAACGATAAATAACCCGCAGTTCGCCCTGATAATTTGTCTAATGTCCTTGCACTTTGCCTATACCTTCCAGAAGCTAAAACAGCCAGCAGCTGCTTCTTGCTACAATTTGCTGTTTTACGGCATTAAAGCAGTACTCGTGCAAGGGGGTGTCCTTTCTCTACCGTGGCCGATATCAACAATGTGCAACACACTTACTTTTCTGCTCAAGACACTTACTCTTCTGCTCAACACACTTACTTTTCTGCTCAACACACTTACTTTTTTCTGCGTGAGACACTTACTTTTTTCTGCACGAGCCACTTACTCTTCTGCGCGAGCCACTTACTCTTCTGCGCTGCACTTACTCTTCTGCGCTGCACTTACTTACTTTTCCTGTGGTGCGCACCCCTCCCTTTATCAATGGATGGTCCCTGAATCAGGCCAAAGGTCACAAAGACCGCATAAAATGTAGTATTGACCGCATGTCAATCCTAAATTATCCTCCTTCGGATGACCCTATGAAATGACCCTTACCCTAGCGCGTTTTTGTGGATTCAATTTAATTCTTCTTTTTGGTCTTTAGTATAGCATTTTGACAATGCAGATCGATAACGACAAGTCTCGATTTGATCATCACAACATCGCGTTTTGTTGCCATCACAACGTATTGTCAACTTTGAAAACAAATTCTGCGCGCGTTTCTGGCGCGCAGCTTTAACCTTTTATTTACCAGGGTTTACCTAAACCAGGCAGAGGCTCTTAACTCCTCTGTAGATAGGAGTAAGAAGGCAGGTAGGCCTTGGTAGCTCCTCTGTCCAGAATTCGGCGTCTGTTTAGTAATAAATAGCCAAGTTGCCGCACGTAATGTTTTGGTGGGAGCACTGAATTTTACTACCCGGATCCGGACTAACTTTGGACAGAGTGGACAGATCAAGACAAGGTTAGTAAATATTAGCAAATCAGATGTGTGGAAGTTGGATAAGTTGTGTGTTGTCAAGAAAAATGACAGATCCTACCCGTGCCACCCCTGGGCTAATTATGCATGTTTAGGGTGAAACTCAGTGTGTTTACTTTGCAACAGAAACTTTTATATAATACTTTGAGACTTTGAGACAAACAACACAACAACACAGTGGAAAGTCACCCTTAACCATGATGTGTGAAGTTGGCCCAAATGCATTATGACTTCATATAAAACAATCTGTAGCTTTTGGTATAAATCTGGTAAAAATAGTCGGTTTTCCATTCTTTCAACCTCCTTGCTCCCAGCAAGGAGGTTGCTCCCAGCTGTTTCTAACCTGAATCTTGCCTGAATAGTGTTGAATACACATCAGTGTCTGGCACTGTCTGCCCCGATCTAGGGTCATAGACCCCATTCACACTCAGAAAAACGATTCGGATAAAACATTAAAAAAATTCTATCCGATCCAAAATTGCGTTCACACTCGTCTTCGGCAATCCGATTTGTGCGCCCTCAGTCTTATCCGAATGGAACATTATGTTGAGGTCAAAGGGTAGCGTCATTTCTTACAGCTCAAAATGGCGGGAATCCACCAACTTTTGATGCTGTTGTTCCTCTGGAGAATGTTCTGAAGTCGTAGAAGGGAACGCAATCGACGATCTTTGATTATCTCGAGAAGGTTTCACCGACAAAGTGTTCTGCATATTGGGTTAGCTGTAGTACAGCTCAGATGTACGCCACCAAAGCGACAGACAGAACGATCTGAGAGCGGGAGCGAAGCCTTGATTGGTGGAACAACATTGTGCTTTGAACATTTTCAGACTCGGACTGGCAGAAAAACTTCTAATTGAGCAAACTCACCTTTGATAAGTTGCATCCTATCCACTTAAAGTGAATCCTATCCACTTACGCGTTCACACTGCCGACTCGTACGAATCGAGACTCCCTGCGGCGCAGTTTTATCCACTTCCCGGAGTTCTATCTACCTCCCCGAGGTGGATCGCGAGGGATTCGAATCGATGAAATCCAAGTGATTTGGGAGCGTTCATACTGCTAAGTTTATTCGGATCGGGTAGTTTTATTCGGATAACATGTTTTATTCGAATAGTTTTTCTTAGTGTGAATGGGGTCATAAACAAAGATGCTCTCATTGTGTGGGCCATTCACTTTTAGGTCAAAGTCAGTCAGCACAAAGCAATTTACCAGGGAAAGATATTATACTGACAACAACCTTTTTTAAAACTCTATTATAACCTCGGTAAACTTATAACATGTTTCAACATCTGAACAAGGAGGTTAAAAAGGATTTGATCTGAATATCCACACAATGTCATGCATATTGAGTAGAAAGAGAGTGTTTCACATGTACCTGTGACACCCCTTTCACCCATCATTACTCTTCTAGAACCTTTGTGTGAATTTCATTCTCACCTCCTACATCTGCATAAAAACTGCCAAGTCAGGTGAACTCCTTTTAACCCCTTTCTACTGGTTGGCTTGATGGGTCCAGATAAAACGGATCAAGGACCAAACAATGACAATTCACCCTATCCAGGATCTTAATCTTTGTATAATGTTAATAGGAAGATCATCAGATTAAGAATTGATAAGAAAAGTTTATACTGCATTTAATCACAAAACCCACACATAATATAAAAGGTGGGATCTTTTGTCTTCGACTGTCATCAAAAAAGAAGTCAAACCCAATATGTTTGTTTGTCTCAAAGTCTCAACGTATTATATAAAAGTTTCTGTTGCAAAGTAAACACACTGAGTTTCACCCCAAACATGCATAATTAGCCCAGGGGTGGCACGGGTAGGATCTGTCATTTTTCTTGACAACACACAACTTATCCAACTTCCACACATCTGACTTGCTAATATTTACTAACCTTGTCTTGATCTGTCCACTCTGTCCAAAGTTAGTCCGGATCCGGGTAGTAAAATTCAGTGCTCCCACCAAAACATTACGTGCGGCAACTTGGCTATTTATTACTAAACAGACGCCGAATTCTGGACAGAGGAGCTACCAAGGCCTACCTGCCTTCTTACTCCTATCTACAGAGGAGTTAAGAGCCTCTGCCTGGTTTAGGTAAACCCTGGTAAATAAAAGTTTAAAGCTGCGCGCCAGAAACGCGCGCAGAATTTGTTTTCAAAGTTGACAATACGTTGTGATGGCAACAAAACGCGATGTTGTGATGATCAAATCGAGACTTGTCGTTATCGATCTGCATTGTCAAAATGCTATACTAAAGACCAAAAAGAAGAATTAAATTGAATCCACAAAAACGCGCTAGGGTAAGGGTCATTTCATAGGGTCATCCGAAGGAGGATAATTTAGGATTGACATGCGGTCAATACTACATTTTATGCGGTCTTTGTGACCTTTGGCCTGATTCAGGGACCATCCATTGATAAAGGGAGGGGTGCGCACCACAGGAAAAGTAAGTAAGTGCAGCGCAGAAGAGTAAGTGCAGCGCAGAAGAGTAAGTGGCTCGCGCAGAAGAGTAAGTGGCTCGCGCAGAAAAAGTAAGTGTCTCACGCAGAAAAAAGTAAGTGTGTTGAGCAGAAAAGTAAGTGTGTTGAGCAGAAAAGTAAGTGTGTTGAGCAGAAAAGTAAGTGTGTTGAGCAGAAAAGTAAGTGTGTTGAGCAGAAGAGTAAGTGTCTTGAGCAGAAAAGTAAGTGTGTTGGACATTGTTGATATCGGCCACGGTATTTCTCCTTCCTTTGAGGCACGACATCGATCATCAACCACATTCCAATATGTCAACTTGAGAGTATCAGTGACAGTCTACCTATTAAAGAAGCCCCTTGTTCTAAGCAGAAAAATAATTCATGCAGATGTTGCAAAAGATCCCAATTTTCTGTTGCAGCCTTTGTACAATAGCCCTGACAGACACTTTCTTCTGGTGTACACAGCCCTTTGCTGTAATCCTTCGGACCGTATACTCATAAGACCATTAATTTTTATTGTTAACACATCGAATACCTTCCTTGTTCGCTGCCAAAGCCCCTGCAGGCAGGTTAAATTTTATCGAACTCACCTCAGGTTTGGAACTCAGGTTCTCTTCATAGATGAGACGCAGAAGGAATTCGAAAGAAGTTCACATTTTCTACACTCGTTCTAAGACTTGTTAGTAATGCAATAGCCGCGCCGTGCTATCGATACAGAGGTCCTGACATCTATGCCTTCGGTTTGCGTCTAAGATACGTCATTTACTGAAGTCTCGAAGTTGGAGTCAGGGGAAAAAATGCGAAAAAAACAGGCTTACAAGTTGTGACAATTTGCGAAGAGGACTGATCGAAAAAAAAAAAAAAAACACCAAGACACAGTGGAGTACGATGTCAAGAGATAACAGCGAAGAAGAATGCGGTGTCGGTTGGTTCCAACTAAGGCGTCAACGGAGACTAGCACATCACCCAAGTGAAGAGGGTTTTAGGAGCAAATATGCAACACTGTCCCACATAAAAGCAGATTTAGCAGCCAATTAGCCGGACAGGGAATGACAAAAGTACAGGAGCATTGGATTTGGCAGACGCCATCGTAGGACTAAAAACAAGAAATCTTTTTAAAAAAGTTGTGCCTTGCCGCGTGTTAGGGATATCGTCAGGAAAAAGTAGGTCAGCACTTCAAGCCCGGCAAGGCAAAATGCTGTGCCTTGGCAAAAACACAATACAATGACTGTTTTTACTGTTTCTGAAAGAGCTAACCAAGAGGAGTAAAATGCTTTTTAGATGAAGCGAATGGCTTGAACGGTTGCTGAGATATGGCTCCACAAAGTTGCCAAAACCTACCCTCAGATATGGCCGGCTGCGCGATAAACGATGAAAATAAAAAAAATACCTTTTTTGAGGGGTGATGAAAAGGTTAGTAAAGGCTGCAAAGCTTGTTTTATCTTATTTCCCCGTAATATGTACTACATAGAATCACTCCACAGAGTTCTGAACATTCATGGCATTTTATTATGCTTTTACACAGGGTCGATGTATGCAGCACCCACTGGTGTCCTTTCACACAATAATTGTCATCTTACCTTATTCTTTAAGAAATAAGTAAATTTGGGTTTAAAAGTTCACATTTTGGGTTAGAGTCAATGGTGTTGTTTGCACCAGTTGAGTCGCATTGTAGAAGATTAAATATCATACTTCATATACTTTTGCAATGTACACAACATTATGGTATGTTATATTACCAACAATGTCACATCTATAGAATATCAGCAATATTATTGCCTTATAACAAGGTCAACTTGGTCAAGGTGAAAGGTAAGTGTGTGAATATGTCGCATTATTTTCATGTTGAGCCATGATGTTACACTGTATCAACAGTACAACTTTACACTTAGATACATTTGTAATAAAATATAGAAGACAGATGTTTGTACTAATAAGAGATAAAATATCAATAGGTAGACATTGTGTAAACACTAAATTTATTAGGACAAGTTCAACATTTTTCAAGGTCAAAGGCTCAGTCTTCAGGATACATACAATCGACACAGATTTCTTTGATGTACTTGCAGGTACATGAACTTCTCCTTATTTAATCAATACTATAAATAGTATAATGCAATGTAAACTACTTTTTACAAAAACAACAGGCTTACTCATCATTTTCTGTGGTTACTGGTAGCAACAGTATTCTTTAACAAACTTAATGCTAATAGCACTGGCTGCACAACTTGTCAACATTATGTTTGACCTCTACCATTCAATATCTCCGTTCCGCTCTCCAGTCTTATATCTATTCAGCTACATCTGGGAGTTGGTGCAATCTACACTCCACCTGAAAAACAAAATTATTTGAGTTTCATGATTAACATGTCTACCATCATGGTGATAATGTTCTTCCATCTGAGGGGATGACGACCTACTCCAGTACCACGTCTGATGTTCATCTACATCATCATCTTTCTTATGACTTCTTTCTTTCTTGTGACGAAAGATTCAGAATGATCCAATAATGAAATGAAGAATTCAATAAAGAAAGAAAGGCAAGTTGGGGTAAGGAATAGATTAACTTATTATCATTGATTAAGTAGATAAATACCTGCAGCAAGATGGAAGGAGGTAAGTGTCACTGTTTCTGAGCCATCTTCTGCGACTGAATCTCAGTACCAACTGCGACAACCTCGCCCGGTCGGTAGGAACCTGGCTGATAGTAGAGACAAGAGTATAATATTGCAGGTAAGTACATACGAGGGTGAGTCAGAAAGTAATGCAAGTGGTTTCATAACAGAGTCATTCTTTGATCGAATGAGTTGAAATTTGGCACAAAGGTTAATACATATCTCCTCTTGAGATTAATATATCTAAATTTGTAGCTCATTATTTTATGAGTGTCTAAGCTGCTTTCAAGGTGACCACACCCTTGGTATCCCGTCAGAAGAAAAGTGAGGTCGAATTAACGTACAATTAAGAATTTCCCTAAACCAGTTTTTGCTATTGTAGGAGACTGAGCCTACACATGTTATAAGCTGCATTTCTCTACAAGCCACATGCTTAATTTCAACTCTGAAATCCGAGCAGTTTTTCTTTTTTCGTTGCTGGTGTAGAGTGAGGTATGCGCGGTCTTCAGGGTCATGAGATCTGCGGTGTTATGATTGAAACTTTCTATAGCCTTTTTTCCCATTAACAAAGAGAAATGAAACTTAGCACACTTTTTACCCATTAAACAGTTAATAACCGTGTAAAGTTTCGTTTCTTTTAATTAATGGAAAAGTAGTCTTTTAACCAACAACTCACAAATTCGTGCATAAATCCAACAGCTCTATAACACAAGTTACTGCATCCTAGCAGCTGTAAATAAAGAACCATTACGAGTTTAGAGATGAAAATTGGTATGCAACCTATAGAGACATTTGATATCATACATGTATAATTTCAACCTCCTACAGTGATTTTTAGTGGGTCAGATTTAGAGGAATTGATAGTCTCACAAGCTACCAAGGGTGTGTTCATCTTGAAATCAACTCAGTTGCTCATAAAATGATTAAGGCCAAAATTAAAACATGCAATCTCAAGAGGACATATGCCTCTACTTTTGTGCCAAATGCCAACTCAATTGATTAAAAAACGAGTCTGTTATGAAACCACTTGCATTACTTTCTGACTCACCCTCGTATTTATGATTTCTGCTACACCAGAAAAACCCTTGGCACAATCTGACAAAGAATACACAATCTGGTTGCACAAATTTTTCACGTTAACAAAAATGCTATTAGTGTTTTGAAAAATTTGGGCATAGGTTACCCGGCTGACCCATATCAGGGGGCACGGTGCCTCAAGTTCAACAAGTGAAAAAAATACAAAATGGTATTTTAGTCTTGGAACGAGGCAAGGGATGATTCACACCAACAGTAACGATGACATTGAAAATACAATTGAGATTTTCTTAAAAATTGGGCATACCCTGTAGGTACCTCAAGTTACCATGGTGCCTCAAGTTCAACAAGTAAAAAGAAATACTAGTAGTACACAACAGGCCAATCAATGATCCATATGTAAAATATGCTAAAGAAAGCAATATGCTAAAGAAAGCAATAAACTAATAAGAAAAAATTACTAAGAAACATTTTACATACATGTAAGTTTCATGACTAAAACATGGATAAAGAAACACTGCATAGAAATTATATTGCTGGGATTGACTTGAGAAAAATTGTTCAAAAGCACATTTTCTTCAACATGCCCCCTCCCCCAAACACTACAAATTGTATCAAGTATTTTACCTTGAAATTCTTCATCCATAGCGTCAAAAAAGGTTCTATTTGTGCCGCTTCAGTCACATATCCTCCGTTTCTGAGGGGCACGCGGCCCAAAATTTGGCGCGTTTGGATCGCGCGGCGCCGCCGCCCGGCCAAATCGGGGCGATCGTCGGGGAAAACAGCGTACGGCAGAGGGTTTTCGTGGTAGCGTTGAAATACCTAGTCAAACGTTCTTGAGACGTTTCGATGACGTCATTGCCTACTATATATTCACATGCAATGCATTGGTCTAATTAGGCATTTATTTCATCTTTATGAATAGGTAATGCAAATTATTATGCGAGATAATTCACTTGATTATATATTTACTTCAATGGATTTGAAATATTACCATACGAACGCTTCATTCATTCGATGTAACCAGATGTTAAGAGGCTTTCAGTACCGACCACAACTGTTATCGAATGCGTAAAAGGGAGGTATAAAGATTGACGGGGATGTACTGTTAGTCGCCTAAGCCGTAAGTTTGTCCTCGAGAAAGAGAACTGGGAAGGGCCTTTGGAAGGGCCTTTGGAAGGGCTGGGTTAACATTGCTTGAACCATGGAACCATGGAACCATGGAACCAACCAAGAAAATAGTGGCCAACAGAAACGGAGAAGGAGAAACGTGGGACCAAAGAGGTCGAAACGGAATAGGCGAAAAATAATCAGGAATTTTTAAGCCAAACAGGCGAAGTTGGAGGCAGGGAAAAATAAGGCGAAAAAACAGGCCTACAAGTTTGGGCAATTTGCGGAGAGGGTGGCTCAAAAAAATATAGACCACAACAACACCAAGACACAGTGGGGTACGATGGCAAGAGATAACAGAGAAGAGAGGAACGCGGTGTCGGCTGGTTCCAATTAAGGCGTCAACGGACACCACCAGCCAAGTGGAGAGAGTTTAGGAGCAAATACTGTAAATGCATTTAAGATGGCGGAGATTTAATTTCGCGGTAGAGGGAAAATAGACTTTCCGCGGTGGTTTAAATTGCCCGGAAGCACCATGCACTGTAGTCTCTTACTGCAATCGAAAAATGTTCGCGGTGGTTTTAAATTTGCGGTGAAGCGGCTAGCGAGCGAACACGATAGCACAAAAAAAGAACGCACAACTTCGACAAACAAAGTAGTCTCAAAGCAGACCCTACGGTGCCTTAGAGATAGTATCAAAGCTGGCAAAGGAGTACAGCCGGCTAAAGGGAGATAGCCGGCTAAGGGAGTCAAACGGGCACCGCTATACCAAGCCCCTGGCCAGCTTTGATACTACAGTCAAACCTGCCCAAGTCGACCACCCGGGGGACCTGGAAAAAACGGTCGATTTGGACAGGTGGTCGCTGAGAAGAGTATCGACTCAAAACATGCCCGATGCAAAGTATAAATGGTTTCCGTTGTGTTTAATGGCAAATAGCAAGCACACTGCACGCACGCAAAGAAGCGAGGTCTTTAATGTCAAATACAACACGCACACTGTAAACTATAAATTTAACCCCAAGCTTTTATCGAGCTTTTATTCGATACAGTGTTCTAAAGCTCAATATTTTGATACTGTCTGTTACCATACAAGACTTTATGCGTTCTTGTGTTCTTAATCGCCTTATCTGAAATAACTACGGTGCACCTTTAGAATTCGATGCCCGATAGCGTACTTACCCACTGGTGAATGTACAGTACAGTTGAACAAAAGCTCTTTCTTAAAAGGTATGAGCTAAACAGATCTTTCTTGAAAAAGTATGAGGCTATATACGTTTCAGCATTCGTTCACCTTATGATGATACAGATTTAAAAAAAAAAAAAACTTCTGTAACAACTAAATTCTGATTTTCTTACAACGAAATTTCCTCCCATATTACAGTAGACTGCCCCATTGACCCACCCATTGACCGCCGCCATCTGTATTCTAAACATAACATCGTAATGACAGTCAAAATCCGACGCAAACTGGCCGATTTCGGCACAAAATCGCGCTAGTTATCATCAAAAATCGATGAAAACCTCAATTTTAAAAATGATGCGGTCGTTATGGGTCCCAATTTGGGATGGTCGCGGTCGCGTTGGCCAGGTGGTCGTTGAGAAAAGGTTGCTTAATGCTTACGTCAATGGGAAAAAAATTCGGGACCGAGAAAAAGCGGTCGAAATGGCCAGGTGGTCGCTGAGAAGAGGTGGTCGCTCGGGTAGGTTTGACTGTATTTCTAAGGCACCGTAGGGTCTGCTTGGAGACTAAAACAAAGCAGAAATCACACAACAACGATTGACGTACGGCGAGCCGGAGTGGGAACCAATGTCGAATCCCGGGAGCGTGGTTGGGGTAAAAACTGTCCTACTTGCCTCTAATGTTTCATTAAGCTTCGGGCACAACCCGCCGTACATACAATTTGTTCGTACGTTCTTTTTGGGAGATCACGTCTGCCACGTATTTTGCGTGCTCCAAAATCCGTCGGATTCCTTACGAGTTCGTACGGAGGCGGTAATTACCACTTACGGATCTCAAAAGATTGCCCACACTTTGGCACGTACACAGCACGTATTTGCACGTACGTCGGGTTGTGCCCTTAGCTATAGTGAAACACCAGAGGGGCGAGTAGAGCAGTTTTTACCCCAAGCTTGCTCCCGGGATTCGAACCCGCGATCTATTGCGCCGGACCCGGACAACCAAGCTCCCAAAATCAAGAACGCCGCCGATGTCTCCACAAAAGCTCACAGCTCCTTGACAAGGACGGTAGGCGGTACTTGAACCCCACTGATACACTGTTGAGGTAGACCCCTGATGAACCCGTTGTGATGAATTATCGACGTAAAAACTGGTATGGTCCCTGCCTGTGGCTTGGTAATTTGGTGACCTGATTGACTTTGTGCGACTCGATCTGGAAAAGCTCCCTAAACAGGAGCCCACCTGGATAAGACATCAGCATGGTGCTCGCCTTTCCACGGTCTTATAATAGCGCGATTCATAGGGAAGGATGGAGGGAGACAGTCATGTGCACCTGTGCAACTGGCACGCCCGGATGATGATGATGATGATAAGAGCTCAACACGTTATTGTTGGGTGGAGCGCTAATTTGCGCCTTTCAACATTATGGGCTAAGTTCTTATAGAAATTTTGAAATCTGGACCATTTAAAACGCCATTCCCTGTAGTTTCAGTGGCTCTATTTGGTATATGACTTCCTGGGTATAACTTGCTACAAAGAATTTCTTGGTAACGCTTAACGGTGAATTCAGGATAACAAATAACAATTAACGTTGAATTAAAAACAAAACTATAACGCTTCACCAATAATAACGACTAACGTTGAATGAGAGCGGGTCGGTAACGATTAACGGTGAATAAATATGGCTCGTAACGCTTAACGGAAAAAGGTATGCAGCCCCCCCTTATACAGCGTAGATCATGTCTCCTCCAGTAGACCGTGTACGACCTTTCTGCATACCCATAGCTTAAACGCTGTAAAGCATTTGCAATGGATGTGCGACCTTCATGCAGTAAAATACCACCAGTGTAATGAATTGTTGACACCCCTTTACCTATTAGCGACTAGAGGCAACTATACCACAGCCAGAGTTGGTCAATTTCAAAACAGATAGATATCTGTCACCTAAATAACACACATTTCGTTTAACCCTCAAGCACCCGACCTCTTTTTGCGACTAAAATGACCGAGTGGGGTCCAAACGGACCCCAAAATGTTTTGTTCATAAAATCTCAGTACCATTTCTTATCGGCGATCATTGTATATACATAGCTTCGTCAATGCAAGAGAAAGATTTTGAGACATTAAGGTGTTGCTAATTCCAACTCATTATCATAATTTATGCAAAAGTTCAGAAGGACCACGTTTTGCATTAAACCTATTCCGACCAGATAGGGGAATTTTGAGGCCTTCACCACAATTTATGTCGCATAACTCAGGAACGGCTAGAGCTAAAGCTACGAAACTTGGTTATTTATCACAAAATATTGTTCGCAAAAGTTTTTGGTCGATAAAGTAAGTTTATCATTTTTGGGGGTTGCCATGGCAACCATATTCTAACAGGCATATTTTTGCCAAAATTTGACAATTTTAATTAAAACAAGGTTTTCTTAGTAAATCTTCACCTGTTTTCTGACAACAATTAAATTCTATGAAATTCCATGTAATTTTCATGACTTAAAACTTATAATTTATGCTAATTTCATGACGTCATTGGTCAAAATCCAAGATGGCCGCCCTGATTAGGTAAATGACGTCATAATGTCGTCACATTACACGTTGATGACACAGAAATTTTTGTGAGGATTTAGGTTTACATTTTTATTATTGTCTGAAAGTTTGGTAGTCTTACTATAAGTGGTTAAGGAGTTAGCCTCCAAAGTTTGTTTTAGAAACTGCACATTTTTGCTGGGGTCCGTTTGGACCCCAGAGGGACTGAACACAAACTTTCTTTATAATTGCCAAATTATTGTATCAATATTTCCGAAAACTTAGGAGAAGGTATAAGACATATTGACAGACAAAGTCACGGGAGGATTTTTTCTTCAGATCAAAAATGTTCAAATGGCACTTCAAAATGTACGCCTGGGGTCCAAATGGACCCCACTCGGGTGTTTGAGGCCTAGGGTTAATTGTTCTCTTTTGTCATCCATTCATAATACCGTCGCCATGGCAATAGTTTTTATTGCCACACTTTTTCTACATGTAAGTGGCGAGTAAACGTAAAGCGAACTTCCACTTAGACGTTATCTGATAAACCAGAACATTACTACTTGACTTGTTTTGGGGGTAAGGCTTAAGAACAGAATTTTGTTTTTCTGTTGGTTCGCATGTATAAGGTAGGACACGTGAAATGAAATAGAATGTCGGTAAACTAAAGTACTAGTATATCAACTGCATTTTTACAACGGATGTTGGAAACAGCAGAAGTCTGATAAACTGACATGTCGATACCATCGGTTCGCAGGTGTGTTGTCTGTGCGCATGCCGGGGGTTATCTTAGAGTGAAAATAAAATCCTCGCAGCGACTAAACTTTGCCATGTTTCTTGGTTTCTTGTTGGGTAAAATACCAATTAATCACTGCAGTGCCTTGTATCGAGAAATTTAGCAAATAATACTGATCCCCCTGCCGTTTACTTTCAGTGCGCCAGCTAAGTTATAAACATTAGATATAAGCTGATATAAGCTGCGATTCTGTGAATCGCTTCGCTATCAATCAATGCTGGTAATCCGTCAATACTGTATAATCAGATAATGACTTTTTGAGCGCTTCACTTTACTTAACTTCATGACATGGCTATGCACATTGGGTTCGATAGCTTGCAGAACATATCAGCCAACGAAACAGGTCTACAGTTACTGTAACCTTTCTATCAGGTTATTAAAATGGAACTGTTAGAGTTTGCATTTCTTCCCGCGCCCAACGATTGGAGGGACATTTAATTTTGTTTGAGCCTTAGGCCAGTTGAAAAACCTGCAGGACGGCTGATGGTGAATAATTAAGTGTGGTCAGTCTGTCAGGGAGTTGTGTGGTCAGCGTGTCGGGGAGAGTTGGCGGAGTCACATCGTCTGGCCGCCGGTGAGTACAGAATGGATGAGTTTACTTTTTCTTGTTGACTCTACCTTATATCTGTAATAGCAGACATTATGGTAAAACATGCCTTGATGTCTAACCTCAATCTTAAGCGATGCTGAGAGCGTTATCTGGCTAGTGTCCATATTGCATTGTCCTTTTTTTGCAAAATCAGAACGTACTGCAGAAGCGGAAAGAAAGAACAGCATGAGTTATCTTTGTGTAAATACGACGTACATCCTTCGGATCTGTCCGTGCCCTTTTCGGCATCACGGGTTTACAGGTTGACATTTTTAACTAAAGAAAAATTTTAGATCCCTAGTTGTGTAAGCGCTGGTTGTTTCGGTGTTCTGGAGTTGTGAGTTGTCTGCAAAGGTCCTCAGGCTGCCCATTATTTCTTCTGCTGGGGTCCACAAAAACGCGCGTGGGCATGCGGGAGGTGATAATTGCTTCAAGAGTCAGTTTGAGAGATTCTCTGTTAGATACTAGTAGAAGTCGGCTATTGGCATCAGCGATTTGTCAGCGAATTTTACCCGTTTACCCGACTTAGTCCAATAACCCCTAGTAGGAGAGTCCAAACGATCGGCGGCGGGGGGAGGGGGGTGTTGGTTACGGACTCGGAACCAATTGAAATAACCATACACACACATGTCAAAACTGGTATTATACACTAAATTTTATTCATGAACAAGTATGTTTCATATGCAGAAGTAACATTGATATACATTGTAGTTCATATTTATCCAAGTTTTTTTCTCCTTTAACAGGCACGGTAAAGATTCATACATAGTCCGTAATGATACGAGAAGAAATAAAACAAAATACGTGACATCCGCTGAGTCTCAACTCAACCACTTTTCAGTGCAGAATGATATCACACATGTTTATACATATCGGACACCTCATCAACATTTTAATGTAGCGTTAAAATCATGTGGTAACGTTGAACTGTATCGAGAAATGCTCCGATATCCACAGAAAGAACTAAAGTCTTGTAGCTTTAGCGTGACTCTAAGCTTACACTGTACTGACTACATTTACCGGCATGTGATTTCTCAGGACGATCATCGTAAGGTTAACATAACATATTCACTGATGAGCATTAGTTTGATAACAACTTACTGGCGGAAGGTACGGAAACTTTGCTGAAAATTGACGATTTTGTGAGCAATGTAGTGTAGCGCTCAAGAAAACAAACAAGCATGCCGTGGTGAATGACGCCAAAAAATATCGCTCGTCTTCCAGCCATATTTACAAACTCGGAACAAACTGGGCTAAATGCCTGAACTTATCTAACTTACAAACATTTCAGCTTCATACTGGCTACTTTTGGGTAGAGGATGTCCACAAAATCAGTGGGAATTTTAGCTCAAAAGTTCACAAACATCAGCGCGCGTATTAGACAAAATAAAAATGGCGACGATGCTATCCCGTCAGCCTTTGCGCTTTTGTATTGCGTAACCCCCGGGTGCCGCCGACGCGGCGTACCAGCGTTATTTGTCCATTTCAGCGGCAATTTTGACAGTTTTGGCGATCGAATGCGTGTATAAAGGCCGCTGATAGTTCATTTTCGACTTTTTTTCTTGTTTTCTATCACATATTTCCGGGTCAGTATGCGATTGAACTGACGATATTTTACCCGAATGTCCGATTTATGCCATAATAGATAATGCGATTATGCCATTGTATTTATAATGGTGTGAATGGCAAATGGTTTGGGTTTTCAGAATTTTATGCAAATCCCAGACTTATGCCAATAGCAGTGATTCAATTAGTTGGTGTACACTGTAAAACGAGTCAGCATGTACATAGCGCGTTAACGTTAGATGAACATCTCTATAGTCAGTGTACAACAAGATCAGTTGGCTGGCATAAACAGTCAGGACACGTGAAAAGTACAGTAACAGCAGATGAACAAAAGTTGGACGGCTCAGTTGAGATGTTTTTACCAATGATTGACACGAGTTGCCTAAAAAAAAACTCGTCATATCGCACATTGTTTATTCTGCTTATTAAGCCCTCATGTACATGATGACTGTGATGTCGAAAAACATTCGTCTTTACTAGCCTCCTTCACCGGCCTCTCTGGGAAGCTTGGCAATTTTTTTTTGGGGGGGGGGGGGGGGTGCCGTTAGGTCGATTCGCGGTTTTTAATCGGGGATATGCCGGGAAAGGAAATATGCCGGGAAAGAAATATACACCGGAAAGCTTGTACGGGCTAGGCGAAATCGGCTTCCCCGTCTGAAAGGCATTCTTAATCATTATTGCGTTTGTAGATAGCGACAAGTAGCAGGCCTACTGGGAAGCCGATTTCGCCTAGCCCGTACAAGCTTTCCGGTGTATATTCCTTTCCCGGCATATTTCCTTTCCCGGCATATTCCCGGTTAAAAATCGCAAATCGA